>CM024588.1:18345495-18945495 GCA_014182565.1 Eucalyptus marginata | reverse complement strand
TCATGTAATTGGCATTACCTATAACTGCTTTAAGTGGCTTCAACATAGTTGCCTGCATATGCAATCTGTGGAAGAGGTACAATCAGTTTCTCCTTCCCTGATTAATAAGAAAGCTTCACTAGAAGGCACCAAGGGGATAACTCTCAGAGAAGATACAAGCTGAAGATACAAGCAATCACATCTACAATGTCTAGTAGGACATGTTAAGAGAATTAATTTCTCTCAATATACGAAAGAGAGATCTAAACTTCATGCATCTGTCAAACAGCCCAACTCTTTTTAAGTCTTTCAAAAGCTATAATTTTTCTTTGCATGGGAGCCAAAAGATGGTGAGAAAATCCTGGTAAATAACTTTCTTCTTCAGCTTCCAAGTTCCAATTCTTGCCATCTGCAGTAAATTCCAAAACATTTCTGTAAATCCAGTTGGTCCCCAACAAAGAAAAGAAGTAAAACAGTGACTACCAGACCAGCTATATGAGAGGAGCAGATGATTTACTGTTTGTCCTTCTCTTTACAAAGAAAGCATCAGTAGTATACTGCTTGAGCATTCTTAGATTCTCATATTCTCCTAACTAGATTGCATTGCCTCCATTAGTGATCTTTATCCTTGATGAAGTGCCACAATTACTTGCTTTAGGGAGAGATTCACCCTTGGTAAAGTGAACTTAATCACTTGCTTCAGAGAGAGAGAGTACCTCATCTTTTTTGCTAAAACATAAATGTAAATTGGCTGCTTACATATTTACTAGATTAAATTCACTTCATGACATGCATCAAGTCTCTTCCTTAGTCTACAATTCCAGCATGGCTGCTAACATACGTCCATGGTAAATGTCTTCTTTGTCCAAAATTGAGACATCGAATGACTTTCTAATGGACCTAAATAAGGGGAAAATGATGCTGACCTGGAAGGGTAACATGCCTAGAAAGTTCCTACTAAAATGGTTGCATAATTTTGGCTATTACAAGCACATCGATTTCTTGAGGAGGAGATGGTTACAGATATACGCTGAAGGAGACAGTTATAGATTTACCTGAAGTAGTCCAAGTTTCTCATTTCGAGTTTGATTCTTTCCAAATGGGAATGATTCTATTGTAGCCCTCTTTTTGGTTCTTTTGCTGCACTTTACTTTTCCCACTTTGTCAAAATGGTATCAGGCTCCCTTGTTAGGGTTTTCCCTGCATCAATTTTAATACTGAGCAAAAGAACAGAGAGTAGACAACCAAAAAAAGAAAAAAATAATGATGGCTAGAATCGAGATGAATTGAATCTGGAATAAAGAAAAGATATTTTAGGGTGGTTTCTGGATTTTTATTGAATCAGAAAAACTAATGGCAAAGTGACATAAAGGCCTATTTATGCTAGGGTTACAGATGTAAGACAATGTTAACCCTTGATCTAACATAATAATTTCTAATCTCAACCAGTGGACTTCCACATGACCACTCATGAACCCTAAAAGCTAATTAAAAGAAGAAAATACTTAAATGCTAAAATTAAAATTACGCTTCTCATCAGAAAAATTAGCTACAGGTCTTTCCTCCTTTTTCTTTTATTATTTTTTTATCAGTATTCGCTCCAATCAGTTTTCAGCATAAATAAGGAAAAAGCTACACTTAGTTTGATACTGACAATGGGATGCACTGGTTTGACATTGTCATGACGAAGGATGAGAACATGCCACAAAGCTCTTGTGAACAAAATTGCATCACAGGCATGCGTATAGTGCATGAAAAACTTTCGTACAAATGACAAATGTGTCTTGTCAAAACAGAGTATACATATGGTTTTATGTTTTGATTGAGGTCCAATGTTGGATACCCCTGTTATCTTGTAATTCAAGTATCATGCAATGTCTGTCTGTGATATTGATGAATTTGTATTGATTCAGGAGGCATTTTATTATGTTGGTTGTACTGGTCTTTTACTAAAGTTAAACAAGACACCTAGCCTTACTCCATTAACTGGGCAATTGCACACAATTTCCATCCAGCATTTGCTCTATTTTCTTTTCTGTTTTTTCTTCTTTTTTTTTTTTGGAGATTTCCTTTCTGCTGAATGTTCACTCTATATGCTTCTTAGAATCTTTATTTTGACTTATGTTTGTTCACCAGATCCCTTTTCCTTGCTTCATAGGTAAAATCACAGCCAGTTGCAGATGGGCGACGGCAATTGATATGGTAATTCCGGTTCTTTCTGTTAATGAATTTTTTCTTTTACTTGTATTTTGGCATGTTTATTCCTTGGACATAGGGAGAGTAACCAATATGAGATTCTGCCCATGAATTATTGCTAGGCTGCGATACTGTACCACTTTCTTTTTTCTGTAAGCAAAAACAATTATTACAAGAAACATTGTTCTAGTATAAAAATATAAAACAGAACACAATAAACAAGTCTAGGACATCTGGAGTGCCAAAATTTGGCATGGGGGACACTTTAAGTACCAAAAAAATACACTTAAATACCAAAATCGGAGCAAAATAGATCAATCAAGTGCTAACGGTGAGAGAATTCGGCCAAAATACTGACGTGGCGATTTTCCGGCAAGGCAAATGCAAAACGACGTCGTTTTGACATGGCTACACGATTAATATAAATATTAATTAAATTAAATTTATAACTAAATAAGAAATTGAACAAGAACGTTTTGCACTTGCCTTGCCGAAAAGGGCTGGTGACGGTGGGGGAAGGGTCGGTGGGGTCGGTGGGGGCCTTGGCCAAGGGCCACGACCTTGGCTAACCAGCAGCAAGGGCTTGCAGCCCTTGCCTAGATTTGGGGCGAGGATTGGGGCCCTCCCCTAGATCCAAAGATCGTCTCCCATTGTCACCGGCCCTTCCTAGCGACAGCAAGGAGGCGGCAACAAGGGCTAAGCCCCGTCATTATGCAACTGTTTTTTTTTTTTAAAAATTTTGTTTTAAATTTAATTTAATTAATGTTTATAATATAATCACGTCAATAGCAAAACGACGTTGTTTTGGCATTTCTTTTTAAATCAGCTCTCCGGCGAGCCATGTAGATGAGCAATATTAATAAAAAATTGCCACGTAAGATTTCCGGCAGGGTTTGCCGGACTTCACACTCACATGTCCCATTTTTCAAAAAAAGTGGCACTTAATATCACTTTTCTCACTTTTAGCACTTAAGTGTCCTCTCGTGTCAAGTTTTGGCATTTGGACTATTCTTTTCCCCACAAGAAACAGAAAACTCAAAACTCAAATAATAGAGTTATAGCAAAGAAGAGCCACCACATGAAACCAAAGAAGACTAAAAACCATAAAGATGAAAGTAGCTGTGGATTCTTCTTATATTCCCTCCAAAATGCACCATATGAGATAAAATAGAGGATTTCCTAGATTTGCATGGCCCAAGGCAATGATTCAACGATTGAAATTATTGTAGAATAGTTGTTAGCATCACTTGATAAAGGAATTGATGGTGCGTATGTTCTCTATTTTGAGTATATATATGTATTTTTGGTTGTATTTATTAGATGGTTATAAATAAGGAAATTAGGGTTTTGTTTCCGTCTTTCATGCTCTATAAATAGAGCCATCTTATGTTCTCTATCTGTCAATCATTTAGTAAAGATTTTGTCTTTATTAATTCTCTCTACTCCTCTCTTTGAAAATTCTAAAATATTTACATAGTAATAGAGCCACCAAGAGAGTGGGATCTTAGGCAACCAAAGGTGATAATAAAACCTTGAACTCCAAAATTTCTTTTTTTGTCTATTTTCTAGCTGGCAATCTTATTAAAAAAAAAAAATCATCTCTGCCATCATGTTTTCTACCTTGTCAACCTCAAGAGCAGCCACACTTGCGGCATCATTTTTTCATGTTTGTTGTGGTCTCTTGAGTTGTCCCTGAGATTTAGAGCTCTCTCATGAGCCAGTGGTTTCTCTGTCTCCATCGTAGTCTAGGGGGAGTCGTGGTTGTTCACTGCAGCCTCGTCCATTTTATGTCAAGATCCTTATCGCTGGTGAAGACTGGAGCCTCTCTGTTCTCTAGTCCTTCCGTTGTGTATTCATTCTCAGTTGTGGTTATTGGTTCTACTTCTCCGTCACAAGCAAGCTACTGTTCTCATCCATTTGCTGTTTTTGGTCTTAGGTTTGTTATTTTGTTGTGTTTCCCAATTTTCAGAAAAGAAAAAGGCATTCTGGGGTGTGTTGGTTCTCCAATCTGCAGCGCCTTATCTTAAAAAAGTTCCCCAAGTCAACTCTCAACATGCCTAATAATGTGGATGATATTCATTGTGAGACTCTTATCAATTGCGGGCGTCATTGACTAGTGAAGCCTCCATCAAGTTTCCAGGCAGCTGGGAGCTCAAGAGTGAACCACACATTTGTTGAGTAGCCAGAGTCGAGAGTTGTGGGGTGATGAGGTTTAGTTTGCCTCAATTCATGAGTCAGGGTTATCTCGATGTCAATTTTGTCATTCTAGGTAGAGAAAGGTGTCAACTTTCCCATCTTGACTTGTCTCCTCAACTATTTTGTCAAATCTGGTGTTGATATGGGTTACATTCAGTTTGTCGTGTAAGTTTCCGGCTTGCACCATTGTTGTTGTCTCAAATCCGTTTTATTTATCTACATCCGTTATCTAGTGTAAGGTCTGGCTTGCACAGCGCTTTAGTCACAGACTATGGAAGAAAATTCTTCTTGTCATATGCAACCTGATGCTCTAGCTTGAGGGGGAGTGTTAATATATATCTAAGCAGGTGATCATAAAGGACATTAGGGTTTTGTTAGTGTCTCTCATCTTCTATAAGTAAAGCCATCTCATGTACTTTTTATTAAGGGCCCATTTGGTTCAATTTTAGGAAAATGGCTTTGCATTTCCTCAAGTATCTTTGAATGAATGGGCATTTGGTGAAGGCAAGAGTGTTTGGATACTCATTTTGGTATATATTTTGTAGAGCATCTTTGAGGTGAAAAGAAAAAGGAAAAAAAAAATGAAAAGGAAAACAGAGGAGGAGATGCAGATGCATCGGAGAGGGCATAATTGTGGGGTAGGTGGCTCAAGCTGGTGGTGGTGGTGGGGAGGTCGAGCCGCCTGGGTCGCTCAACCTCAGGCAGCATCACCTGTGTTGCTCAACCTTCGGCAGTGGCACCTGGATCACGACGCCTGAGGTCCACAACCTCAGGTGAGGCTTCCTGACAGCCAGATCTGGCCGCCGGTTGCCCAGCAAGTCCAAGGAAGAAGACAATAAATGGTGTTTTTTTAGGGCAAAAAAGGAAAACATGATTATTAGTGAGGGCAATATTAGAAAGAAATAAAAGTCATTAAAGAAAAGGTGGAAAGCCCAAAGCTTTGGGCTTTTGGCATTCCAAATGCTAACATTTGGCCAATGAGGCCTCAAAAAACTGAACCAAACACCTTTTATTTTTCCCACGGGGCTTTGGGGGCTCAAAGCCCATTGGGAAAGCTGAACCAAACAGGGCCTAAGTTATCTAGTAAAGATGTAGTTTCATTGTTTCCCTCTCCCTCTCTCTTGAAGATCCTACAATATTTCTATTCTCCATGTGCATTCAGTTGATTAATTGTTCATCTATCAGAGATTCTCGAAAATGAGAACTCTATTCCAAGTAGCTGCCCAGCACAAAAAGGATGTCTTCAAGGGCACATTAGGAAGCCAAATGGCTTTAGCACGAATTGTCTGAAGGTGTCAATAGAGAGACTTCTGATGGCTAAATAATAAGATTTAATAGAGAAGGCTCTGCATTTAACAAAATTCTAGATGAGTCTGTCCTTCTCCAATACCTTTAACCTTGGGTTATAAAGAGAGATGAATGTGCAGACCACATCAACCTCCCTTAAAATATAAATTGAGGTGGAAATTCTGAGTACAGTGCTGGTGTTGATGCACAAGACGTTAGAAACCAGAGCATCCTGGTCAGTAGAGTGAGATAAGAGAGTGGGGAAGCAATGTTTAAGATGAATGTCTGTGCGCCAGTTTTTTTTGTCAGAAAGGAACCCCACACCCATTATTGAATTCAAATCTAATCCAACAACTAAAAGAATTTTATCCTTCTCTATTATATTTCGAGATTCCAACAAATGTGGGGAAGATAAATCCTTGGAGCACCTGTGCCTGTGATGGCACCACAACTAAGCAAAAGCAGTTCAGATTAGAATGGGGCTAGATGATGCCAGAAGCTACTGAATTTGTGCCTCTTACTGAGGATTTGATTCAAGATAAGGAAAATAGTGTTTATGGTTCTCTGGGGGCTATTGCAAGAAAATCTCACTTTTCATTGATAATGAGAAATTCACTACAGGGTGCTAGATGGGGAAAGCCTCGTACGAAAGGAGGTCAAGATTCAAAAGAGCTTTATTACGAGAGAAAGCATATATTAGCAACCAATGCATTTGCATCTGCTAGTAATTCCATTATGCTAAAATCATAAGTTTTGCACCTGTCATGAAAAATTACAGGTTGAAGACTCCTGTACTTCAAAGGTTTGCTTTCTTTGCTTTTTCCAAAACAGCCAGAAAATAGAGAGGATACTCACAAGATAGCGATCTCCAACCCATATTTTCTTGCGCTCAAAACCCACCGTTTGACATGTTTCTATCAAATAAAATATTTAGACTTTAGATTTCCCTTTCCCTTTCTAGGCCATGTTGTTTTGCTGGCACTTATTCTCCCTTTTTATTGCTTCTTCACTGCATTATATGCTCTTTTTCTACGATGTCTGTTCCACTATCCTAGGTAGCCTAAATTTTCATCTTTCCTATTCTCTTTTATCAATTTTGATGCTCTATATGTTGCTTCAAGACAAATGACACAAAGGATTTGTGCAGGTGTGGATCTCACGATCATAACCTCTATGCTCTTGACTACAAGAATCATCAATGTCTTTTCAATATTAGCTGTGGTGGGAGTATCTTTGGTTCACCTGCGATTGACGAGGTGAATCTGGCATTTCCTGATGTTATATTTTTATTGGTTTGAGAAACATCTACAATATTTGAGTATGAGGAATGGGAAGGAATGGAGGAAGAAATGAAATAAAACTCGGAAGGGAATCAAATTATATTTTCAATCCTACATTTGGCTGTGACAAAAGAACAATATGGGCATCCAAAGGGGATACTGTAGAATCTCAGATATTCCTTTAAAAAAAAATGAGAATGGATATGCTGGAAAATTGATTATGTGTGTGTTTGTGCCTGCTGTGAGGCAAATTAGAGAGGAAGTCACTTTCCTTCTTTGCCAATTCCTGATATAGAGAGAATGGGCCTTCCATTGGGAATACCCCATTCAATCCTACAATACGACTGAACAAGAGAAGAAGCCTGGAGGAGATAATCATGATTCCATTCCATTCCTTGTACCAAATATGGCCTAAGGACTTGTGTGATTTATTTACAATTGGTACAATTGATGGGAATACCCTGTTCAATTCTACAATACTACTGAACAAGAGAAAAAGCCTGGAGGAGCTAATCATGATTCCATTCCATTCCTTGTACCAGATATGGCCTAAGGACTTGTGTGATTTATTTTACAATTGGTGCAATTGATTTAAAACTGTCATATTTTACATGTTTGATGCTTGAGATTTTTCTTGAATTTTCAGGTGAAAAGTTTTTACATGTCTTTGATAGGTCATTTTTCAGTATCATAAGTTTTCCTCGATTACCATGTAGTTGCTCAAAAACCATCCTTGAGAAAATTAAAATTCAATTGATTCATTGCAGGTGCGCAACACTCTTTATGTAGGATCCACTAGTGGTCGTGTAACAGCTCTTTGTATTAAGGTACATATGAACTTTTTATCTGTATTACTTCCTTGGAGTTTGAATACCTCGATAGCAGATGCTGAATTGTCCACTTTTTATGTCCAAATACCATTGAAGACCACCTTCAATTGTAAATATCCCAACCTGCTTATGTCAGAACAAATATAGATAAAACTTTGACCCAAAAAAAAAAAAAAAATCCTATATGTTTGCTCACTAGGATAATTATTGTGGATGGGTTTGCTAGTTTTATACAGTGAAAGGACCAATCTTGGAACCTTTGATATCAAGATTTACACCACCCCCAGTATGCATCCATCTTTCAAGGCAAGAATGTTAAATTTTTAGAATATGAAATATGACTGTCTTTTGTAAGAGGACCACGTTATAAGTCAACTTCATTCAAGTTAAGAAGAACCTTCGTTAGAGTTCTGATCTTTTTCTATCCACCTAATAAAGTTGTTCAACCTCTGCAGCTAGTTAATTATCCCATTATGGATTATACCATCTTTTTCATTTTAAGTTTCACTCAATTTAGGTATTTCTCTTAATCCAAATAATTGAATTGGGTTTTTTTTTGCATTCTTTTATTATTCCTTTTAAAAATAGAATGTTTTTCATGACCTTTTCTTTTTCTTTCTTGTGAAAGGTTTATAAAGAATTTATTCTTTCTTTTAAAACCTGTATAACTAGAAAAGATTTATTTTGCAATTTTTAAATTTTTTTATGAGTTCCTTAAAAATGGGTTCAATGGTGTCCTAAATGCTTCAAAAAGTGCAATCAAGTCCTAAACCTTCTGAAATTAATGCATTTGACTCATACCTTTTGAAATTAATGCAATCAACAAATGTCCCCATTTTGGCATCTAGCCATGGGAAAACCATCTGCTTCACCAAGTTAAGCATGGTTTCTACCATTATTGTGTAATAGGAAAACTGGGGTTTTTGTTGTCTAGTCAGAGTATGGCTTGATTATGAGTGTTAATTGAAAATAGAGCTCAATTTTAAATTAAGATTGATCTAAAAAGTAAAACTAGAACCAGTGCTTAAATCTAAAATTCAACCACAAATGATCAATGAATGTTTAACCATTCTTAGATACCGCAGCTGAATAGACTAATATGACTTACTAGTTTAATTTCAGTAAAACAATCCAAATCAACAAATTTGAACTAATAATTTGAGTCACCAAATGTTAAAATCAAGATTCTAATTCAAATCAATGAAATCAGGATGAAATAACTAAAATGAATAGTCAAGAACAACGATGCATGATTTTAGGCACCTATAGTTGGTCAGTAGAAATTTTGTTTGAGTTTGTTATTCAACTTTGAAATTTCATGACCAAATTTAGATTGTTACTCAAACCTTGGTTTCCTCAATTTCATGTAATATTTAAATCTTATCTTCCATAGTCAAGGCCTATACCCAATGGGCAACAAAAACCCTGGGTGCTTGGATAGGATTGAAATTATGCTAAATTTGGTGAAAGGTCCAATTTTCTAACGATTTGACATCACCAATGGCCATGTTAGGATTTGATTGCACAAAATTCAAAAGGGTTAGGATTTGGTTGCGCGTTTTGAAGTGTTTGGAAATCAATTGCACTCCATACAGAAAGTATAGGACTTCTAAAATATTTTTCCCATGGTGGAAATTAGTGGCAACAGGGACAGAATGAGTTTAGGTAGCCATTGTCTTTCAATAGCTCTTCCTTTGTAAGAGAAAGTAAGCTAGTAGCCAGTGTTGTTATTTATGCAATGATCCTGTGGTGGCTTGGAATTTTTTTTTACCCTGCTACAATGGCCAGTTTGTAGCTATGCCTTCTGTTGTGGGTGCAGTGCTTGCAATTTTTGCTATTTGATATAGTGTTCTCTATGCTATAAACATGCCTAATCATACGATTGTTGGCCCTAGCATGTTGAAGAGATTCTGATCCAGAAGTTAACATGAAATGTGCAGGCTGTACCTTTTTATGTTCTCTGGCTATGTGAATTTGAAGTGCCAGTATTCGGATCTCTCTCTGTGTGTTCTCCTTCTGCTCTAGGTAGTCCACGAAATGTCTTCACTTGATTGTTAGTCTACTTTTTCTTAATTTATGTGGTATTTTTCTAAACTATCATCTTCTGCAACAGTTATTTGCTGCTTGGTTGATGGATCTGTTGTGGCTTTAGGTACCACTGGATCAATTATTTGGAAGGTACAACATAATTTTGTTACTTAATGTTTTTGGATTTTTCTTTTTTCAGTTTTTCACTTGATCTAAGTCAGCAGTCCAAATGATTTTAGGCCATCCAAAATTTCTGGAAAGTTCAATTTTGATGATCGTTTCCACATTTGAGTTATTGGTATTGGGTTTCTAATGAGCTAGAATCTATGGAGCGAGAGAATGATCAGTGCAACGTGTCAGAGATTTTTCAATTTGAGTTATTGGAATTGTGATTCTAATGAACTAGAATCTAGGAAGTGAGAGAATGATTAGTGCAAAGTGTCAGGAGACTATACATCTGCATTTTATGGTCTCATAAGTTTGGCATATCTTATTTAATGCAACATGGCTGCAGATCTGTGTTCTCGATACCAAGTTTCTTACCTTTTATTGTGATCCATTGGAAAACGTTTGCTATCCATGAAATGTGAACTTTCATGGAAGCAGACAAATGTCGAATCAGTGAAAACAAATTCTTCAACTGATTTTCTTCTCACAGTTAGAGCATTGATAGTTCAGCTTATAACTTCATAATTGGGTTGTCCTGCGACAAGTCCATGTTATTGTTGGAGTTGCATCTGTAGATGAAGTGCCAGAGATGCAGAAATCTGCATTTATATGCCCAAGCAGTAAGCACAGACATAAATATAGCTTGGCATACGAGTGGACACTGATACAGATGGTCTTATCATTTCTTTTCGAGTAACTGGCAATCTATGTTGTGTGTTGTTCCTTGCATCGTGGACCTACCCCGATGTGCAATAGAAATGCCTACTCCACGGGGTCCAGTGTTACTCTAGTTCTTGCAGTTTAATGAACAGTGCATCATAGCTTCTCCTCCCCTTATATTGTCTCAGTAAGAGAGCTTACTTTGCCGCATTTTACCTCTATTATATTGGTCATGTTGTCAGTCCCCTTGTCTAGGCCGAATGTAGCTACGGTGATAGTTTTCGAGTTAAAGGCATAAATTGAAAGGCTTATTTTTTAACATGCAGAATCTCTTGTGAGTTGGTAAACAGTTATAGGATAGCTGGAAAACGAAGCAAAATTCAATGAAAACAGGTGTTAACTTGAAATATCTAGAAAAATAATTTACACATGACATATTTAACGACTTTCATTTTAGTAACTTATTGCTAGCTTGTGCATAAATGTTCATTGTCAAATTGTCACTATCTCTGGGTGAAATGGCAGTGTTTCTACAGTGTCCCTCTTGAGCAAAGGCTTAATAACGTAACTATGTGATGGCTTTCATCTATAATTGGGCAGTATTGTAACTAAGTATTACCAATGAGAAGATGAAGTAGAGTATCCTTCCATATATTAGCAAGATGGGAATGTCTCATAAGTTTTCATGGGTTGATCTCTCCAAAATGAGGTTTTTAAAACCACCAATATCTATTCTAAAGGTCGATTAACTGGTTAGCATGTTTGTCTTCCTCACTAAAAGCCTGGTTCAAATCACCCCACTTAAGCATTTTCTGTGACCACCCCCAGGAGCACAGGTTTGTAAATCCTCGGTAATTGCCAGGTGTATGTATGATGGGGTGGATAGACTTTCACACCTGGTGGAAATTAATTGGGTGCCCAAGAAGCCCCGAGGACCACCCTCATAGTTGTGTTGGCAATGTGGTTAGAGTCCAGTCTAGAATCGTGTCCATTTTAGATCTTAAGTCTCCTTTACTCACTAGATTGAGAAAAACCATGACGCTTAGCTTGTAATTCTATGGTGACGTTTTAGCAAGCTGCATTCATTGGTGTTTCGCTAGAAAGTTGTCGATCCTATCACATTATGAATTGATTTCTGTGGAATTGCATGATTCTTGCTCAGATTCTCCTCTTCTTTGAATACTGAATTGGATCACATGGTTACAATACTGAGCTTCTATAATTTCTACAACCATCATGGTGTGCATCTCTAAATATTAAAGGAAGTTTGACTTGCTGGATGTGTAATTCAGAGAATGAGGAATGATGATTTTCGCATAGCTGTTGGATGGACACCCACCATTTAGCAATCATTTGAACCATATCTACAGCCATATGTGAGGTAGGTAAGAAAACCCCAAGGTGTATAACACCAAGAACGGAATTGAAGGAGCAAATAGGAATCGTTCACCAGGAAATGCACAATCTAAAAGATTCTCTTCTTGACGTCAAAGCCAGAAAAAGGATAGAACAACTTCTCAAAAGAAACTTTATTCTATAATGGAGAAATACTTTAATATGAAAGAAACTCTTCAAGACTAATAAATAGGGATAAAAACCATTATTCATAGGACTCTCTGAACATAATTGAAGAAGTTCTGACTTTTCTAGAAGGTGTAGGCCTTCAAAGTAGTACTGCTTTGGAGTTTTAATCTCACAAAAGCCTCATAGTCAATTTTGCAAAAGATCATTTATATTTTACTTGATCATTTTTGAACTTTGAAAGATTTGGTGGTATCACTAGCAACTATTTTAAAAACTTAAGCTGTTAGACGAAGGTGTAGTTTAATATTGTAGTTTAATATTTAATTATTCTAATATTTCCCCCTCACGCTTAATTTGGTTTTTTTGCCTGATACTAATTGTGGACATATTTAATTGGGGAGGCAAATGGGTCCTGGAAAGATTTGAACTTAGGATCTCCTGCTTTGATATCATGAAAGATTTGGTGGAACCAGTGCCAACTGTTCTAAAAGCTTAAGTTATTAGACGAAGGCGTGGTTTAATATTTTATTATTCTAATAAACTTCTAGGATCTTGCGATCCTTGATTCAATTCCAATCCTTAGACAGTCCCATTGATCCTTAGTAGGGTGCTGATTTTTACCATTGTGGATGACATTTTATTTACTAAATGGATGCAAGTTATCTTGCTTCACTTTGTAATATGCCTTTCCAACTTATCAAATGCATTCTGCTTTGTATCTTATTCTAATTATTAACTTTGAACAGCGGAGAACTGGTGGTCCTATTTTTGCTGGAGCCAGCATAACTTCTGTTCTCCCTACTCAGGTAAAACACTTCTGTAGAGAATTTGTTTTGCGAAGTCCATTCTATGTGCAAGATGTGTCCCTGGGTAGCATGTTAAAGAAAATTTTGGACAAGTTTCCAGTAAGGGCGTGATGAGGCAATAAAGTAATGTGAGCTAAAGAATCCATGTAAAACCAAACTGCAGAAAATATCTTAAACAAAAAGAAGACCAGCATTGCCAATTTTGGATGCAGTATGATAACATATTGAAAATAACCCAAAATGGAAGAGATTACTTGCTACAAACAAGCGTGGCAAAATGTGCACAAAAAGTGATCCAAATTTTAGACTTCGTCTCATCCATCTTCGTGCTCTATTTGCTAGATGAATTACTTTACTATCATATTGCTTTGATATGAGATGTCTTTGACAAAGCAAGAAATAAACTGAAAGGAACAGGATAATCAATAAGGAACCACCTTTGCTCTTGATCTAAGTGAGGATTTCTCTTGTATGCAGGTGCTTATTTGCTCCAGAAGTGGAAGTATTCTTTCACTAGAACCAGTATGGTCCTACTCTTATCATATTCACTTTGACTTGACTTGTCCAAGAATTTGTATCGATCTAGTTTGACCATTTGTTTATAAGTCTATTAACCATGTCTCTGGGGTTAGCTGGTAAGTTTATGCATTAGTTGCTACGGTTTTACTACATTCTTCTGAAGACTTCTGCAGGTAGTTTTGCATATAGATGGCATTGCCACCTAGTACCTGTCTCTTCTCTAGTTCCTACCGAACTTTCCAATTTGACAAACTTCATTTTAGTTTCACAATATTGGAAGAATCTTTTGCTATTTGATTGGCATTGAGGGAAAAATCTTTCCCTACATTTTAAATAAGTTTTTGTGTCATTTAACCATACAAAACAATTCTTGTGATCATTTTTTTCTCTATTCACTTCATTGCTGTTTCTTGGCGTAATCACTGCTTGTAGACAAACCCCTGCAATCTACATGTCAACCATTATCAAACTTCCCATGGCCTACTTTCATCAGTTTTTCTTAAGTTGGATATCAAAAAATGATACTGAGATGGAAATTCTCTCTCCCCGTCTATTCTTAAACTGTGACCTTCAATCAATTTGCTGTCTTATTTTCTTATCATTAATGGGGATTCTTCAGGAAAATGGGGAGATATACTGGGAATACGATGCTGGCTATCCAATAACTGCATCTGCTTATCTTGATGAGCATTTGCGACTTTCAGCTGACAGGTAAAGACACATCATAAGCTTGTTGGCCTAATGCTTGTAATTTATAACATTACTGCTTTTACAGGCTGGTTTGCGTTTGTACGTGCTCGGGATCTGTGTTGGTGCTTCGCATTGAGGAGGATGTAGCAAGGGAAAGGAACCAGCAGAAAGAGGATAGGTGCATGGTTCAAGAGTTTGCGAGGTTGGAGCTGGAAGGAGATGTATTTTCTTCACCTGTGATGATTGGTGGCGTTATTTTCATTGGTTGCAGAGACGATAATTTACATTGCATAGCTGTTGGATCACAAAGTTCAGTGATAGAGTAGTATGATAAAACATTATGGTGCTATTTCAATCTTCGCCACGCCCGTTTGCTGCATCTCCACTCCAAGTGGTAGTGGCCTGGATCCTCTTGTAGGTGTGCTGGGTCCTGCCGGCTACCGAGACCGGCTGGCTGTGACTAGGAGCGGCATTCAGGCAGCCCCGAGCCTAATTGGCCATGGTCCACGACCCAATGTGTGAAGGGTACTCGGGTCGCAAGAGCCACCTAGGTTTGACGGTCGTTGACTTAGGACCTGGAGGACTTAATTCTAAGATAAATTCGTTCTGCGGATGGCAAGTAATTTTAACAATACGATGGACTTTGAAGATCATCTTTATGGGTCCTCTTATTTCGCTCGGTTAAAAAATTGTGGCCTTTTAAAAATCAGGGTGCCAGAATTTCCGTGTTTTTTTTAGATGGTGTCATTGCTGTGATGTGATAGTCCATGAGATATAAAGGGTGCGTTTGGAAATCATTATATTCCGCGAATAATTTATGATCGAAATGATTATTTTTTATTCGGTTTTCGGTAATAATTTCTCGAAAGCAAAAAATGCGTTTGGTAATTGTATAAATTTTTTTATTCGGAATAGAAAAAAGAACATAAATGCGTTTGGTAACTACATAAAATTTCTATTTCAATTCTAAAATTTTATCAAATCATAGAAATTTTATTGATTAATTATATTTATACAAAGTAATAAAAATATTAACTAATCAAATTTTTATTAAATAGTAAATAATAAACTATAGTATAAACTATAAATATAAATAATAAATAATAAATTAAAATATAAAATTAAATAAATATTCTATATATAGCAAAATTTCAATTCCTACTTCAAATCATTTTTTTTTTAAATTATTTTTTTATTTTTTATTATTATTTTTTTTCTTTTTTTCCTTTTCTTTCTCCCATTCTTCTTCTTCTTCATCATCAAGGTGGTCGGTTGTTGGCCTTGAGACGATCGCCGACTGGCCCGGATGAGGGCCGACGACGCTCCCTCGGTGAGGCCATGCCTCGTCTACCGAGCCTTGCCTTGGTGGTCGAGGGAGGCTTGCCTCGCCGGCGAGGCCGGCGAGCTCACCAGGCCTTGCTGGTGGCTAGGTGAGCCTTCGGCGAGCTCACCAGCCACCGGCGGCGGTGGGCAACGGACGGCAACGTTCGACGGGGACGGCAGCAACACTTGAAGAACAAGAGAGAGAGAAGAAAAATAAGAAGAAAGATGAGGAAAAAGAAAAATATGTAGACTTGATTCTAGAATTGTTCTCTAGAATAAAGAATCAATTTTATTTTTATTCTTGATTCTACTCTAAATCTATTCCCGAAAACAAAAATTTTACCAAATGTGATTACGTTCCAAAACTATTCCCGGGAACAAAAGAATAGAAATAAACACTGTTTAGCTAGTTACCAAACATGCCCAAATAGTAAAATAAGCAATGACAAAACTTTGAGTCGATATGGTGTAACAAATGCGTGCATATAATATAATTCTTTCATCGGAAAAAAGGAAAGTTCGACAAAAACAGTTGTGAATTGTGGAAAAGAGGAAATTTAAGGCCCCTCGCATCAGTTGGGGAAAAGAATATGTTAAAATAAGTCGGGTATCTCGAGCAAAATCGTGAATTGTGGAAAAGAGGAAATATTTACAATCCAAATGAAAATCAGAAGAGCATGAACAAAAAGCTATGTAAATGAAGTGAAAATTAACCTTACTCTTGATGTCAGGATGTGCTTACACTAAGTGTCGCCATCTTCTCTGTCTTCCATTGACCAAAATGGGGGAAAATTACAGAAGTTGAAGACCTTGTGTCTGAGGAAGGAGAGAGAATAAAAGGCTAAATTAAGATGTGATAATTGGTAACAATGACGACAGAATTAGAAATGTTGCATTAAAGGGATGAATAGATTATTATTTTAATGGAGATGATTATGGTAGGTAATAATGGGGCATTCGGCCAAGGAAAGAGAGAGAATTAAAATCGATACGAATAAAAGAAATTCTTTAACACAGGTTAAGGAAACAATTAATTAGAAATGGACATAATGGTCAATTTTCAGGTCCATAGGCAAAAATAATACAGAATAAAAACGAACTTCGGTTAAAGGAAAAGACTAAAATTGCTGAGTCGGCGATAGGTTATAACTTGCTAAGGTTACTTGAATGGCTAGAGTTTCTTAAAAAGTTTCTGTCTTTCATTTATATAAACAAAATGGAGTTCAAGAAAAAGACTAAAAATGCTAAGTTAGCAATAGATTAGAGCTTGCGAAGATTGGTTAGAATGAACAGAGTTCCTTGAGAAGTTTTCCTTTAACATACTGGCAATTGTGAATGCGCGTTGTGTTTATAAGAAATTGATATGTGAAAGATTAAGTTTGTGAAGAAATATTTAAATCATTTAATAGTAAGAGTAGATTATTGATAAAAATATGCAATACAAAGAAGTTGTATTTATGGAAAAAGAAATGTCGAAATTTGAAATATAATAAAACTATGAGTTTATAGATTCGTCCATGAACGCAATATTTTTGAAGTAACTAAGAATCATTTGGGGAAAGAAGAAAATTATTAAAATCCCTCTCTTTTGTTTTATATAGGATTATAAATATAGGTCGGACAGATGGATCTTAGAATTTCATAACTAAACAAATAAAATTGAATAGAACAGCTAGGCTAGGCCTGAATCAGTTAGAACGAATTTGTGAGTCTAGTTGTGTTGCTTTGAATCAATCCCATGGTATATGATACTTTTAATGAGAAATGGATTAATAAATGTTCAATGTAGCTCTCCAAAAGTATCAGTACATGATACTTGAAAAATCATTGGTAATTTGCTAAACGTGTTGGTAGATCTGACGGGAAGGGAAGAAAGAGTTCCTTGAATAAAGAATCTCAGTCCGACGGTAAATTTCTTTTAATAAAGTACATGATACATAATAAGTTCAACATGGTCACTTGCTTATAATAGGGAGAAGTATTAAAAAAGTCCTAAACTTTTTGCATTTGTGTCAGTTTAGTCCTAAATCTTTTTTTGATGCCAATTAACCAAGCACTTAGGTGGTCACCAAATCCAAACATAATATTTACTAATACATTATAAAGTCTTAAGTTCTGAAATACGATATAAGGTGGATAAATATTGGAAGTGCTAGAATATACCTCATATTTTGCAAGCCAACCGTTAAGACGTTCGACATTTAAAAAAAAAAAAAACCTTTAAGACATGATGTCAAAGGGATTGAACTGGAGTGTATAGCGATAGTGCTGCGATCGAAGGTCAATGGCTAGTAGACATCCAATTCAAGTTCATGAACCGAGGCCCTGCGCGTGCAAATCGTCATTTTATTATTCAGAAATTCAATTTCAAAACATGGTTCCCCACGAATTTTAAAATTATATTAATGCATTTTTACATGTCATGATTACACATGTCATTTACCCATGCGGTAGTGGATTGCTAAATTATTATGCTCGTCATTGTCAGTCGTACATCTCTTATTGGGTTACCATGTCATTTTGCATATCGTTTGCACATGTCATATTTGATTGCCACATCATCATTCATGTCATATTCGTACTCCGTGTTATTTAGCTTGCTCATATTATATTTAATTGCCACATCATTCGCTCATAACGTTCTCAATTCTTACATCATTATGCATGTCATTTATACATGTTATGGTCGACTAACATTCACACACATTCAACAATCACGTTGCACTCACATGTCACGTGCAATCATTCACTTTACTTTTGATCGTGTCACGTGACATTCAACGTCTCATCCTATGTCAGATGTTATGCATGGCACACTTCAAAATCTAGGGTCATAAATAATTAGGTCACTTGTTATGCAAAATGATGTGGATTTTCTTTGTGATTGCGTACCGGTTAAAGTTTGATATCCACACCGGTTTCCAAGAAAATGCATTGACAACTTGAATATGATGCTCTTCTTTCCCTTTTTTTCCTGGGTAATGACATCTCAAGTGTGTGAACTTTAGTCTATTTTACCATTAGTTAAATAAACCTTGATTCCCTATTTAATCAAATGTCTCAACTTTTCAAATGTAGATTAATGGATGCTTACATTAAAATAGCAAATGAAAAATGCCAATTTTGGACACTAATGCTTAAAGAGCCATTATATCCATATTGGCTTTCAATGTAGCCTCTTGAGACACTAGCACATCAACAGACACATATTGGATAGGAAAATTATCCAAAAAAGTCATAAATTTATTACACATTTACTAATTCAATACCAAATATTTCAATTTTGCCAATTGAGTTATAAACTTTTTCACATTGTGCCTTGAGTATATCTGGTCAACTTTGACTAAAAATCGTTGATATGGACATTGATTATTCTAGGGATATGTTCAGCAGAAGTCCTAAAACTTGTCAAGGAAGTGCAATTTAGTCCTAAAACTTACAAAAAGTGCAATCAAGTCCTAAAACTTGTCAAGTTGGTTCAATTGAGTCCTAAAGTTAACACCGTCAAGAAAGTTAACGGAAATTGCTGACGTGGCGCTGACGTCACATTTTAAATGAATTTTTTATTTTTTATATGGCTTTTTAAAATTATTTTTTATTCAAAATCTTTAAAAATTAGATTAAAAACTAAAAATTAAAAAGAAAAGCTAAATTTATTTAAAAAAGCAAAACTATTCAAAAAAAAAAAAAAACCTGGAGCTTCCATCGCCGGAGGGGCCGGCGACGGTCGCCGGCCCGGGCGGGGTGGCGGCCCCCGCCGGGCGAGGCCTCGCCGGCCCCGGTTGAGGGCCGGCCACCCCCGCCAGTCGGGCGAGGACGCCAGATCCGGGCACGCCGGCCCTCGCGGGGGCCGGCGACCATCGCCCGCCCAGGCGAGGCCTCGCCGCCCTCGCACGGGGTCGGCGATGCCGCCCCAGATCCGGGCGAGCGGCGTCGTCCCGACGAGCTCGAGGCCGTCGCTCGAGGCCGTCGCCCGCTCCCACGCTCTACCGACGAGGACGACGCTCGCTCGCCCGGATGGGGCGAGCATCGCCGACCCGGGCGAGGGCCGGCGAGGCCTCGCCTGTGGCGGGCGATGCTCACCGGACCCCGCGAGGGCCGGCGTGCCAGATCCGGGCGTCCCGCCCGACTGGCGGGGGTGGCCGGCCCTCACCTGGGGCCGGCGAGGCCTCGCCGCCGGCGAGGGCCGGCCACCCCGCCCGGGCGGCGACCGTCGCCGGCCCTCCGGCGACCGTCGCCGGCCCTCCCGGCGATGGAAGCTCCAGCCTTTTTTTTTTTTTAATAGTTTTGTTTTTTTAAATAAATTTAGTTTTGCCTTTTTAATTTTTAATCTATTTTTTAAAGATTTTGAATAAAAATAATTTAAAAATCCATATAAAAAATAAAAATTCATTTAAAATGTGACGTCGCCACGTCGCAATTTCCGTTAACTTTCTTGACGGTGTTAACTTTAGGACTCAATTGAACCAACTTGACAAGTTTTAGACTTGATTGCACTTTTTGTAAGTTTTAGGACTAAATTGCACTTCTTTTGACAAGTTTTAGGACTCTGTTGTCAACATATCCCATTATTCTATGTGATATGGCTGATGTTGACATGAATAAATTTTAATAATATTTTCTAGAATTTTTTACATTATTTTTCTCCTTTTTTTCTTCTTCTTTTATTTTTCTTCCCTTCTTTCTCCTACAGTCGATTGCCAGACCTCGACAACTAGCTAGAGGTGAGGGTCAATGAGGAAGAAGGGAAGGAAAGAAAAAGAAAAAGAAAAAGGAATAAATATTAAAATAGTATTAAAAATTATTTACGTTAATGTTAGCCGTGTCACGTAAGACAGCCGTTGTCCACGTTAATAATTTTCGGACAAAATTAGCTAAATGGACTCAATGAGAAAACGTGAAAAGATTTGGGACTTAATTAGTAAAATTAAAATACTTATGATTGAATTGACAAAAGTACAATAGATTAAGACTTTTTGGACAATTTTTCTGATATTGGATAGTTAAATTCAACCGAGACAAAACTCTCTCTCCCCTCATCACCCAATATATCGATGGAGATGGCACAATTTATGTTAAGTAAGTGAGCCATGTCGAACAGAATTACACAACATATCAATTTAATTAATGAAGCCCTCAAATTGATTTAACATAAATTGTGCCTAAATTATGCAAAGTCAACGAGTCATGTCGAACAGAATTACACAACATATCAATTTAATTAATGAAGCCCTCATATTGATTTAATATTGAAAAATTGAGGCTCCTGACCAAATGAAAAAAAGTTCAGGTACTCGATTGTATTACGAGCAAAATTTGAGATATTTGTGATGTTATTACCCCATTTTTCTTTTAAAGCCTAAGATGACATAGCTAGATTTAGAGCTCTAACTTGATCAATGATTGGCAAAATCTCTAACACAAAAATTGATCTTAAAGGGCAATTAACGTAGGAACGTTTTCTTGATTATCGATCCACAAGGAACCTATGTAGCTTTGATGCCAAACTGATGCGGGATGGAATCGGGTAGCAAAAACACGATTGAGAATTGTAGAAAGGAGGGACAAATAAATAAAAAGATAGGGAAGGAAATCAGATATAAAATTGAGGAAACAGGAAGACACGCCCGCCTCTTGACAATGACTTAATAATCTCAATATCAATTCATTAACTGTGGAGCTGTAGCATCACCGATATTTATAGCGTAATCAGTTAAACCTAATTTCCTAACAAACAAACATTACAAAAAAAGAGCATTATCACCTGAAATACGAATAAGACAATAATAAATCTAAAATAAAGTAACATTCTACGATAAAAAAGCTTTGATTCCAACTCGCTTTTTTTATCTCATCCAGTTGGAAACTATAAGGAAACGATGAACGATTTGTCTTTCTTGTGAAGTTCAACCCAGTCTCTAACCGGCCCGAATGGACCTGGGCTTTCTCCGGGCTAGTTCCCCTTGAATCGAGCGGGCCTATTTTTGGGCCAAGGAAACTCTAGGCCGAATTGTTCGAGCCCGCTCATATTTTGTCATAAGGTCGGGCAACTGGCAATTTTTTTTTTTTTTTTTTTTTAAGGGCAACCGACAAGTTAACACAACTAAAAGGGGCCAAGACTCGGACACTCTCTTTCCCTCTTTAATCTTTAACCTAATAAAAATATTTTTTATAAAAATTGAAATTATTACAATTTTTTCTTTTTCTTTTCTTTTCTTTTTTTCCTTCTTCCATCTTCCTCAACTATTGGCCAACACAGTAATAGTTGGCAAAGCACGAGCTCGTGATTTGGTGAGGCTAAGGTGAGGCTTGGCTCATTGGAATCAGGAGAGCTCGAGCTTGCATGTGGCTAGTCATCAACCGTCGTCGTGGCCGGCGACGGCGGTCATAAAAGAAGGAAAAATAAAAAGGAGGAAAGAAAGAGAAAAAGAAAAAAATTAAAACTAAAATTTCTATTTAAAAATATATATTAAAAGGAGTGCACTAAGAAAATTTTTGTCTTATTTTTCATATCAAATGAAAGAAAATATTTTATAATTTATTTTTAGATTTCGTGCAAAAACCAGAAAATATTGTAATTTTCCGAGAAAATGCTTCTTAGAAAATATTTTCCAAAAAACAAACATATGCTTATTTTTAAAAAATTATAAAAATTATCCATTAGATTTGTATTGTATAAAAGTGTTTTAAAAAAATTATAAGAAATAAACTTTCCTGGGTTTAGTTAAATAGGTTGGGTATGGATTGGAAATTGGTCAAGTCGGGTATGGGTAAAAATTTTGCATTACGATAAATGAGTCATAAATGAGTTAAATGGATTAATTTGGGTTAGACATTTTATAACCTGATCCAAACTCGACCTGACCCACTTGTTTGGCAGGTCTAATATGGGAGTAAGAGTATACACTTACTTCATGGGTTGGACCCAAACAAGTCATCTTGGCCCAATATAAATTATTTTGGGTTGATTCAGTTTGGTTCGAGATAAGCTAGGAGTATGATAGCCAATGACACAAAGAATCTTCACGAAGTTTTTTTTTTTTTTTTGGTCAGTCCTATTCTATTCCTATTCTAACTCTCATTCTCAGACTTTTACCCTGCCTCCTTGCAGGGGGTGGGAGTCGAAGCCCACTTCTGAAACTAATTCGTCCCCACCCCAACCCCCCGAGAAGGTGAGGATTCGAACCCCCCACCTCTCCCTTCCAAGTTGGAAAGGTGGCCACTGGGGCAAACCCGAGTGGTTAATCTCCACGAAGTTGCCGAGGCTGGAAGTTGACCCACCATCATCGGTGGGGCCACGGGAGGTCGAAGCTAAGTCGATGGAGTCTAAGCCATTGTTGCTCCTTTGAATGCCACCGGCTTAAATAATACCGACACCGACACGTGACACTTGGCATGAAAATGACACAACACGCCGACATGTCATTTTTAAAAAAACAGAGAATTCCGACATGTTATGACACGTTATATATTAAATATTGTATAAATTATTATTTGTATGTAATTTGATTCAAATTCGTAAATAAATAAATAATAATAAATCCCAGAATGAATTTACACTAAAAATATTAGTATATCATTTATTAATACTATTCATTATTTCAATTTGACAAATGCAACTCCATTCCAATAATTTTTAAAATTTGAAGAAAAAAACAAGTAATTCACATTATGAACTTACGTGTCGACATGTTAGAAGAGAATAAAAAAAAACTTAGGGGCCGAATTGTTTATCACAAAAAGTGAAAGCCATAAGAGAAGATTAAGTTTTTCTTATTTTCCCATTTATTATTTTTATTTTTACACATATACACTTTGACTCTTCATTTATTGAAAATTTTTAAAATTGATTTTGCATATCGGAATCAAGTATCGAAAATTCACATGTCAGAATTCCAATTCGAGTGTTAGGAAAGTTGACTAGGTGTTGGATTTTCTGACACAGGTTAACCGAATGTTAGAGAGTATTCAAGAGTGTCGGACACTCCGACACGACATGAAAACTCCCGTAAAGTGTTGGTACTTCCTAGCTGCTAGTGCCACTACCACTCACTACCACTTCAATAGTCGAAGTAGTTAAGCGCCACCACTTTCTAAGCGTCTACCAAATAAGTCCAACCGCTGTGCTCACTCCTGTGTTCAAACTCATCTACCGGAGGATTGGCTGCGGAGTCGGGCTCATGGCGGTGCTGTCACTGGCTCATGGTGTGAACCGGCAGTTGCTCGCGGTCCGATGATACGAGGAGAGAGAGAGAGAGGCGTTGGAGATGCCGTGATTTGGAGAGAGGAACGAGAAAATCCTTCCTGTAAGATAGTTTTAACATTCTCTATTTTCAAAGAAAACAACAAGAAGACACATTTATCTCAAAGAAAATTATTATGATATTAATCATCTTAAAACGTCAATCTGGATCAATTAATTTATTAGCCACCTAATTTTAGCAATATTTTTTAACGAGAAAATATCGATCCTTTTTTTTTTTTTTTTTTTTGTCAGTCCTATTCTATTCTTACTCTAACTCTCACTCTCAGACTTTTGGGAGAAAATATCGATCAAATGTCAATTTTTTGAAACTATATTTATTTCATTTAGTACAATTTTTCTACTGGAATCAACTAAGCTAGTATAAGAATGTTCATTTAGCTCATTCCATTGCTGAAGCCCAAAAAAAGATTATTAATTCCCTCTTCATTACCATTTCATTCCATTCCAATTTTATTTCTTTTTTTTTTGTACCACACGTGCTGAGTACTAGCACCTACCCAATATATTTACGCACAAAAGTGCTAAAGTGCCATGGTTAAATGCGTACGCATAAAAGTGACTATTGAACTTTTAGAACAATTTTACTATTTTATTTTATAATTCTATTTGAATTCTGTCAAAGTACTATTACAAATCGAGTGTGTAGTGTTATGTTTGATACCAATGTCTTACGCAATTCCACAATTCTTGATTTTAATTTCGGTCATCTAGTTTCATAAAGGGTCCGTTTGGGAACAACTTCCCAAAGCCCTTTAGAGGCCTAAAGATACTTGGGCAAATGCCAACCCGTTTGGCAAAAAAATTTTGAGCCCCATTTCGCAAATGCCAAGCTTTGTGGCCGAAAGCCCAAGGCGGTGAAGACCGCCTGGGCTTTGGTTTTTTCGGCATGCCCACGCTGGCACCGTTTTTATTATTTTTTTTCCCGAAATTGTCCTCATGAATTTTTTGTTTTTCCAGGTTCTTGCCCTTGTACGCGACATCGTTCATCTTCTCAGGGGTTCGGTTGGCGACGGTGTGGGGGCCTGGCGATCGCTAGGGGGACGCCGGCGACCGTCCCGGGGGTGGCGCGACCGACGCCGGAGGTGGCGCGACCGACGCCTGGGTCGCGGGGGCTGTAGGCAGTCTTCTTCTTCCGCGAGCTTCTTCTTCGCGCGACGCCGCCGCCCTCGATGCGGGTCGCGCGACCTCGCGCCCGGATCGGGTCGGGCGGCGTCGCGCGAGCCTCCCGCGACCTCGCCGCCCTAGATCCGGGCGGCGAGGTCGCGCGACCCCGCCGCGACCCGCATCCGGGCGGCGGGTCCTCCCGCGACCTCGACGCCGCGGATCTAGGTCGCCGGAGGTCGAGGCGGCGTCGCGCGACGCCGCCGCCCCTGCATCGGGGTCGCCGAAGGTCGAGACGGCGTCATGCGACCTTGCCGCCCCTGCATCCGGGTCGCCGGAGGTTGCCGGAGGTCGCGACGGCGCCACGCGACCCGCCGCCCCAAACGGAGTCGCCGGAGGTCGCCGGAGGTCGCCGCCTCTTTGGTCAAATTCTTTTTATTTTTCTTTTAATAATTTTTTTTTTACCACAAAGATCCTTTGTAAATGTAATTTCCCAAACGCCATTTTGCTCAAAATACTTCACAAAGAGCTTTCAAAGTACAATTTACCAAACAGTTGCATTTTGGAAAACACCTTTAACTCAAAGGTATTTGCATTTTCCTAAGGACTTTCCCCAAAAGTGGTTCCGAAACGCACTTAAAGATTAATCTCATTCGTATAAGTTTTTTTTCTTATTTTAATAATCTAATTAAATACTAATTAACAAATAGTTAAGCATTTTCCTTTTGAAATAAAAAAGACTCTTCGTTTTGTAATTGCAGTTATAACAAATATACATAAACACTATAATATTCGGGCCATGCAGGGCCATTTGGGCTTGGCCCACAGAAGAAAAAATAAACAGGCCTCAAGACTGGCCCGACCATTTTGGGCCCATGAATTTCGGGCTGGGTGGGGTTTCGAGATTCCGGTTGCACCCCAATTGGTGGGTGGTTCTAACGGACGGTGGTGGTGGCAGTTGGTGGGATGTTGACGGGAGACGTATGATTTTGAAGTTGACAGCAGGATTTGGAATCTGGGATATATTAAATTGCGTTCGGTAACATTTATGTCCTCGACAGCCGAGGCTCGCTTGCCAAGACCTGATGACCGGCTAGAGGAGCAAGAAGAATATGAAGGAAAAAATGAAAATGATATTGTTTTAAAAATTGTTCTCAAAAACAAAAAGATATTTTATCTTTTGTTTTATTCTAAATCTATTCCCTGTTCAATTTTTTATTAGGAAAAATAGAAAAATGAGTTAATGTTACCAAATGGATTTATATTATTTTTCTATTCCAAGGAATATAAGAACAAAAAAGAAGAAAAAAAAACACACGCTAGTTACCAAACAAACCATTAAAGTACTTGTTCTCATTTCCAAAGACAATTCCAGTTATTCAATTCTTGGTTTTGTTCACTCTCTTTCTGGGAAAATGGTAGGACAATAAACCTTTCGATCTCTTGTTGTGATAACACTCCAAGCAATACTAACAAAGAACTTATTAGGAGAAGGAAGCCATATCACCTTTTCTCTTTGAGCGGTGTTAGGCTCAATAAGACCGCAGATCTAAGCTTGGATATACCCCAGCAGATTTGATCATGCAACAGGCCATACCCTGACACCATTTTCAATCACATCTGCTACTTTGGCACGCACAAGGTAATCCAGAATCATGGAGCACTCTCAAGGAAAAATGTGAGAATGCCACAGGGTTGCCAAGGATCTAGCCATAAAAAGGTGTCCTTCCCATTACCAGTTATATTCCTCCTCACATCAAGGATCTTCCTCCAAATGTAGGAGGAAATTGCAGGTACTTGTGAACATGCCAAAGACTTCTCCTCTTTAGTAGATGAGACTTGACCTATGCAGTCCACAGGGAGCTAGAATCTATGAGCTAAATGTAGTTTCATCACGGCTGCCTTGCTCCATTTATAAAATTGGATAGTCCTAGACCTCTTTCCTTCTTGGGTAGGCAAAACATGAACCCATTTTACCTTCAACTTTTTACCATTTTTATCGTCCCCGTACAAGAAGTATGAACCGCAGCATCATTCAATCTTCTTAATAACCTTCTTGGGCAAAATAAGATCCACACCAAAAAGAAACAATGATGTAAGGAACAGATCTTATGGGCTGCAGCTGTCCAGCAAGAGAGTCTCTTGGCACACCAACTTCTGGTTCTTGCAAAAGATTTGCTCAGTTAAAACTATACAGTCTTTCCCAGAGAGTCTCTTGCCACACCAGCTTCTCATTCTTGCTTAACCATATGGTAAGGCAAAAGAGAGTCTCTAACTATGCCTTAGTGGATGTTACTTAAAAGTTCCAAAATTTTGGAATTGGAAACAGAGCAGTTAGAACTCAGAGGCATCTGAAATCGGTCCATTTTTTATGTCTTGTGTAAAAATTAAAATTTTTATATAAAAATTGCATCATTTCATTATAAAATTTGTCCTTGATCGAGAGGTTACATGGTTATTTGTTTATATTTGAAACTATTATTCAAACCTTAATGAGTGTAAAAGTCCTTTTTATTTGTCGACATCGGGTATAAAATCGGCTCAACTCAAGAATTAAATCAATTCTAGTTGATTCCTAAATTCAAATGAACTTGATTGATCCTTAATGAAATGACCGTCAATTTTTATTTTTATTTTTATTTTATTTTATATAAAAGTATAGGATCATTGCACGATTGGTCTCTGGACCTTAATAGGATGTGCAATGTCATCCATTCACTTTTAATTTGTTTAATGTTATTATTGAACTTTAAGCCAATATGTAATGTTGTTTATGAACTTTTAATATTTTTAATGTGATTCTGAACTTTTAGTACATATTCAATTTATTATAGAGACTATGTAAAAATGTTCAATAATGACCTTTCATTAATTCAAGTTAATAGAATTTGTCAATTTGGTTTCGATCCGGTACGTTTGGATGGTGAACAGAAAAATAACTGATACGTAGATTATCTATGTAAGATATTCAACTCAAATTAGGTTATATTAATCCCCGTCACCAAATAATATGGATGAATAGTTTTCCAAGCTGAACAAACTAAAAAAATCAAATGGATTATTATATTTTAATATGAGTCGAATATCTTAACTAATCTTAAGAAACTCGAAAGCTACAAGAATAATAAACCAATCTAAAAAAAGTTATCCTACTCCAAAGATGCGAATTGGTAGTTGGATTGGAACACGACACAGCCCACCACTGAAGAAATAGACGATATAACAAGACGAACCAATCTCCACAAGAGTCGCAGCAAGCGTGCCATAAAAGAAGTATAAAATGGCGGGACCTATGATCGCATCTCGTTTCAAGCCCAACTTAGCATATCTGCTTTCGTTCCCAAGTCCAACCGCTTCTCTTGCTGCACTCGGATTCCGTCCAAGGTATCGAGCTGAAATCCCTCGCTGCCCATGATCGAACGTCCAACAGTAGTTCTTTTGTCTCTTCCTCTGAGGCCGAGTGTCTTTAGCAGATGTAGATCGACTGTCTTTTTCCATCGGTCTTTTCTTGTTCCGACAGGGTTCTTGGATGGGGATTTTGGGTCGGTGTCGGGCTGTCGGGTACTTAGTTTTGCACTGCGCTGAGCTGATCACTCGTGATCGATACATGTATGTGACTGGACGAGGGGGGGCTGCTAAATTTCTTGGAAAGATGAATTGAGTTTTTGCTGCTACTGGTGCCTGAACTTGTGATCAAAACTTTTCATTTTGGCTCGCTGTGTCGGAAGATCCCATGTTTGGTTAGAATTGATGGGAAAATCCCATGTGTGGCTTTCAGTGGCCCTAATTGTTTCTTTCTTAGATCTACCGGTTCTAAGCGGTGGATCGTGGAGCCACTGTTTTGGGCACCACCCAAATGCATTTTTGGTCCGTCAGGTTCAAACCCATCCAGCAGATTCCAACGGTCTGCATAAATTGGGGTTTCACACACCCGGTTGAACGCATTAAATTTTGTTTATGGTCGATGTCAACTCCCATGAAGTTTCTTCTGAGTGTGAGTTGGGGGCTGTTTACAGCCACAGGCCACAAGGTTGTTGTCAATGGCGATTTGGTGGTCATTGCCATTTGCAATATTGCGACTTTGTGCCGTCGGGTGAATATTGGCAGTTGATTGCAACTCTTCTTGGTGTTAATGCTGATTCTTAACTTCGCTTGCACTTTATGTTCCATCTTATCTTTTCCTTTTTCCTTTCCCTGCAATAGTAATGGTAGAAGTGTAGTACATGCTGATTGGAAGTCTGCAATTACCAAAGGTACTTGAGCCTTGTCACTTCGAATTAGCTCTACTTCAATGTTGGAGATTGTCGACAGGCAATTTTGGTGGAAAAACCTGAAGAGAGATAGTGGATTTTTCTTTTACTGGACAATTTTTACTTTGAACAATTATTAGATTCCTCCTTAATGAATACTTTTTTTTTGGTCAAAACCTTACTGAATAGTTAAGAGGCACCAAATGCTTGGAATTCTTTGTTACTGACTTTTAGCACATGTTCAGCAAAATCTTTGCATGAAACTTCATCTACTTATTTGAGAAATCTTATTTATGATTTTTTCGCATTAATTTGAGCTGACCGTATAGTTGAATTTCTCTTTGCCTTTAAGTGTGTCATTTGAGTTATTCATTGAATTATCATGAAAATTGCCTTTGAAATCAATCAGGAGAGAAAAAATTCTTAGATAAATATGACTTTCTAGAATAAACCTTGTAATAAAGATACCACTTCATCCATGTGTTTTTCTTTTGGTGTTTTGAGCTTTAAACTTCCACAATAGCAGCTTCAGAAGTTGTTTAATCAGTTGGTGAATTTGTAAGGAAAGAAATCTTTTAATTGCTTGTAAGACCTCTCTTTTTCCAGTGTAACTGCTACTGTAGTTTTGAGATGATAGACTCTTTAGCTGATCATGTTTTCCTATGGAGTCCCCAGAACAGTATTCAGATGGCTCGGTCTGCGCTTGATGAGATGTCCGATTCTGGTGCTTTTCTCAGAACAGCTTCAACATTTCGTAATTTTATTTCGAGGGATCCTAGTTCACAGTTTCCAGCAGAATCTGGACGATATCATCTTTATATATCATATGCCTGTCCGTGGGCATCCCGGTGTCTTGCATACTTGAAGATCAAAGGACTTGACAAGGCCATCAGTTTCACGGTAAATTGAATTAGGGGTTTAGAGTTAAATTGGGATTAACTTTACTAAATTGGGATCTCCAACCATGTTCAGTCAGTCAAACCCCGGTGGGAGAGAACAAAGGAAAGTGATGAGCATATGGGGTGGGTTTTCCCTTCTTCAGATACTGAGGAACCTGGAGCTGAACCAGATCCTCTTAATGGTGCAAAAAGTATAAGAGAGCTTTATGAGTTAGCTAGTACCAATTACTCTGGGAAGTTCACAGTCCCTGTAAGTGACCTTATGCTGATGTGTGCTGCTATTTGTGCTTTCTTTCTTGTCAAGATCGGCATATATTTTTCTGATCTTTTTCATTTGTTGTCATATCTGATGAGGTAAAACTTTTTCTTTTGGATTAGGTTCTATGGGATAAGAAACTCAAAACAATTGTTAGCAATGAAAGCTCTGAGATCATTCGCATGTTCAACACTGAGTTCAATCACATAGCAGAGAATGCTGCTTTGGACCTATATCCTCCTCACTTGCAAACTCTTATTAATGAAACCAATGAATGGATATATGATGCCATTAATAATGGTGTGTACAAGTGTGGCTTTGCCAGGAAGCAGGGGCCTTATGATGAGGTAATTATCTCTTAGTTTGTACTTGCATGCAAGACTTGTCATTCCATTTGTTACTTGAAGCAAGAAGAGTAACTTAATCTGGAAAATCACACAATCTACCCTTTGACAAAACAATAATCATCATGTGGGTTGTTTTTTAGTTGCACTCTTTCATGTAAGACCTGTTACAACCACTTTCTACTGATGATAAGAGCCTTCATATGCCATAGAAAATAGCTAATTTGTTGATTACTGAGGTTCTTGGAAAATGAAATCCCCTATGCCACAGAAGCTTATAGGTCGAGGACCATTCCCTTTGAGCACATTTTTCATCTGACAAAAACTATATTAGGAAATCTCCCTCCCCAGGTTCTGGCACTGAAAGACCCTAGTTAGGGCCACGGGCAAAGCAGGACAGGTGCAAATGTCAGGTTCTTTAATTAAATAATAAAGAATGAAATTTCACTGCCACAAATAATCACCTTTCTCCCTTCTCTGCTTTCTAAAACACTGCTCATCATGTAAATGCTTTTAATTCCTTTGTCTGCTTCCCCTTTCCTGAACAAGAGTTTGTCAGTGGTGCGGTTGTTGGTGATTTTTCAGAAAATTATGCTGGTGACACCATAAAATACAGATATGAACCCAGTCGAGTGATCCTATCCTTGAGTCTGGATATGTGGTTATGTCTTTGAATATGGATCCAGTTGAGGGCCCTATCCCTATTGATTTTGCAACTCTTACTTTAAGAGTAGCAGGTGTCATGTTCTTACTGTAGTTGGCAGTGGAGGGAATGGTGGTGTTTTTGTGGACATGTGGAGAATATGTTAGCTAAAACTTTGGGAGATTGTGTGTGAGCTATCATGTGATACAGGGTGCATGCACATGAAAAATTGGGAAGTTGATTAAAAGATACAAATTGTGGTGGGCATGGTGGCTGGCTGTAGGACAGTGCTCCAAGAACAAGAGAGAACACTGGCTTTTGATGCTGAATAACTGCAACCATACTCCCAGATGACTTGTTTGCAATGCTGACCTATGTAGAGATTTATTCAGGTGTTTGATTGGCTCTTCTAGCTAGAGAAGTATAGTAGAGAACTTGATTTGATTTTATGCTTCTTTTTCCTATTTGATTAGCTTTCAGGATGCAAGAATTGACTATCTAAATCATCTCTAGCCAGTGCACATGGCTGATGATTCTTTTAGAGTGTTGATTGAGTTGGTGACTATGAGTCTTTAATGACGTCATGTCAGCAAAATCTTGATCCATCTTGTCATACCGGTGTATTAGTATGGTTCTTTAATAAACAGGTTTGATTGCTGTGAATTGGGCTTTTTACTATAAACACTATCTGTAGAGAAAAAAGAAGTGTCAAAACTGGTCTTGATCAACATCCACTTCTTGGTTTTCTATTCAAGTGACTACCTTAATTTCGCTTGGATGGTGATTGAGACTGCTTATAGAGAATCTTTTCTCCAGGGGTGGCGTCTAAAATTTAAATCCTGTATTGCCCGATTGCAAGGGCGGAAAAGTTTTAATATACCCAAGTAGTAAGTCTATTGATTATACTTTTTAATGAATCTTTCTGTTTAATTGCTTCTTTTTCCTTCAGGCCGTGAAGAAATTGTTTGATGCTCTGGACAAGTGTGAAGAAATACTTGGCAAGCAAAGATATATGTGTGGGAACACACTCTCTGAAACGGATATTTGGTTATTTGTCACCCTGATAAGATTTGATGAGGTAGTGGCCCTTATTATATTGAGATATTTGGGAGTTGCTGGTCATTTCTTTGATTTAAACAAGCTAGCACTAAAGCTTAAATAGCCATAAGAATCTCATTTTAGAAGAACTGGGATAATCATGTCTAGTTGAATGACTTCCATTGTCATAGAACAAGACAAGGGAAAAAAGCGAAAGCTCTTTGCTTGGACAAATCGACATCTTAATAGTGGTGTGCATTTTCCATACTTAAAGTTACAGGCAAGCAGTTGTGAAAGATAAGCAATCTCATTCTCCTTTGCACTCACTCTTAATGTTTTCTTAGAAAATAAGTTTGGTAAGATAATAAAAACTATACTTCTTTCTATGTTGTTTTTCAAGACCCATGTTTTAGTTTCTGCGTAATCATGCCAGGAAACTACCCTTGTTGTTGTCATTTTCTAAGGAAAGCTCTTTTCTTGGACGAGCAAAGTGTACGCATAAAAAAATCATTGCAGAATGCCCAAAAAAAAAAAAAAAAAAAATGGAATGACTTTAGGTTTATGAGGATCTGCAAGCGTCTATTTTCTGTGAAACTTCTCTGAAGATCATTTGTCTGCATCAATTCAATTATATTCTGACTTTGCCTTGACTTGATGACAGGTTTATGTGGTTCATTTCAAGTGCAACAAAAAACTGATTCATCAATACCCGAATCTGTTCAATTACACCAAAGACATTTTCCAAGTGCCCGGCATGAGTGGCACTGTCAATATGGAGCACATCAAGCGACATTATTACGGAAGCCATCCGACTATCAATCCATTTGGTACCATCCCTTTGGCCCCAACATCAACTACTCTTCACCTCATGACAGAGAGAGATTTTCCTAATCAACAATCCCCCTTGTCTAGAGCATTGGGATGTTATGATGTTATTTACGGTCTTACTTACAGTGTGTTGAACGGAATCTAATAATGGGTCGGGGACGACCGGAGGGTTCATTAGGTTTGACATATGCGGTCCACGCCTGTGCAGGAATATTCCGTGATTTTCATGCGTCATGTACCATTTGTGTTGTGTTATGTATGTTGTGGATGGTAACCTGCTTATGATGCAAATTTTGTGGATTTTGTCGTGTTGGTACTTGAGTTATAAGGTTTGTCATATTAGCTCCGTCTCGATTCTTGATTAAACATAGGTTACGACAGGAATTCTTTCTGGGAATATTGCTGAAGACACACAGGTTTGTGTGAGCTATCTATATGCGACCGTGCTGCTTGAATGACCTCCCGCGTGATTGCATATGGTCTGTCCACTTAGCCGCTGTGGCCTGCGATTTAGGTGGGCATGAATTAATAAAGTAACTAGTTTTCGAGTTTGTGACACGTTCGAGATAACCATTTCGAATGGTTGTAGAGAGATGCGCGTTTGGGAACCACTTTTGGGGAAAGTCCTTAGGAAAATGCAAATACGCTTGAGTTAAAGGTGTTTTCAAAATGCAACTGTGTTTGGTAAATTGTACTTTGAAAGCTCTTTGTGAAGTATTTTGAGCAAAATGGCGTTTGGGAAATTACATTTACAAAGGATCTTTGTGGTAAAAAAAATTATTAAAAGAAAAATAAAAAGAATTTGACCAAAGCAAAGGGCGACCTCCGGCGACTTTGGATTTGGGGCGGCGAGGTCGCGTGACGCCGTCGCGACCTCCGGCGACCTCCGGCGACCCCGGGATCAGGGGCGGCAAGGTCGCGCGACGCCGCCTTGACCTCCGGCGACCCCCGGATGCGGGGCGGCGACGTCGCGCGACGCCGCCTCGACCTCCGGCGACCTAGATCCGCGACGTCGAGGTCGCGGGAGGACCTCGCCGCCCGGATCCGGGTCGCGGCGGGGTCGCGCGACCCGCCGCCCCGAACCGGGGGCGGCGAGGTCGCGGGAGGTCGCGCGACGCCGCCGCTACCCGGATCCGGGCGGCGAGGTCGCGCGACCCAGATCGGGGGCGGCGGCGTCGCGCGAAGAAGAAGCTCGCGGAAGAAGAAGACCGCTTGCAGCCCCCGCGATCTAGGCGTCGGCCGCGCCACCTCCGGCGTGGTCGCGCCACCTCCGGCGTCGGTCGCGCCACCCCCCGATGGTCGCGGCGTCCCTCTAGCGCCGCCGCCCCCACACCGTCGCCCAACCGAACCCCGGGAGAAGATGAATAGTGTCGCGTTCAAGGGCAAGAACCGGAAAAACAAAAATTCATGAGGACAATTTCGGGAAAAAAAAATATAAACAGTGCCCACGTGGGCATGCAAAAGCCGAGCCCAAGGCTTTGCCCGGCGGTCTTCACCGCTTGGGCTTTGGCGGGCTTCAAAGCTTGGCATTTGCGAAATGGGGCTCAAAATTTTTGCCAAACGGGCTGGCAAGATTTGCCCAAGTATCTTTAGGCGCTAAAGGGCTTTGGGAAGTTGTTCCCAAATCAGTTTTACAGCTGGAAGGATTGATTAGCAAAGTTATGTAAGTTCAAGATTTGATTAGGCAAATTAAAATTCAAAGATTTTAATTAAAAATGTACAAATTCAAGAATCAAAAGTGAATTTCTACCTTATAAAAGAGAGAGTAACAAGAGTCGAGCCGTTTATCATAAACTTTGTAATATGTGACAGGAAACTTTATTCTTAAACTTCTAAAGTTTGACATATATACATCCTAGCCACCTGCACGTCTGCATTGTCTAATGACACTCTTCTTATTCAGTATATAATTTGATTCATTTTGAAGCACGCATGTACATCTACCTAGAGAATCCTCACATCTTCCGTTCTAGGTGTAGCAAGTGAATATACTCTGTTCTTAGTCTTTACTTATGAGTAATTTCACAAGTCATTTCCAGTACAGGCACAGGTGAATAAATCTGAATTTTGATGAGTCAAATTATGTGAATAATTGAGTGAAATTTGAAAAGACCCACATAAAATCTGAAGAAGAAAAGCTAATAATATAGTTGATCTAATCCCCCAACAAATTTCCGAACAAAAAAAAGAGAGGCAATTATAAGACAATGTCAAGTTCCGTAAAAAAGATTGAAATAGTCTATAGAGCAACCAGCGTGTTTGGATTGAGGAAAGTAGGACATGCAGGGGCCAATAACTTAGGAAAATATTTCTAAATAAAATAAAAGAGAAATAAAGGGAATGAGCTCTGTTAGTAGTTTACAGTACAAAATGGAAGTTATACGATGCGGGATACGACATACAGGATGTGGATGGGTATGTACCGTTAACTTTCTCAAAAGTATGTGAAAAAGATTCCGCCTTAATTTGACGAAATGATTTTGTCATAAGTATATATTGCTTATATAATGAATGGATACGTGCACTAGAAGTATTAAAACTTATTACGAATATACAATTAAGTCATAAATTTTCAAAAAGTATAATCAAATCTTAAAATTTATTGAATTAGTGTAATCAATTTCTTTCATTAATTCTGTCCAATTTAACTAATAGAAAATGCAAACATGACTTTCTTATTATATTTTTCTCTTCTACTTGATGTTAACATGGCTAAAATATGAAGGATAAGACTTAAATGATGTGATTGTAGTCTATTTATTTTTTATTTAAATATTATTTAAATTTAATTAAACAAATAAACTAAAATACAAAAAAAAAAAAAAAAAAAAAAAAAGAAAAAGAAGAAGGAAAGCCAACGGTCAGGCCGTGTGGGGTCCTGGTCGTTGCTGCCCTAACATCACTGGCCTGATTTATTTTATTTTTGATATATTTTAAATAAATTTTAAATTAAAAATCATATTGAAATTGTGTTTAAATTCATGTATTCATTAAATTCAAGTCTTGTGCCGTAAAAGAATATTATACTCTATTCGTAGAGTGAATTAAGCAAACCAAAATGACTATCAAAATTCTATAACCGTAAGGATTCTTAAATCGTTACGCAATTGTGACTCTTGAAATTATCAACACACTTAATACTCATAAAAACTAAGAATTATAATCGACATATTTAATAACTAAGACTAAATTCATTTCACTAAGGCCAAATACACAAATCTAAGATTGGACCCTCCAAATTCATCCACCAACCTTGAAGCCGAATAACCTCCTTAAAAGATCAACTCACATAAATGGAAATCGACCTAAACAACCTCCAATTGCTCGGTAATCAATGGAGATCCTCTGAAACGCCGTCGCCGTCGCCGTCTTCTGAAACGCCGTCGTTTCCCTGCGCGAGTGCGCCATTTTGCAATTTTTCCATCTGCCCCCCTCGAGCCACCCGCGCGCCTCCGCGCACAAGTCATGCCATGGAGGCTCGAGGGTGCGAGCGGCTGCACCGCGCGCTCAGCGAGTGCCACCGCCGCGTCCCGTCGGATCTCGGCCGCGCTTCGGCGTGCCGGCACCTGAACAGCGCCCTAGCCCAGTGCCTGGTGGCCGAGGCCTGCCCCGACGAGTCGGAGGCCGTCCGCAGCCTCTGTGCCAGCGGCGGGACCGCCCTCAAGCGTGCCCAGTGCCGGCAGGCGCAGCTCGATCTCTCCGTCTGTCTCGCTTCCCATCAACGCGATTAATCCTCCTCGAGAACCCTTAGACGCCGCGATTTCCCTCCGGGTGATTTCCTCTTCAAATTCGCTCTTTTCACTACGATTGTGCGATTGTGTATTTTGATTGCTGATGTTGTGTAATCGCGTAATGTACGTTGGAGTTTTGTGGAATCGATATCGTGTGTGTGCTTGTTACTGTGTCGAATCAGGCATTGTGGACCTGTAGTCTGTCATTCGCTCCATGAATATCTTGCTTTCATGTTTGTCTTGAGCTTATAACAACAGCGTTCGAGTTTTGATTCCTTCTCCTGTTGATTTTATCAGTCACTTGAAACCTGACAGATAGAGCAAAGCAGTCTCGAAGGTTGACTGAAGGTTGCGTTTCGGGCTCCGAGTGAACTGTTGGGTCAGTTACTTTATATCTTGAGCATCATTGCCTTTACCACGAGCAGGAACATTTTCCTACTCTACGAACCAGTATTTGTTTACTTCCAATGTAGGCATTGGACTACACTTTGTCATTTCTTTGTTTGGCTCTCCATTAAATGATCAAACTTACCCTGATTGGTGAGGTATTGTAAAAATGTACTTATGTAAGCTGCCTAGTGGGGATTAGTGTACTTATGTTGTGCTGTCGAAAGATCAAAAGAGGGCAAATCAAAAGGATGATACTGCCTTGTTGGAATCGGGCATCATTTTTAGTCTATAAACATTTTCGGGTATTATTCTTGTGTTGGTCAATGTCTATCTCAGTGAATGTAAATTATTAGTCTATAGGTTCTCGGATGTTATGTTCTGATGTCGGAAAGTTACCTCCCAATTCGAAACAGAAGAGATGCTTGAAGACCGATAGCTAATATGGTAGCATTTCAAGTAACTCCATACTCAAGTATCTCCTGGATTTGTAAATCTGAATTCTTAAATGTAAGAAACGTATAATAGTTCTTTGATGATGATGGAATCTGCACCTGGAAATGCTTACTAGATTATGGTAGGGGGAGGATGACAGATAATTGCTTAACCTGTCCCTTTCATTTTTAGAATCACTTCATACTTTTAGGACTCTTGAGTATTAGGAGTATTCAAGTAAGACAGAAGTTGAATCGGAATAAGAATAATCATTAACTAACTTTAAGGAATCTATATATACTATTATTAAAGAAAAAACTTAAATGAACCTAATGTAGATGAAAGCCATCATTATGACCTCAGATATGGATACTGATAATGGCACGAGGGGCTTGGGCTGGAGTCTGGTTGTTAATTGTCCTCCTACTTTCATGCTAGAGATTGATTCTTCAGTCCCTTTGGTTTAGTGAACTTTTGAAGATGCACAGTTCCATGGATGCTATGCACAATGTGGATTCTGCAGAAAATTTCAGTTCCAGTTGTCTATGAACAGATGACAAGTGTCCATGGATAGGCACAAAATTGACTGAGGAATCAATTTTCCCCCATTGCCTACCTGAAGAACTTCCTTTGACAGTTCTCTATGAACATAGAGCAACTTTGACTTCCTTGGCTGCTATTGGCAGCTTTCACAAGTTATTTGACATGACGAAGCCTGTTAAAGGAATACTGTGAAGTGTGTCTGCTTTCCATGATGCAGAAGATGCGCATGTTCTATTGCTTTCTTGTTCCCCTCTCCTTCCCATTCTTAACAAAGATGAAAGAGCAATGAAGGAATAGCTAAATAAAAATTGACATGCAAAGTTTCTGCCGGAATTAAATGAAGTACTGTCCTGGGTCACCTTAGTTGAATCACCGGCAACTTGGTGAAGTCCATATTCATGCTGTTGGTCAGGACCGTGATCACCAAATTGGAAAACATTTATATCACAACTTACATGCTCATAAGACACGAGATAATCTTGGAGAACTACAAACTCTACTCACTTTTTATTCTCACATGTCCTCAGCAATAGAAAGTTTTGCTTTACTATTGTTACTTTTCTTCACTGTGTAGATCCTGTTATTGTGATTGCTACAGCCTCTGCTGGTAGATGCATTCAGTAATACACGTTTAGAAGTGTTGCGGCAGATTAGTGTGCAGTGCCATCTGCATTGGAGATATTCATAGTTCAACGTTCTTGACAAATTTCGAGTTTGCTTATAACTCGCTATTATTAATGATTTTAGATGTTGGGCTTCTAAGAATAGTTAAAATAGGATCTCCTCTTATTTACAAACACAGAATAGTGTGGGTGGACGAGCACCTATTGATGACTTATCTAAAAATTGATCTCCAAAATTCTGATATCACTGGTGTCTCTGTGAGGCATTACTGTGGAGTTGCGAACAATAAAGCAGGAGATTCATCATTAGGGGTTGGGCTACACAGGCACCCACTGTTCAATTGGTTGTTTTTTTACCGTATTTATGGAAGTTAAACTGTTCAGTTTGACATGGATACTGCTATAGTTTACCAATTGAAAGTTTTCATGCATATCCATGATAGGACATAACAATGTTTTTTAACTAGGAACTGTGTTTTTCAAGTCTGCATCATTGGTATTCCTGCTTTCTCCTCTTTGTAGCCTTTGAAAATGCACTGGATAATATATCCTTTAGGAAATAGCTTGCAAAGTATGCTTTTCAGAAAGTCAGTAATTTCTGGAAGCCAGTGTCATGACTAGTCCACCAATTTCTCTTTATAATTGCGGTTTTCCTAGTTATTCTTTATGTAGCCATTTTGGAGTGTTCACTCTGAGTTTCTCTCTTTGACTAAATGCCTGTTCTTTTGAAAATTTGCAGTTTGTACGAGTGAGAGGATCTAAAGGCATATAGCTCATTACACTGCTTCCGGCAGCCCAGCTTTCGATCTTTTATGAAGAAATATTGCACGCATATTTCTTGGTGCGTAGGTTGACCTGCATATTTCCAGCAAACCCGTGTTAAAAGATTACAGTCTTACTTGGTTGATGCTGTTCTTACATCATAGGTGTTGAGAAGGCATGTGCAACAATTGCTCTAATGACCAGTTTCGGTCGTGTAAACAAGCGATGTTTTTGATACTCGCACTGAAGGATTGTGTTTGATCCTGTGTCCAATGATGTTTCAGAGCTTGCTCTACTCTCTTCTTTTATTTAATCTTCTCACCTGAGCGCAGGTCAAAACATGCGGTCGCATCAAATAGGGCTGGAGATGTCCATGACATGACAGAGAAAACAACAATCTATCAATTTTTCAGTTCAGCTGAGATCCCCCCTGCATGGTTGAGAGCCCTTCTATATCAATCTGCCAAAAGATCTGGATTTTCCAGATTTTTCCTTTTAGTTTCTTCACCTGTCTTCCATAAGTCTTTCCCTAATCTTTTCGATGATCTCCGTTATAGAGTCGAGTCTTCTCATCGGAGTTTGTGAAAGCTATTCCGCTTCTCTATCATATCATCCAATTGAAGATGCTTATTTTGGAATGCCATCCTCACATGAGTGTCCAAACATCATCCGATCTAACATTCTTCATTACTGCTACATGGTCTAGAATTGCACAAAAATCATGTGCTTTTCTCGATTTAGGGCATTCGATTTGTAACCTACTGGTGATATTTCTGTTAACTGATTTCCACTGGTCGGGGAGGACGCAATCCAAATCTTTTCAATTTTGTCAATTTTGTACCTTTCCTGTGAATTCTTGTGATGAGTAGATTGTTTCCGTCTTCGATTTCAAAGAAGATCTCCATGATAGGAACTCGAATTATTTCCTGCAATCGTACATTTTCACCTAAACTTCGTGGTTTCTCCATGGAAAGTTCATATTGCGCAATTTTGGCTTTGACGGGCATTCTTATAATTTGGATATGCTATTTTGAGGACATTAACGCACAGTTTATCAACTCAATCCTTTTTTTTTTCCCGAAACTCAATCCCTCTTTGACACGCGCAATTTTGCATATTCTGATGTATTTGTATTTTGTAAGTGTCGGCGCAATTTTCGAATACAGTACCCTGGGGTCCCTTAAACTACAGTGAGCAAAATGATTGTGGCATGAAACTTGCAGGAGACTAAAACTTCTACCGAATAAAAGGAGAGAGAATTGCGGGAAGGCCCGCCCCTTTCCTTTTCAAGGCTCTTCCCTCTTTTTATCCGTTGGGTGTCGTGGGGTCCGGAGACTTTGGAAAAATGCTCAGCATACTTTTCTACACCTAAAAATCACAGTTCTGGCTGAAAATGCACCAGAAAATATCTGCTCAATTTTTCGTCGTGGGTCCTAGAGATTTTGTCGCCAAAAGCAATGGCGATGAAAATTTTGTTGCTGTTGATACTGAACTTTCGACGGAATTAATTCTTGTCACCATAAATACTCGACGGGATAGGTGGCCGTCGTTGATACTATAGTGGTTAAGACAATTTCGTCGCCCTTGGTTGTCTATGGAGACAGATCTATATTAATCACCATAGGTCACATTAGTCTATAGGGACGACATTACGTTCGCCACATTTGATCGATTTGGCCATCTTTGATTAATTTTTTATCTTTCTTTTACCCATTAATTAGTTAACTTAAATTGCTCATAAATTTAATTAAGCACATGACATATAAAATATTCTAATATATGATCCCTGTGATTAGGACAATTTTTTTAAAAATAGTACTACATCGATGTTCTATGAATCATTACGACAGTAAAAAAATTAAACATAGTTCCGGACATAAGCATAGACTACTCCATAGAAGTGAAGTCTTCATCTTCATCCTCATTGACATCCTCATATTCTTTGAAAAGCTTTGCAGCTTCCTGAAATACCATGACAATTTTCTCCAGATCCGAACAATTTGCAACATGTACTCGACATTGGCAACGAATTGCAACAAGTCATTCATGTACCAACGAATCACAATTGCTTCTTTATTGAGAACAATGATCTCGGACTCGAACACCACAGGAAATAGCATGCATTGAGATTGATGCATATAGTAGGAAAATACCCGCGCCATGCCTCAAGACATATATTTTTTATTTATATGATTTTCATTGGAAAAAGTATAAAAAAGTTCTAAACCTATTGTATTAGTACCAATTTATTTATAAGCTTTTCAATTGGATTAAATTCATCTTAAACATTTTTATATTGTACAAATTCAATCCATCTTGCCAATTTAGGCCGGAAAATGCCGACATAGACATTAGTTATCCAATGTGGCACTGTCAGCGTTGATGTGAACATTTTAATAATATTTTAATAAATTTTTAAAATTAATTGAATTTTTAAATAACTTTTTTTTTGCTTTCCCTTTTCTTTACCTTTTCTTTTCGCCGGTGGCCATTGTTGGCCACCGCCTATAGCCATGGCCGATGAGAGTCGGCCTTGCTTAGGCGACAGTGAGTGTCGACCATCCAGGGGAGCCCCCCCTCACTAGTTTTGGCGAGGCCAACCCTTGCCCAGGCTAGGTGGCCTTGTCTCGCGTAGCCTAAGCGATGGTTGGCCTTGTCGTCCCTTAGGTGGGGTTTGTCGGGCCTCGCCCTTGACCAGGTGAGGCCAACCCTCACTCAGGTGAGGCATGACGAGGTTGTCTTGGCCTAAGCAATGGTTGGCCTCGCCAAATTTGGTAATAGGGACCTCGCACAAGCAAGGCTAGCCCTCTTGGCCATGGCGTAGCCGATGGCCATCGGAGAAAAGAAAATGAAAAGAAAAGGGAAATGAAAGGAAAAAAAATTCAAAAAAATTGTTTAAAATATTCAATAAATTCAAAAAACTATTAAAATATTATTGAAAACGTCCATGTTAGCGCCGACCAAGCCATTGGTCCACTGGCATCCATGTTAGCAATTTTGGTCTAAATTAGCTAGATAGACTAAATTGGTACCAACGTGAAAAATGTTTAAGACTTTATTGGTTAAATTGAAAGATTTAAAACTGAATCAGTATTAACGCATTAGATTTAGGACTTATTTTGGTACTTTTCATGATTTTCTTTTGTTCCCAAATAGCATGCTCACGTCTCGTTTCTACGGGCACAGTTATGGTCTTCTTCTTAGTTCTTTCCGGGTTGAGGTGTTCTTGGTCTCCTGGTTATTGAAAGATTCAATCTTTGGATATATTTCCATTTACAAAATAGTCCTTTGAAGATTTTATTGAGGTTAAACTTTTTGTATCCAACATCTAGTTAGGTCAAAGTAACACTAGGGTCAAATCAAGAATAACCAAAATAGATATATCTTGCATGTAGTAATAGAGTTTTGAAATGTCGCCCCAACTGATTCACGGAATGTCCCAATTACGAGACTTGCATGGACATATTGGATAGATGAAAAGGGTTTAGGACCTATCTGTGATGTCCCAATAATCTAGATCTTTGGAGTCCTAAATCTTTCTATCACTTCTTTGAGTTTCCTTTCTTGCCAACCTCCAAAGTTGCCATGTAGGCAATATCGGCTGTCGCTTAGGTAGTTTCCCATAGAAGGAACTGATTGCACTTGGGCTTCATTGCATTAAGTTAAAGAATAAATAATTATATCCAAAGAAAAGAATAGATGATGTTCTGTGCTCAAAGTTGAAGAGTTGCACTATTCCCACTGCATAAAAATGAAGGTTTAGGTTATAATGTTTTTGTGGAGAATAAATCCAAGACTAAGAAGTACTAATCCGAGTAAAACCATACATATGAGGACACTCCGCACAGGACTTGATACTTTTACTACTATCGATAAACTTTCCAATTCTCGACAATGTTTACTACCGACAATGATTTGGTCATTTGTTAGTAGCTTTTGTGAGGAGATCTAACATATTCCTGTGAAAAGTTACTGATCATGGATATAATCCGAGTTACGATCATGTATGCACACAAAATCGTGTCATGTCAAACTTTCTGTATGATAGAAATTTGCTCAATGACATGCGAATCACTTGTGTATCATCTAACAATTCTTAATCCTATGTGCCTAGGAAATCATATGAACCGAAATTTGAATTGGCCTCAACCAAATGTTTCGGGTCTTTTTGAGCTAGGTTTCTCTTTGATTCAGGTAGCAACAAGCTTTTAATGATCTAGTTTAATTTTGGGTCATAACCTAAATTCATCTGAAACACATTATTGAACTAATTTCGAAACCAAAACAGTCAAAGTACTAAACACATTCACGAACATGGAAAATGAAACTTAATAATTCGAATTATTCTTTTGGTATATATTTATTGGAAGTCCTAAAACTTATCGTGAAAGTGCAATTGAGTCCTAAAACTTGCAAAAAGTTTAATCAAGTCCTAAAACTTGTTGGATTGGTGCAATTAAGTCATTCCTTTAACTTTGTCAATTTGACTAACAAAAAGTGTTAACGTGACATTTTTGAATTAATTTTTATTTCCTACATGTCATTTTTATTATTTTTAGTAAATTCTTATTTAAATTAAATTAAATAACTAAAAAAGAAAAACTAAAATTTTATAAAACAATAGAATTAAAAAAGAGAGGAAAGAATGACAAGGCTCATTGATAGCCACTTGCTCATCACCGGAACTGCCAGCCCTAGGTGGGGGTGGTCAACTCTTGGCCTGGTCGGGCTAAGCCTCGCCAACTCTTGCCAAGCTTAGGCGAGTTTATGTTGATTTGACGAGTTTTAGAATTTCTAGTAAATTTATTTCTTTTCTTTTTATTCAATGGGTTGGGTCATAAAAAATATATATATACCCTTCGTACACTCGATCATTTATAGGAATTCAGACCGAACAGGCCGTTGACACCCATGATTTTTGTCATTTGCTCTCTTTTAAGAACCCTTTTCTCCGGCGAGCACACGTTTAATTTCAAATGATTTCTTTTTTCTTTCTCCATCGTATAGTCCAAAATTCGAACCCATGACATCAATCTCCTTTCAGTTAAATAGGACGCGTGGCACGGCAGCTGCTTTTTGGCATTAGATAATTCAACGCTTAGATTGTGTAATGACGTGATAGTTGAAAAGATGGGGATAAAGATGATGTGATTGAGAAAAGGGTTAAGATAACATGGAGAGAGAGAGAGATCGCTTGGATGTCGCCCATTAGAATTATGAGAGAGGGTGAAGTAAAGGTCGCAATGATTGCGGATGATTGGGAGAGACTTGGCTTTTCCAATTCAGGCTTCCGTCGGCCTCGTAAATTATTATTTTTATCATCTCATACGTCACGACCCTACAATATTATTATCACTCTAGATGAACCCCACATCTTGGGCCAGAAGATGACATCTCGTCGAGCTAGTTATGGAGGCACTTCACTATTCTGCTTGGCCTCAGTAAGTGTCCCAGTTTCCTCAGGTCATCGTGCACTTCCGGTATGAAAAGTTAGTCCATTAAATTGAGATGGTCGCGCGATTGAATTACATTTATTCACACTTGTCTGACGACGATTGCTATGTGACCTTGGACTCTAAAGTGAATCTTTCTATGAAATCATGTGTACAAAGCTCCGATATTAGACATCAGTGCTAGACGTAAAATCAAGAGAAGGGTGAATTAGTTGAAACATAATTAAGTACAGACTTTTAGTATGAGTGTTGATTTTTTTTAGAATATAAAATTATAGACTTTAGAACATCTGTAGACAGTTGTGCAAATGCAACAATAAAAGTGATATATTTAAGTATACGGAACAATGATGAGAAATAAGAATAAATAGTATTGAGACAACATTGCTAGTGGTTTGGCTTTAGTTGTGCCTACTCCACTCTCTAAACTCCAGCAATCTAATCAGGTCTTATCCACTTGCATCAACAAGTATTACGAAAATATTTCGCATGAAACTTGTTTCTCTTGCAATTTATCTATTGTTGATGCTCCACAACAACATTAAGGCTTGCATAAACTCTAGCAGTCTAATAAGGTCTTATCCATTTGCATCAATAAGTATTACAAATTGATTTCGCATAGAACTTGTTTCTCCTGCAATAACTTGTTGATGCTTCATCACAAAGTTAACTTTCTTTTTGCTAGTGCCCTATAACAACATGAACTCTCGATTGAGAATCAACTCTCATAGTGCAAAGTCTAGGGATCCTAGGGCCAAGGACCGACCTAGTCCCCTTGGGAACTAGATCAGGACCGATTGGGTTAGGCTAGTCCAAGGTCACCCTGGACCAATGCTCACCCTAGATCTTATAGTGGATTTACAAATCTCTTTACTAAACACTTGGACAAAATTACAACATCATGCATTTGCAAAACTTTTGGCTTTCTATAAGCACTTATTATAACCTTTCTTTTATCCCTCTCACACTCACAAGTGTTTACAGATGAATAACAAGTATTCAGAAAAGACTTTCACATGAACTCTCAACTCTCAGAATTAAACTCGCAAACTTGAAGCTCTTGAGAATGAATATATGTTTTTTTTTTTTTTTTTTTTGGTCGGTCCTACTCTATTTCTATTCTAACTCTCACTCTCAGACTTTTGCCCTGCCTCCTTGCAGGGCGTGGGAGTCGAAACCCACTCCTGAAACTTAATTCGTCCCCACCCCAACCCCCCTAAGAAGGTGGAGATTCAAACCCCCCACCTCCCCCTTCCAATTTAATTGGTAGTCTTCTCAGATTCGTTTCTTGCATTTAAAAGATCTTCAAACCGAACGTTGAAGCTAGTTGAAAAACCTTTTGAACGTTGAAGCCACTTGACAAGCCTATTAAGGATCTTCTTTAAATGAAACCAATCTAATAATCTTTGATTAGCAGTCAAGAAAATAAATCACGTAATATCTTGCCAAACTAGATATGCTATCGTTTATGGAATATCACAATTATATCCATGAGTCGGGTCTTGGATATTTGAATTTCCATGAGCTCGATTTGTATGTGAAATCTTTCAGATATGATCTTCTACAACTGTAATGTAGCACATATAACTTCTGCAATTCTGATCTTCAAAGGGTATCATTGTTTCGCTGTATCCACGTGCATTTCCTTCTTTTTTCCAGTAATCATTAGATGAATACTTGTAGTAGATCTTTAACCCGCAATACTTTCTGCATTCACTCAAAGAACTCATCAAAATAATTGAAGGGATTTCAACATTGGTTTTCAAATTATCCAACATTCCTCCTTTCCTTAATGAGGGCAAAACCCCCACCTTTCTTATGCAGAGATATGAGTTATGTAGTATGAATTCACCTAACTGCATAATCAATGATAGGAGTAAAAATATTGCCCCTAACTGTAAGTATACATATCAGAGCATTTAACCAAATATGCATAATCCATTTATCAGGGGATAGATAGCAATTAACATATCCGAGCAAGTGACAGAATGACAGAGATATGTATTAGAGCAAATAAAGATTCGCATTAGCAATTAACCACTATTTTTCGTATTATTTTTCCCCTTTTATCATGGAAAAAAAAAGCATCAGAGCAATAAAAGAGAAAAGACATGATAAGAAGCATACTGTAATTGTAAGTGGATCATTACAAAAGACAAGTAGTTACCACACAAAAGCTCGCAGTATATACTAGTTTTGCATAATATCCTTATTTAATTATGCCAAACAAAAATGTAAAGCAAACACCAAATATCACTTTGTACTTTACTGCTTCTTAGAGCTTGACATGGGGACTTCACATCATTAAAATCATCAGGAATGCGAGAATGGGATGGACACTCATGTTGACTTGTATAATATCTGAGACTTTGATCTTGTTGCGATTGACAAAGGTGAGAATGCGATAAACTTCCAGAAACTCTCCGACCAATCTTGAGTAGCTCGCATGTGTACGATATCATCATACAACCTCACTCCATAGGTCTTGATACTACCCTCAGCGTTCTTCGATGGGAAAATTACCAAAACAGCCCTAAACCTATTGCAACTTTTTCAATTTACTCGTAAAACTTTTCTTTTGTCAATTCAGTTCTAAACATTTTGCAATTATACCAATTCAGTTCATTCGGCTAATTTTTGCCTAATGGAGCTAATATGGACGCCGGCCAGCCGGCTAACGTTGACGTGGACAATTTTTTTAATAATATTTTATCTTTTTTCAAATTTTTTAGTCATTTTTCATTTTTCTTACTCTTTCTTTTTTTCTTCACTTCCTTCTCTTTCCTCCAACTCACGTGGCCTTTGGCCATGGCTGGGCAAGGCTCACCCTCGCCAGATCTTGCAAGGGTTAAGTCTCGTCGACCATGGCGATGCCCAACCTCGACAGATTCAGCGATGCTTGGCCTCGCCCAGCCATGGTGAGGGCAGCCTCACCGTTGCTAGGTGAGGCTTGCCCTCTCCAATGGCCGGTGGGGCGGGCCTCGCCATTGGTCGGCAAGGTTGGCCTCACTGGAGCTCGCCTCTGGCCTCTTGGCTAGAGGAAGGAGGGAGGAGAAAGAAGGAGAAAAATAGAAAAAGAAAAGGAAAAAAAGAATAAAAGAATAAAAAATTCGAAAATATAAAATATTATTAAAAAATTGTTCATGTCAGCATTAGTCGGACAAGTGGCGCTGGTTGGCTTCCACGTTAGCATCGGTCGGACAAAATTGTTCGGATGGACTGATTTGGTAATTTTCCCGTTCTTCGACACACCATAAGTCTTAAAGAATTTGGTTTTACTAACTGTTACCCTTTCTGCTAGATTCTCTAGTTTTTACATCACCTTCCCTGTGAAGTCCTTCAAGAGAATTAACACTGTAGAGTCAATTCTTCTTGCATCACTTTCTACAATTCTGTTTCATTAGGTGTTGCAGCAAATTCTATTATAGATGTTTCAATTGCATCATTCGTCTTCTCCTTCTCTTTTCCCTTCTCTTTCTCCTTCTTGATTTAATAGGCAAATATTTTCTTAATGGTTCTAGCTATGACATTATCGATGTTTTCACCAATGGCAGCAATCTTCAAAGAGAATAACTTTGCCCTTCCTTTTTTCTTTGCAGGTCCTACTGCTTTTGCATTTCCTTCTTTCTCCATTCCTTTTGCTTCTGTATTTTTACACTCAAGAGTGTCATCATCATCACTTGCAAGCACAGGCCTTCTAGATTTATCGGTCTAGCCCTTGGAATTGATCTTCATTCCATAATTGAAATTGAGGGATTGACAAATCTCTTGCTTAGATAATACATACCGAAGGAGGAAATTACAAAGGATAGACAAATCCTAGCAGACATGGATTGCTAGTCTCATTCCTAAAGAATGCTTAACGAGGGATATCACATGATGGTTTGACAAATCTGATCATCTATTGACCTGAGTAGGGATTGACAGATCATGTACAAAGCTACTCCTTGGTGAAAGTACATCACATGATAGATCAATGAATCATGTCATTTCTAAACATAAACATGGATTATCGAAGCCCTATGCCTAAATAACCCTCAAAGAAGGGACATCGTGTGATAGAATGACAAGTCCTATCATATTTGACACAACTCGAGATGGATGAATCCATGCTTAGGCAATCCTTGACAAAGGAACATTACAAGACGGATTGACGAGTCCCTTGCTTAGACAATCCTTGAAGATGTTATGGTTAAATATGCAACCTAGAAGGGAATGGATACGTTGATTATCAAAACTTGATGTATTTTTATGGAGCTATGAAAATCAAGTTTGATATGTGCCTAAATAGTTTAATATATGCATTAATAAGTTGATATCAAGTGCAATATACTTCCATAAAAAAATATGACAATAAGTAGAAAAATCAAAAGATGTTGCACACATATCTTCTGGTGATTTGGCTTAGTTCAAGGTTATGTCTATGTTCTCATGTTAACATGTTGAGTTGGGTTTTTTCGTGGGTGAACCGAATTTGTGTTTTAGTGAGATTTATCCTTGATTATTGTGAAGTTTATGTGTTTTGCCAAGAATGGTGCTTGATGGTGTTGCTGCCATGTAACTCTAGTATCATTTAGAGAAGAACTTTGTTCATCTAACTTTGTTGATAATAAAAATTTTGAGTGGAGTCTAGCCTTGTGGTTTTTGATTTTCTCACTCCAATGAGGTTTTCAAGTAAAATTGCCTTGTGTTTGTGGGTCCTTGATATTTATTTTACTCTATTATATTGATTCTAATTAGGTTTACATAAGATGAGAGATTGTTTTATTCCACAGTGCTAATTTGATATTGTTTGAGTTATCATTATTCTCCCAACAAAATGGTATCAAAGCATTAATTCTTGCTTGATTTTTTGCCTTGTGTTAAATGATGGAAATGAATACAAGTAGAATAGTTATATTAAATGGTTCAAATTATTGTGTTTGGAAAGGGAAAATGGAGACCTTTTGTATATAAAGTATTATTATTTGCCTAGTATTTGCTGATGAGAAATCTGAGAATAAAACTGATGTTCAATGGTCTATATTTCATCGCTAAGTGTTTAATTACATTAGGCAGTGGGTCAATAATAGTGTTGTGAACTATATCATTGAGAAAACACATGCATGTAGTTTGTGAAATAAAATCAAACAATTGCATGCTCAAAAGACTGGGAATAACAAGTTATTTATGATAAAACAGATGGTGGCTTTGAAGTATCGGGATGGTACTCTTTTGGCTGATCATTTAAATCTTTTTAAGGAATTTTAAATCGGTTGACCGTAATAGGAATCAAGTTTGATGATGAGATATAAGTGTTATGATTACTTGGTACTTTGCCGAACTCGTAGAAGACGTTTGGAACGCTTTTATCTAATTTAACTTACGATAGTAAGATTACCATGGATTTTGTCGAGAGTAATGTTTTAAATGGAAAAATAAGAAAGAACACGGGATGTGCTTCACATTGAGAAAAGAGGAAGAAATGAAACTCGAGGTTTGAGGAATAGAGATAGAGTCGACATAAAAGCAAAGGCAAATCCAATAAATTTACAAATGTTGAGTGTTATTATTGCCATCAAAAGGGACATATACAGTGATATTATCATTCGTTGAAAAGAGAGAAACAGAAAGAGAAAAGTTAAGAAAAATGTTAATAATAGTAACGACAATCATATTGATGTTCTTTCATAAGACTTTCTCATTGTCTTTTATGATGATACAGTGAATCTTGTATGTCATTAGGCCAGTTGGGTTATCAATAGTGATTCATTTATTCGTGTTACATCCAGTGAGGATTTCTTTACATTGTACATGTCATGTGACTTTGGATCCTTGAAAATGGCAAACAATGGACTAGTTGAAGTTATAGGCATTGGTGATGTGTGCCTAGAGACCAGTTGTCACACCCCGAACCCCGAGCACGCCACAATCCCTTCCCTTGGTCAATAGAGAGTGACGTCCTAGGACTCGTCGACGACCATTCATTTTAATCTTTCATTAAGCGCAAGCGGAAAATGAACCATCCCCCAGCCAAACAGACAATCAAGCACTCAAACAGGGATAGAGAGAGGAACAGTAAGAACAACATCAACTACTTGTATATACATTTTCATTGGATTAACCAATGGAGGATCGCTTCCGATTTACAAGCCCAATAGAGGGACCGATCCATCTTCTAAGCCAGACCAAAAAGAAACTAGACTAGGCTAATCTAACTAGACAAAAAGAACCCTCGGGTTCGGTACCACTATCACTCAGACTCATCGGACTTAGACTCCGTCGGGTCATAGTCGGAGGCGTTCGAGTTGATCACTGGTGGAGTGGGGGCAAGATTCTCCACTGCATCGTCAGGAGGGTCCAGCTCCATGGGATCCCAATCGGCGTCCTCGGGGCCCCTATCGGGCGGCTCGTCAAAACCTTGCAGAGGACCGATAAGCATATCATCCTCCTGGATGAACCATGCCAAAAACCGATGGGGTATCCATTGCCTCGGTCCCTCATCCACCAAGACGATGGAGAGATACTTCTTGTAAAGATGCACTCGACCTAGGAAGCGGTGGTGCGTCACGATGGTATCCCAGTCCTTAGGGATCCTGAATCGCACCGGTGGGTGCACCATTCTAAGGGCTTGAAAGTGGTTATACAATAACCAGTGAGATAAAATCTCAGTGAGTCTTCCCCCTAAGCCTCCGGTTAGAACACCAACTCAACTCGGGTATCTCTCCAGAATCACCCCACAAACAAACCAACGACCAACAACCAACCACAAACAAATAACAATAACCAGGGCCAAAATCAATCAAATAGTCGGTCTGCATGCAATCTTACCCGGTATGCCATACCTTGCAAGTTATATCTCAACACGATACACGCAATGCACATGGCCATTAGATGATGCAGTTCATCAATCACATATGAGTCGCGTCACAAGTGATCTCACCTGACCATTGCCACACCCCTGAACGTTATTGATTCATGCGTGCATGCCATAAACAATGTGATAAGCTCATGCATAATCGGAACCAATGATGCCATGTTTCTCACACTCTTGCACCCACACATGTTTCGATTATTATTGCCATCCCCAAGGCTAGAACCGAACTCCCGCCAATGTCTACTGGCATAACCAGGCATCGTCCCGACCCATCGGGCACGGCAACGTCTAGAACTTCCGTCTAGACGGCATTCCCGAAGGAGCATGAGCCCGGCCTCTACCGCGACTCCGCATCCGAACCCCCGCCGGGCATCCGATAAAATCGGGCATCATCCCCCAAACCCCTGCTGGGAGACGGGTTCAACTTAGTGATTACACCAGCATACGACCACAACCCACTTTTTTTTTTTAATCTTTGAGCATTAGCCAATGCACACATGCTTGCATATACAACCTCAAATCATTTTCTCATAAAACCGATCCATTTTCAGTGTCCCTTGGACAAATCATTTTTCCCTTTATGTGAAAACCATACGATTCATGCAGATGTCCACGCATTTACGCATCCAATTCGCCTCATAAGATCAAAACATGTGTATTTAGACCAAATTTTGCTTCTGCATGAACAGTGTCACGTGAACGGTAATTTTGTTAACATTGCACGTGAACAGTAATTTTGTTAACAGTACTGCGTGAATAGTGCACATGAACAGTATTTTGTGAACAGTGCAAATGTGAATAGTGTAATTTCAGAATTCAATAATTAATAAATTAAATTCAGAAATTAAACAAAACATTAATTAAAACAAACAATCAATTAATTAAGGCAAAACATACTTACTAACACATAAACCACAATTAAGCAACATTAAGCAAGATTAACATAAACTAATCTTAACCATATATCTAACCACCTATCTTAGGGCTAATACAACTTAATTAAACCTCCTAAACCAAAATTACCCGTAACTAAACCAACCCTAAGCAAGTTTATGCACTAATCGATGGATTAGGGTGAAAAGGAGACACGGACGCGGCGGTGATGACACACGGGGACCTCAATCACGATGATCCAAGGCGGTCCCAAGGCTGAAACAATAGCAACAAACTCTACCTCACACTGCAACTCTTGGAAACCGAATTGTTGGGCAAGGAGAAAGGCTGAACGGGTTGGTCGGAGCTCCGGCGAGCGGCTGGCCGGCGACCGGCGGCACCTGGGGGTCAAGGGGGACTGGTTGGTGGCTGGGTTGGGCGGAGGTTGGGTCAAAATAGGAGGAAAATGGCTGAAAAGGTGAAATTGCCTAGGGACAGGCGGACTGACCGGCGGTGACTTCCGACTGGCAGGCAGGTCGGCCGGCGGCTCTGTCTGGCAAACAGTCACCGTGGGGCATACGGACTAGGCCTTTTGAGCACGGTGGTGGGTGGCATGGGCGGTGATTTGCATGGGAAGGCAACTAACAACTCAGGTTTTTGGAGGAAGGTCTGCAGGAGAAGAAGAAGGAAGGCAAGGGAAACAAGGGAAGAGAGAGTTGCGAATTTCTTGGGGCTGAAGAGGAGGAGAGAGAGTGAAGTGAGGGCTGGCTGCACTTCTTATTAAGGCCCTTAAAGGCTTGTTTCAACTTCCCATGCAACATGACATCATCTTCTCTATCTTCTTTTGACTTCTCCTCAAAATATCTAGGGGCAAAATGGTCATTTCCACATTGCACAATTCCCAATCTACGCTTGGGCTAAAATGAAGGGCGGGCCTAAGAAACGGGCTAGGAGATGAATAGGAATGGGCTCGGGAATTGGTTGAGCTCAAAACGGCTTAAGGTTAGACAATGGGCTCGGAAGGGTAAAATGGTTGATTGGGTCCAATGGGCTCACTTGCTTGCCTTGGGCCTACCATGGTGGCTATCCCACCTTGGGCTTGAGGCCCACATTGGCCTTGCCTGGCCTACGTCCTCATAGGCTCGTTTCCTCGGTTCGTAAATCCTTTTCCAAATATTCTCATGCCATGTCCGGCACATGGACTGACTACGATTCTTATTTCAAAGTACATGATTACCTAGAATTGGCATAGGGTCATTTCGTGAGAAAGTAACATCGTCCAAAATTAGACACCTAAGTAAAATAATGGGAGACGTTCCCTTGGATTGATTTTAATTCCTTTTCCTAAAAGTGCACAAACCGCCAAAGTCCAATCGTGAATTCTCATGCCATGTCAATTTCGCCCAAATGCCATTTTGGTACAACTCAGATTGATAGGCGGCTTCGAGGATTCACGTGTAATCGACTCATGCCAAACCCCTATATGCTCGGGACATCTCGACAAGAATGATTAAAATATTCGAAAAAATAACCTATTGTCTCACATGTGGTCAAATTAACGGTTACATGGACATTTGACTACATGAAATTACGGATGATAGATTCTTATTTCAAAGTACATGATTACCTAGAATTGGCATAGGGTCGTTTGGGGGTCGATAACAGTAAACAGAATCACCCGTCATCCCATTATGTTCTGTCCGCGAATCAATTTCTAGTTGTCCTTGAAATTGGCATGCTTATCTACAAGATTGTCCTCACGCAAGTCTCACGGTCAAGTCGTTTTCCCAGGTCAAGTTCTTTAGTCGCATGAGTTCTGTTCTCATTAGCCTTTCCCCTCATGGTCAGTATCTCGGGAGTGATCAATTTCGAGTGAGATCAACCAACAATGCATTGACGAAATTCACGTTCATTCATCCCTCAAAGGGCTCGAATTTTAGGACGTCACACCAGTAATAGCACTAGGTTAGTATTGAATAATTTTAGATATATACTTGATATTTGTTTGAATTTGATTTTCACCGGAAAGTTTAATAATAAGGGGTTTGCAACACCTTTAGTGATGGTCAATTGGAAGCTCACTAAAGGTTCTATAATTGTCGCTAGAGGCAAGAAATGTTCTTCATGGTATATTTGTAAACAAAGTTATCCATAAACAAAATTAGTGCAGTATATGATGAGGAGAGGTTTAAATTATGTCACAAGAGATTCAGTCACATTAGTGAGAAGGGTTTGTTAGCACTGGCCAAGAAGAAGCTCCTTTTAGATATGAAAAGTTAAACACTAAAGAAGTATGCTCATTGTTTAGTAGGAAAACAGAATATAATTGTATTCAAAAACTCCCCTCATTCGGAAAAAAGTCAAGTAGTCTTGATTTAGAGCATTCTAATGTTTGTGGTCCTATGACTACAAATACACGTGGTGGCTTTTTAATTAGTTTTAGATTTCAATTGAGAGGCAGATTGGAAAGAAGTTGAAATGTATTAGAATTGATAACAAAGGAGAGTAAACTGAACTTTTTGATGAATATCGCAAACAATAAAGTATTCAACATCAAAAGACACCTCCCAAGACACCTTCCAAGACACCTCGATTAAACGACTTACTTGAGAGATTGAACATGTCACTGGCTGAAAGGGTAAGATGCTTGCTTTCACAAGTAAAGCTACCAAAATCCTTTTGGGATGAGACTTTTAGTATAGTTGCACATGTATTAAATTTTACTCCATGTGTTTCTTATGTTTGGTAATTAGGATAAATTTAGGATATGATAAATTTATTCTACCTTGTATTTGGTGCATGTTCAAGATAGGATAAAGTTATATATAGAAGGATATAGCCAAAATAAAATTATCCTATTGGGGTGAGATAAAAGTGGATATGATTTTTAATATCCATAATATAAAAGTTGTTTTTCTCAAATAATAAACTTCATAAATTAATAAAAATAAAATAATATTTGAATATAAATAATAAAATTTGAATTCTAATATAAAAATTCACAATAACAAAAATAAAAACAATTAGGTTTTTATGTATTCATTTTTTATTTATATATTCAAAGTTTTTCTATCTTATAATATAAATTCAATATATAAATATATATTTAGTGTTTATATTTATTACATATTTAAGGTATTTTGGTATTTTAGGCTTATTAGTATAGTTACTATTTAATAAATTTTATTTAGAGAATGATGGAAGGGTAAAAAGAAATAAAAAAGGAAATAATTAAAAAAGAGGAGAAAAGACAAGAAAAAATAATTAAGTAAAAATGAAGCGAGGCAAGAGTGTTCCGAGAGATTCTTACCATCTCCGTTTTTGCAATTTTTAAGTTCATTTATACTAATATGTTGTTCATATCAAACAATGGACATGATAAAATGAGAATATATCTTATTTTATTATTATAATTCACCAAAGAGTTGATAGAATATAACAAAATTTCTGATTTCATATCCTATCATATCTAATCCTATCTTTAGTATAAATGAACTTAAAAATGTAGAATTCCATGGCCGATTCTCGCTTTATGTTGATAATATATTGATCGTTGGTAGGAATGCTTCACAAATTGAGTTATTGGAGAAATAGTTGAGTAAGTCTTTTGCCATGAAAGAATTTAGCTTGACGAAACAGATTTTTGGCATTAGAATTACCTGAGAGAGAAATGCTAAGAAGTTGTTAATTGTCACAAGATGGTAATCCAAGTGCTTGCATTGACGGATACGATCTATTCATGGCCAAAGGTAGAATTCCATTGCTAGTTCTTGCTTCATGTTGATGATATATTGGTTGTCAGCAGGAATGCTTCACCAATTGAGTTATTGAAGAAATAGTTGAGTAAGTCTTTTGCCATGAAAGAGTTCGGCCTAACGAAGAAGATTCTTGGCATTAGAATTACTTGAGAAAGAAATGCTAAGAAGTTGTTACTTGTCACAAGAGAAGTATATTAAGAAGGTTCTTCAGAAATATTACATAGACAAGGCAAAAAGTGGTTAGCAATCCTCTTGCTACTCACTTTAAATTGAGTATGAAACAAAGTTTTACAACTAATAAAGAGAGGAAAGACACTTAAAGTATTCCATATGCCTCAGCTGTAGGAAGCTTGATGTAGGTCATGGTATTTACACGACCAAACTTGGCACATTTAATTGGCATTGTTCGTTGTTATTTGTTAAATTCAGGAAGAGAGTATTGAAATGCGATAAAGTGGATCATGAAGTATTTGGGGAACTTCCAATTGAAACTTAGTTTTGAGACAAGGGAACTAGAGTTAGTTGGATACATAGATTCTTACTTGGCTAGATATATTGATACTCGTAAATCTAATTTTGGTTATTTGATTTCCTATGCCAGTGGATTTTGTCATAAAGTCAATTTTGCAAAAGCACGTTGCACCTTTTTACAATTAAAGCTGAATTTATTGTGGCGATCAAAGCTAGTAAAGAGTTGCTAAAGCTAAAAAGTTCATGGAAGAACTTGGGTTCAAGCAAAAATGTATGTTACTTTGTGACAACCAAAGTGCAACTCATCTTGGTAACAATTCATTGTTTCATTCTAGATTAAAACACATTGATTTTAGATATCATTGGATAATTGATATTTTAGATAAAAAGTTGTTTAAATTTGAAAAAATCCATGAGGATCATAATGGTTCCGATATGATGACAAAGACTCTACTAAGGGAGAAGCTTGAATATTGACGATTGATGGTAGGGATGATGAATTCCACATCATCGTGCGAGGGAGATTTGTTGGGCTAGGTTCACTCCCATGTGAGGGAAGTCTAATGAATTGCAAGCCCAAAGACTTGAGTCCATATGATAATCCATATAAAGAAATAGGATTTATCTTTATTTTTATGTGTTTGTTGCAAAGGATGATCAATAGAGGCAGTAGCAGTATAGAAAGAGAGATTAGATACAGGTGAAATATATCTAGAAGTAGATGAAGAAAATGACGAAGAATTGCTGTAATGATTATAATTTTTTTTTTTTTTCAGAAACATGGCTAGACAAGGAAGGAACTTCAAGGGAAAAAAAACAGAGCAAACGGCCTGAAGAAAGAAGATTCCTCAAGAACAAAGAAGAAGGTAATGATATTAGAAAATAGTTTATAAAACCCATTGGCCGAGAATTCTATGAGTGCTCAAACTTAGATAGTGGGTATTCAAGATATGTGACTGAAGGTACAAGTAAATTTATTATCAAGCTCAATGGAGGAAATGTATTATTTGGAGGCAAAAACAAATGAAAGTTCATTAGAACAGGAACAATCAAAGTTGGATGCCTAACTGTTAGCATAAGTATGACAATAAATTCAAGATACACTTCCAAGAGGACCAGTGTTTTGGTATAAGTAGAAATAACTCTCAAACCTGTACCGAGGGTAGACACAACAATATTCACTAGAGGTGTAATATGATGATATCAAGTGCCTTATCTCTATCAAAGATGAAAGTGATATTTGGCATGGGGAAATTGGACACATAAGTGTCAAGTAGATTTCAAATTTATCTTCCGTGAACCTATTATGTGATTTGCTAAATTAAAGTATGAGAAATATGAGCTTTGCATTGCCTGCACACTAGATAAACAGGTTAGGACCTCTTTTAGACTTATAAAATATGTTTCCATTAACCAAGCCTTACAATTGCTACACATGGATATATTCGGACCCAGGTGAAGTCTAAACCTCAGTGGTAAGAAGTATTGTTTAGTTATATTGGACGACTATAGTGGGTTTACTTGAGTTTTCTTTCTTTCTCATCAAAATTTTTCAAAATTTGCCAAGAAAATTCAAAATTCAAAACACTACACTATTTTTGGCATTAAAAAACTAATCATGGAGAATTTGACAATCAATTTTTTTTTTTGTGACCAAAATGGATTTCAACACAAATTTTCTTTTCCTTATACTCCAAAAAAAAAAAAAATTGTTCTTCACAAGAAATGGCTAGAACCCTTTTGATTGAAAGTACAATTCCTTTAATTTTTAGGTAGAAACCACCTATAAGCTTTATAAAAACAAAATACCAAGCGTTTTATATTTTCTAGTGTTTGGTTGCAAGTATTTTACTCTTAAGAATGTTAGGGTGCGCATGATAAAATTTCTACTTCTCTATTTCTCTATTTCTCTATTTCCTAGAATAGGTTTGGAACAGAAATCCGTTTGGTAACGCAATTTGATTTTTCTATTTCTGGAACAGATTTCTATTCTAGAAATAGATTTGAAGAAGAAATCATAAGCTAAAATTTTTAACTTCTCAATTTTTAAAATAAAAATTGATAAATCATTTCTGGCTAGGAATCAATTTCCGTCCCAGAAATTTTATCATGCGCACCCTTAATGATCACATTGACAATTTTGATGAGAAATCAAATGAAAGGATATTCCTTAGTTACACTACATCAAGCAAAGCTTATAGTGTCTACATCTTTGGAAATGAAAGAATTAATGAATGTAAAGTTCGAAAAAAGTAATCCTCTGATGGAGAACCTAGATATACTCAATGAAGATGTTCCTTCAAATGAAAATTAAGTAAATTACGAACAATTGGATAAGGATTAAGAGTACAAATTTAGTCATTCAAAGGACTACATACTTGGGAATTTGAATGAATGAGTCAAGACTTGTTCCTCTTTCAAAGAAATGATGAATACAATGACGATTATATTAGAAATCGAACCTAAAGAAGTTGAAGAAGCACTATTTGATGAAAATTGGTGTTGACACTTGAATCTTCACCGACAAGTCTAATAGGATAAAAACTCAAGACTTGAGATTCTTAATCGTGGCATGGTCTGTTTTCTTGGCCAATAGAGTTTTTTAGGTGTTTTTTAAGTGTCATTTCATTCTATTTGTACTTAGCATCATTTTCTAAAAACGTCAAAGATTGACTTTTATGTTGACTTTTTTTGGTCAAACCTAAAAGGTCAACGCTTAGTCAACATTCTATGTGAAAGTCATAAAAAGACATCAATTGTATCCTTACATACATAATTAGGCTTTTTAACTTTCAATTTTATAACAATACGATTGAGAATTGACTTTTCAGTCAAATCGAAGACCTCAACCCACAATTGAAAAATTCCAAAATCATCGATTTCTGTCCTTTTAAACATTTAATCTAGTGACCATGGTATTTCAAGGTTTCAAGCCCATTTTCAAGATTCCAAGTTCAAACAAGACTTCCAATGTTCAAGTGCGAATTTGGATATGTGATTGACCTTTCATAACAAGATGAGAGCACAATTAACATCCCATTACATCAAGAAAATCAATTTCAATGCAATTTGGGCACAAGTAAGACATTTTGGAGAAAAGTGCATCAACTAACGAATTGGGACTGACAAGGTCTAATTGGGTCTACCCGGTTGACCATACCCGTTTCAATATAATGGGCCGAACTAGAGGAGTGGGCCAAATCCATGGAGCAATTTAGAGGAAAATAGGACAATTGAGAAGTCGATCAACTTGATCGGATCTGGTTTGACTTAACCTAGTTTGGCTTGTTAGGCTAAAGCCCAATATGACCCATTTAGCCTAATTAGCTAAATTATTTAGGGCGCGCATGACAAAATTTCTGGAATAAAAATCAATTTCTGGTTAGAAATTGATTTCTCAATTTCTATTCCATGGATGAGTTTTTGAGCAAAAAAACGCGTTTGATAACGATTCAAAATTTCTATTTCTGAAAGAAAAATTCGTTTGATAATAGAATAAAATTTTTATTTCTTGGAGCAGTAATGACCGATATCCGGTGGTTGGAGTTTGACGTCCAGCGATTGGCGTTCGGCGTCCGGTGATCGGCGGCAGGCGGTCGAAGTTCAGAGTCCGGCGACCAACAACCGGTGTCCAACGTCCGGAGTTCGACGTTTGACGTCCGGAGTTCGGCGACGGGAGGTTGGCGACGGGTGGCGGGCGGCCGACATTCAACGGTCAATGTCAAGCGGCGAACGGTCGGCGGCGGACATCCGGTGGTTGGTGGTGAGCCTCCGGCATCCAACGATTGGTGATGAGCAGCCAACGACCGGTGGACGTTCGGCATCCGGCGACGGGCGGTTGGTGACGGGCAGCCGGAGTTCGGTGGCAGGCAGTCGGCGGCTAGCGGTTGGGGCCGGTGGAAGGCGTCCGACATCTCACAAGCGGCAAGTGGGCGGTGAGTGGTGACGAGAGTGAACGATGAGGAAAATTTTGATTTCTCAATTCTGTTTTAGAAATAGAAAAGCTAAAAATTTTAACTTCTGATTTCTACTTCAAATTTATTTTTGAAATAGAAATCTGTTCTAGAAATAGAAAAATGAAATTACGTTACCAAACGGATTTCTATTCAAAACTTGTTCCAAGGAACAGAAAAATAGAGAAATAGAGAAATAGAGAAATAGAAATGTTGTCATGTGTGCCCTTAGCCCATTCAACCCTCAGGTAGTCCCTCTCCCATTAATTACCAGAATGCCATTTTTTCAAAAAATTATCAAAAAACTAATTCCATGTAACCAATCATTGAGAGCATTAATAATGGCCATCCATTTCTCATTTAATTCTAGCCATAGATTGTCACACCTCGATCCTCCGAGCGCGTGCCCATCCCAGCTTGGTCGATTTAGTAGTGACGTCCTAGGACGCATCGCCGACCCATTCATTTAATATGCATGCGAAAGCAAATAATAAATCTCCAAACAACAACAACAAGATGTGATAAAAAAGCAAGGCCAAATTTTCAAACTGAAAGCACAACCACACTTATATATATACATATCAAACCATGTCATATATAATACAAGCCGGTCTATTTATAACATCTACAAAACAGGGGGGGTTTCATAAAACTACGGCTTCTAATCCTCCTCTTCACCTTCATCCACACTCCAACTGGAACCTACCTTCGAGTACACAAGAGTTCCTGGATCTTTAAGATCAGGGTCCACCGGGTCTACCATCGAACCTCCTGGAGGATCTGCCATGCCTTTCCCAAAGGCCACTTCCAACACGTACAGGGGAATCTCAAACTCAGGTATGGGACCTTCCTTCTCCCCATCTTGAGTCTGACGATACCATACCTTGTATTGATGGGGCACCTTTTTGGGTAAAGCCTCATCGACCCATACTATGGACTTTACCAGCTCATAGGTCCATCCCCTAGGGCTCTCATGTAGTGGGATAATATACTTCTACTCTGTTACTTTCTTAGGTTGACCAAAACGTTTAGGAGGAGCTGCCATTTATGGACCTGAAATGTTATCCCACGGCGATGTCTTAGCAAGTTCAACCCTTAAGACCCGACTAGGAAGAAAATAAGCTCTAAGGGTTGCCTAGTCACAAACACGAGTCGGAGGACTTACCTTGACCTTAGTCCCTTCCTGCAAGTCAATATAACACAAACAACCCTCCAATCATTCATTTCAATAAACCAGATCGAACTATCGATCAATCGACTCAATCGATTTCATGTCATCGAGACCATTCCTTGGTCATCTCAATCAATACTATCTATAAAGCCCGATCATAGTCAGGACTGCTCACTCTAAGCTGATAATAGATAGTATAGCTCGCACTAAGTTGATAATAGTATACTGCTCATTCTAAGCTGACATATCGCCCGCAGGCTGATATAGTATACTGATACTACGCACTCTAAGCTGATAAGGTATATTGCTCGCGCTAAGCTAACATATCAGAGCCTAGAGGTTGATATAGTATATCGGTATACTACTCACTCTAAGCTGACATATCAGAGCCCGTAGGTTGATATAGTATACCACCCTGACAATTGATCATTTTTGCCATTTTTATCATACCCGATAAAAATACTCGTGTGTGGGTACATGGTCGGCCTTAACCAAAATATAATATTTTCTCACTTGAAAATCCCACTAATTTCAATAGTCCACAAATTCATTTTTGATGTTGTCAACCGACGGCCGGTAATTTTCTAATTAATTATTGAAATTAATTAATTTTGAGATAATTACCCACAATCACAAATCATACCCAATTTGCACAAAATAACAGTCAATTAAATAAACGGATCACACCACTGTAATCAGCATAAAATTTCGGTCACCGGCTATCCCAGTCTAATTTTCGAAAAATAAATAAATAATTAATTAATTATGAAAATTAATTATTAAATACAAAAATAGCAACTTAGGCCGGAAAAGCCTAATTAAAAGCCGAGACGGGCCCGGAAAATTTCCGAAACCCCTCTAGATAAATACTAGAGCTCGTTTAGGCCCTAATTACACTACTTTAACCACCTAACATGCAATAATGGTTAATTAAATTGCTAATCTATTTTAACTATCCACCTAATCCATACTTAGTCTAGACTAATCAACCCTTAAACGTCATTAACTTACTAAGTATGGATTAGTGAGTTAAACTCACTTGTTTAGCGATCCACTCAGATCAAAATGACGGGGACGCGGAGGGGCTCGATAAACTCCAAAGCGAGACCGCCTTTCGAGGTCGGGAAGGCCACCAAAACGGGCCAAATAGTAGCTGGAATACCCACACTATTCGGTTCTTTCCTTGGCCGAGAGAGACTGGACCGGTGGCTGGCTTAGGCTGGAGACGACCAAGGAAGAGGTGGGTGGCATGGTGGGGGCGAGTGGCGGTCATACGGCGGCTCACAGCGGCTCAAGCTGCTTGCGATGGTGGAGGGGACGGCTTAAGGGACTGGCTAGACGCGGGAGCAGGGGCAGACGATGGCCAGGGATGCGCGTGTGGGCAAGGGGCTCGACTGGCGAGCGATGGCTCCAAGCAGTCGGACGGGGCTACTTGGCGGAGGAGGGGGTTGCTGGTTCGATTTTTTGGGCCGAGGAGACTTCAAACAAGCTGGAATGAAGGGGAGGTGTCGATGGGAATGAAGATTTTTTGGGGAGGTGTCGATGGTAGCAAGGAGGTGTCGAGGAAGGGAGGAAGGGGGGAAACCGGCTGCCAAGGGGGGACCACTTTGGTCTCCTCTCATCTCTTTGGTCCCCTTGAAAGGTCCCACCAATACACAACTGTATTCCTTTGCAATTTCCAACCACCACACTCCTTCTAGAAGCCTTTGAAATGATCCAATTGTGTTGGGCAAGGGGGACATACGAATTTGTACAACATTTGGCTCAATTTGGATTAAATTCTCAATTGATTCAACTCAAATCGGCCTTTATAAATTCAACCATCATATCATCAATCAAATTGGCATTTTTCCTCACCAATAGATCCTACTTGCATCCCAATTTCGTAATAAAAAACGGTCCTTTGAATTTTCTGGACAAAAACGACCCTATCTTGACTTTTTTCGCCAAAACCTCGGTTTGCAGAAAAAAATATTCGGAGATTGAGTCGACGTTCCTAAAATGACTTGTGACATGACAGAACTTTCAATTTCTGAAATCGGATTCAAATTCGCGGTTAATTTCAATTTGGCACGATTTTAGCATGACTTAGGCTACCGGGTAGCTTTTAGAAATTTTAGTGTAAATGACCCGTGGTCGATTTTCTTCAAGCCACAATGAACCTCTTCGACACACTGGCGACTCTCGGTTGTCGTGAAAATCTCGAGGTTTCAAATATGGACACAGGATACCAAAATGACAAAAAAATCAGTTTAGTGCCGGTCGACGAGAATTTTGTAATTTAGTGGAATCACCAACGTTTAATCACATATCTCAGTCAAACCACCCTATTTCTGATTTATAATCGATCTTTACTGTGCCATAATGATCTCGGCAGATGAGCATGGTCGGTAGTCGATTTCTAGTCGAATTCTCAAGTCTATTGCGTTAAAATTCTTTAATGACTTCCCCAGATAGTCTAGTTATCCCAGGAGTGATCAGCTCTAAGAACAACACTATAGGCATGTCGATGAAAGGCCCGATTAATCTAATTGAAAGTAGAACTGAAAATTTGGGATGTCACATAGATGGTGTCATGTCACCCATCCATGAGCATTTACAAGAGATAATCCTATTATTTCTTGCTTGCCCATTAAGAAAGAATTTCGACCATATGGTCATAAGGTGAGTTGTAAGGCTAAAATTAGCTCGAGATAAAGATACACATCAAAATTTAATCGATGTAGTGGATTTGAAAGCTATAAGTGAGAAACATATCGGATTTAAATCAATGGCGCGAGTTTGAAAAATAAAAGTATAGTATCGGAAAGTAACGATAGAAATTTGTTTGATTCATGCTGGGGGCGCCCTTTAGTAGATGACTAGTGATTTTTATTATGGTTGTACTGTCACTGCTCTTTGGCAGTTTCCAGCGGTTGCATTCTTCTTGAATGGTTACCATCAGTTGCCTCAATACTCCCCCTTTTCGAAAGTCTTGTGCCCATACTTTCACAATCTCTTAACCTTGTTCTTGAGTGGTTATTGCTTTGAAAATACGTGTGAATTGCCCCATGATCTTGTTTCCAAGTGGCCGTTCCTTTGTTCTTCCATTCCGAAAATCTTTTACCCGTAAAACATTCATGTTGCTTGCTTCACAATCTCAATTGACCAGTACGGTGGTCTTGAGCTTTGAATTGTATCTCAACACTCATGTATTCAATGAATTGTACACCGTCCTTTGCTCATCGATACACTTGTTGATAATTATTAATCATTTGCCATCATATATCAACAACTAATTGGTTATATCCATGAACATGTCTTGTCGATGTATGTTAATATCGATTGCCAATATCGATGTGGTCACATGCATGACGTTGTTCATACATTAGTCACACGTTAGTCACATGATTGCTCATTTTCACACATTAGTCACATGCTCTTCCATGTTGACAACTTTATCATTTTCTGGTGTAACCAATAGTCACGAGTTTTAAAGTAGACACAAAATCATGCGAGGAGGTATCCAACTCCTGATACTCCTTTAAAAGTTGTTATGAAGTCATACCGATATTCAAATGCATTTTATTCGTGCTTTGGCCACACATCCCATTCAATATTCGTTTTTAATATTTACTTACGCCATTGCTCGAGCTATTCATATTATATGGACCTTGAAAATGTTTCCATTGATTCTTGAGAATCAAATTCATCATTTCCTAAAAATTACTTAATCTAGGAAAAATTCTTCCATCATTTTCTCGGTCATCATTAATTCATGGCCATTTTTCTTTGAGCAACTTTAATTGGTGACGGTCTGAGAGGCTTTTATCTTCCGTTCGTAATATCAAATGGCTCGGTGAGAAATACAGTCTTGTCGGGGATTTGGCAGGGTTGATATTCACATTAGTGGGCTTTCATGCAAATCAAGAAGTGGAGTTCATTGGCGTTACTTGGCATTTCCTGAGGGGAACATTCAAGTAATCTTGGATTAACGTGGTGTTTCCAAAGGGTTGCAGAGTTTGGTTAGGCCTAGTTCTTTTGAATGGGGGATCTTCCTGGGAAGATCAAAATTAGATCAAAGACTCACACACCTAGGTTAAAATTGGTGATCACTTTTCCGGTTCTAGAACTCTCTCATAATCACATGATCCAAATGAATTTTTCTACTTGGATGTAATGTAAGCCTGGCTTACTTCAGAATTGAATGGGGATTCCTAGCATGGAAATAAGGCTAAAAAACTCACATGCACGAGGTTAAAGCCATGAAACATCCCAATCATTCTAGTCATCTTTGTTTGCCTTTATTTCTTTTTCCTTTTCCTTTCATTCGAGATTGTTCAACTAAAATTTGATCTGCGATTACTTTCTTATCCGGCATTTGATTAGTCAAATTTTTTATTGTTGAGATGTTTGCAATCCTTAATTTCATCACATGCAGTTAAATTCTAAAATTCACAAGCCCAACACCACAAAAAACGGGCGACTATTTCCAAAGATTGAAAAGTTGATTAGGGAATTTGCTTGGCAATATGATTATCAAAAGACTTTTTCCAACAAGCATAACCCATTTTTTAGATTTAAAAAGTGTTGGTGCCTTGTATGTCATCGATGAAATTTTGGTCAACTCTCCGTCAATTCTAGTTCAAATTAAATGATCTTTTGAAAATGGTGGCAATTTGAAGCGCCGATGCTTCCTATGAGATTAGATAATTCAAATTTTGGTGTGCCTTGAATGAATATTGAGTTTCTTGTCAAATTTAAAATATAGTAATTTTGAGAAGTATTTCAAAAGTCTCTAAAAGTCCAATTTCACGTTTTGTTAATATTTGATGTTTTAAAAGTCAAATTTCAAACTCTCATAATACTTAATTTATCTCAAAGTTGAAAAGTCGGTATAGAAAGGTTTTTGGAGTGGTTTTTAATTTTATTATTATTTTTTAAAATTTTGTGGCTCATGCACTTTTTTTTTTTTTTTTTTTGGTCGAATGGCTCATGCACTTGACATGCTCAAAATTTTCAAATGTGCTTATACTGAAAAGTAGATTCCAATTTATTTTTTTTTCTCTTGGAAATTTATACACATTCTAGTGGGTAATTAATAAAGTTGCTATAGAATTTCTTTAAGTTAAAACAAACATACAAGTTACCCTAACATTTTGCTCAAAGAAAGTATGCTTAACATTGGCAAATTATAAATCACCTTTAAGGGACTTAAGGTTGCAAATTTTACTCGAGTAGTTAATCATTGGTCGAGCTTGTCACCCCTACCCCATCACGATGCAAGCTGGGAGTCCAAGACCGACAATACTACTCACAAACTAGAGTGATTTTATGTCTTCTATGGGCTTAAGATTTGCTCAAATAAACAAGTGGTTACTTTTGCAAGAGTCCTTCAGGTAAATTATGTTGCTGTTTTTTCAAAACCATTCTTAAGGTAGATGGGGCCTAGGGAAAATTCAAATGACGAATAAGTTGTTTGGAGCATGACCAAAGTCTAGAGAAATTACGAGAAACTATGGACCTCATGCCTTCATGTTAGTAGATCAACCAAGGCCCATGACCAACAGAACAAAGAGAACAATGCTCACTTACCTTATCCCCACTTTTGTGATAAGTGGGAATTGAATTATTAGAGTAGATAAGTGTGCTAGCTTTGGGGAGCAAATATGCATGGGCCCTAATCCTCCCCACCACCAATCTTCCTTTTCTTTTGGTTTTGCCAAGTCTCCCCACCACCAATCGAGATATCAAGTAGCATCCAAGAAAACCAATCTTTTCTCCTCCTCCTTTCCTCCACCATTAAAATCTTCCACCCTCGTCCTCCATAATTGCTAGGCATACAAAATATTAACAAACACTGACATCAAAAGCATATTGTTAATTTTTTTTATAATTTTTCTAATCAACACACTAATTTTTTTTTTCTGAGAAATTTTGGAGTAAATCCCCATGAGAGGCCAAAAGAATGAAACTTTAGAAAGAAAAGATGAGGAAGACAGCAAAAGAGAAGAGGAGGAGAGAGAGATATGGGAAAAAGGGTCGAATTTAATAAGTAGTGAAGCCCAATAATAAAATAGTTTTTGCAGATCCTAGATATTTCTTATTTATATGTACAGGCGCCCAAAGTCCATATAGTTTATACACTTGCCACTTCTCCGAGTCTCCTCAAGACTTGACGATCTCTCTCTCTCTCTCTCTCTCTCTCTCTGCAGGCAAATTTCTATTTCTATGGACACGAGGACCTCACTCATGGTCGTGGATGCTGCTTCGAGCCCGAGCTCAGGGTCTTCCATTTTTTTATCAGTGAGTCGTTCTCTTCTCATTTCGTCAGTAAGATAGGAAGACAGCTGCCAATTGTTACACTGTCTCTACCGTCGCGCTTCTTCGATAACCCATTTGCCGGGTTCTTCCTTAGCGCAATCAGCGACCCCACTGTGATTTCTTGTCTGGGTTGCAGATTTTGCCTCTGCATTAAGATTTCACATTTCTATCTCATCTGGGTTTTGCGTCGTCTCCGTCGATGGCTTTGTCCCTTGTTTGGATTCTTCTTCTTCTTCTCCTTCTTCTTTGTTTGAGCTCTGAAGCAATAAATTGGAGTTACCCTATGTGGAGCTTCTGAAAACTTGCCCCCTCAATCAATGTGATTTTCAACGCATAGCTTTGTATCGACTGAATTTGCAGCTTTCAATGGGCTTGTGTTTTGTTATTGCTGGTGTGCTTACACGAATTTGATAGCGCTTGCTTTGTAGTTGACTCTGCAGTTCCTCATCAGAAAGAACTTTCCTCTCTGACTTTGTAGATGAAATCGATAATCGTCTGAAGATGTGAACCTTTTAGAAAAATGTGATTTTGCGGGGCGTTAATTAAACTGGGGCTGGAGTATTTTAGTGTGAATTTTGGATATTGGGTGTACTTCGAGCTATTCAGTCCGTATTGTTTGCTAGAGCATAAATATGGACAGAACAAGACTAGACTTGGCGTTTCAGCCATCTGGATCGGCGCAGTCAGAGGAGTCAGCTCTAGATTTGGAAAGAAACTACTGCAATCATCAGAATTTGCTGTCTTCAAGTCCATCTCCTCTACAGCCTTTTGCCTCTGGTGGGCAGCTATCTGAAAGTAATGCTGCTTATTTCTCGTGGCCTACTTCGAGCCGTCTGACAGATGCGGCAGAAGGTAGGGCAAACTATTTTGGGAACCTTCAAAAAGGGGTGCTTCCTGAAACTCTGGGTCAGTTGCCAATGGGGCAGCAAGCTACAACCTTGCTTGAACTGATGACCATTAGGGCATTCCACAGCAAGATTTTGCGTCGGTTTAGTCTTGGGACGGCCATTGGTTTTCGTATTCGACGTGGGGTTCTGACCAATATACCAGCAATTCTAGTCTTCGTTGCCCGAAAAGTTCACAAACAATGGCTCAGCCGCATCCAGTGTCTACCTGCAGCCCTTGAGGTGAAACAAATTGGTCCTTCTCTTCTAAGTTTGGATCATGAATTTCGTTAATCTTTTTATGTAACTTTTTTTTAATTATCTACGAGATCCTTTAATGTATTTTGAGCTGAACAACATAAAATTATCTGCTTTACTACTTAATAATATCAAGGATACCTTATCAAGAAATGATTTAACTCATCTATGGCAGGTGAGAGAGGATTGAAGAAGCAATTTTTAGGTCACTTGTGTTTGAAATTACAAAGATATATTTGTTTGTTGTGCTTTTGCTGAACTGCTGACAATGTGGTTAGTTTCAGTCTTCCAACTTTAATTGGTCAAATAGACTGCAATTAGCATGGCACAAAAGCTTCAATGGAATAAATTGAGAACCCTAGCAGGGTAAACTAAAGGTCTTGGAACATCTGTCATGGGACATATTGAGCTGGATTAAATAAGTGATTTTGGGCCTTATAAATTCGCAGAAGCTGACTAGGCTACAACGGATGTGCAGGGGCCAGGAGGGGTATGGTGTGAGGTAGATGTTGTGGAATTTTCTTATTATGGTGCACCAGCACCTACTCCAAAAGAGCAGTTATACAATGAGCTTGTAGATGGCTTGCGGGGTAGTGATCCATGTATTGGTTCTGGTTCTCAGGTATCCTACTAGTCTCCTTTCTTATTTCTCATACAATATGCGGTAAATGAGATGCAATGAACATAATTCTTTTCCAATCAGGATATGGATACTTATGTCAAATATTAGGCATGAAAATTCTTCTATTGCTACAATGTTTATGATGAGTACTAAATTTCCTAATCATAATACTGTAAGAATTATTTTAATGGCCTGCTTCAAGTTTCTCCATTTGCGGTACTATTTGGAGTTGTCTCAATGTGCTTATGCTTATACAATTCTACATATCTTAATTCTCAATGCTTACTCTGTAATGGATGACGTACAAGGAGAGTAGGTCATCTTCTCTTGAAAGAGAGACGAATAACAAAGGAAAGAAAAGAGAGGAAAGTAGTTATTATTTGAGTTCCTGAAAATAACTGACTAGAAAGTGCTGGGGTAATTAGAATCATCTTGATTTGATCGAGTAGAAATAAATAAGAAGATGGTGAAGTATCTTGGTTGGAGACTTTCCTTGGGTTTAGCTTCAACTTCAAGTGCATTAAGGTTTTGAGGAAGTGAAATTTGATTTGTTGGACTTGGTGTGGGATTCCTACGGTTAAGCCTTTGCTTAAGATTGAGAAAATTGAAACATGAGACATGAGTAGATAAAATTCCTCTGAATAAATAACAAGTGGCTTTTCTAATTTCACTGTGTAGGTAACATTTGACTTTTCTTTATTTTTGAAATCTGTATGATGAGTTTTTTTCAAGCTGTCTCCTTGTTATAACTATGTTAAGTAGAAAATCTCATTCTTTAAGGGCCGCTTGAAATTTTGTATAAGAGATCGTGGGAGTGAGGACAGGAATCTAGGTCCTTAAATTCTTTTTTCTTGTTATCCATCAGTATTTTGCTTCTAGTATCACTTTTAAAATATCTATTCTCTCTCTCTCTCTCTCTCTCAGAGCTGATGATTTAGTGAAAATACCATCAGAAGCTGTCTTATGTCATAATCTTGTCTTTCTTTACCAACAGCACCTTCATGACGTACATGTTGATATCTTGCTACAGTCAAATTGATATTTGTTGTTGGTATTGAAGTTGAGAAACTGAAAGTTTCATCATTAAGTATATTAACATTGGAAATGTTGGACTACAAAATATCAGGTTCTGGCACATCCCTTTTTTTGAGTGGCTACATTTTTTCCCATTTTAATGTTAGTCTCCACTGACGTATCTTACATTGACTCCAAATCTTGGTATCATTAGCTCGTCCAGTTTAATATGTTAAAGGCCATAGCTCATACCTCTCTTTCCCCATAACTCAAGCATTATTACCTTTGCTCTAGGATCTATTGGTTCATCTTCGTCTCTAATCCTCTCTTCTATGTTTTCAAATTGTTCAGGTTGCAAGTCAAGAGACATATGGAACCCTGGGTGCTATAGTGAGAAGCCGCACTGGTAATCAACAAGTGGGTTTCCTGACAAATCGGCATGTGGCAGTAGATTTGGACTATCCAAATCAGAAAATGTTTCACCCTTTACCGCCTAGCCTTGGACCGGGTGTCTATCTTGGTGCTGTTGAGAGGGCTACATCTTTTATAACGGATGATCTATGGTATGGCATCTTTGCCGCTAACAATCCAGGTAATACTGGATCCTGGATTGTCATCATCTGGGATGATACTTACAGAATAAACCTTTGAAGCAATCTTTCATGGATTTGTACAATCTGTTTTTATTTATTTGTTAATCAAAGTGAATGCTAATTTAAGGAGATAGACAAGGATAAATCTTCCTCTGTCAGACAGCCTTCTAAGGAGGGACAAAACAAGCGAAGCACAGATCTGTAACATTCATATTTGCAGCATTAATCTGATAATACTTTTCTCTATACCATACTTGTGGCTGCACATTTTCTCGTCAGGCGTGATAAGATGTGTACCCTGTATATGCCTTTACGGAAACAAATATAGGGAAGAGCTTTTGTATCGAGATAAACCCCAGACATGCTGTGGAAGCCACATAAGTTGGCAATGGGAGCAAGACTGGTCCTCAAGCACTTTGTCTGATCTTCCTTTTTACTTCATGTCATAGCTTCATGTATCAGCTTTTGTGGATTTACATCAACGTGGAAGTTATGGAGTGGAAGTGTGGAGATGGATTAGGTGGATTGGGATGTAGTTTTTCATGTTCTTGCTTCAAGATTGTTAGTGGAAAGTCAATGTTCATCTTCTTGGGTATTGATGTGGTCATTTTCCTTAAGAAAATGTTTCTTTCCCCACATAAAAATGCTTGATTTGCTTTTTGTTATTTTACTTATGGTGAAGACCTTTTGAGAAAACTCAGGACTTGGGAGCTTTAGGTATTTCAAAAAATTCTTTAACTCAACTTTATACTATAAGAGACTACGATCTCTCTCCAGGGGTGGACAAACTTATACTTGTTCTAGCAGGACAGGCTCTCTCACTGTTATATCCTCATTAGAGAAGTTTATCAGTTCTCAAGTTGAGGGGCAAAGAATGAAGTCTCCTTAAAAATTTATTTGGGATCTTCCTGCTCCATTGACAGTTGACTATTTCTCTAGGGTAGCTTGGGAGAAAATTCTGTGTTCACCTTCAGAAACCGAGTATTCCTTTCGACAGTAGGTGATTCCTTCGTCAAACAGATGGATTCTACTAGCTGACAAAACAAATCTTTCCTTTTGTTATATAGGATCCATGTAGCTGACTCCACTTCAGGGGAAAATGTTCTGTGCTGCAGCTACTCTTACTGTTGTTTGTCATAGACGTGAATTATGGACATTTGTGCCCATGTCTTCTTTTCTTTAAACTACAGATCTTCTATCATACTTCTCTCTTGTACCTTTAAATGATACCAGTGCAAATTAAAGCACCACCATTATAACTGATGTCACATGGATCTCCGTGTTCTATGCCCTTGCCTGCTCATAGGAGCAAAATTATATGAGCGCAGTCACTGGGAGCTATAACTTGGGCATTTAACAGTAATACTTGTTACGCTGTTAGCCTCTTTAGTCATAAACTATTGGGAACGCCAGGAAATTAAAAACATAAATCCAGTAGCCCAAACAAGATGTAATTACAGGGCAAGTCCTAAAACTTGTCAACCTCGTGTACTTAAGGTCTCAAACTTCCATTTTGTGCTTTTAAGTCCTAAAGTTTGTAACTTTTGGTCCAATTGAGTCCTTCCGTCCATGGAAGGAAGGGCTTAAAATGCATCAAAGTTGCAACGTTTAGGAGTTAAATTAATGAAATGGAAGTTCTAGGACTTAATTGCACGAAATTGACAAGTTTTAGGACTTGCCTTGTAATTATCCTTAAACTATCTATGTATGCTTTCAGCAAAGGTATAACCGGGTCAGTAGTTCTTTGATTTAACTTGTTCAAAGAACTGTAATGAAGGTCGAGCCTTAATATAACGGTAAGGTTACTCCCCCGTGACTCGGAGGTCACAACTTCGAGTCACAAAAACAACCTCTGAGTAAGCAGGGATGAGATTGTGTACATCTGACCATCCCAGGACCCCATGGTGTGGGAACCTCGTGCTTTGGGATGCCCCTTCTTTAGTCAAAGAGCTGTGATGAATGTCTGATTTGATTTTTCCAACCATTCGTACCTCCATTGAATTTACCCTAGTACTTGATTAAGTCTGCCTCACTTCCTTATTCCAAATTCACTGTTCGTTTTCATGATGACCATAATATATTCTCTTTCACCATAACATTTAACTTTTGTGCATGAAGGCTCACCAATCTTTCATTTTATATTCCAGATAGTTAACTACAGGTATTGTAAGGTTCCTGAGAGCTTTTACGTTTTTCCCAGACAGGCTAAACTCCTGTAGTTGCTAAAATATCTAGCTCCGTTGGATATGTTCAGTTCTCAATCTTAGATCATCTTCTCCCAATAACTGGACAACCCTTATTTTTTTAGCTGTTTTATGTTATTTACTTGTCTCACAGTTCTTTCATTTTATATTCCATTTAGTTAACTACAGGTATTGTCAGGTTCATGAGAACTTTTACCTTTTTCCTAGACTGGCTAAACTCCTGTAGTTACTGAAATACTTAGCTCTGTTGGATATGTTCAGTTCTCAATCTTAGATCATCTTGTTCCAATAACTGGACAATCATTATTTTTTTTATTTTTTTTATTTTTATGTTATTCACTCGTGCTCTATTTACATTTCTTTTAATGTTGCCTTTGTGATCATAGACCTTAAATTTTTCTTCCTAGATTATCAAATTACATGGGAGAAGCTCTAGCGTCTTTCGTTGCTTGGTTTGACACTGAGGCTGCGCTTACAGTTTCCAGATGATTTGTTATCATAAGTCTAAGCAGCAAAATTTCCCAATGAAGACTGTATGGGTTTCGAGCTATATGCTGTCTCGCTCTGTAGAATTTCCGGGGGTTTCCTTATTCTGATCTTTAATTGAAAGATAATATATGGGTGCTTGCTTCACATATTATTAGATCTCCTGATGTTTAAGTAGGTCATAAATTTTCTCCTCTAAAATGTCTCCTGATGGCTGTAAATAGGAGATCTATCTCTTGCCAAATGTGTATTTTTTCTGTCCCATTCACTCAAATATCAAATTGAATTGGTTCTGTGGCAGAAACATTTGTGCGAGCAGATGGGGCCTTCATTCCCTTTGCTGAGGATTTTAATATGAACAATGTGACTACATCCGTTAGAGGAATTGGTGAGGTTGGTGAAGTTAACAAGATTGACTTGCAGTCCCCAATTGGTAGTCTCATTGGAAGGCAGGTGGTCAAAGTTGGAAGAAGCTCTGGTTTGACCACTGGAACAATCATGGCATATGCCCTTGAATACAATGATGAAAAAGGAATATGTTTCTTCACTGATTTTCTCGTAGTTGGGGAGAACCAGCAGACATTTGATCTTGAAGGTGATAGTGGAAGCCTCATTCTCTTGACTGCTCCTAATGGCGAGAAGCCGTGTCCAGTGGGGATCATATGGGGAGGAACAGCTAATCGGGGGCGCCTAAAGTTAAAGGTTGGCCAACCTCCTGAGAATTGGACTAGCGGAGTTGATCTGGGGCGTCTTCTTGATCTTCTTGAACTCGATCTCATCACAACCAGTGAAGGTCTTCAAGGTCTGTACTATCTGAAAGTTTTCTGAGAAAATTTCCTGATTTACTGTGCTTTTACTTCTCTCCCATGTCTGACATTTCTAAAGTTGCTTTTATGTTTCTGATCATAACACAGATACTTAAAAATCTAGTCAAGTATAACTGTGGGGAAAATTAGCCCGAATATGTCTCACCAGCTTTTTTGTGTCCTACTAAGTCATAGTTTGTGTGGGTCTCTTCAATCATTACATATAATTTTCACTAAGCAAACATTCTACGCTATTAATCTCTTGACATTCTTGAGCATTTTACTTTTTCTTAAGGAGCCTTTTTCCAAAAATACTTGATAATTGTACTGAAACAATTGGGTAAGTGTTTTAGCTAAACTTGAGCAGTACCATTTAATAATATTGCAGTCATATAACAGTTTTTAGAGAACTTAAAAATGAACTGCGTTGAAATGTATGCGTAGTTAACAAGGAGTCTTAGGTTTGGTGTTCTTTATGTTTTGGGTTGGCAATAACACTTAACATTCCATAATCTGTTTCTTTGTTTCTCTTTCGTTGTTTTCTTGGTTGCCATGCTACTTAACATCTAATATCTGTTTCTTTGTTTCTTCTTCATTGTTTTCGGCAATTGTAGCTGCGGTGTTGGAACAAAGAAATGCTTCTGCAGGAAACGTGGATTCAGCAGTGGGAGAATCATCTCCTCCTTCTAGGCATCTTTCCAGAGACAAAACTGAAGAAAACATGGAGCCTTTCAGCTTGAACAACCAACAGGGCAACATCGAAATTGACACCTGCCAAGGTCTGCACAGAGAATTTCACATAGAAGATGGGATTGAAGCAACCCACAGCTTTGAACATCAGTTCATATCGAGCTGTTCTGCAAGATCGCCTATCCATCGGAGCGACCAACAGGAGAACTCCGAACTCAGGAACCTGTCGGCTTTAGCAAGTAATGCCGACGCGGAGGTCACTGTTTCATTGCAGCTGGGAGAGCCCGAGCCGAAGAGGAGAAAGCAGTTTGATTTTCATTAGTAGCAGAGAACAAACACGTATTTTGAAGCTGGAGAAGATTAATTATCTTGCTTGGAAAAGCCATATTTTCGTCTACGGCGAGTTTCATGTTGGCATCCAGAAGAACGAATGCTCGCGTCCACTTGGGTGCGTTCTCGAATCTCTCTAGTTCATGGTTTGAAATCGAGGCTATAGCTATTAGTTCATTAAGGGGCAATAATTATGAGCTTCGAGTATTTCCTATTTTAGTGTATAATGTGGCATTTGTGCACCAAAAGTCATCGGTATAGGTAGAAAAATGGGGACGGTACAGAAGGAGAAATTCGGGGGGGACTCATGCTAATTCTCTTTGATTTGTATTAGTTAGCTGAAAGAGAATAAAATTGTGCTGTATGCACTCCTCAAGAGGGACTTATGGAAAGTACTGGAAGTTACATGAGTGAGATATTATTTCTTTTTCTTTATTTCTCTTGCGTGGAGGCCTTTACTAACTTTTGTTGGGTTGGCAATGAATGATAAATATTTGATTTCTCTTGGTAGTGCCCTTTTCGTGCGTCGCCGCCTTTAGTATCGGATGGGGTGTTTTTTCCTACTCCATTTTTATATCCAAGTAATTCCCTACTTCACGGATTCATTTTCAAGTGGAGAATTATAATTTTATTTTGCCCTGTAAATTGAATTTTACACATAGATACGTACGTTCATGCATACATATAAATCTAAGAAGCATCAAGACTACTTCGATTTTGATTTTCCCCCTCAATTATGTCACCCAATTTAATCCTAAACGATCTTTGAATTTGCACAGTTACTATTACAATCGAGCCTTCCATTGTCACAGTGACTACGATTTGACATGCCGACATCATATTTTCAATTATTGGTTGAATAACTCCAAATCCAAGATTTCAACTTTAAGTAAGAGAGAGGATGATTGAAAGATGAACGGTATAGGAAAAGCGGTTTCTGCCCGTCACTACCTGCAATACAAGCCTCAAAATTTATACGAGCGGTGAGGATCAAAAGGGATGATCTGACGCGCACGTTGAAGCAAGAACACAGCTTTTGCATTCAGGCCCAACGCCAGTAACGGGATGGCACCCGTCTCTTCCGGGAGGATGGTAAGGCAGCGTTAGAGCTGGTGGTGAGATCAGCCCTTAAAGGTGGTACGGCCATTGATTAGAATTGATAGTGTTTATAGCTTAAAGTTACTATTTACTTTTCACTCTTTTTCCCCCTTTTTGTTTATCTTTCGTGGTTCCATCAACTTCGATGGCTGGCGGGGTTATTGGCATAATAGACGATACAAGAACGCTCAGCAAAACTACAACCGTACAACGGCTATTAAAGGGAGAGAAACATAAAGCTGAGGGTAGTATGCGACAATGAAGAGTGAAGTCTCCCGTGCAAGGAAGAAATAATTCAGTCCGTACACGATATCACCAGACTCAACTTGAAATAAAGCTTCTACGCAGCAAGCTTACAAGATCATCAGGAAATCAAGGAATGGTACAAAAGTTGAATCAACTAGATACATGTCAACTTAACCAGCTGAAAAAGAGAAATTTAAAACCAAAACTAAGAAGATAGGTGCGTAAAGCATTAAGCATAATGATGCTTAACGCAAGGAGATATCAAGTCAACAAGAGGGGGTCGATCAAAGTTGCAACATATTTTGGTGCATATGCTTCAAAAAGCAACAAAATCGTTTGTCAACTGATCAAGTTGCTCGCCCCAATCAAGTATATGAACCTTTTTGAATGCTTTCATCGACCTTCCTTGCTAGGCTTCTAGTTTACTCCACATATCCTGTTTACAAAACTATGTTATGATGATTTTGAGATCACCATCAATGGTACATATGTCAATTTCCAATCACAAAAAACAGGGGACAGAGAAGTAACTGAGCTGAACTTAGGAGTATGGGGGTAATGATTTGGGGTCATTTACTGAGGACAAATAACATGAGTATGCAAGGCATTAGGGATCATGACAAAGTTCGGCAATGGAAGCAGGAAGGCATGAAGGGCCTGGATTAGTATCACTCCAAATGTCCAACCTCCACACACAGATAGAAGAGCCAGCAATCACATTCTAATTCTCAGCAATTTGAGTTTTCCCTTGGACTGAAGAAGTAGCTAAATCTTCTGCTGTCACTGGCTTGTGAAGCTGCAGTGAACAGATAAATCGTGATTTAGATTCAGAGACCAAGAACCATACTGAATAATTAATCAAATTAATCTCAATATCCAAAGTAAAGCCCCCTCCAACACAAGTATATGAGGTTAAGAAACTTAAGATGAAACACGGCAAATTAGGACAATGTGCTTGAGCATTGGTGAGAATCATGTAGGATCTAGCTAAAAAGCTTCAAGTTGTCATTTACATATCTTCCGAAATCTCTGGCTGGGAAGAAAAGAGAATAAGATGCAAAGGTCTGTATATATATCTTCAGACAAGGGGGCAAATTGTCTAAAACAGATCCATCTAATTTCCGCCAAGTTTCGGTGAAGATTGCTGGTCGCATTGATTTAACTCATAACCCAAACAAGAGTCCCAAAAGGATTAAAGCTCTTCTTCCAGTGCAGTTAGTAGTTTTAAGTCCTAACGTCATTGCACTTAAAAAAGTGAACGCTAACACAAAATCCTTACCAGCATTGTCACTTTACTCCTGTCAATCTTGGTCTTAAGTCCTACCATCATTGCAGTTAAAAAGAGTTAACACTACCACAAAATTCTTACCAGCACTGTCACTTTATGCCAGAGCTAATCTTACACTAGACAAAGATGAACCTTAACTCATGCCTAAAGTCACTGGATGAATTGTTTAGTATGCGAATCAGAACAGTAGCAAGTAAACATGCAAATAAACAAAATTCCATGCTCCAAATCTGAGCACACGGGGTCCATTACATGTTAAACGCCCTAAGTGGAGAAAAAGTGGTAGCAATCATCGAGGCCCCGTGTGAGGGGCATTGACACAAAAGACGTACTTAATATTCATCTGATTAATTTAGAATCATCCAGTCTACAATATTAGCTAAACCTGCTTATTGAACACAAAAGAAGCATTTTGCACCAGATTGGCCTGGGTACTTCATGCAGTACTATAGGAAATAATAGGAAATTTCAGTAGAAATGTATCACAAATGTTCAGGAGAAGAGAGTTACCGCCTCTGCAACAGCAATCCAGTGAAAAGAACGCAAAAATGCATCATCTTGTGATGGAAGACAGTCGTGGTTCCAATATGTTACACTACCAAATTTTGCTTTCATCTCCCAAAAGTTGAGGTTCCCTTCAGAGATTTCTGATCCACTTGTCTCACCAGAAGTCTTCTTTCCTATAACAAAACCTGCAAGCAAGAAGTTTTCCCTCCATGTTCCATCAGAAGTTTTCTTTCTACCTCATGAAACATGCGCATGTAAAACAGTGACAAGTTTAGATAAAACATTGAAGTCTTAGATGTGCTCTTTAATCATGTGCAATGCAATTGTACTTTCCCAATGCAAAGCTCACCTATCCAGTACAAAGCACCCTCAGATAATCCTTTTTTTCCTTTAATTAGAAAAGGAATAATGATATAGAACCTAGAGCATAAATGGAGTGGCCGCAAAACATCTACAAATGAACGAGTGAACTAATCCAGCTAAAAGATATCATCAGTACAGTAAGTGGAGATTGACAAGAAGAGCCTTAATCCATAAACCATAGAAGCCTTCCAGCTTGTGGAAAAATCTCCTTCAAGCACTGGACAGAAACATATGCTAGCAATAGTGAAGAAGTTTCCGAGATTTCATCCAAAGATCTTAGACATTAACCACCAGATTAAGAAAATACAGGGGGTGCTAGGTTGAGCTTTCCCACCAACATTATAAGTAAATATACCCCAAAATTAAATGTAAATGATGGGAACTTTCAGGTGACTTCACCATTAGAATTTGCATGTTTTCATAGATTCAAGGAGATCAATATTAAATGAAAATCTAATAGCAAACTCTAAAAGCTAAAGTAAAACCCACCCTGGACATCCCCTCAGTCTCCTGAGGAGTTGCAGCTTAGGCTCCCAACAATTAAATGCCAAATTACAGAAATAGTACTTCAAAAGAAGAACAAGTGCAATGGAATTGAATAATTCTCAAGCGAATCATTAACAACAAAAGTCAGAAAATTGTATTGGGCAAATTCATTGAGATTTACATTGGCAAGAGACCAAGAAAAATATATTTCTCTTGAAAAACAGTCATAATTTAACACCATTAAATTGCAATCAACAGAGAAATCATTACAAAGATCAAATGAAAAGAAACAAGATATTTTCATAAAACACACCATTGGCATCCTGTAAATCATAAATGAACCGATTGAAATCCTCCAATCTTTACAATGTTCACGGCAAAAAAAGAAAGCACCAACCCACCCTCCCATACACACACGCATGCAGCCCCACATGCACTCCCCACACGAGTGCACAAGCATGCACAAAAAGATCCCTGATTGCCAAAGGCTCAAAGCTTTCTCCCCTCTAGATCATTCTTATAATAGCCACAATTCTTGAACTACAAGATGCATAGAAAAGCTAAAAACCAAAACAGACAGATGCTTTCCCAGCCTACAGTGATAACTAGATGGTTGGGTGACCCTGCTGCCACCTTGCAGAGAACATATCCGTCCGCATTTCATATCCCTTGTCTATCCCAGATCCTCAAATGGTTACATGCTGATCATGGTTACTTCCCAAATTATGCCCCCAAAAAAAAAAAAAAAAAAAAAGGAAAAAGCAAAGCAAAGCAACAAAACCCCTTCTAATGGAAATTATCCAGATTAACTTTGAGGGAAACAGGTTACTAGTCTCTTCCATCCAGCGAAAATGTCAGCGTTAGGAAATGTCCAAATCAGAAAAGACCGCTTACAAAGGTTCCCTACATGGAAACACGAAATGATGCACTCCCCAATTTATTGCGGAAACCGCGCGCAGGTAAGGCGAGCACCATATATAAAATGCGTGGATTAGCAAAACAAACATCGACAGTAGGCAGCCACAACAACCTGAAAATACACACCTAGAAGATAACTCCAGAAATAAACTATTCGCAATTCTATAGAAGAAAGGGAGAAAATTTCAACAGAATGACAAATCCAAAAGGCCACAACGACCAAATTACCGGAATATCCATGAGGAAGCGGAACGGCGGCGCCCTGCAACTTCCTCCCCCGGAAGTAAGCCTCCTGCACCGCCAACCCATCGGCCTCCGTTCCTGAAAGGGAATACGACATCAAAACCCAAGTCACCCGACCGACACAGGGCACGCACGCACGCACGAAAACGTCGAGAAAATGAGACGGATTCGGTTCGATTTTTGCGGCAAGATACGAACCAGTTGCTCTGGGCTTGAAGTACTGAGAAACGGCACAGGGCCCGTCGTGCTTGATGGTGCAGGGGAGGAGGTGCACGCCGCCGCTCAGACTCACCGACGATTCCGACTCCGTCAAGTCGATTGCGCCCGTTGAACCCATCGAACAATCCATTTTCGACCCGAATTCTGTCTTCTTTCTTTCTTCTTCAAAACGACCGCCCACAAGCCCTAATTCTGCAGTCGACGTCCTCTCTTTATTCCATAGAACCAAATTTTCCCGCGCTCTGTGACCCCAAAATTCGCGAATAGAAGGGAGGTAATTTTGGGGTGGGGGATTAAGCATGGACAATTTCTATTGCAATACATGCGCCTAATTACAGGATTATTTTTCGAAGAAATATCAATATATATATATTTTTTGCTTCTGATCCAATAACCAAGACCATATATATAAACCCACCTTACAAAAACTATATTGCCGCTCATTACAAACTCATTCTAACAAATCTAGACATGTGTATTTTTCATGAGTTTGAGAATTTAGAACGCGAAATTGATGTTTTTGGAAAGAAAATGACCATGATGATGATGTAAAGTTCCAAAGTGATATTCAATAATATAAAACTCATTTGAGTCGAAGTTGATGTATGTTTTTTAAATATATTTTTCCTAAGTTTTATTACACAGCCCACTCTCATTATCATTAATTGCATAGTCATAGTTTGAAAACTATCCATATAATTTATCATGGATATCAATATTGTTAAACAAAGATTACACAAATGGTGGACTTAATTTTTTTTTTCCCCAGAAATGATATGCCACAAACAAAAAATAAGCTATCCCCGGGTCGATTTTGGCTATTAAATTCTTGGCCCTTTGATGGCATCAAGCAAACCATGCCTTGACCAGACCACACCAATTCAGCAGAAGCACCCAGGACCACGAACACAATCCCACGAGACCGGCCACACATAGCACAATCCAACACGAGCAAACTTGCCCTATGGGCACGTTCACCACACCCTTGCGCTCAAACCTCAGACCATGACACCCTGGTCACACCCCCGATCACACCGGCGACGAGTCGCAGACAACCTGCATTCTCGGCCAAAACCTAATTACTCGTGAGGGCTGTGCACCATAGCATCTCGAATTTTGCTTACCAGGGCCCCTCAACTACTAGCGCCCTGGCTCCTAGGATCTTCCCAACTCCTTGGTTTTGGGTAATCTATGAAATTCAAAAGAATCATCACCAATCGGTATGGAGAAACCGAGGTCGATTGGACTAGGTAGTGCTTGGAAAGTAAAACTATCCAACTGAACACAAAGTAAGTTAGTGGTCTAGAGATCATAAGTTCGTAGGTTTTGGTCACCCCACAACATCTTAAATTAATTAAGACAATTAAAGTAATAACTCACACGTTGCAATAAATCATATATCTAAAATGAACTCATAAATCATTTTTCAAGATACATCACAATTCACGATGTAATTTATAATAATTAAAACGCCATTTGGTATCATAACCACATTCTAATTTTTTATTTTTATTTTCTAATATCATGAATTCACGCATCACCGATATTGCTAGATGCCAGTACATGAAAGTTTACTACTTATAAAAGAGATAAAAATCACTTACCTGATAAATCATTTGATTAACGAAGTGATACATCAACATACGTTTGAATTTTACCAATGCCTATTCAAACACACAACTTTAGCTTGCAAGATAACGCAAAAATTACAAGTTGCTAACTTGTTAGTAATTTACAAAGTCAATTTATTGTTTTGAAAGGCATAATATACTTTCATTGAAAGGAATTTACTACTGGATTGATAATTTACAATGTAAGATATTATTCCGATCTCGTCAAACTTACCTCCATATTTAGTGAATTGCAATGATTCTTTTGAGTAGCATATGGTAATTTGCATTAATGCTTTCAGAGGGTTACCAATTTTCTTGAACACTCGTCAAAATATCTCTAGTTTGAAATGCATCATGATACATTCGCTAATTATGTTTGGTTTAGCAATTTTCCAATTCTTATGATAAGTATGAGTATTCCTAGTCAAGGTCGAGAGGTCCCAATGGTTAGTATACTCAGCAACAGGTTGGTTTGTCTAAATCTCGGCAAATCATGTATTTCGATTCCTTTGCCATGACAAAAAGAGGGAAAATTATTATAAATAAATAAAAAGTCCTAAACTTATTATACGATGGCCAAATTAGTTCTAAGCCTTTTAATAGTGTCAATTTAGTCCTAAGCATTTTAATGAATTTGCCAACATAGTTCTTCTAGCAATTTTTCATAGGAAATCCTTGACATAAACGGCCAATCTACGTAATACAACTAGCATTGAAGTAAACAATTTTTAAATTTATTTTATTATTTTATTATCTTTTTCTTTTCCAACTTTAGGCCAGTGAGGTTGTTGGCTGGCCCCCGTTGTCACAGGCGAGGCTCAATGACCTTCACCTGCTCTAGGGGAAAGCATCATAGCCCTTGTTAGCCACAAATGAGGGCATCGTGCCCTTGTTTAAATCCAAGTGAGAGCTACGACCCTTGCCTATGGTCCTGACCAAACCAAGTGAGGGCCATGACACCCTTGCCCATATTAGGTGAGGGTGGGCCGGTAACCTTATTGGGAAAAAGAAAAGAAAAGAAAAGAAAAACAAAAAAATAATAAAATTAAGAAAAATTAAAATAAATTGCAAAAAATGTTCATGTTAGTGTTGGCTGTGCCATGTAAGACAGCCAGTGTGCATGCAACTAATTCTAGTTAAAATTGACTGGAATGATTAAATTGTTAAATCGTCAAAAGAATTAAAACTAAATTAACATAATTTAAAATTTTAAAACTAAATTGGCCGTCATATAATATATTTAAAACTTTTGTAATAATTTTCCTTTCACAAGTAGTCTTTGCATAGTCAACGACAAGTGCTTAACTCTCAACAAGCAACCTAGATTTATATTCGTCTCAAATGATGCCATGAAGTTCTATTAGAAAAATTGCAACACAAGTTCTAAACCTTTAATATAATTGAGTCAAAAACCTTTCAATTAGTTCAATCAAGTCTTAAACCTTTACAAAAAGGTTCAATCAAGTCTAAACCTTTTAATTGATTCAATTAAGTATTCAATCCTTATAAAAAAAATACAATTAACTCCTAAACTTGTGTTGAAAAAGGCAATTTAAGTACCATATAAACACTTGAGTGACAAGTGAGCAATTTTAGATATTGTTCATCGAGAATGACTTGATTGTACATTTGGAAGAAGGTTGTAATTGAACCAACTAAAGGATTTAGGACTTGACTGCACTCCATACACATGATTTAGGACTTTTGGTATAGTTTGCCCTGGTTTTAACTCTTGTCAATTTGCCCCAAGAAGCACAATACCATTAGTTGGAGTGAAAGATCGTCTAAAAAATTCTAAACCTATTGTACGGCAATCACTTTAGTTGTAAGCCTTCTAATTTTGCCAATTCAGTCTTAAACCTTTTGACAACTTGCAAATTCAACTCTAAACCTTTTAATTGTGCCAATTTAGTCTTAAACCTTTTAATGATTACCAAATTAGCCTCAAACCTTTTAATAGAATGTCAATTTAGTAATTTTGGCTAGACATCGTTAACGTGGCGGCCTAGTCAACATTAGTCGTTTCACATGGTATGATTGACTCTAATGTGAATAAATTTTTAATTTGAAAAAAAATTCCTAATTTTTTTGTTAATCTTTTATATTTTTTTCTTTCTTTTTCCCTTTTTCTGTTCATCGACCCTTAGGCGAGGTCTACGAAGCCCTCATTGGCCACGAGCATACCTCATTATGGGGGTGACGACCTAAGCAAGGCTCATGATGCCCTTGCCACATCCAGCAAGGACAGTGACCCTCACCTGCTTGCCGACTCTCGGCAAATGGCTGCAACCCCGCTCACCCTCTGTAAAAAGAGGAAAGAAAGAAAAAAGAAATATCAATGAAAAATTAATAAAAAATTCAATTGTTCTTTAAAAGAATTAAAAAAATTGTTAACATTAACGGCAGTTGTGCCACGTAAGATGGTCAGTGTTGACTAAGCTACCACATTGGTGATATCTAGCCAAAATTAGCCACAAAGACTAAATTAGCAATTCATTATAAAGTTTATGACTATTTTATTAGTTCAATTCTACATTTTTTTATTTGCTTCCATTGAATCCCTTTTACCTCCAAAATACACTTACTCTTGGTTTCCTTTTTAGGGTTTCCACTCTCTTATTTATATCATTGCCGTTATAGGCTATACTTTCTATTTTGAGATCTTTTAACTAAATTAAGTCCTTTTCTTTATAGAAAAATGTCAAAACCCATAAAAATTAGAGCCCTAGCTCAACTTCTTTGGAAAAACATTCAAAATGATGTGAATCCACTTTTTACACAGTTTTGGGAAAGAAAAAGAAAATGAAATCCACTTTATAAATATAATCTTATAAAATGAAAGATACATTTGGTTCAGTTTTGCAAATGGGTTTTGGGTGTAAAGCAAATACTGAAAGTCAAAACCCTTTGAGAAAATATAAATTGTGTTTGGTAAAAAATCTTTGTTTATGGACTTTGGATTCAATGAGTGTTTGGCAAAAAAATTTTTTACAATGGGCTTTGACTATAGTTTTTTTATATATTTTTTAATTAAAACAAGAATCTAAACCCTTCATTGGAGCCAACGAAGGGCTATAGCTGCTGGTGAGCTAGATTTGGTGCCAGCAACCGTACCCCAAGGTCACGCAACCTTGGGCGACCTTCGGTGATGTGTGACCTAGATGAAAGCTTGCCTAAGGTTGCATGACCTTAGATGACCCTTAGCGAGGGTCAGTGACCTATGCGTTGGTGCAACCCGAGTGACTTCCACCTAGGTCACGAGGGTTGTGCAAGACCCAGGCAATGGTTGCTGAAGATCGCGGAAGGTTGCGCGACCCAAGGGACAGCCGCTTAGGTCTCGCGACCTTAGGCTGTCCTCGCTTGGAGGTCATGAGACTCAAGCGGCGGTTGCTGAGGTTGTGCAACCTTTGGCGAAGATCGCTTGGGTTGGGGACCTTTGCTGGTCATTCATCGCCGGCCAATCTAGCTTCGCTGGCTGTCATTGCATGAAGAAGATAAATAGTTACACAGAGGGGTAAAACCAGAAAACTAACAAATTGGTGAGGGTAGTTTTAGAAGAAAAAATCTAGTTTCAACATTTGGCCATATTGAAAGCTCAATGCTAATAGGGATTAGCATTGGACTTTCAACTTTCTCAAGACTAGTATTTGGCCAAAAGTCCCTTGCCTTGAGTAGGCTCATCAAACGGGTGGATCAACAAGTTTTGATCAAGTCAAAGATGATTTAGGCAAATTAACCCATATAACTCATATTATTGGCCTGTATTTATACATACAATTTTATCGGCCAATAGCTAACCTGATCCAGGTTTAAATTATTACCAATCTTTCTCCTTAGATTGTTACCTCTGAAAAATAGGTGGCTTTGTGGACCTGCTCGCCAAGTCTGAGGGAGTTTGGTTGAGTCTGATGACAAGCTAGGATTTCGCATGGCACATGAGCAACATGAAGATGTGAGTAAGTGCCATGCTGATAGACAAGAACACTTGTGTGGATAGATTCGAAGGTTTGGTTATGAATAAGGGCATGAAGGTAGTAGGTGAAAGGTTTTTAATCTTGCCCAAGTAACAAGCAATGCTTCTGCTCTGATTAATAGGTTCACTTCCAAGCATAAGCTAGCCATGGTGATCGGTGTATAACTATTAGCTTTCATTTGAAACCTCTCTCTCTCTCTCTCTCTCTCTCTCTCTCTCTCTCTCTCTCTTTTTATATATTTATATATATATCACACGTGCTTTTCTTAGATGCTTAGTGTAAATTTTACATGATCATTTATGTCCAATTTTGGATAACAAACCCTACGGGGTCATTTATGTCTAACTTTGAATAGCAAAACTCAAACAAGTGTTGCTTAGAGCAAAATTTTAATGTAGCAGCAAAGATAAGACACCATTATAACACTTCAATATTCTTATGAAAGTTCTTTATTTGGCCATATTATCCGCTTTATGAGATGTGCAGTCTGCTGCCTATACAAAGAATATTAAATCAATAGCGATACAAGAGCTATTTGCATTAAGCTCAATTTGTGTTTTCACGAAAACCCTAAACTGTTTGGAGGGGACTAACAGCAGTCTAGTTGAGTTGAAAACTGAAAAGTGGGTCGAATATGAGTCTGCATGCAAACCTACATAGACCCACGTAGAGTTGGAGTTTCATGTTTTGAACTCATTTCAACCGGTATTTTTTGCGATCTACGCACAACCTGGACTATTAGAATTGAATTGAAAAACGGATTTCTAACTCACATTGCCACCTTTGCCCTTCAGCTCAACGGATTTTCAAAAGAGAACTTTAAAAATATAGGACAAACTGGCGAAATATATTTAAATCTATAAAAAAGAGGATGGCTGGTGCTAATATAGTCAATTTAATTCAAGCGCTATTTCTAACTATAAGATGGACCATATCAACCCAAATTATCCTTGTAAGAAAAGAAAATAATTATAGGTTAACTTATTAAGACATGTCATCGACTAGTTTGTCTTGTTAATTTGGATTGTGAAACACACATCCGAAAGTGAATCAATCAATCCTTATCGTATAAAAGCTCAATGAAGAAGTTTTGCTTCTTTGATTGTCTTAAAACATAAGTTTACAAATCAAATGAACATATTAGCAATAAAGCATGTCATGCGTCAAGATCATCGAGAAAGAGATTAAAAGGGCATTTTAGTAGTCCAAGGGAGCAGTTGATTAAGAGAAAAGATGAAACAGAGTTCAGAGGCAAGCGGGTTATAGGGTACATGTAAATTTAGCTCATGGACCAAAGTAGTTCTCAACCCATCTAGATCGAGTTGGCTTTGAAAAATAGATATTTAGAGAACTCATTAAACCTTAAGACTGCGTTTGCTAATCTGAATTTGAGTTCATATAGGACAACAAAATATCATATCCAATGTTTAGTGACGTCTTTTGAAATGGAAAAAATATCAGATAAGAAATCCATATCAGATCAGAAATCCAGGGTAGAGGGTATGATAAATTCGGATTGGATAATTTTTTAAAGAATAATTACAATTTTTTCTTCCGACGATGGAGTTATGGAGCCCGACTTCACCAGGCACTACGCTAAGGACCACCGCCTCGATGGCCAATGATTTTTACTTCCGACCGTTGTGCAATCGTCATCTCTGGCCGACACTATCAATTAATTGTGCTTTGACTACCGTTGGACCAAATTGGCTGTCGTGGATGAATAACCCAAAATTGACCGGCCTAAACTGTCTTTTAAAAAGAAGAAGACGAAAAATATACCAAAATGCACGAAGTTTTGGGTTTTTGTATGTTGATCCTGAACAGTGGTCACCTTATTTTGCTATGATGCTTCTACGTCTTATCCTGTCCTTTACTCAAGTAAGAGACTGTGTGGTAACAACTGGAAGATTTCAAAGGAGTTGGAGAAGCTCCATCGAAAACAGTAATTGCTCAAACAAGTCTTGGTCTTGGCTCTGCGATGGCTCTGCGAGATTACATGATGCTGCAGGATATATCTAGCGGGAAGGTTCTCGCCCTCAATTCTCAAACCGTAAGCTGCTCTTTGACTCGATCATTTACACGGGAATATTCACAATTTCAACGCTCTGGTTCGCGCATGATTCGCGCAGTGTCTCTCGAATTGCCATTTGCTTTGGAATTGCTTGATCCAGCAATTAGTAAAGGATACGATGTTCATGGAATTTGCGTTTTGTGTTGCGATGATTATTGTTTAGTGTTGCGTATTTAAAGTCAGAGCGTCTTGTGGAGGTATTCTTGGTGGAGATGGTGACTATTTCCACGCATCTCAAGACGATTTGCTCTCTCTGCTACATATTGAAGAACGTTCAGCACCTGCAGCGCGAGCTTGCCAGCTCTACATTCGGAGAGTATCACCTATGTGAGCAAATGAGTTTTTCAATGATTTTGAATCCTGAATTGCACTAAACATGAATGACATTGTTTACTTACAATCCGAAAAGATACATGGAGATATTTGAAGGATTTCTAATCTCACTTTATCCTATTCCACACCAATCCAAACAAACGTCCAAATGCTGCATACAAATTAAAACTTTAAATAAGAAGGTGATGGTGTCTTAAGCCAAGTGTTTGATATACGTCTCTAGCATAGCGTACAGAGTAACATACTTGCAACACCTACTAATCCTGGTGTCAGTGACAGCTTCCAGAATACTCAGGTGTTTGAAGAAGGCTCCGATAATTGCAACAGCTTCATCCGAAGGGAAAAAATCCTTTACAACCAACATGGTCTGGAGCTGAGCAATGACTAAACCTTCTAGATAATCTTCATTCCTCTTAGATAGTACGGGTTTGTAATAGAGTTAACTTGATTTTCGAAAAACACCTAGAATTGGAAGGCCACCGTCTTTGAGAAATCTTAGGATAAGTTTGATACTTACCTTGAGGGAGGCCACTCAGCAATGCCTATCGATTAGGAGGGAGTATGCCAAAGCCAACTCTTACCAGAAATATCTACTAGGAAATTCTATAGACTCTAGGATAGACGAATCAAGGAATATAGACAAGTCAATCTTCTTATACACGAAGAGGAGGAAAATCCCGTTTCATGGGAAGAACACTTTTCTGGTGACAAATCAGCAAAGAAGAATATGATCAAGAAATTGTTACTGGATTGTTATTGAGCAAGTACGGCTATTGAGTCAAACACCTTGACTAAGCAACTACCTTACTGTACAGGCAGCGCAACCATCTCCCCATGTTCGCCACAATGCAAAAAAGAGCAACCAGTTAAATAGATACTCATGAGACTCTCGAGTCAGCTATAAATGACTTTATCATGGCCAGAAAAAAAAAAAAAAAAAAAAAGAGCTATAAATAACTCTCTCATGGCATTGACTCACTACTATGTTACAGAATACAAACCTCGTAAGCAAAGCTCAACATACTCCATCCCTCCATAACTTACAAAAAAAAGAACAGAGTAAAGAAGAAAAAGAGAAAAACCTAAGACAGACAGAGAAGAGGTTGCCTGCCAATTAGTAGCATTAATATCACAAACTAATGTTGTTCTGCATCCAATCCCTTGGTCAGTTGAGCATTTGATTAGTCATATGCGGCATCAGCACAAGAAGTGTCCATATCATTCAGACCCAATTCCTCATTCTGCTCCCACGACCTTTGATACTCCTCAACTGCAAACAAATCGGGCAAGAATTATCAGAAGAGAAAAAATAGTTCATCCACACAAAGAGGAGGACTAGTCAGCATGCATCCATCTTTGGTCACATGAGAAATTCACTCTATGCTGGAGCACAACTATCAATGTAATTGTATAGCTCCCTGTTTAGGTCTCATTTAGGTTGAGACATTATATGCAAGTTATTGCATATCTCAGATAATGTCTCTTCCGTTTGGGCTATATATATAAACCCTCCCATGGTCAAAAGTGGTCAGATGGACCAGTATCTGCCACTGCCAGGTGACAAACCCTGTAGTTTCCTTGGTAGGTGACATTGGTGCAAGAAACTTGCCTGGATGAGAACATGTGCCTTTTGCCATCAAGACATTACCAGTTGGCATTACCGGCAGATCCAACATTACCTTTGTCAAAATTGCCTCTTTTCCAAGCACCAGCAAATTCCCCTAAATGGACAACTATACTCTCCAACACTTCAGCTACTACAAGGGGACATATAGTTCTTAAGCAGCTTTTTGGGCACTTTTTAAAAAATAAGCACAAATCACAAACACCAATTGTAAAATTGCCCATGTAGCCTTTTTTATTTTTATTTTTTATTTTTTTTAACAGAAAGATGTCAATCTCACCTTCTGAAAATACTAGGACAGGCAAGCTAGTAGGGTAAAACAAACTTACATGTTAACTGATGGTCATCCTTAATATCGTCAGTTATTGGAGCAATGAAAGAATTCGCCAGTGCATCGTCGAGAACCAAAGTCCAGTGGTCTTCCAGACTTAAAAGCTGCAGCATATTCAAGCTTCCATAGTGACTAGACAAAAATAAGCAACTACTTGAACTTAACAGAAAAAGTCACTAATGTCTGGCGCAGATGATGAGGTACTTCTTTACTTCTCATAGGAAACTGTGAGGGAAAGACTAGCCATCTAATTCTTGCTGACTGAGTCTACTTCATCTGTGCTGTTTGGATATGATTGCAGCTGGTTTATCCAAACCCGCATTGATTTGATTATATTGAGCTCTAATGACTTAGAAATTATACAAGACTACATGTTATTTTATGCAGGTGTCTAGAGACTTACCATTAAGTTATTAAATAAAGTCAACTTTTCTTTAACGATGGGAAAAAAGGTGGGGTACACCAATCAATGATCTTACAAACTAGTTTACATGCATTCTAAGCAACATATTTCTTGCTAAATTCTAACGTCATACCATAATCTGAAAAGATTTTCACATTAATGCAAGGTATAATTACCAACTGCAGTGAATATAAATTAAGTGCTGAAAGCATTAACTTTTAGGACTCAAATCACATGAGAAAAGCCTCTAAAGAGTCCCATTTCAAGCTGTAAGTGGATAAGTTCTTTTGATATGTTTCTGCACCTTAGCTGCCAATTGGCATTTAAAGAAAATGAAAGAGTAAACTAAAAAGGGATGAATTATAAAGGCCTGCAGTTGGTCCCGACCTCATTGCTAAACCAAAAAGCAACTCCAAGCAACAGGAGATACTTACAAACTATCTTATATGTTTACTACTCAAAGCCAAATCCTAGCAGTGAGAATAGAGTATTTACAAATGTGTCCTGATTTTTTTTAGGGCCTGCAGCAATTGACTCTAGTTTTGAATTCTTCCCTTCATCTAAATCTCGTAACTGTCACACTAACATCTCAGTTTTTTGTGGTAACTAGGTAATAAGTTACATAACAATTGAGGTTTCAATCTAATATAATGTTCAAGATAGGAACTTCGATTCTCTATTCATTGAGTTTTCTTGATGAAATTGTTATTGCATATGTTAACTTGAAGAAGATTACTGATGATTATGGAAGTAAGATTTAAGAAAAAGTTCAGTTTCGTGAAAAGATAATCTATTTGTTTGTTGTGTTTACCAAAAATTGCGTTTGCATGGTAGTATTAGAAATCAATTTACATTTTTAACTTGCTATTGGCGCAGTAAGGAAAGAAATAAGAAATACTTTCTCTAATATCTTCTGGATTTGAAGGTTTGGTAGTTTAAGGAAGCCAATCTAAGACAGGGAACTGTATTTCTTATAATGATGCGGTTGTTAGTGGATAGAATGATGTTATTGGATGACTTTTGGTGTTTTAATTGCATAGATATACCTAGGTAAGTTGGAAATTATAGTGTTAAAATAATTTGTTTGTCATTTATAACCATTAACAGATATTACTAGTAGGTACATAAGCATTTTATAATCTACAAACAGAAAAATGTAGTCACTTGTAAGAATATAAGATTGTTCACAATTTAAAAGGGTATTTGAACCTGTATAATCGATTATTTCGTTAAATGTTACTGACAAATAAACATTTGTACTCGTAAAATCAAAAGAATGTCACTAATCAATTAAAAATTTACATTAGTAAACTAGTTACTTTGTTCATAAGTTACCAACGTTAACTGAGACTCCTACTAAACTATATAACATACCCACTTTTTAAATCTGAAAAACAAGCAATAAGCCACTATTGGGTCTGTAGATGGTAGAATTGTCTTTTAATAGATAGCTTACAAACAGTTATAAATCCAATTGTTAAAAAAAAAAAAAAAAAAAAAAAGTAGTTAATCTATTATTATTTTGTAAAATCCAAAAACAAGCAATGATAATTTACAAACAATTCTGCGCGTACTTGTAAAATCCAAAAACTAGCAGTGATATACTATTGGGTTCATTGATGGTAAAATTGCCACATCATTGGTAACTTATAAATATAGTATACTGGACTAACAAATTACCAGTCACTTTTTGCTTGCTATCAATATTTCAAATTTATCACCCATTTTACATATTCACCATCCATGAAGAGAATTTCATTCTTAGCAAACTGAATTTTTGGACTCATCATGGCACTTCCAACACTCAATTAATCGCACAGCCTATCAGTAAGTTAAATCAAAATAACACTTAAAAAGAAGAACAAAGGAAAAAAGGAGAGATGTAACCTGGGATGACAAATCATTATGAAGGGAAGCATGTCTAAACAATCCTTCAACCTAATTTAAGTTTTTTCTATGCAATCATACTTTACCTTCCGTAGTCTTTCTTGAAAGTCTTTCCACTTTGCTCTCTTGTGATCATCAAGACTATCTCCAAAAGTAAATCCATGCACCCTCTCAAGGCCTACGGTCATAGGTATTTCTTCAGTTAAAAAGTTTCCTTATTGACGAACATACTGCTGACTAAAATACATACAAAACAAGAAATGCTCTGGGAGTAATCCGCTTAGCAATCTTATATACCTTAACACTTAGTGCAACCTACAAATAAACTATAGATGCACACAATACGATCAATTTGCACTACTTAAAGTTTCCAGTTTTCTATGTATTCCCCCCAATTCTTCAAACAGACAAACACGTTGCATTGAAAATGCAAAAAGGAATATTATTTACATAAGATGCATCTTCCACTAAGAATTTAAAGTCAGCTTGAGATCCCATGAAATTCCATGTCTGGAATCATATCATCCCTACTCTTAAAGTTCTTTGATAATCCTATCTTTACATTTAAAAAAAAAAAAAAAAAAAAAAAACATGTTGTGACTATTATTCCAAATAATTAAACTCGCAGACTTGCATGTATTGATTAGGTGCACGGCATAGGTTAGATTGCACATAACACCAAGTGCAAGTAATTTCATGTTTGGGCCACCTAGCTAAGCTTTGGCTTGCGTCTTACTTGGAGCATGAGGTAAGAGGATAAGGGCAAGGTTTTCCTATCTGAGATGGGTTTCATCATTGTTTTATTTATTTTTTCTTTAAAGCCTACACTTTGGACTAATATGATCGATTCCATTTCCTTTACTCAAAAACTTACTTTAACTTCTAAAACATATTGTAATGGAATAGAGTATGATTCTAACGAGATTATTACTTAATGAAAATAATTATCAAATTGCAGCCCAGTAAACACATCTCCATTCTTAAAAGCAACTAAACATCTGTTCTGTTAACAAAAATATTTTAGAATAGTTTTCAAGAACTCTCCTGAAAAGCCAGTTAGTTCCCATCCCAGAACATAAAGATGTGCACCCAAAAGAAGCCATGTGTTGGCAAAAGTAGCAAATAATTATGAGATAAAAATGACAACCAGGTGGAGTAAATGATGAAATCATCTCAGTTTTAATACCACCAGTAATCATCACTTGACACTACTTTTTAACAGGGTAGGAAAGCACTGTCTGAGCAAACACAAACTCTACTATAAGGCAATTAAATGTTAACTCTGTTTCCACATTACCAAATGGCCATTACAACTGATCTACATTAAGATTTCCAACCAAGCATAACCATCATTTATGTTCAATTTCACAGCATGCAACTCAAACATAAAAAATACTTAATGTATTTCAGATCTATCTTTGGGCTCACTCAATTCTATTACAAAAGGTAAACCAAACAGGGGTGTACAGGACAATAAAGTCATCGAATGATAAAAGAGAACAGAATGAATACTCACTTTCACTTATCTTGGAGATCAATCCTTCAACAGTGGTAACAACTCCACCTAAAGTGCCACTCGCAAGCTCCAACTCAAGCTCCGGAACTCTCACACTAGCAGTATCAGACTACAGAAATTCATAAAGACACCAATCAGATGTGAGGTTACGACTTTAAAAAATGAGAAACATCTTTCCGCTCTCATGTATAGGTTCTAGAAATATAAATTATGCTGTGCAACCTGCTTCTCAATTATGTATACAGCAGTCCGCGACATCATAAAACATAGAATAACAATGTTTACTTTCCTACAGAGTCGATCTACAATAAACAAGTTTTGTTGGCAATGGCTCATATGATTTTTTGAATTCGGGTTTCACGGAAAATGCAGCATTTCTGGAAAGTATTTTCCAGGAAGTCATTTTTTAGAAAAATGCCATTATTTTCCCGTGTTCGTCTAAAACTTGAAAATAAAGTAGAAAGTATTATTCGTTGCTCAGTAAGGAAAATATTTTTCTCTACGTATTTTTTTTTTTGAATAATTTTATTATTATTTTATTTTTTAAATCAATTTTTAAATATATTTTAAAAAATCGATTTTTTAATTATTTTTTTTTTCTTTTTTTTTTTTTTCTTTCTTTCTTTTTATCTTCTTCTTTGGCCATTCGCTGGTCATGTGACGGCCGGTGACCAGCCGAAGGCCAGCTTCCGCTGGCTCGCCAATCTCATGAGTGGCAAGCGGATTGGCGAGCGGCGAGCCCGAGCTCGCCGGCCTCTGGCCTCACCAAAGGCTTGCGCTCGCCACTAGTTCGCCGGTCTAGCGAGCGGCGAGCTCAAGCTCGCCAAAGATTGGCAAGCCAGGCGAGGCCCAAGGTTGGTGGCACCACCGGTGAGCCTCAAGCTTGGCCAGTCACCAGCCGTAGCCATGCCGGCGACTGGCCAAAGAAGAAGGTGGAAAAAAAAAAGGAAAAAGAAAAGAAAAAGAGATAAAAGAAAAAGTATAAGAATTTAAAATTCAAATTATTAAAAAAGAAAACGAAGAAAGAAGGGGGCTAATAGGTTATGAGAGGAGAGAGTAAGGAAAATGTTTTCCCCAATTTGGAAAGTGGAAAACATTTTCCCCTCTTTTAGAAGACTTTTTTTCCTTGGTGGAAAACCACAACTAGTTTACTAGTTTACTTTCCGTGAAACGAACAGCGGAAAATGCGAAAAAAAATTTCTCAGAAATTATTTTCCGTGAAACGAATGGGCCCTCAGTCTGTCTTTCTTTTCCAAAAATTCCTTCTGTCTCTGATCCTGGGCACCAAACTGGTGCCTGCATTAGAATTTCCTTCCTTTAGTAATCCTGATCGCCAAAGAAAAGATAAGGAACTATATTCTGGCCATTCCCACTTTACTTACTCCACAAATAAGGGATTAAAATAGAAACAACTATCCTCAAGAACCAGAAGTTCAAGCTCTATAATGGAAATTTCTCCTGCTCATAACAATCCTCATTTGCTGTAGAGACCTTACAGAAAAATTTGCTCCACATCATACTGTGATAGAGACATTAAATTTATGAAGAAAATAATAATATGCTGTCAAAGAGTGCAAGGCAAGGAAAGTGACTAACATCGAGGGAGTAATGAAAGGTCAAGGTTAGAAAACCAGGAAGACAACCGATAACAGAAAATTTAAAAAAATGTGAAACTCTGATGGGAGCAGAAATTAAAGATGGGTGTAAAAGCCAATGTGCACTCTAGTTGAATAGGAAGCAGGAGACAAAAGCAGAAACTATTTCATGTCAACTGCTGTCTGAGGCTGGAAAATGACAGATGTGAATGAAGGCCACAGGCACTAAAGAGGGCAAAAGACTTCAACAAAGAAAGGATTGAGAAGATAAAAAAAATTGTTACCCCAGAAACAACAATCCAGAAGGGAAAAAGACAAAACAAAGGGGTGACAGGTAGAAGATTCAATTGAATTATTTGATAAATATCTAAGGTAGAAACAGCAGGAGCCACTAGATGCAATGAAAAGTGGAGTCCTGTCACCTGAAATTGAGAAACATTCTCTGTAACTTATCAGGACTGCTCTGAAACTAGGAGGAGACATCCAGGAACAATATACAGAACCTAATGTAGTGTGATATTACGCCATCTGAAAGCTGTTGAAGTTTATGGTGGGAAAAAATACTGTCCTTTCTCTTAGATATCTACGAGATTGGGGCAGATGCAGCAGAAGGTGACTGAGGAGAACTCACTATCAATGAAGGGAAAAAGTGAGGGAGGCACTGTGATAGATAAAGAACAAAAGGCAAGGAATCGGAGAGAAAGGAGCCATGATTTTACTAGAAAGTGGTCGTCATTTTCGAAAACTGGTTATCCAGCTTTCAGCAATTGAGAAATAAAAGTTTTGACTTTCATACAGCTAGCCACTTCCTTAAACCAGTTCTGACCACCATAACAAATTAGAGGTTCCGCGCAATGCATTATTTGAAATAATGTAACTACTTTTGACACAATGGATAAGGTGATGGAATCTAGGAAACAACCTTTCAATGGGGTATGAGCTCATTTTATGTCAACATTGTAGTTCATTACTGAATTAAATCGGCAGAAGCAGGAGGCAGTCAGGAATATATGGAACATGAATTAATAACGAGATAAGCTTAACATAAATTGCTTGCGACTATATCATCCAAACCTTTATAACATCACGGCTCAAATCTTTTGTATTCTTCACACAAAGAGATATTCGCTTTCCCTTCTCAGGAATTCGGCCACCAGGCTTCAACTGCAAGATAAACCATTCATGTTGACAAGCTGCTGTGGTAAATAAAGGATAAGGTACATGGACTATGAAGAAGCTACACAAACAATAAATGCAAACCTCTGAATTACGATAACCACAAGCATCGCATGTCGACGCCATCACAATTACTTCTTGAAAGTATGGGATATCTGCATGACTTAAGCTCAACAATTATGTATTCTGAAAACTTTATCTACAGCTCATAGATAAAAGCATTCACACCATTCAAAACAAACCCTGTTAACAGTAACATATAATCCTAAGGTGTCAATCTGTCCCTGACTATTCTTAGGACTTTCCCAATGGATATTTGGTCTTACTGCCCAGAGAAATTCACTTCCTCCTCCTGCTTCTTTTACTTTCAAAAATATATTAGCATGTCATCTAAAGAAGGAAAATTAATCCCTGTCCTGCTATCTTATATCGCACATAACAGATATAGCATTAATACATCTAGTAATTTCAAGCATGAAGGATGAGATTCATCAAGTCAATCACAGACTAACAATTACACTTGTTTACTGTTACTTAGCAAATATACTAAAAAATAGAATAGAGCCAATACGCAATTGAAATCAACAATTACACTTGTTTACTTATACTTAGCTTATATTCTAGAAATAGGATGGTGCCAATATGCAATTGAAATATCTACTAAAATCATAACGAAGTAAACCAGAAGAAATGCTTTCCCAAGCCAGAAATATGAATATCCTATACATTTACTCATTCAAAACAAAAACCACAGATGTACACTAGAATTATACTATCCAATTTTGCAAAACTATCACCAAGTGTCATAGAATCAAAAAGGATACTGGTCACGAACATTCGAGTTTCACACCCAGCAGCACAACCTCCACAAGTCGAAGGGAAAGTCATAACCTATAGAGAGGAGATCCATGAGCAATTATCTGGAGCAATAGCAAAATTGCCAGCATGGCCACAAAGCTTCATTTCCAAAATTGGCAAATCACTTACTTCTTCGGGTGCAGAGTAACGAAACATAACTTCAGAAATGTCGGCACTATTACTCTGAGCAATTGCACGATGAGCGGCTGCTGCTCCAACTGCTCCATGCGGTTCTCTTCTTCCTGGTTCTGGAACAACACTCTGCATTTGCTCTGTTGTCACTCCATTACCAACTTCTCTGGACTGTGCAGGGTCGACAAGGTAGCCTAATAAAGCTTGTTGTTCTGGTGTCCGCTCATAAAACTTGATAGCAAGTGAGGGATCAGGGGATGGGGCAAAACTGTTACATGTTAATATGTTTGTTTAGAAAGCCTGAAGAATCTACAAATACCAAATATATGATAATCATTGATGAGCTACCAGACAATTCCTTACAGGTTCTCAATGAAGCTGTTTCCAGCGGGATCATCCAAGATGAAGGTAAACGGAGAATCTCCTGAGGCACAAGCTTTCAGTTTTAATAAAAATTGATCAATCGCTTCAGCTGTCTTTGGGTCCACTTTCTGGAAAGAGGGTGTTTGATATGCTGAGAGACAATTCACACAAGTAATACAGCAATAATTACTGGAACTGATTTTAACACGAACCTTGCGTTCTTCTTGGAGGGCTTGGAGTTCTTCTGCGGCTCGTACCAATATTCCTTCAACCTATGCCCATAAGATCAGAGGACGTGTTATTAGAACAGCAGGGGTAATGAACAGTAAGTAAGAATAGAGATGAAATTGCTGCATTTTCAGGACATCTGCATTAGAGACTGCCTATGCACCCTTAAAACTATTACACAAGCAAATCCAGAAAACCCAAGATTTTCAGGGTATCAACAAACTTCATAAATTACTGCAGGAAAACCGAGAAAGTCATCCAACTATTGACCACCTAACAGATCTAAAAGATCCCTGCTTGAGAGAAAAAAATAATAAAGGAAGGTGTACTGCATCAGATATGAACAAAAGAAGAATGCCAAATCACAAATTGCAAAAGAAAGGTTTAGGCCTTACCGTTGACAAGGATCCCCTTTGAGCCTCAGGAGGAATTTCGAAATCCAATTCAGGAATCTGCAGAAACAGGGTAGCCAAATTAAACTCTCAACTGCACATGGTCATAAATTTATCCAATCAGTATATTTGAATCAAAAGAATTCAAACATATTGGTCAAGGAGTTCAAAAGAACAAAAAAGTCAAAATTGCTCAGAGTTAGATGAATACATTGTGGAGAACTAACTTCTGGAAGTTCAACTGAGCTAATATAAGACTCCTCATTCCAACAGCCATAAAGGTTCATACTAGGCAGCAGTTTCAAGAAAAAAATTCCAATTAAACGGACAAACTTTGGCATGTCATTTTCCAAAAACATGGCCAAGTAGCACATGCCGTTTGCCATTTGCCAAATGAGTGCTGCATCATCACCATAAAGCTACTTGAACCCAAACATGTTTATATCACTATCCTCAACTAGCCAGCATGCAACATAACCTGCAGTAACATCAAATTACTGAAGCAAGATTCGGCTGCTCTTTATTTTCTTTTTGTGTAGGGGAGAGCCGATAAAGTGGAAGACCAGGACATTTCCTAATAGCTTACACATTAAAATACCTTGATAGTGGCAGATTCAGATTTCACAACTTGCCGGTTGAGCATCTGCATTCATAAAGCGTCTATAATAAGTACATAAAAAAATTAACAGGATGATCTTCACTTCAACTTCATCAAGAGAGATAATAAACACCAGCATTCTCAATATGAGGAATGGCAACCACAACTAAGATAATAATACCTCATTAAAACCAATGCATTGCATGTGTAAAATGAGAAACAAAAAGGAATTCAAAATAATCCCTTCTACACCATACAAAATTAGAAGTCGTGAACAAGTTAACAGCAAAAAAGGAAAAAAAGAAGATATACAATGAGAAGAAGAATATATACAAATGATTAACTCCTAACAGGATATCGGCAGCTGCAGTTTCATACAATGAAGAAATTCAACACAAACTCTTTTTACACAAAGCAAAACTAGAAGTCACGAATGTATAAATAGCAAAAGAAGATGATATCCAAAATGACCAGAGAGGATATCAGCAGCAGCAGTTTCATCAACAAATTTAAGAAACTTTTCTTCGTCCTTGCAAGACAAACAAAGAAAAAAATGATACACAGCGTATTTTAAAGGACTGCGAAAAGCAAGGAATCCCTTAGAAATGCGAGCTCGACTCTATGGAGACTTTCTCACAGCGAGAAGATTAATTAAAAACGAAAAGCATCAAACTCCAGTTAGCACAACCTTCGGGTCGCCTGTGGGAACCTCCAAACTGTAGCAACATCCCCGAGATTGGATCTCGCCAGCAAACTGAACTTCATTGTTCCTGTGACATACAAGGGTTCAAAAAAAAAAGGCCGCACTTGCACAATTACCGCAGTCACCAAAGAAGAAGAAGAAGAAGAAGAAGAAGAAGTTAATTTACCTCTCACCACAGTGTGGGCATTCGAAAGCCGACAGCAAGACCTGCAAGAGGGGGAAGAATTCAGTCGGAAAAACCAATGATCATTTGCAAACCTATAGAAACGAAGCATCGACGTACCTTTCTAAAGTGAGGAATCAACGTAAGCAGAAAGCTCGTCACTCCCTGCGGACCAAACGATGATCATTCAGCGAAATTCCCGAAGACATGAAGCAAATCAAAGACGGGCACAGCAATTCGACATCCGACGCGTGTTCAATCTCACGAGACAGAAGCAATCGCCAACGACACATTGCGTGAGAGAGAGAGAGAGAGAGAGAGAGAGGGTACGTTTTCGTGGCAGCGCATGCAGAGGCTCTCGACCTTGTAGAGAGGGGCGTCGGCGTCGTCGGTGGCGATGGCTTCCACGACCGACCTCACATCGATTTGTTCCTTCGCGTCGCTCGCGTCCATGTCGTCTCCTTCTTCTTCCGCTTTGGCAATGTCTGAGTTTCGCCCGGACAGAGGAGGAGCTGGAGGAAGAGCAGGAGGCGGCTTAAACAGGCGTAGGGTTGGGCTTCAGAGGTGGGTCCCTGCGGGGCCCACTAACGATCCCGAGAGGGAACTCCAGAGCTCTCTGGATTGTGCTATGTCGCGCACGACTTCGAACCGACGCGTCGAAAATGTGGAATAATATATTCTTTCTATGCTATTGGTTAAGGTGAGGAAAATTATCCAAGAATTCATAAATTTATTATATTTTTATCAATTCGGTTATAAACATCTTCATTTGATTGATTGAATTTTAATATATTTGACGTTTTATCAATTGAGTTTATCAGCTAAATATTGGTTAGAAATCGATAACACAAATGCAAAGCGTTTCGCGTGGCGTAGACATTTGATCTTGACGCGTGAATAAGTATGAAAAACATTTTAATGTTTTTTTTTCAAATTTTATTATTATTTTTTTTCTTCCATTCTTTAGCCAATTGTGAGGGCCTTGACAATGATTGACAACCGGCCTCTAACAAGCCTCCCTTGCACTGGCAAGGGGCAAGCCTCGCTAGTGGTTGGACAAGGCTCACTCAAGGGTGGCGATGTAACATCCTTAACTTCGAGCCCCTTACGTGATAAAAGAGAAGTCCGAACTTAGTTTCACCGGTTAAGCCTAGTTGTGTCTACTTCCTCCGATCATGTTTTAGGTATAAAGTGCGAGCCAAATAAGATAGTCAATCGTGGTCAAATTTGATTAGTCTAGGATGACAAGACCTTCAGAACTTAGATATTTTCCAAAATACATTTAATGCCTTCGTCATGTAATAAATTAATGAGCACAGACACTTGGCATGTTAGGGCTTTACATTAGAAGATAAGATTAGATTTGGATTTAAAGCCATTAATGAAGAGGACACCTCACCCTTGGATAATCAAAATTTCTTGGAAAAACAAGTGTGAACAAGTTTGAATAAGTGTGACCACCCCATGTGGTGGCGGCGTTGGTTTGGGCTTTGTCCTCCTCACGACGGGGACAAGTTCGAATCCCAACGTTGTCATTTGTGGACTTACCCGTGGCGTCAGGGTGGTGGTTCCTTGGCGTCGCCCAGGGTTTCTCGCCATTGCCGGCATGCGGGGTTCTTCGAGTCAAAAAAAAAAAAAAAAAAAGTTTGAATAAGTGTGAATAAGTGTGAATAAATGTGAACATATTAAATAAAGTGGGAAAAAAGATATCCCTATAGCCTAGGCCCATTAATATCCTAGGATCTAAGTGTGAATGGTAGACTTTGGAACCTGCAAAAAAGAGGCCACATGTAGAGATAGAGAGAGAGGAGCAGGCCAAAACAAGTCCAACTTTGGACCAAGACAAGTTTACCTTATCTCTTTTGAACATTAGCCAATAAATAACTGAGACAAGTGTCCAAGCTAGTATAGAGCCTACTTAGGATCTTGGGAGATAAGATTGTACAACCATAAATGACCCTTGATTCAAAGCCAAGTGGAAACACTTCTTTTTTCAATTAAAATTTACCTCATTTAATTTTCGAAATTTCTAGATCTGTGTTGTTTGCCAATTTTACGGAGCTTTTTATGTTATGAATTTGGAGAAGCTTCCTTCATGAAAGTTGTTCAAAACATCTTGATCTATAACATGTTTAAATTTCACATTTTTCTGAGGTGAAATGGTTGGAATGAAGACCCAATCAATTACTATGTAGAACCTACCAAGTATAGTGAAAATGGTAACTAAGTTGCTTTCTCGAATTTTCATAAAATCTTTCCTTTTGAATTTGGACATACTTCCTTCACAAAAATTTTAAATGACATCCATATATATAACATATTAAAATTTCAAAAGTTTTGTGAAGATTTGGATTTTGAAATGAGTCTCTCTCTCTGACCGTTGAATCCGCTTGATGGATGAATTTTTGAGTTGTGTTCAATGAATTGCTGCTCTTTCTACAGAACGAATTTGGCTTGGATTCCTTCGTGAAAAATGTTTTCTAAGGTATTCTTTACAACATATTAAAATTATATAGTTTTTCAAGTCCGTTTGATAAGGTAATGGTACTGATTTCGAAAGTTGCTCAAAACTGTTTTTGACTTAGAACGAGAGAACCACACGCCCAACTTGGAGGGGAAGGGAGCTGGACACCTAATTAGAGGAAGAAGCCAATCTACAATCTTTTTTAGTTTGAAGATAAGAATGTATTAAATGCTTTTGGAAGCTAGCTAATTAATGAGCTTAATGAGTCACATGCTCATGTGTTTAACTTAGAAAACAAGTTGTCCAAAGTCCAAGTTTCTCAATGACCAAATCTTGGATAAATCTTAGAATATGATGGCCCTAGATTATAGCCTTGATGAGCAAGGCAAAAACCAACCAATTAGAAGAAGACATTGGGTATTAAAGGGACTTATGTGTCTCTTAGGCGCCATAGGCAATAACGAGCCTAGAGTGAGCCTTGGAGGATAAGCAAATAGGTGGACCAATCATAAGCCAACACCAAAGGACCTAGGCACCAACTCGAGAAGATAGGTAGGCCAACTCGTCATTTAGGCATCATCATGAGTTTGCAATAAAAATCTAAGAGGAAGAAGCCTATAAGTAGGATGAGCCATCCTAACATTTTAAGCCTTGGCCTTTCTCTCTTTTCCTCTTCCTTCCTCCCTTCTCTTTCACGCCCTTCTCTTTCAAGTTGCCCTGGATGCTAACCGACCACTAAAGAAGCATCTTGGAGCTAGGTCCAAAAAGTAGTAAGTAGATTTTCCTAACTCTTCCATAGGGCGATGTGCTATGCTTATCGATTTTAGGAGCATGTCATCGTTTGCTTGTGTTGGCTTTGTATTGTTATGCTTGTTGTGTTTTCATTGCTTGTTGTTGCATTAAGTAAGTTCATGATCCCACATGAGTGTCGAGCACACCCGGATGTTAAGGAAAGGTCTCGATGACTATGGACAATGCTAAAGCTTGAGCAAATGGTTCCAAGTCAAGGCCACAAACCCAAATCGCATCCGGCATGAGTTTGATTTAATAAAACACAAGAGTCATTCATTAGTTCACCTTGCATGGCACGCCTTTGGGCCTTTCATTCGGCTAAAAGTTAAACATAACATGAATTGGTTGATGCTTGAAATGTATGGACACACAATGGACTTATATGCTGACGTTGGGGGATGCCGGGTCGTTGCTTGGGGTAAAGCCCCAGATGCCGTCTAGATATTGAGATCGCGGACGATGTCAGCCTAGGTGTGGACGATGCCGGGGGACTACCTTGGATGTTGTCCTAATAACGAGATCAAGACGATGCCGGTTGCCAAGGGGGACCGATGCCCGGTTGTTATTGGAAGAGTCGTTTAATTTCAATTAATATGATATTGAAAAAAAAAAAACATGAATGTCCATGTGTGGTCCATGATTGATACATGTGTGATGCTTGCAAAAGCTGGGTTTGTTTGATATGTATTGTTAAGTCCTTGCATTAATTTGGGCATATATTTGAATTGGGTCACTTAGTGCTTCAATGAGTTTCATGAGATGCGAACATCCCTTTTTATGACCGAAATGATCATAAGCCATGGATCTTTGGAAAGTTTGTTCATATGCACTAACTCCTTATCTTTGATTTTTGAAAGCACATAGACGGTTGAGAGCCTTTCATATGCATAAGCAAGGCAAGGCACGAACCTTGCTATTGATATGCCATCGACAAGTGGGTGGTGACCTTTATCCAACGATTGACGGCGAGATGTCCTCCTATAGGAAAATTAGGTATTTCTACTTATTGAGCCATCGACTCACTCTTGTTATTCACACCATTTCAGGTGTGTGATGGGTGAACCAGGGTCCAAGAAGAGAATGAATCTAGCATGGGGGCCGCTTTTTGGGAGCAGCTCAATAGAGGAGCTAGGCTACCCCAGCCCTTTTGATTGACTATATATGGAAACGAAAATAAGTAGCCTAGGACTAGGATGGGCATGTAATCAAACAGCTTTTGATGTGTGAATATATATATGTATATGTTGCTTTTATTTGCTTGGCCTGCATTTGTCTTGCCCGGCTTCCATGTTGGTTTGTACAGGGATTGTTTATGATCGCTTCCGCATGTACTTAACTAAAGATAAAAGACTTTCGGGATGTTCAACGTTGCCTAGGACGTCGATGCTACCCGTCGGGTCATGCCTTCGTGCTAGAGATGGGGCGAGGGTGTGACAGTAAGTTTTTGGTATCAGAGCATGGTTAATTACGTGGAGTGATAAGGTGTGTTGGGAGTGATAAGGGGTTAATTACGAGGAAAAAAAATACCATGTATGTGTTTGCTCGAGTGATTTGTTTTTGCTGACCTTAACCCCTCTCACTTTGGTATTGCTATAGATGTGCTTTTTCTTTTGCATAGGTACTCTTTAGAAATCTAGTAGAACGCCATGAGTGCTTGGGACCATCGACTTCTAAAGGAAAGTCGAACCAAGATCCCCGACTCGATGGAATACTGCAAGTCCTTGCGACCATAGGAGGTTTAATGGAACAATAGGCACAACAACAGGCTAATGGTAATGGGAATGGTGATCGATTGATGGAAGGATTAGTTGAACAGTTCCTGAAACTCAGGCCATCAAAATTTGTTGGAACTGGAGAAACTGAGGAAGCAACATCATGGATTGATGAACTAGAAAAGATATTTGCACTACTGAAGTGCTATGATGATGACAAAGTTACATTGGCGGTGTATCAACTACAAGGCAATGCTAGCCATTGGTGGAAGGCAACTCAGGGGAGGATATTCCCTGATGGTGTGGCTATTACCTGAATGCTTTTGTGGAAGCATTTAGTGGCAAATATTTCTCGGAGTGTGCCCGTGACCGAAAGATGAAAGAATTTCTGCTACTCCACCAGAATAATATGACGATCGACCAGTATGTGGCAAAGTTCTCTGAATTGTCCAGGTACGCTTCCCGATTAGTTGAGCATCTTGTAGATAAGGCTAAGCAATTTCGGGAAGATTAAAGCTCGAAATATGAAGCCAACTTGTGCCATTAAATCTTAAAGATTTTGTCGAGCTACATGAAATGGCTCAGTTAATTGAGAAGGACGCCATGGAATGAGTGATAAATCGACCTTATTATCTCGCCTTGAGAAGTGGGAACTAGTGTTCGAGTAAGCAGTCGATGATGGGAGACAAATCTTCCTTTATCCTTAATAAGAGGCATCGTAATCAGAAGCCCCATTTTTCTTCAAAAGATCGGTGCCGCATTTGTGGAAAACGTCATGGGAATGCTCCTTATTATCTAAGGATAGGTACTTGTTTCAGATGTGGCTAGAAGGGCCACCTCCTTAGAAATTGTCAGCGGCAACAAGGAATACATCAGCAGCAGCCGCAGTAGCCACCGGTGAGGGTTACGCCTCAGGATAATCCTAATCATTTGTCAGCACCAGGAAGACTGTACACGATGACCCAAGAGGAAGTAGAGAATTCCTAGACCGTTATCATAGGGACTTGATGAGTTGGATGATCACATTGTACTTGGACCATTTTGTTATAATATTTATAGACGACATTTTGCTATTCTCGAAAAGTCTAAGTAAGTGTGAGCAATATTTAAGAGTGGTGCTGTAGATACTTCGAGAACACGCAATATATGCCAAATCCAGTAAGTGCGAATCTTGGTTAAATTGTGTGGTAATTTTAGGCCACATAATGATCGACGGAGAATAATAATCAGAGTAGCACAACGGAAGAATGGTGGAGCCAAAGAAGACATGTTACGAGCCTGTGTTTTGGACTTTAAAAGAAGTTGGGACAAGCGGCTACACCCCATTGAAATTGCCTACAACATTAGTTATCAGTAAAATATCGATATGGCACCATTCGAAGCACTCTATGGTCGGGCTTGCAAGACTCCAGTGTGCTGGGATGAAGTTGAGGAAAAGAAGATCACTGGTCTAGAGCTAGTTCAACTTACTATAGACGCTATTTAGATAATCCGAGATAGAATGAGAGCCGTTCAAAGTAGGGGTGAGCAGCGGTCTAGGGTCGACCCTAGACCGACCCTGGACCGGCCCAACCCTACCGGTCCTAGTCCGGTTCCCAAGGGGAGTGGGTCGGTCCTTGGTCCTGAAATTCCAAGACCAACACTATGCAGGTTGGTCCTGGTCCTAAGAGTTTTGGGTTGGTCCAACCCAGACCAACCCTATATATATATATTTATTTATTTATTTATAATTCTTTTATATATTCAAACCTAAGTAAAATGTTTGTTAAAAATAAAAAACACCTAAGTAAAATGATGTTAAAGCTATTGACTCCTCAGGCTCATAGTCACGGACTGACGGCATTCAAAAGGCGTGAAGTTTACGTCGTAAAGGTCTTCACGGCGTCCTCCTCCATAGTCCAGAGTATGTTCTTCACTGTGAGGACCAAGGAGTCCTCATAGTCACGGACTCGCAACATCCAAAACGGTGCGAAGTTTACGCCGTAAATCTCCTCACGGCTTCCTTCCCCAAAGTACTTTCTCTTCCATTCTGTCTTCTTTGTTCTTCAATTTGCCAAAATCAAAAGTAGCAACATCCCCGCTCGCCTCTGGTTACCCGCGCCACTCACCTCTGACCGTGCGTGCCGCTCGCGCCGCTCGCCGCTCGCCCTTTGCTGTTGTCGCTGGCCTCGCTCAACGCTCACCCCTTGCCACTCGCCGCTAGCCTCGCTCAACGCTCGCCGCTCGCCGCTGGCCTCGTTCAACGCTTGCCGCTCGCCAGTTGACGCTCGCCCCACTCGACGCTCGACGCTTGCCGCTCGCCACTCATGCCAGTCACCTTGCTTATCACCGAGTAAATCATAAGGAAAAAAAAAAGCCCTAATTAGAAACCTTAACACTCAACTCGCCCTTGCTTTCCGAACACAACTTGGCTAGTGAGTTCTACTTTGTGCTTCATTTGAGATCTTCAATGCTCTTGATTTGTGTTGAATTTTTATTTTTCCACGTTTGCTTCGCGTACGTGATCAATTTGACTAGGTATTAGTCCCCGTGACCTCCCCTTTTGGACCCTCGATTGATGGGGGCGATTGCATCCGATGTGTTCTTTCTAGGCTTTTCTTTCCTTTTTTATAGATGGGTTTTAGCTTTGATTGGAGAATCGAATCGTGCTCATCATCCATCGTGATTTTAACTGAAGTAGCAATCGAACTGTATTGATGTCATGTTTTTAAAATCTAGATCAATGCATGTTGGAACAACAAGCTCAATAAAGACACGAGCTTGTAATTTATGAGCTGAAATTAGGTAAAAAATGCCAAAGTTTTGTTGGGAAAAGAAAGGAAATTTTGGTGATGTCCCCCAATTCTAGTTGTTGTCGCTTTGAATATGTCATCTTTTAATTTAAGACTAGCTATTGCAAATTATGGTGGAAGTGTCGAGGTGTTGTTTGTTGAGACTAGAGACTGCCTTGTAAAGTATGTGGGACCTGAGTCCATTGGGTCTGGGATCAAAGCAACAATCAAAGAGAAGTCCCCTGATATTACTAATGTTGTGTTCACTGGCTAGCATGCCACAAATAGTTTGCTAGATCACACAATAAAGGTGAGATAAGATGGTAAAATGTCACTTTTGTTGATTGCAATTTGCTTGTTAATTCAAAATTCAGTGGGTATAGTCATATAATGACTTTAGGAGGTGCATATGAGCAAAAGACTGACTTTAAGACTAGAGGTTCTCAAGATACAAGTGTGCTTGCATATAGTAAAGAAGATACTCAAGCAGCTATTCATCTTGCTCATTATTGATGAATGATTTGTACGTGAGTTTCTCTTGAATGGGTTTCTAATGACTAGTTCTTCTTTATTTCCAGATGGATTCCTGCTGAGGATATCAATGTGACAATGAGCATACGGTTGGTAATGCTAAAAAAGAATTGCAGCATTTTGGGATGATATAAGAATTTCCAGATGGATTTTCTGAGAAACTGGCTTTTTTATTGGCTGCAGGCTCCATCATTATAGTGCTAACGACCTTCCCAGAGAATCGACTTAATTTGGCATAAGAATCAAGCCAAATTCACTTGACTTGGGAGTCATGTGGCAAGGTAAAAATCACTTTATTATAGATATGCACCGGCAAACTTTCTAAACTTTGTGAACTCATCATTATCGAGTAACTATGGATGCTACATAGCTATAGTTTAATCTGAATAATAATTAAATTTCAGAATGAAGTGCCCACTTTTTCTTTCTGGGCTTTGTGTCCTTTTGCTCTTTTGACCTCAATTTATGATTTTGTTGATTACTTCAGCTCCTCTTACTATGTTTAGGCCTTCATCAATTCTGCCCGATGCCTCCTGTTGGCAAATATTCGGATCTAGTGAAGTGCCTATCACAAGGTTCTGATGTGCTATTCTACTACTAATTTGAATGCATCACACCCTTGAAAAGTGGTACAACCTTACCTAACATGAATAACTTTCCGTAGATCCCAAGTTTTTCAATTTTCCTACTCTTCAGGGAAATCATTCTAAATATCCCTTTTTCTTTATCACTTAACTTCTACATTTTCTTTCTTGGTAAAATTTCTTTTCCCCCCTCAACCTTTTCCTTGTCAAGACCAGTGGCGGTCATGATTCTCAACCACCTAACATATAAATAGATATTTGATGTTGCCTTTTTCTATTGTTTGTCAATTTTTTAGGGAGTATAAAAAACAAGACGAAAATAATTATTGATCGGTCCCGGGTTGACCTTGGAAACCGGACCGAACCGTTCGAACCCATTGGGTCGGTTCGGTCCTTGGTCCCAAGCTCAATAGGGTCGGTCATCGGTCCTAAAAATTGAGGTTCAACATTGTACGGGTTGGTCCTAGGGTTAGGGGGTGGCTCGAACCAACCCGGACCATGCTCATCCCTAGTTCAAAGTCGTCAGAAGAGTTATGCTGATATTATCTGCTCCAATTTCTAGTCCTCGGCTTCAAGACGTTGGAAAATAAGGGGACAATATATTATCTGCTCCAATTTTACAGATCTTGCCAGAGCTTCCTTAAGCTAAAGTTAAAAAACGTGAAATAAAAAATTAAACACATTAAAATATAGTACAAGGGTTGGAAATGTTTGAGTATTCTCATATTTGACCATAAGTTTGTCTAGTAGCTCTAATCCAACTACAATTTCCCAAACACAATTTAGGGTGAGTGTTTTCTAGGAAAATATTTTAATTGTAAGAAAATTTTTTTTTTTGTAGAATATGTTTGAGGCAAATAGCTAATTTTCAGCTGTTCGGCTGTGGACTTAAAAAGTGAGACAAAAAAAAAAAAAAAAACTTTTTGATGTTTAGATATTATCTTCAAATATTGTTCTCTTCACTATAGTTATAGTTTAAGATACTAAAATCTTATTCAAGATACTACTACTCTATAAAATATAAATTCAAAGTTTTTGATTTATTTTATCAAAATATAGCAACCTAAAAAAGAATGACAAAAAAAAAAATATGAATAATTAATGATACTAAGTGCTCATAAAACATTATATGAGAGTAATTCTCTATTCTAAAAAAGTAATGGATGAGTAATACTGCAATAAGAATCTAATTTGGATACAAAAGAGGAAAGGAAAATAAATGTAACATCTAGAATTGGCATTTTCATAAGGCTCACGCTTTCTCCTTTTTTTTTTTTTTTTTTACTACAGACACCCCTATCAACTTGTATTAACCATATTATCCCTTTGCGGATGTATTTAGAACCTAAAAGTTTCGATTACAATTCTACCCACACAATAAAGATTAAAGTCAAATGTGAAGTCCAGTCTTAATCTAAGATTAATTTTTATTTTATTTTTCTTCTTATTTTTTTGGTTTTTTCCCCATTTGTGATGAAAATGGTGTTCCTCTTTTTCTAGAAATATTAGTTTACTTGGCATATAATCAATTAGTTATTATGTTAATGAGTTATATATATTGTAGTAGGAAACCATCTAAATAGAACCTAAGCATTTAAAAGGGAAGGGAACTAAGTCAGCCTGTGGTTGTGGACAGTGTCGTAAGGCGTGCCAACCCAGTTGTAGGCATTTAACCCACCCTCACTCACTCCAGGTGCAAGAGGCTACTATACCTACTTACTCGGTAGTAGTCAGAACCGAAGTCCTGACGTGGTGTCTACCTTCACCACCATGAGGCCCTCTAATTCCCTATCTATCTTTGTTTTCCCGACATAAAGGGAATAGGAGGACAGCATGGGATCTCCCACCCCAGGGTGGAGCTCCAGCCTATTTCCTCCATGAGCTTTTTAAGGACTTGCTCAGGTCCATGTTTGTCTATATATATATTGTAGTAGGAAACCATCTAAATAGATCCTAAGCATTTTTTTTTTTTGACAAAAGATCCTAAGCATTTAAAAGGGAAAAGTATCATCTAGTTTGAATGAACGCATTTGGTTTAGTTATAAATCCAATATATCATGTTAAATCCTTGTATTTTAATTACTTAAATTTCATTTAATTTGGTTAATCCAATTTTTTAATTTATTTTTATGCCTTCACTACACGATTTTTTTATTTTTTTGAAATAAATAATAAATGACAGAGTTAAGTACATAAAATTCAAAAGAACACAATTCTCGAAACATTATCAAATGAAATATTATCTTTGGCTCTATTACAAGTGCTTGTTTATTTTTAGAATAATTGTTTCCTAGTAGTATTCATAAAAAGATAAAGATACGATTCATTAACGCAAAAATTTGTCAGCTATTTGCCAAGTCAGTTGTTTTTTTAAGTTAAGAGTGAGCCCCATATTGGACGTCTATCTTCATTGTGTAGGTATAATTATGATTGAAGATTTCTAAGTTCCAAAAGCATAATAAAGTGGGATTAAAAAAGAACGTGGTCAATTCAAGGTGGCGTAGGTGTCTATGGTAAAAGGGGGAAAATTCCAAATAAGGACCTGGAGTGGATCAATTTTCTCAAATAAGGATCCGAAATTAACTTTGTGTCAGATAAGGACCCGAAGTAAACTCATTGTCTCGAATAAGGACCTGAAGTAAATTTTGTGTTAAATAAGGATCCTAAATAATCAACTTAATCTCTATTGAGGACCTTAGCTCATCGGCATACATTTTCCGGCGATTAAAATAGGGGCAATTTTGTCATAAATTTATGATTGGAAAAAAGGGAAAATTCTAAATTAATTAAGTTTAGGTTATTCATGTTGACGTTTATGTTTCCTTCTTTCTTCTCCCTCGCCGCTCCTCAACCAAATCGCTGCCCGATCATCATTGCAACGCGATTCCGTCGCTCCTCGCCCTGCTCGATTCTCGTCACTTCTCACCTGCCCCTTGCAAGCATCGGTCTATTGTTCACCATCGTCTCTTCTTTCTATCGGCAGCCTCTTGTAATTTTGTCAAGACGGCTCCTTGCGCTGGTAAGCTCGGCAGAGTCGCGGAGGCGATGGCCATGGGAATCTGCACCGCACAGAACGCTACCTTGGGGCACAGAACGCTCCCTTGGGGCCGTACTGTCCCTCCTCTCTCTCTTCTTTGTTGCGGTCCCACTCCCGGTTCTTGCTCAGGGGTCGCCGGTACTCGTTTGCTTTGGGTCAGAGCCGAGGTGGTTCCAAGGTCTCTGCTTTTCTTTCGATACAATCTCTGTTATGAGAAATTCCGTCTGGCTGTTTGTTTTCGCTGTACTTGTAGCTTATCGGATCGCTAACAGGTCAGTGTTTTGTGTCTCTGTGCATAAAGTCCGTGTCTCTGTGTGTATGTGTGTGTTCGGCACTGGCACTTAGGTGTTTGCTGAGTTATCATCTCATAGTTTCCGTTGTGCTTTCGCCATTGCAACTTTGGCCGAAATTGTTGCTAGTTCACTCGTGTGTGCGCGCGTATTGTAGTTTTGTGGCGATTTTTGGCCTGGAAATTTTAGGATGACAGGACAGTGCGGTTCTTGCTGTGCTGTTGGATTTGAGGTTCTCGGGGCGACGTAGATGTATGTGGGAGGAAATTGCGTATCTACGTTCTCCTTTTCGTATCCACACTGCAAGTTGGCTTGTGCAATCTTGAGTGAAATGCTAGAGTATTCAAAGTATTTTAGGCAGGCAGGAAAACTTTTGAGGACAGGCTTTGGAGCAGTCATTCCCGTGGATTGGTAATTAAGTTGTTTCTTTTTGTTAACTATAACCCAGCTGCTTTGCTAGTCAAGCAAAAAAAGAAAATAAGAAAATTTTGAAGGGACCTAATAAGAGAAGGAAAATATGGATGACCGGAGGTAGGGATGATATTGCTAAGACACCGGGGTTTGCAATTGATTCGTAATATTATAGATGAAATCAAAACTCCGGCTGTCTATCTGTGGTGATTAGTTATGAATTCAACAAGCATTGGCTGATATCTTGTTAAATATGGTGAGACATGCTCCGTCTCTAGAAGGTTGGGTGGAGATTCACATTCATCCAAGTTTGAAGCAAACTGCTAAAGGACTAACTCTTGTGCACGAGGAATTTAATTTCCTTTGATAGGTTTCTATCTGTTTTGAGGATGTTCTGTGGATAATGCATTGTCCTATTTGGAGATGGTTACTTGATATGGCTTGCTTTTTAAAATTTTGTCTCTATTAACTCTAAAGCACCACTTAATACTATCAAAACAAAGTTTTTACATTGAGCTCGAAACTTATTCATACTAATGAACCAAATCCCTCAAATCCTTCATTTCTCCAGTTTTTATGAAATAATTTGTGACGTTCACATAAAAAAAAATTGAACCTAGTTCAACTGTCCTATATTTTGTGGTGATCTAATATTCATTGGTAAATGATAAGCAACTATCTTCTCATCACTTATCAAGGTTCTCTATTTTTATGAATTCAGGCTTATGTGGTGCAAGACGATGGATTGATCTCAATGCTACTGTGAGAGAAGTTGTTTACTACACAGCTCAACTACAATTGCCAAACTCCATCACAGTATCTGAGAAGAGGGAAATGGCAAAAATGGCAATAAGGGCAATGGGACTGCAAATGCCATGGACATAAAAATTTGAGGTTGAGGGACCAAAGGACTAAGTGATGGTCAAAAGAGAAGAGTTAGCATTTGCCCGAAGCTTTTCACCTGCTTGGAGCTTCTCTTCCTTGACGAAACCAACCAGTGGACTCAACCATCCTATTATGTCGTGAGCAGAATAACCATCTTTGACCAAAGAGATGGAACTCAAAGAACTATAATTGCATCAATTCATTAGCTAAGTAGTGGAGTCTTTCAACTTTTATTGGGTGCTTTAGATTGGTTGTAGTAGAGGATGGGATGTGATAACTGCATATGATCAGTAGGAGTTTGTTTTGTAAAGTCAATTGTTTCTTCTCTTTCTTGTAGTGTTGTGCGCGTTATATGTGCACATATTAAAGTTGTAAACTCATATTTTGTTATCTCTTTTTGTAATGGAAATATTGAAGTTCAATTAACTCAAGTGTTCAATGATGAATTAATGGTGATGCTTTTTGGTACTACAAGCTGTATTTGGTTTCATCTGAGTCGGATATTCTATATTTTGTTGTGTATAGAGCTCAAGCTTTGATAGAGCCCATAGACGTTCTATATTTTTCTTCGGCCTATACTATAGTGCATTTTAATTGGGTGTGTTGTTAGACTGCTGTGTTCGTTGTTCTTTGCAAGTCATTTTTTTTATGCTATTGTTTTATATTTTCTTTTTTCTCATTGGATTGATAACCTCATGTAGATTTGTTGTGAGTACCACCATATTACAATGAAGTGCTGGGACATTCCATAGCAAGCACTAGATAAACTTGAATTGAGACATCCCAACACAAGAAATCTTTTCAACAAAATTTATCTACACATATTTTAAGATGCTTCCAAAATAAATCCATCCATATCAACCAACAGTAAAACAAAAAGGGTTTGTGTTTATTGGTCTTGTTGCACTTATGTATCTCCAAAAAAGATGCTCATCTTTGACCACTTAAAAGTTGAGGTCCTTGCATCCTTCTCTTTACCTGCACTTGAAACACAAAATAAATCATTAGTTAAAATAAAGTCAAGTATAAGTAAGAACAGTTTTATGACCAAGTCAAGCATAAATAATTACCTTTATCTTCTCTCTTCCCATAGATAATATTGAGCTTGAAATTGTGCCAAAAATTGATGCAAGCAATTCCTCGATCTCAAGTTAACATGTTGGGTCTGAGGGAGTGCTTTCTACCACATCTTGTGAACATGAGGCAACCATAAAATCTACTGGGGCTGATGCTGCTACTACTAATGTTACTGGTGGATTCTTACAATGATACCTGTTATGGCCTAAACCACCACATTTTCCACAAGTAATTGTGGTATTTTGTCTCTTCAACTTTGTTCCCACCGGCTCTTGCACAACTTTTTTCTTTCTTGTCTTCAAATTTCTATCAATTGTTTCATTCACTGATTTTGTTCTTTGTTTCTTTTTTCTGCCAACTTGCTTGGGCACATCTGGTGGGAGTAATGGCTCTCTAGCAGGCCACGTGTCTTTAGAATCTACAACATGCACAACATGGCTATATATTTGCATGAATGTTTTCTTACTAAAACTTGTGTAAACCCATTTTTCAGGTTCTTCCCTCATGTATATAAGAGCCGCCACATCATGACAACAAGGAATTCCGCTGATGTCCCATCTTCTATAGCTACAAGATCTATGTCTAATATTAACAACTCTCTTGTCTCCATATGGCCCACTTAATTCAAATTCATCCTCTCCATTCCAGGTTGGAATCCATGATACTGAAAACTGTTTTTGAAGATCTAATATCTTCTGGATATTAGGACAGATCACACCAGTGTATTTGGTCATCCCATCCCTTTGCTTATGAATTCTCTCCATGAGTTGCGCTCTTATAGTTTCAAGCATTGTGATGATAGGCTTGTCCCTTGCATCAATGATGCTTTTGTTGAAACTTTCACACCAGTTGTTCAAGGAAATGTCACATTTTGAACTTGTCCTAAAGTAGGACTTGCTCCATTGCACTGGAGGCCTCTGGGATAACCAATCATAAGCTTTCTCATCAACTGCCTTCAGTTGTGCCATTGCCAAGTCAAAATCACATACTCTAGTTGCCATGGCAGCCTTCCAAAGAAGCTTTTTAAGTTCTACTCCTTTGTGATGTAGTTTAAAGTTTTCATAAAGATGCCTTAAGCAAAATCTATGTTCTGCTTCGGGCATTAGATGTGCTAGTGCTTGCACTAATCCCTTTTGTTTGTCACACAAAAAAGTCCAGTACTTTGAATTTTCAAGGTCCGTAATTCCCAAGTCTTCTGCAATTAAACTAATAAACCAGTGCCATGTCTTGTATGTTTCTTGTCCGACAACTGCCCATGCAAAGGGATACATCTGATTGTTGCCATCTACGCCCACCGCTGCTAGAAGTATCCCCTTATAGCCTGATGACAAATGGCAACCATCGAATCCCACAAAGCGCCTACATCCTTCTACAAAGCCCCTCCTTAATGCATCCAAACAAATGTAGACTCCCCTAAACTTGAATTGGTCTTGACATTGCTCAGTCTTGATTATACATGTGGATCCTGGGTTGGCATCAAGAAGTGCCTGACAATAACTCCTAAGCATCCAAAATTGCTCCTCCTCATTCCCTGTGATCATACTCATTGATATTGCCCTAGCTCTATAAACCATTGTCCTTGACAACTTCAAAACATTCTCAAACTCCATCGTTTTTTTCATTGAAGCACCTGGCCATGTAGGATTGTTTCTCAGCCTATCACAATACTTATTCGCTAGCCATTTAGTACTTATCTGAGGAACTTGTAGTGTTCTATTACATGTATGTACTGAGTTGAAGGTTTTGACTTGTAAAGTATGCTCCCTTTGCACTTTAGAGGCATATATGAGCCAATCACAGCCCTCCGAGCACACTGCCCTCAACTTGTTAGGTGTATTTTTAACAAACCTCACCTTTCTCCCATTTTTTATGGCATGGTTCCTAACAGCTTCTCTAAATTCCTTCGCATTACTAAAGCACATCCCCAACTTGAAGGTAGGATTTTCCATATCAACCTCAGCATTGAACTCAGGATGCGTATACTCATTTTCACTATTCTTGTTCAAGAAATCCGCATTATCAGCTAACACATCTACATATAGACTGATATCTCCAATCTCCATATCCCTCTCCATTGAACCATCATCATCAAGATCAATAAAGGGAAACCCATCTTCTTCAGCACTCGCAGCATCCTTACCACGCCTACTATCATACATGGAATAGTTCACTTCTTCACATCCCTCAACTGGTAAAAAGTGGAAGCAAAAAATAACATCAATATACTCTTATGCATAATACGCACCGGGGAAAAACAAAACAAAAACTATAAAAAATTGCAATACATCTATACCACACTACTATTAATGAAAGAAAATTAGTCACGCTAGTGACCATGTACCACACTTTTATTAGATACCATTTGTCACCAAAAAAAAAGTGCATTATTGACTTAAAATGTTTTTTGTGCTAATGATTTGGTAATACACATTAGGACTCATGTGGGCACGAAAGTGCTACTGCTATGGTGAGGGTCAAAAACCTGCACCTTTTATTAGTGATTTATCCTTGGTATGGTCAATGTGTTATAGCTAAAAAATCATCAAAAACTAACATTTAGATTTTAGGACATGCCATGAGCTCTAGCTATTAACGATAAAGTATACACCAAAAAAATAGAAACAACGGAAAGGCATTAAAAAATTGCAATAAAGAGACCACCGCCGCTGGCACATAGGATCACAACACAGCATATCCAATTAAAAAAATCATAGTGGACGCAACTGATATGCATTGATTCGGACAAAATGAGACATTCACTAAAAAATCCATCAAAACAGGTAAAAACAATACTATAAAACAGAACTCTCTTGTACCATCATTGTCGTCGCTGCCATCCGTGTGATATTCCATCACATGCCCACACCTTGTCGCCATGTTGCTTCAATTAGCCACAAACACTTTCTATTCAACGAACGAATGATTGGGTACACCAATTTGAACGAAACTAACCACGGTTGAACGTGAGTGCAAATTGAAATAAATGGAAAACCTGGAAAAAGATGATGGAGAATTGGGCTTTATACACAAGCTTTCTCTACATTTTGCTGGTTTAACATGAGTGAATTCTAAGATGAAAAAACTAACCTTGATTGATGGGGAGGTGGGCCTGCTCGAGCTCTGTGCTTTGTGCAAGGGAAAATTGGAGGATTTGCAGGCGAAGGCCTACTTCGATGCGGCTGCCGAGAACGTCAAACAATTGGCACAGGACTTTGTCACCGAGATGGATCACGACCGCGACGGCGTCGTGCGCCTCTCGGAGTTTCTTTCCTTCACGAAGATCAAGGGCTATCTGAGGATGAGCAACCCTTACTTGTTCAAGGAGCTGAACGCGAGTGGCACGGGAAACCTCAGCTTCGACGAGGCCATCACGTTTTTCTACATCGCCGAGCGCTAGGCCTCTATGTGATGGGTGCAGGTGCCTCGCACTGGGGATGTTCTTCACGTGTGTGAAGTGCTTCAAGGACTCCAGTGAGACCGAGACGCTCAATCTATGTAGCGATTGCTTCTCCCACGGGATACCGTAGAAAACCTAGGGTTTTTTTGTTTCCATTTTAGGATTTGTTCATTTTTCCCTAGATTTTTTTTGGACAAAATTGCCCAAACTCCGGTCGTCGGAAATGTCACATGCTTGATGGCCGGCAAATATTTGGTTGACCAGCAAGCTCGGGTCCTTTTTTGGAATTGATTCAACCACTTTGGGTCCTTATTTGAGACAATGAATCCACTTTAGGTCCTTATCCGACACAAAGTTAATTTTGGGTCCTTATTTGAGAAAATTGATCCACTTCGGGTCCTTATTTGAAATTTTCCCTGGTAAAAGGAGTAGAGTCTTTCATAAACCCCTTTTATATTATCATCCGAAAATTATGAGTCACATGGCCGAATGGAAAATCATATAACCAAATGATGATTTGCTCCAACAAACCTATCTTATACATCTGATTGAAGTTAATGGTAGGGATCAATTTGGAAAGAAGATGAGATAGCTTGAAAATTTGCTATGAAGAGAAGATACAAAATGTCCCGAAGAGGAGTGAAGACTAGTAGGGTGTAAGAGAGTAGTAATATTGAAGCCGTCTGTGAGTAAAGAAAGAGTTTTGGATAATAATTTTTCTTTTAATGGAGGAACTATGTTCTTCGATTTTAAGCTTCACCATAAAATCTTTTCCATTCAACGAAAGCTTGGACAATTATTTTATGAAAATCATTTTCATAAAACAAACATACCCTTACATTCACAATTAAAAGAGCGCGTCAAAACTGTTCTTTTTCCCCACGAAAGGCATACATTTGTGGAAAAAGAAATCCATAAATAGTCTCCACTTTGTGCATCAGATGCACTGCCATAGCAGCATAGCTCTAAAATGATAGAATCTGTTTAAATGAGCACATGCAACTCCACTATCACTATTATCATCTTCAACTAAATAGCTTAATTTCTGACAAAAAAAAAGAAAAAAAGATAGCTTAATCCTATCTTGATTCCATCCAAGGAGCAAAAACATTTTATTTGGCTCGAGGATGATTAACCTGAAAAAAGAGCAGGACATAACATAAGCATATAAGAGATAAGTAGAACGTTCACTTTACATCTAGAATCTCTCTGAGGGTATTCAAACTTCCAGAGAAAAAGAATGGCCAAAATTGGGGCATAGCATGCCAATTGTGATGATTTTTCATCGTTACAAACGATTAAAACTTGTAAGTCTTCCTTCTCTTGATGCCATCACCATCATCTGTTTTAACAGTTTCATCATCGTCGCTTCTAATCCTACAATATACCCTCTTCTCACCGCCACAAATCACGTTCCTCAAGCCCCCTTCCATTCCATTTCCAACTCTTCTTCCCATTCCAACGGTGAACTTCACCTTCCCACGTGGTTCCTCTAGGCCCCTCAATGATGACCTCTTATTCACCAACATCGGCTCATTAGACTCATGATTTTCCAATGATAAGGTACTTTCCCATAATTGCTCGCCATGGTTTCTTTGACTAAATAATATCTCATGATTCTCTACAAAAGTAGCCATATCAGGAAAGGGTGGCAGCCATCTTGGTATGTGCAGGCCCCGAGAAATGCTCGAGAAGTTTGTACTACCACTAGAATGCATCATGGGTAAAGGCAAATCAACCGCACCTCCTTTGGGAATAGGTTTGGCAAAGGGGTTTTCACGTGAGTTCTTTACAAAGTTGTTGAGATCACACAAGACACCAGACGCAAGCACAGATGCACTGTTCCTGTGAAGAGAAGCAGCACCTTGGAAGCCTGATACAAAGTTGATGTCGTTGAGGGCATTAATAAGGTCAAACATATTTGACTGAGTGCGACTTGAAGCATTTGCATATGCTGCAGCAGATTTAGCAATCGATTGGAGGTATCTTATGGCAACGTCTGTAAGAATATCCAGTGCATAGAGTTGGGCCACCTTGAAACCTACTGATTTGCAGATTTGAGAGACTGCAACTTTCGTTATTGAGGATGCAAATTCTGTCTGATTAGATGCTACAAGCGAAAGATGTTCCTGTTTCTTCGACTTAGGTTTCATGGCAAGGTTGCCCTAAAAGGTCAATGATCCTTAAAACCATAGGAGCCAATATGACCCTTCCTTTACTGCATCAAAACAAAAGATCTCATGTTAGTGTACATAATCTATGCGCACACCAGAGAGCTGAAAACTGATCATCCAACAATCATAATTAAGAATCCCATTTGAAAGAATCAAACATGACCTATTCCAAACTGCCAAAATATATGGCCAGAGGGAAAAGACAAAAAACCAAACCCTTACAACCAAGAGGACTAACAACCTTCTGGCCAAAGGAAAAGGACGAAGGCCTTGTTTGGTTCCATGACAAGCACTCCCATTCCAAGGAATCTCATTTTCCTTTTCAATTGGTGAGATTACCAAAATTTTTGGCCCTCTGAAAGAGAACTGACGGTCGTGGCAGCTGGTGGCAGTGGTGAGCAGAGGTGAGAGGCAGTGGTCGGCGACTGATGACCGGCTGCTGGTGACAGACGACTGACAACCAGCAGTTGGTGGCAGCGGTGGCCAGTGACTGACAACCGGCAGCAGCATTTTTGAGAAATCCTATTCCATGTGGAATACAATTCCATGTTTTGATTTCTCTTGAAACAAGAAAATTGTAAGAATCGGATCCCAATCCTTAACAAATCCAATTCCGCATTGAACCAAATGTGGCCTAAAAACTTTGCCACAAGAGAGGAGTCTGAAGTGTTTGTCTAAAGTACAGAAACTTTGGTCACACATGCACACACCTATTCCAGACATGAGGTGAACAAGTTTCACCCACTACCATCACAGAGGATAATCAACCATATGTAGATCTCACTAGTCAACCATTCTTCAGTTACTGGACTTCAACTCTCACTGATGCACTCTGCATAGCAGAAAGCAAAAATATTGCAACATCTTCAAGAGCATGATCTGATACCACTTTATTTAGATGACCATGCCACATCCAGACTAATGATGTAGTTCCTTAAGAGAGCTTTCTCAAATGTAAGAGCATCAAAAGCAAAAATGGCTTTTGATCAACCCAATATGTACTTTGTGGCTCAAGGCAAAGCAGTACCACACAATTGCGCACATATGCCCACATACTTATAGACAAACCTGTAAACATTCAGGAACACAGCCAGCCTCTTGCTCACATGTGCACATTCTCACATGATGTCTTCTCTTATTCACTAATATTCATAATCATGTTTAGAAGGAAGGCACCATCATAGTCTCCATGTAAATTAGCTTCAATAGTTTGAATAAAGCCTGACTTGAAAATCCAAGGCTGTTTAACCAACGCCAAATATATCAGTTCAACTACCTAAGGGTTCTGCACAAACAACTACTAAAAATTCTACTTGAAAATTGTCAAGTGCACATATTGCCTTCTAGCGAAGCACATTTGGCATAACATCCTGGCTAGAGTCCTGATTCATTCTGTCAAAAGCCCAAACTCACCAACTTAATTCTACAGACTTGATATTTGTCTAAAAACTACAATCTGACCAAGGGTTAATGACATGAGCATGGAAACTAGGAAATGTCACAGCTGACATTATACTTTGTACAAAATTAACATTACCTATGAAGGAGAATGATTGTCAGACGTTTGATATTAAATGTACAGACTTTTTTAATTCCAGATGCTAATCACAATGGGAGTTCTCTCAGCAAATTGAGGACTTAAATGCAATTCATGACGATTTGATCATAAGGGCTAAATTAATTAGAGGCAGATCTCCACCAGCCCGCTGACTTCTTCTGAGGGTCCTCTTAACTTTCTGCATACCTAGCAACACCGAGCATAGAAAAATTCATTGAGGTATCTATGTCCACTTACATAAAGCAACCCCAACCTCGAAATTTTCTGTGAAAACTTCCATAATGTACTCTATAACCAAAATGATCTTAAAATCACGTCCCTATTGGAAGTCAAAGGTGATCACTTTCGAAACATAATCGGACCAGTCCCCTCAAAATTACCCTGCTTATGACATGACCTTCAGTCCCCGACATCGTTAAACATTGTCATACACAAATTTACAAGCACTTAGGGCACACGACAGCATCCCACCATGAATTCTCTGCCGAGCAGAGTTCCACAAGATTCGAAACGAAAAAAGTATGTTCTCCAACAAAAGAGCGCGATTGATTTACAACTCACGATAACCCTAATACCCATCCTCAACATAGTACTTTCCCAAGTTGTTAACAGAGAACGCTCTATCCGAACAAGAAAACACATAAGGAAGGCAACGGTCTGAACTCTATCTGATGCTGCTATTACGCATCGGTCGAAGTGGATCACTTAGCTTTGAATCCACAGGAGAAGAGGGGGGCGGAGAGAGATTACCTGTTGCGGAGGCAGAGACGAAGGAAGGAGGCCACTGCAACCTTGCAAACCCTACGATGAACTCCTCCGGAGAGACTTCTGCCTTTTTTGCTTTGCCGCGCAAAAATAGAATTTTTATTTTCCTTCCAAATTAAATCGATGTTTAAAATAATTTCCTAAAAATAAATGTCTCTCCAAATTATCTGTTGAGATTAGACCCGCCTTGTCAATATTCCTGAATTTGACTTCTATTGAAATAATTGTTGACAATTTGAGTAACTTCTATTTCCCACAAGTTAAAAAAATCGATTCAAAGTTCTATCGAAATTAAACCATTAATTATATATTCTATTATTAAATAAAATACTAGCTATATTATTTTTCATTTGCTAAAATTGCTCTTAAAAATAAATTAATGTAATTGAAAAATTACCATGGAATTAACAACAAAAAACAGAAAAATGTGTATCCTAGTATTTTTTTATCCTAGTATTATTATAATCTATATATTCCTTAAGTAGCTTTAAATTGCTTTACATAATAAAATAGTTGGATAGTTAAAAGTAATATAGCTTATTATAATACAACTTTAAAAAGTTAATTTAAATAAACCTAGTTAATTTAGCAAAAATTTGAAAAAAAAAAAAAAAAGAAAAAAAAAAAAGAAAAAGCAAACTAGCTCGATGCAATTTGATAGCACGCCCACTTCACTTACGGGATCCATCATTAGTCGATGACTTGATCTTTAACTCCTCCTCCATTATTCATTTCTCCCTTGCCTTAAGGAATCGAGACTTGTTACTCCTTTTCCATCTTCAGAATTTCCTTTGAGATATTCTGCAGTCGTTGCCGCTAACCGTAAAAGTACCATAAATTAAATTTAAAAATTAAACAAAAAATATAAAGTGAAAAAAATTAAACTGCTTTACATGAAGTTTTACAATTTAAAGGGCTGAACTATTCCATTATTTACGTTTTAATTTATAAATGGAAAGAAACAAATTATGCTTGGAAGTAAATTTGTATAAATTCGTTTTATAGCTAGTTGAAGTAGAATTTAAAACTTTTTACTATTGCAAGCGTGACTTTATTTTAATTTATCCAAAAGTTGATATTGAAAGTTTATAAAAAAAGAAGTATTCATCAACAAAGACAATAGTAATGAAGATTTATGAAGATAAACAACTGTAAGCCCGTTGTTCTTGATAAATCTCCACTATTAACTTTCAGAAATAAATATTATCGACATAATTGCGTACCAATTTTGTCACATCCTGATTTTTGCATCCAATTATAATAATAATATTTAGGTTATAAAACTAAGTATGATTTAGGTCCAGGTGGACACTTAGAAATCTTAATTCGACCATAAATTTTGTGAGGCACGGAAGATGATTTTTTCGCGAACATAATTAATCCGAGTCTGACTTGTTGAAATTTAAATAATAAACATTGACAGTTAGAGTGATATTAGCGTCATCTTAGTTTGATGGGTAAGGATGTTTCTCGAATTATATATTTAAAGATTATCTAGTTTTAGGTTTACTAAATAAAATTTTAGAAATATCCAATATTATTTACTACTAAATTTAGTGGATTCAAAATATTTTTGGATTTATTAGTATTTAGAATGGACGCTAGATTCTTGTCTGCATATTAAATTCTCTTTTTATTTTGCTATGAAGTATCTGACGGTTATGCCCTTAAATTGAGGCATGGGATTTAATCACTAATAATGTCGTAGAATATACTATTAACATTGATGAAAGTTTACTCACCTATGTGGATACAGAAGAATGAGTTTTTTCCCAAATGATATTGTTATAAGCCTTTCTTAAAAACATTTGCATGAGATACCACATATTACTTAGTTGTTATTTTAAGAATATATGTAAGGCCAAGTGTCTCACTTAAAAGAAGACTCTTACACTAAACATGACACCAAAAGACCAAGGTGTCATCACCCTAATACATTGACTCCAAACTCTTCTCCATTTGACCATCAAATAAGTAAGACGTTGCCACATATGATTACATGAATTCTCCCATTTAAAATCCACTTTTAGTCATCACTTTAACCTTGGTAGCATCTTTTTGGTCGTGTCACTCAACTTTTATTCTTCTACTTTTTATCTTGGATTTTATCTTACAAGAGTCACAAGGTGGTGAAGGCATTTGATTGTTCAAAGTAAGTCAAAATTCTAAGTGTCAAGTTAGATTAATCTACTTAACACTTTTAATTTGGCTGATTGGTATGTCTAATCTTGGTTTTAGTTAAATTTGAAGTTAAGTGTAAATATGAAAATTAGTGATATAGAGTTATTGTGATTGTTTGACTTATCTTGTTGATTATATACATGCCTAAAAGGTGTTTGCTCGGTTTTCTTAAAGAGTGGTAACTTGTTGTATATGAAAATGATAAATTTGAACTTGGAAGTGTTATATTTGCAATTCATATTCAACCCTCATTGGTAATATCCATCTTATGCTCTTTTTGTAATTTCATATTCAACCGCCGTTGCTAACATCCATCTTATACTCTCTGGTTATATTCATCCATATGAATATATTAACTTACTGAATATATTCACTTGTCTGAGTATATTCATTTGTTTGGTCAAATCCAGTCACTTATTGAGTTTAAATGTATTCATTTATTTGATCATATTAATTTATTTATTGAATAGAATATATCCATTTGTTCAATTAGATTCAATTCCTGAATATATTCACAACTCGCTTCAAAATATTTACTTATCTAATCATATTCAATTTCTAAATATATTCACTTACTTAGTAAGTTCATTTGTTTGATCAGATTCATTCACTTAGTGAGTCTGAACATATTCATTTACTAAGTCTGAATATATTAATTTATTTGATTAGATTCAGTATCACTTATTAAGTATATTCACTTGCTTCAAAATATTCACTTATTGTTAACATCTAATTTTTAGTTGATGCGTTGTTAAAGGTAAGAAAGTTGAGATTAGAATTTCAATCACAACAAGACCTGTTTCTCGAACAAAAAGTGTCATTTTTCATTTTTTTTTTGTCTATCATTTTTAAGTGATTTCCTACTCATTTTTGTCAAAAATCCAATTTGAGTTGACTTTTTGGTCAACCCATTACCCAAGAGTCAACTCCGAGTCAAAAATTGACTTTTTGCATAAAAAGATACCTCGTAGCCTTAATATCATTTTGATCATTAGTTTTCAAAAATTTCAAAGATTTAATCACAAAATTAACCTTTTAGAATGTCAAACATTTGACCAAAAAAATTGGAAAAAATAAAAATCCACGAATCACTTTATTTTAGCTCTCATTTGACATTAGTATAAAAAATCTTACAAAAATCAATTAAGAACCTTATTTTCCGAATTTTTCAGATTTAAGTTTAAAATCGATCAAAAATAAAATTACTTTCTTTCTAGTTGTATTATAGTTTAGTTCATTTTATGACATTTGATCTAGGGATCACGACTCATTCACTCGTGTAGCTATTTTTAAGATTTGACATGAACGATTGCAAATTGTCATTTTTAGCCCTAATTAGGGGCTCAAATTGATTCATCATGATTCACGTATTGATACTTTTGTTCTACTCATTCTCTCGAGTTAAATTCAAATCCGGGGTTAATTTTGACAAATTTCCTAACAAACTCACCAATTTAATGGATTTAGCTTGCTTGAAATTAAGAAATCCGAGATTAATAAATTAAGATTAGTGCAAATCGAGTTGACCCATTCTAGAATAGGGTTTACTTTGATGAATCAAGGCTCAATTTCTACATTTACCTTCAATTTATTTTTGACGCAAAGGTCACACTCCCATTTTAGTGTCAAGTCGAATGCAATAGACCATTATAGACAAGAGTAATAGAACTAATACATGTCTCGTTATATTAATTGAGTTCAATTTTATCCAATTTAGGTTTCGGGGCAAATAATCATGCGAGTTGGCCCACTTTAGTACACGATTAAACTAGAATCATTTTTAGAGGACTAAATTGCACAAAGATTTTTAGAATCAAACTTATTGAACCAATTGAATCGATTTAAACTGGCTCGACCAGTTGAACCAATTTAGACCGATCTAATTAGTCTCTAACTAGCCACCAACAAAAGGTGGCCGATTCGGCCCTTCGCCGATCAACTCACAGCAATTGACAACCATCATGAGGTGTTCCATCTCGTGGTCAACGTGCCTGCACCCTTATTTTTCAAAATTGTACAATTGCCTCAGATTTTTGTGGAATTATGAAAATGCCATGGATTAGACCATAATGTCAAATTTAGCCCAAAATTGATCACAACCATTCATCCCCGATGCATTGTAGCCATTTAAATGAGCATGTGCCTTAATCAACCACATTAACAAACTTAATCAATGTTAGTTAGCTAAGGGATCAAACCTTAGCCCTTGTGTTAATCAAAGGGCTAAGATTTGATCTTATCCCTTGGTATATATAGTTTTTCCCTAAAAAAACTAGAGAGAATCTCAATTTTTAGATCTCTCTCTCTCCCTCCCTCCTTCTTTCCCGTGCTCTCCTTCTCCCTCGACCACTACCGCTCGTCAAGCCTCCTCCGGCAACATGCCGCCATCCCCAATGTGACACCCCAAGCGGCGGTGCGCGGGGAGGAGGGATGGCGGTGCGTCCGCGCCTTGGTCCCCGGACGTGCGTAGGGAAGGGGTCCCTCTCTTGTCCCACATCGCCTAAGGAGGGAGTTCTAGGCTGCCTTATAAGGCAATGGGCCCTCTAACTGTACAAACGTGTTTTGGGTAGTATGGGCTGCCTTGAGAAGAACAAAATCGTGAGGACTTAATGTCCAAAGCGGACAATATGTGTACAATGGAGACTCAGGATGTTACAAGTTGTATTAGAGCCGACTCCCGACCGTGTGTGGGGCCACAGTGAGGACCCTATGCTCCTAAGGTGTGGAGAGTGTGACAGCCAAAGTGGCAGTGTGCGGGGAAGAGGGATGGCGGTGCGTTCGCGCCTCGATCCCCGGATGTGCGCAAGGAAGGGGTTCCTCTCTTGTCCCACATCACCTAGGGAGGGAGTTTTGGGCTGCCTTATAAGGCAATGAGTCCTCTAACTGTACATACGCGTTTTCTTGGGGTAATATGGGCTGCCTTGAGAAGAACAAAACCGTGAGGATTTAGTGTCCAAAGCAGACAATATGTGTACAGTGAAGACCCATGGTGTTACACCCAAGCTTCTCCATCGTTTGTCCATCCCCACCATTGCTACCCTCCCTCCAAAGCTTGCTCAATTGGCCTGTCCAAGGCCGATTCTCTTCTCGGCTTCCTTCAACCAGTAATCCGGCAACCTATTCTTCCCTCCAATGACTTGCAATAAGGATCCCTTAAGTTCGGGTGTTCCGGTAATCGTTGATCGATGTTCATCCAAGCTAAATTGGTCATGGTTCGAGTTTAAGCTCAAAGGTAATGATTCAAAACTTGAATTTGATGAGGCGAGGTCGAACTAGTTGACTGGAGCTAAGATTTGATAACTAGGAACATTTACGTGCTTAGAATCAAAGATTATATGAGTGCTGCAATAATTTGTAATGATTTTGATGTTAATTGTGTTCTTGAGCATGTTTTGGAAATTTGTATGTTTGGCACACGTGGTTTCTGTTCTGGCTGATTCGAGGTCTTAAACCTCAAAATCTTGATTTGAGGTGTTCCAAATTTATGATCTACACTCAACAAGCTTCATTTTGATATATTATGGGTCTTGATTGAACGTCGTTTGATACTTGAAATCCACCTCAAAATTCTGATGATCTGTTATGTAAACTATTGAAGTTTTGTTGATGATTTTGATTTTTGAGCGCGTAATTTGTTTGTTGATTTTTTGCTATATTTTGTCTAAGATTTTGAGGCCAGTGTCTCATGAAAGTTGTTCATAATGACCTTGACTATAACATATATTTTTTCTAGATTTTTTGGAGTAGATTTAGTCAAGGAAATCTCTATTAAATCGTCCTTAAACTAATCTACCCTATTTGTACCCGGTGGATGTTTGCCTTGAAATGAGCCAGTAAACATACTCAATTGGGCTTGAGTTCTTCATGAAAGTTGTAGAGCATCTCACAAGCTTTCCAAGGAGGTATAGATCACACCAAACGGTTGTCATTAGCTTAGTCAATTTCATGATCAACCTAGTTTTTCAATTCTGTCATTTTGCATGCTAAGATGATTTGACCTGTTTTGTAAATTTCACACTTGGGAGCCAAATTAGGTTGAGATGTTTTCATGAAACTTAAATCTTGCATCTAGACCTAATAGCACAAAAAATTGTGTATTTTTCTCATGTCATTTAAAGAAGATAAAGCATCACATGTTCTGAACATTATTGATGTTGTTGCTGCAGATTAGACCTCTTGATAAAATGTCCTTGATCATGCTTGCTAACATGCTTAATTGCATTAGGTGTGTTCTAGACATTTGTAGGAGACATTTTAAGCTTAAAAATGATATATGGCATGCCTTAATAGGTCATCAGTTGCTATGTTTGCTATTTTCGCTAAATCGGGTCTAAACTTAGCATTTAGATTGAATTGAAGAGCTGCCATGATTTTTGTGATCCAATTTGTTTGATGATTTTGTATGAATTTCTATGGACTGATTTTGTGGAATAGTCCTTGATGAAGTTTGTGCATGACAACTAGGTCTATAACATACCAAAATTTGAGAATTTTGCATGTCATTTGGTATGGTGCATTAGGTCTCGAGGTCTTCTCAAGATTTGTTTGTAACATGCTATACTTTGTCACCATAAATTTTCACAAACTAGGAGGCAATTTGGAATTTTTACCATTCATCCAAAACTTGCAAATGTTTCCAAATTCTAACTTTAAACATGATTTCAAGTCATTCCAAATTTTGATAGTTTATGTGATGCCTATAGGAAAATTCTTTTGGCATTCTTTGCATTACAATGTGACATGATTTTATTGAATTCTTGATTCATAATTGGGACGTTTGTGATGCTTGATTAGTTGTACCCTCGATGCACCTGAGCCCACCTTAATGACTAGACATGATCCTTGGTTCGATAAAATCAAGTCCTTACATGATATTTTTCCTTAAAAATCTCGATTTGACATAAAACTTATCAAAGTTTGGATCATATTTAGAATGTCTGCAATGCTTGATCAGTTGTGCTTTTTGATGCACCCAAGCTAGTTTTGATAGCTAAATGTGTTCCATAGCATATACAAAATTATGTCCCTTTTATTGAATCTTTTCAAAATAACACATTTTCTTGCCACTTTTCCATAAAATCTTTTTAGGCATCACATGAGTCATATACTGATCATTTCACATGCCATAAAATGCATGTGGATGTGTTTGGCGCATGATGATTGATTAAGTAATTCATTGTTGGCTTACTCAATTGATTAATTGATTAAGAAATAAGGTCAAATGGCTTGCGTGCATACTTTTATACACACTTTGCATGTGATTTATAGATGTATGATCTAGGTGCGATGCATGACCATATGGATTACTTTGGGATAACGTTTAGAACTCTCATTAGGCACTTCTAGCTTTAGTCACCATGTGAGAATACAACTGATGGCTAGTAGCTATACGTCACACTAAAATGAATTTGGTAGGCATCTTAGGTGGGTCGTTGCGTGAACTTCAAAGGCCGACTTTTTTTTTTACTCATGATGGATTGATGTTCTTCTTCTTTAATGCTTTGAGTGTCTTGTTTGTTTGCTTGCATCGTGCAAATGGATTTTTTTTTTGAATTTTCAATTTTATTTCTAGCCATGGATTAAAATTAGGGTAGGTGCATGGAGATCGCAATCCAAAAACTTGAAGATGATGAATGATTGATATCCAATCCGATCTCACCATTTGTATTATTCATTCCTTGACATATGTCTTGGGTTGTTTTGGCATTGTATATACACCCACTGAGTTGCGGGTTTTCATTTTGCATTTCTTAGAATTATGTGGATTTCTTTTATAGTGTTCTTTTATTACTGTTGGATGTTTACTCACTTGCATTGCAATTTCAATTATTTGGATGATTTGCCTTTTAACTTTTCAATAATAGAGTAGAATGGCATGAACGAACCATCCATGCATGATAACCTTTACCTTATAAGTTTGCATGAAAATGTAAAAAGAAATGCATGATCACATAGATAAGACATTGACTGTTAGGTACCGAAAGAATGCTAATAGTAACATTAGCGTAACCTAAGTCCCCAAACTCTACATCTCTAGGCTGCGCATAACAAAATTTTTGAAACAGAAATTGATTTCTGGCCAGAAATCAATTTCTCAATTTCTATTCCCCGGACAAGTTTCGAGCAAAGAAACCCGTTTGATAATTACTCAAAATTTCTATTTTTGAAAAGTAAACCGTTTGATAACGTAACAAAATTTCTATTTCTAGGAATAGAAATTGATTAGATAACGACATAGGAAATCCTCAAATACAAAATAATAGTTGAAATAATACTAAAACAACATAGGAAATCCTCAAATACAAAATAATAGTCGAAATAATACTAATACATTACAAAAGTTGAAAATACAATTTCATGGAATTTTTGGCATATTATTATCCCTTGCCATTTTATTGGCAATGGTTTTCCTAAGCGTATTTATTTGGTTTCCCTCCTCGGTCAATGTATCATTTGCAAGCTCATCCTGCGTAGGTTCAGACAAGCATTACCGAAGCATAAATATGAGTACCATCAATGGCGCCTATACAACTCTATCATTTTATCAAAGGCTAGTATTATACAAGATTATCAACAAAATAAAATTGATGGTTTAAAGGAATATATGAGAATTCTACCTTGAAGTAATGTTTATGGTTAGGAACCAATTGGGGGAAGGTCGGTTTATTTGGATTCTCGAATTGAATCAGTCTAGTTGCTCATCCCTAATTTCTTTATTGTCGCTCAATGAACCTTTAATGGCCCTTGCATAGCAAAGAGAGATTCTCTTGAATCTATTGCTTTCGAATTAAAATTCAAGATTGTGTAACAATCTAATTATTTTGATTTTGCAAGAATTTTGAATCCGTAAATAAACAAGGTTAAATTTCTAGGCATGTTTTTATTCATCTATTGCGTAAGAACTTTTTCTTCAAGCGGCCATACGCGTGCCCTTTCTAGGAGGAAAGAGCCCCATTGTTTTTAAGTAAGCATTTAAGAACTTTGGTCATTTTGAAAATTGGGGACCCATTTGATTGCCTTTCATCCTAAAAGGAAGTTATCAAAAAAAAAAATTGAAAAAAAAAAAATGAAAAAAAAAAAACACAAGCAAAATAAGAAAAAGAAAAAAATTAGCAATAATTTGTGAAGTAGTGGTTATGAGTGAATTAAGTTAGCAAGAAAGCGCAATGTTCTTTTATATGGCTTGATTTCGTTTGTGATTTCTCTTTCGTAAAGCGAGAAGTTAAAAATTTCAGCTTCTGATTTCTTCAATTTCTCTATTTCTGGAATAGAAATCTGTTTCAGAAATAGAGAAATCAAATTGCGTTACCAAACGAATTTCTGTTCCAAACTTGTTCCGGGTAACAGAGAAACAGAGAAATCGAGAAATAGAAATTTTGTCATCTCTAGTTGTGTAGGTATCGAGGAACTACTCCCAACCCTTGATTGGGCATTCTAACCGGCCCCCAAAAACGAGGCTAGTGACAACTCCTAGATACTATTTAGGTTATCTAAACACAACTTTAAGATGACCTTGCACATCGTGCGAGGTATGAGCTTTGGAAAAGCTCGCAATTGTGATTGTAAGCTCAAGCAGTGATGACACCAACAAAAATATGAGGTGATGACATCTTGTTGGGGGGATGTACCTTGAGTGAACTTTAATAGTCAAATACTTTTAAACTTTACCTTTATGCCTTTTTGTAAAAAAAAAAAAATGGTGCCAAGGTATTGTCACAACAAATTCTGCTGTTATGCAAGGTGTGAGTTTGGGAGAGAATACCACCATGACCGAGAGACCTCGTGGCGTCGGTATGGCATCCGTTGGAATTACGTGCCATGAGGACACTTTCAAGTCTAACCACCTCTAAACCCTATCTTTATGCCCGTTTGCCCGCTTTGATTTTGGGCGCTAGGACAGGTCGCGACACTAATCTAATCATATTTACTTTATGAAGATATTCACATATTGAGTGTATTCACTTGTTTCTATTATTCCTTTGTTGATCATATTCACATTTTGAATATATATGTTCATTCGTTTGATCAGATTTGTTCACTTGTTGAGTCTGAGTATACTCACCTAGTGTGTCTCCGTAGCCGACGCTCATCAAGTAGGCCAAGTAGATTGGCCAAGGTCTTCTTCCGCAAATCATACCAGTCTAAGTATATCCACTTACAGAATTTGAGTATATTCAATGGTCAGAATATTTTCAACTACCAACTTGTATGTAATTGAATGTGACCATTAGCTACATGTATCCAGCTTATGAATATATCAAACTACTGAGTCTATCACATGTTCTTCTTATTTGTTTGACTAATATATTTGATTTCGTTGATGAATGTGTGATGAAATAAGAAAGAAGGTATTATTGTTGAAATAACGCATTATTTATTATTATTATTATTTTTTTTTTGGAGACAGGAGGAACCAGCTTGCAGCCGACAGCCGCGCCGTAAACCCCCTGGTGACGCTAGCGCATGACCCACCACCACGGCGTCACACTTAATACCACTAACGGCTGCACACTGGGGTTTGAACCCGTCCCCTTCGTGAGGGGGATGGAAGCTCAAGCCAGCGTAGCCACCACATGGGGTGGATAACACATTATTTATTTATCACTGCTTTCATGAGAAATGAAAAGAGATGAGCTTGTCATTATCATTACCCACATATGTAATCATTAAAAATGTAAGATAATGATATGCATGAAAGGATATCGTTTGCTGGACGTTGATTGTGGAAATGAGCATTAATGTTGTCGTTAATGCAAGAAATATCATATGATTATAACTCTTAACATATGCTCTGTTGCTATGTGATTAAATAAGGAAATTTGTCATTTATCATGGCTTGCATGAGAACAATATGTTTTCGTCATTCACTTGTGAATGGTGATGACGCCCATGTATTGAGATGCCTCAGGAGAGTTCGGGAGAAGAAGTAACGAACCTAATGCATGTGTATGTGCATATATTAATGTATATGAACTCTCATGTCGAGGAATGAACTAATTGATGGTTATACCGCAACAACTATGTTATGTCATTCGCATGTGTATGAGTAAAACAATGTTGTTATTAGATTTCATTGGCATATCATAATGGGAAATGAAAAATTTGTGCACTAGGCATATATATTAGCTTGTCGTGTACTCATGTTGTTTTGAACCAAATTAAGTGGTAAATGTAATTCTCTAACTTAAATCTAGATATTTCATTTACTAGATTTCAACTCACTCATTATTTTTCAGCTTGTAGAATTGTCCCCTGAATATGACAAGGAGGAGACTAGATGATACTTGAGACCATCAATCCTAAATTGGATGGTAGCTTACTTTTGGGAATGTAAGGGGTAGTGGTGCTAGTCGACCCGACCTTTTTTCTTAGGACTTTTGTGTTACGCCCCGAACCCCGAGACACATGAACAACCTGCCATGGTCATACAACTGCGACATTCCCGGGTAGTGTTGCCGACCCAATTAATTCATTATGCACATGCGGAACGTGTTATAAAACCCTTGACAAAAACTCACGAGATAGGAAAGTAGGAAATCAATACAATCATAAACAAACGTGTTATCATAAATAAATAACCTCCCAAGGTTTACATACATGCCAAAAATGGCCAGCTTACAAAAAGGGATCAGTCCACCAAAAAGAAGAAACAGTCCTAAGACTACTAGTTGGATTCGCTCTTCGATCTCACTTCAGACTGGACCGCCTCCGGAGACGATGAGTCCTCCAGCCTACCGTCAGGAGGGTCAGCTACTCATTCTCCTCGGAATATCAAAACTACTAAGGGGACCAATCCTGAAACCATTGGGCCCAAAACGAAACCAAGCCCTATGCCTATGAGGTACCCTAACAGTCAAGCCCTCCTGGACCTAGACTGTGGTCTTAACAAGCTCATAGATCCAATGGCCATCAGGATCGGGACAACTGAACCTCTGCATCGTACTATGCACGGGAAGACCATAACGCTCCGGGAGTTTCGCCATCTACGGTCTTGAAATTTTTGCCCACAATGGGGTGAGACATCGTCTCAGCAAGTTCAAACCCCTAAACCCTTATTAGAAAGAAAATACACCCCGGGTGGCCTAGCCACCTCACATAGAAGACTTACCTCGTCTAAATTCCTTTCCTGCAGGTTAGCACAATTTATATCACACAATCTCAGGTAGTAATAAGAATTTAAATAATTGGAATGACATCACTTTCATATAAACCATAATCGCACTCAGCACACATTCCAATTATTATTCTCTGCCACACAAGGGTATAGCCTACTCACAGTTTAGCTATCTATTGACATTAATGCCAGGCATTGCCTCCTCCCATTGGAGCGCGGCTTCGTCACTACATCGACGGCATTCCCGAAGGAGCATAGATCCAGTTGGCCTAGCTTCTACTGCGACCCCAGCCAAGTCACTACACTAACGGCAATCCACAAGGAAAACAGGTCCAGTTGGCCTAGCCACTACTACGACCGAGTCTTTCAACCAGCACACGACAAATCAATATTGACCTCCGGACACTCCGCATTTCATTCATACACCCCAATTACAATAGTAACCCTTAAAAATCCAATTTTTGCATCAAAATCCAACACTTGGGTTTTTATGAATAAAGACCCTATTTATCACAATCAACACTCAATTTGCCACATCCATTCATCAAATTCAAATTCTAAATGCATAGCAACGATTAGCATGAAATTCTAAGCAAATGAGGTCAAAAATAATTTTTCGAAATTTTTTTTTATAAATAATAATATTTTAATGATTTTCGGAATATAATATATTATTAAATTCTCCAGAATTTCGAAACATTAAATAAATAAAAAATAAAACACATTAAGTCACATCAAGGCTTATATTAAAATAAACCTACTTAACCCTAAATAAATACACTTAGGACTAATTAAACCTCTTAATCTAAATCACACTTAACTAAACTAAACTAACCACCTAAGCTCAATTAACCTAAACTAAGCACACCCTAAGCATAATTAACCATCTAATCAAGATTTAGTGAGTTAAACTCACCCGATTAGCGAGCCGAGCGAACCAAAATGACGAGGTCGACGCGAGGATTAACTTTCCTCAAGGCGGGCCGAGCACCCGGGGTCGAGAAGCCGGCCAAAATGGGCCTTGAAGTTCCATATCTAGGCTGGAAGTCTAGCCACTGTCCAAGGCCGAACGGAGGAGCTTCGGTGGCGGTTCGGGCGCGGGTCCGGCGGGAAGGGCGTCGGCAGCTTGGGCGGGTAAGGTGGTAGACTCGGCGACCCTTCGGCGGCGGCGGTGGCAGTAGCTCGGGACGGCCTGGTCGAGGAGCTGGAGGTGTGGGCTGAGCGCGAGCCGGTTGGCGAGCTGGCGTGCGGCTTCGCGCGAACGCACGGTCGACGGCGACGACGCGGCAAGCTCGGCGGCGTGCGGCGGCGAGCTGGTGGCAACGGGAGAACAACAAAGGGGCTCCAACGGCTGGCTGGTCACGCACGAGCAGCTCCCTTCCTCCCCCTTTCTCTCTCTCTCTCTTCCCAAGCTTGAAGAAGAAGTTGGTTCAATCTCACCCCTCCACTTGTCAAATTCTTCTTCAATTTGGCCAACCACCATGACATAGGGTGATGTCATCTTCCACTAAAATTCAAATCCTCCACAACCTTAGTCCAATAGGTTCAATTTCATTTTCCGCCGGGGCATAAAATCTTGTACCTTAAATTCCTCAATTCTAATCAATTCTCTTCCAATTGAGTCCAATTAAAATCCATAAAATTAATCCATGTTCTTCATAAGATATGTGACACCCCAGGACTTCCAATTTCTTAATTTAGTCACAATTTCACGGTTAATTTCACTCTAGTACGATATTAGCGAGTCCTGACCTACCGGGTAGCTTTTAGAAATTTTTATGCATTCGACATGTGGTTGATCAATCTCAAGCCACAATGTACATATTTTACACATTGACAACCCTCGGTTGTCGAGGTAACCTCAAAGTTTCAAATATGGACACAGGGTATTCAAATAACTGTGCCGCAATGACCCTTGCAGGTTAGCTTGGTCGAGAAGTCATTTCTTGGTCAAATTCTTGAGTTTTATGCATTAGAATCTCTTAACGGCTTCACCCGATAGATTAGTTTTCACATGAGTGGCCGACTCAAGGAAAAGAACTATATGCGTGCAGATGAAATGCCCATCTCAATTTACTAAAAATAGAATTGGAAAATCGGGATGTCACATTTGTATATTGTATTTTGCTTGAATTATCTATTAAAGTTGTAAAACTGGTGTATATAAGGGAAACAACCAGAAAAAGCCCCAAATTTTGCCCAAAGTGACAAATTTACCCCAAATTTTTTTTTTGTAACATGAAGAACCCCGAAATTTGCCAATCTTGACATATTTACCCCAAACTTTTTTTCGTGACACAAAAAAATCTTGAACTTCTATCTGTGTAACACATTTACCCTAAACTATAGGGCATTTTGATATTTTTACTTTTTAATATTTTTTTTCTTTTATTCTTCTTCTTCTTTCTTCCCCTCGTCGGCCATGGCGGAGGGAAGCCCGCGTCTAGCTAGGGCCGCCCTCGTCGACGTCGGGTGAGGGCGGTCCTCCCGGGTCGCGAGGGCCTCCCTCACTAGATTTGGCGAGGGCACCCTCGCTCGACGCCGGAGAGGCACCCCTCGCCCGAGTCCGGCGAGGGCACCCCTTGCTAGGCCCTCACGGCGTCGAGCGAGGGGTGCCCTCGCTTCGACGCCGGCAAGGGCGGCCTTAGCCAGCCCAAGTGAGGGCGACCTTCGCCCAACACCGACGAGGGCAGCCCTCGCTGAACGCCAGCTTCCCTCTGCCATGGCCGGCGGAGGGAAGAGAGAAGAAGAAGAAAAAAAGAAAAAAAGGAAAAACATAAAAAAAAAAAAAGAAGAAGAAGAAGGAAAAAAGAAAAAATAAGACGAAAATGTCCTTAATGGGGTAAATGTGTCACATTTTGCAAAGTTGGGGATTTTTATGTAAAAAAAAGTTTTGGGTAAATTTATCACTTTGGACAAAATTTGGGGTTTTTGGTGGTCTTTTCCCTATATAAAAATAATATCTGCATTTAACTCATGCAATTTCTTATACGGGATTTTCGTGGAGAAAATTTTAATGAGCTTCCACATGCTATTAATAAGTAAAAGATAATATTTAGAAAGGACACGTAACGTTCTCGGGCGTCACAAATTTCCTTTAAACTTATATTAACCATAACACAGTGTAAACTTTAGTGAATTCCACGGATAACTTCTTGATAATTTTCATTATCAGCTGATAATTAACTCTTTTTTCTAAATGAAAACGTCAGACTTATATTAAAATGTTATTTCATTAAGGTATAATATTAGTAGCTTAAATTTTATATTCTACTCTAACTATCGATAAAAAAAAGATTTATAGTAATTGGGGGTGGGACTATTTCCATCTTTAAAGTGACTAAGTTTACTCCTTTTATACTAAATAGACAAATCGGCCTTAATGGTTTCCATTTTTGCACGGTTTTTGTATTTTCTTCTTCTTTTTTCCATTAAATTCAAATTTATCGCTATTTAGAAAATAAAAACTAGTCTCTTTTCTATCATTGCCCTCAAATTTATCTATTCTTTGTCCCTCCTATCTTAAAAGGTCACTTTCCTGATGAATTTTTCGTTTTTAAATTTTATTAGTCTAAAACAAAAATTAAGTCTCTTCATTCACGATATTAGATAATTTATATTTTTCAGTTTCACGTTGGGGAATACAACCATAATTTTGTTTTTTAAAATCTTTAAAGAGGTTCTTCTTGGGGCGTGACATCTCCACTCCTAAGATGGCTGGCTAATCCCCCTCCACTGGAAAGACAAAATCATCCAAATAGTCGGTCGGACTGGACATAACCCCGACTTCATATGTTCTTTCTCCTGATTTGTGTCTGTCTCCATCTCTTCTCAAAGCAAAGGATCCGTCCCATGGAATCCACTTTACGGCCTCAATCTCTGATCTCACTTTTCAAGTCATCTGCAAAACTTCGAGTCTTGATGTTCAGCAGGTCCAAGTCTGAGTACGTCCCACCTGCAATGTCAAAGTAGAGCAAATAGAGTTCAAAAACAGCGCACACGGCAACACCGCTTGCTATGGGACAATGGATCGTGGTGGATCAAAGGCCGCCACCTGTTGTAATATAACACATAAGCTAATCAGATGTTGCAATTAAATTAATGCGAAATTATCAAGTAAATTAATGATTTTTATTTAAAAAGATGAGAAATTAATGTGGTTCAATCCGAGTACCGATATCCACTATAGGGAGAGAGTAGAAAAAAAAAATCCTCTAATCAATCGGAGAATTACAAAGTTATAATCGCCCACAAACTCAAGTGTTTCCCGCACCTAGATTATGCCCAAAGCAAACCCACGAGTATTATTTTACAATCTCTATAGAAAACTCATAGAATATGATATTATAGTAGAATATATATAGAATATATATATATATATATATATATATATATTTATTTATTTATTTATTATAACTATCCGAAATAAGTAACCTTTTTTTTAGAGAACCTACTCAAACTAGGAAACTTGCTCAAACTAAAGACATTCTTAATAATCTTCATCAGTGAGAGATGGGCATAATATATATATATATATATATATATATATATATATATATATATATATTATTTCGAGCCAAAGGTGAAGATTGACAAAATCTTCATCATGACTTCTACCAAACACCGCATCAACTGGATGTCCCATGCTAACGTCACTAACCAAGTCATTAGTCCACATCACCTCTTCAGCTCCTTTCGTAATCACCATGTCTCTCAACTACATAATCCAAAGCACATCACCACTAATGGAAGCAAAGGCATAACTGCTTAATAGTAGACCATCGAAAGGTTTCTTGTGCGAGGTGAGTTCACAAACCAAGTTATTGCCATGCTACTTGAACTGCATCCTCTAAAACATTCCCCAACATCTGTTATTTTCAATAAAATCAAAAGGATCCCCTTCACAGCGTCATAATATATACTTGGACCAATCAAATTCAGTTTCCTAATTACATGTGATAGATCAAGCGTGGTACTATCCATGGCACAACTCAAACAACTAACACTACTAACAAGTGAAGCATGAGATTAATGCTGCACCTCCATCCAAGTACAAGTATTCTAGCCAATTTATAATATGCAGCAAATGGGATACTTACAAAATTTCTCAACTGCATGTTGAAGTGCCATGGCGCTTTTTTGACGTAACTCTTTCAAGTCACAGCAACATTCCAACAATCTCCATCTACATGTCCATACTTGAAGCTATTTATACTGCACCTAAATGATCTATTTCAATATTTGCATACGATTGTCACTCTATCTCATCCACCTTTGCCGACCACCTTAAAGCTTCATCAACTATGACCTTACAACAACTGTTAGCTATGGAATTTAGCAACTCTACAAAAGTTGTCATATTTTTTTATATTGAACATCTCTAGGCTCTACCCAAAACTCTAGTTGTTTCTAAATACTATCCAAATCTTTCTCCACAATTAATCTTTCATTCCTTTTAAACAAAGTAGATTCTTCAAATGTAACAAATCTACTAAGCATAAATCGAGAGAATCTTTGTCAGTGCACCATAGCCTATATCCTTTTATCCTATGTGCATAGTCTACAAATATGCACTTTCTTGCCTCGACTCTAGCGCCCCATGACTCGCATGAGCATAAGTAGGGCACTCAAACACTCTCAATTTGGTGTAATCACCAAACTTACCTAACCATGTTTCCTCAGAAGTTGTCCAATTAATTATTGATGTGATGAGTTGTTCACTAACCAACAAGCAGTATTCATTACTTCAGCCCATAAATCTTCATATAGTCCAAAATGGGAGAGTAAAGAGTGAGCTCTCTCCAATATAATTCTATTTATCAGTTCCCCAACTTTATTCAGTTTTGGCATGTTGATAACAATGCAATGTTTCACTATGCCTGGCTCTATGTGAACCTGGCCAAGCTCATTGAAATAGAATTCCAACCTTTTATCAATTCTCAGTAGAGGTGGTTTCAGGTGAGAACCACCCACCCGAGAACCTTGGAACCAAAACCACCAAATAAGGGCTAGTTCCACAAAATTAGAAATGAGAACCACCTAATTCGGTTCCCAAATGAGTCCATGGAAATGATCTACTCGATAGCAAAGATGACTTGATGATCTTTTAAGAAGTGTTTAATGTTGAAAGGTCAGCTAAATCAGCCCATCAACTTTCTCGTGTTTCTAGTGCTGCAATAGAGCACTTGCATTTCATGCATTTCTTTGTTGGTCCAAGTATCAATATGAGAAAGTGTTAGAAAAATTCATTCATCAAAGACAATATGAAATTTTACATTATACTTGAACATAAGGAAACTAAGAAAACACACGAATTGGAGTAATAGAGGAGTAGCGAGGGTGACGAAGTGAGGGATAATCGGGGTTTTCTTTTCAAAACATAAAAATTATATATATATATATATATGTCGGTCTGGTCTAAATAGGATTGAAGAAATTCTACCCATTTTGCATATCTCAAATTGAGCATGCATTGGCCGCTAATGAACTTGAGAGCTTCATTATTAGAATGAAGAACAAACTGCTTTGGCCTCAAGTAGCGAATCCAATGATCAAGAGCTCTAACGATGATGTAGAACTCTTTATCATAAGTTGAATCATTCTTCTTCAAATCCATCAACTTCTTGCTAAAATATGCAAAGGCTTTTGGGCTTGCACAAGAGTAACGTATATGCCAACTCCACTTGCATCACATTCTACTTCAAATATTTTTTTGAAGTTAGGAAGGGCAAGAATAGGGGACTCATAAAGTTTCTACTTGATTATCTCAAAGGCATTCTAAGTAGCCTTTGTCCATTCGAAAGAACCCCTTCTTCATGCATTCGGTAATTGAAGCCATGATGGTACTAAAATCTTTTACGAACCATCGATTGAAAGAAACAAGTCCACGAAAACTCCTTACATCATAAATGGACTTCGAAACTGGCCAAGTTGTCATAGCTTCCACCTTAGATTGCTCGACGAAGATCCCATCTTTTGAAACCACATATCCAAGGAATACAACAGTTGGAGAGAAGAACTCACATTTCTCCACTTTAGCATAGAGTTTCTGCTCTCTCAAGACATTGAAAACTTGTTTCAAACGAGATATATGCCCTTCTTTGTTCCTGCTATAAACAAGTATATCGTCAATAAACAATAACAAATTGACCAATAAAGGAATGGAGAGCCCCGTTCATAAGTCTCATGAAGGTGCTAGGAGCATTAGATAATCTAAATGACATAACCAGCCACTCATAGAGGCCTTCTTTAGTTTTGAAAGCCATCTTCCACTCATCACCCTCTCGCATCCTAATTTGGTGGTAGCCACTCTGCAATTCTATCTTTGAGAACACAGTAGAACCATATAATTCATCAAGATAGCATCAAGTCTAGGTTTAGGGTACCTATATTTAATGGTGATGTTACACCCCAATGCTCAGATACGTAGAATCCCTCGATCACTTCGGTCATTTGATTGTGACATCCCAGGAGGCATCGCCGATCATTTATTTTATCTTTCAACTATATGCAAGCGGAAGCATAAATAAAACCACCCAACCATTAAAAATAGAGATAGCATAAAACACTATATATTTATATAACACACCTTCATATATACATATGCATCACCCATTACGTGCCACTTCCTTTACATCCCAAAAACGCGGCCATACACACATCCAAAAGGAGTTTGCGGGTACACCTATCACCTCTAGTATTAAGAGGGCGACCTCAAAAAGTAATGCACCCCACGCAATCCTAATACCCTATCGGCTCCATGTACCATGGCTCAGGGTCGGGGTCCTAATTTGGGTCAATCTTTGGATTGGTTACTGCACCATCAGAGACGTTCAAGTCTATCGAGTCCTAGTGAGGTTTCTAGGTCCTGCACCCCGAGGTCCATCAAAGCCTCGGAGAGGGCCATATAAATCCTCCCTAACCCACACATACCAATCCATGAATCGGTAGGGTACTAGATTTATTAACCCCTCATCTACCCATAAAGTAGTCGCATAGTGCTCATAAAGGGTGTTTGTCCCCACGATTGGATATGGGGTCACCTCGAAACTTTGGTCCATAGAGACCCCAAAACATACATGACAAAAGGGCTCAAACATGCTTAGGGCTTAAAAGATTTAAACAACAACAGTGAGATAAAACTTAGCAAGTAAGCTCCCTAATCCTCACATGAGAAGGTAATTCACCTCAAAGTCACCCCAAACATGTAACTTATCTATAGATGGCAAATCAATAGCAAAGCCTTTACTTTACATTATTTATTAATAGGAAATAGGCCACTCAACATGTAATACCCTACCACCTACCCAATTATAGCATAAATAAGCTCTACATGAGTGCATCATCCCAACTTAATAATCCAAACATAAATAATGATACTTCCATGCACAATGTATCACATGAGTCCAGTTATTACGATCGCTCTAAGCCACAACTAACCCTCATGTCGGTGGTTTTCCGGTTTAACCAAATATCGTCTCACCCTATTGAGTATGGCAACACCTTGACTTCACTCGAAGACAACCTTGACTCGTGTCGGTGGTTTCCAATTGAGGAGCTTCGTTCCAAAATCGATCTGCAAATGGCATCTTGTTGACGTGGGGGCATCCAAAATCTATCGAGTATCGTCTCTCATAATCAAACAAGTACCGAATATATTATGTTATAACATAAGCATATCACCACTCAAGCCCATTTATTATCTCCTTTATTAGCAAATGCAAGAGTATATAATGCTCATACATCATACAATAGAATTAATTGCATACAATCCATGTGATCACATCCCAATTTATCATTCACCAAGGTGATCATGCATCAATCTCATAACGTATCACACCATGATTTCATTTAAACAATTCAACAATTTATCTTTGAAAGTAGCCTTTCATAAGTGCTCATTACTTATAATTATAGAACGTCAAGAATACTTACCATTTCAAATTAGGGATTGCATAACTATATGCTATCTTTAAAACTAGTATTCAATAGGCACTGACCACTTTAAAATTCACAACATAATGAGCACTTATCACAACCAAGATAAGTTATCATATCCAATGATAACTTATAATGATAGCTTATCACATTACATTATAGCATATTATGATAGCTTATTGCATCTAAGTATAACCTATCACGGTAGCTTATCGTGTCCTATAATAGCCTATCATGATAGCTTATTGTATTTAATTATAACTTATCGCGATAATTTATTGCATCCAATAATAGTTTATCGCCTCTACTTATCACCTATTATGATAGCCTATCACCTTAGTCCACTTATCACTTAATCTAACTATCATTAGTCCTTAATCTAATTTTTTACTACTTCTAAGCGCAATTACAAAGCTAATCAAGGGTTAGAAAGCTACTCACTTCTAGATTTAGGCCATGGAGAGTGGCGGCGACGGCAACAAGGGCTCAAGGTGAGGGGGCGATGAGGCATGGCGGTGGCTAGATGGCAAGGATGGCAGTGACAGACGGTGGATGGCTCGGTGAGGTTCATGGCCAAGGTGGTGTGAAGGCGGCAAGGGTGCTAAACAACAGCATAGACGATGAGCTTAGATAGTAAACATTGGACAACAAGGATGGTGGTGAATGGCAAGGTGAGATCCAAGGGGAAAAAGAGAGACAAAAGGGGGTGAGAATGCGATTGAAAGAGAAATGGGTTTCAGCCAAGTGGAAATGAGGGAAAGTGGGCACCGGTGAGGTTGAGAGAGAGAGAGAGAGAGAATGAGAGAAAGATTGGATTGCATTAATGAGCATGTACTAAATTCCTTAGAATTCCTATTATCCTAGCATTCACATGGCCAAGAAAGGCTTATGAAGATTGTCAATCCACGTTCATTAATGAGGGCAAAATATAAGCATGTGCTTATAATTGGAATGGGACCAAAGAAGACAACCAATCAAGTGGGCCCTCCTCTTCCTTTCCTTTTCAAATGGGCATGAATGCCCTTCAAATGGCCAACTCAATTGCCTCAAGGGCTAACTAGCTTCTAGAAGGACAAATTAGGGATTTAGAATAAGCTATAATCTAGGTCTCTCTCTCTCTCTCTCTCCCCCCTCTCTTGGCTTGGGCGCCAAGTCCATTCTTCATGCCCACAATATTTGTTTTATTTGCTTTAGGCTTCTAGAAAGGGCAAATGGGTCATTACACTAAACCATCTCACTATTCATATATGGGTTCAATAGTATGCAAGCTTACAAAAACTAAAGTGGGCTTGAATATCCTATGGACCTCCTTAGGCCACCCATGCTTAGGCCTTCTTAGGCCACTTGTGAATAGGCCCGCTTGGGCCACCCATTGTGGGCGTGAGGCCCATTGGGCCCTTCCATGGGCTTGGGCCCACGTGGCTCCTCGTTCCTGATCCGTTTTCACTTTTCCAAACTTCCACGATCTACTGATGAAAAATTGAGTTTTTGTCTCAAAGTGGCCTTCTTAACTTTTATGTGGTCTATCGATCCCCATCGTAATCCCGCTCCTTAGATTGAGGTCAACTTGAGGATGTCATGGGTGATGTCATTGATGGCTTGGCTATCGAGACACATTCTAAATAAACCATCTTTCTTGGTCACAAGTAGAGTTGGAATGAAATATGGGTCATGCTTTCTCGAACATACCCTATGTCGATAAGTTCATCGACTTGTCGTTGCAACTCCTTTGTCTCTCCCAGATTACATCGATAAGAAACTTTGTTTGGTCAAGGAGCACCAGGTAGCAAATCAATGTGGTGCTCAATACCTCTTATGGGAGATAATCCAGGTGGCAACTCCTCCGAAAATTCATTTGCAAATTCTTTCAACAAGGAATGCATTTTTAGGTGCATGGGTCACTCTATCTCACTCTTTTTCTCTACCATAAGCAAAGTAAATACATTCTTTTGTTTGATAATGGCTCTCTCAACCCGTGTTTCCACTCAAGAATATATTTTCCTTGTGTTTCCCTCCCCAAGTTGGTTATTACATATCATGAAAGGAATCAATGGCACAAGAGTAATGCATTTTTGTTCCTTGTTAAATGATTACGCGTTCTTGTGCCCATCATGCACAACATTTCTATCATACTACCAAGGTCTTTCCAATAACAAGTGGCATGCACCCATGGGAATTACATCATACAAAACTTGATCTCAATAATTCTTTCCAATCGAAAATGATATGAGAGCTATTTGGTTACCTTAAGATCATTTCCTTGACAGAGCCATTGGAGCTTGTACAGTTGAGGATGTTTGGTTATTGGAAGCTTCAAATTATCAACCAAGGTTGTTGATGCAACGTTGGTGCAGCTCTCGCCATCAATAATCACCGAACAACCCTTTCCATTGATAGTACAATGGGTGTGAAAGATATTCTCCTTTTGCTTATTCTCATTTGGAGAAACTTTAGTATGTAATGCTCTACAGATGACCAATAACTCACCATCATCATCTTCCTCCACAATCTCATCTTCCTTTTCAGATTCGAAACCATTTTGCTCCAAATGGTTCTCATCTTCTTGAAGTGCCAAATTGATCTTCTTAATTTATTAAAGAGTCATAACTCTTCGATTAGGAAAATTAGCTTGTAAATGCCTAAAGATATGGCACTTAAAGCATTTCCTTGTGTCACCTCCAGTTTCTTTTGGAGTTCTTTGAAAGGCTTCAAAAATTTCTCCTTGCCTTTGTCTTTTGTCAATGCACTCTTGACCTTGTTTTCCTTAAAGTATAGTGTCCTTTTTGATGAGGTTCTCGAAGAAAACCTCTTGCTCTTCAATTGCGTTTCGACTTTCATAGCCAACTTACATTCATCTTCAAAGGACCAATAAGGTTCAAATTCAACCAAATCTGCAATATCCCGATTTATTCCCCCAAGAAATCGAGCGATGGTTTGCTCTAGAACTTCTGGAACTTTGCACCTCATCTTGAGTTGTCCAAACTCCTTGATGTATTCTTCAATACTCATCCCTTGCTATCTTAGGGAATTAAGTTTGAGGAACAAGTCTTTCTTATAATTGTCAGGCAAGAACTTCTTTTTCATCAACTTCTTGAGTTTTTCCCAAGATTTGATTCAGCATTTTCCTTTTCTAGCTCATTGATGCTTTAAATTCTCCCACCAAAGAGAACTATGCACAACCAATGTCAAAAATTAGGGATTTTTGATAACTTATTTGAACACCCAATTTCGACAAAGCTTGCGCATATTCATTAGCTACCTATACTTTGTCAATTTAAGGACAATGAACCTTACGTCTCTTTTTGTCCAAGTAGGACTTGAAGTCAAAAACTCGTTAAGTTGTATGCAGCCAATCAACAAAGTCGTTAAGATTGAGATTACCCTCAAATTTAGGAACCTCCACTTTGATATCACATTCAATTTCCTTATGCCTCCCTCTTCTTATCTGGATTCAATATTTAGAGTCACTAGAATGATCTAAAGTGGAACTGGAATCACCATGAGAACTTTGATGAGAATCCGACTTGTCACGTTGATGACGATTGTTAGGATGCCTTGCTGGTTGTCCTTGTCTTGCCGGATCCTCTAGAAGATTGAGGACTCACTTCATTTGCTGCTGGAGATTCTGGATAGCATGATCTCGTCTTTCGTTATGTGCTTTCTCCAAAGTCAAGCCTCTTGGAACCAGATCATTCATCTTTTTTTTTCTTTTAGATATAAATAATAGATGAGATAGGAGATAGGTAACAAAAGGAATCACTCAAAATGAGTTCAAGCTTGAGCTCTGATACTAACTTGATGCGTGTGTAAGTCAGTGATTCCATGTTGAAGGGATTTTTATGATTGAGTGTTCGGGAATGTGTGTGTAGGGGGGGATGATTATCAATGGGTAAATATAAGAGCATGATAGAATGGGATCTATGGTGATGGATATCGAAAGATAAATTGCAGAATAAAAGATAGATTACAATCCCACCAAGGTTTAAAGGATGCGCCACCAACCATAGATGAAGATCGAGATAAACGAAGTTCACCATCAAGGCTTAAAGAACGAACCACCCATCAAGGATAAATGACTTTGAGATAAGATAAGCTCACTACCAAGGCCTAAGAAAAATCCACCAGCCAAGGATAAATGACTTCTTAGCTCACCATCAAGGAGTAATCCACTCTCAAAGGATAAATGGACCGAAATAGGAGTTATCCACTTTTCGAAAATGTTCAATCACGTAGAGGAAAGCTCAAATATCTCATTTGTCAAATCTAGTCTAGTCTAGTTACAAATGAGAAGCTGACTCTATATATAGGAGAGATACAACTTATAAAAGTAATAAATAGACATGGAAACTAGCTTGACATTAAAAACCTAGGAACTTAGAATTTTGACTCTTGAAACTTATATAGCAATAAAGACTCATGGGAAAATAGATATGCATTTAATGACTTGGGAAGCTACATTCTTGATTCTTCGGCCTTGCAAAATTCGTGCTCCCACCTTAATCAGAAGATAAATACCTCAAGACTTCATCAAATAACAAAGGAAGTTGTTCAAAATGGCCTCCCATTGATATGTTGTTGAAAGATTTCAAGATCAATAACTAATAAAGCATACCGAGAAATCAGCAACTAATATATCATACCAAGAATTCAGTAACTCATTAATTGTGAGTATCGATAATCTCGGTAAGAATAGTTCGATACTGCTTTAGTGGGAAATTTCAGACTCGACCCATTGAAGCACGTTATGCCCAAATTCCATCTTGACTTGAATGAGCAATGATGGTGCTGAGGGGCTAATGGAGCTACGTCAATTGCTCCCACATCACCACGTGTATGCCCATGTCACGTATCACCCTTGTCTATAAATAGTTAATAATGAAAATTCAGTTTCATGTCCCATGGTTCCCTTTCGTGTTCGTTCTTTCTATGTGTTTGTTGATTGTTTGTTTATGGTCATGTTTAGCTTCCGCATGTGCTATAAGTGAAAAGACTATTAATACGCGTTAGAGCAAGGTGACGCCCTCGGACGTCACAGGCTTGTGCGAACTTTCCACTGCACGATGTAAAAAGATGCTTCTTTTTTTATGGGATCTCTTACCTTCTTTCTCATAAGTAGCATATCTTCCACTTCCCTCTGTACTTTCTCGATCATAATGTTTTTAACTATTCTTATGCCATAATCTCATTTCTAATAATCATTCATAACTTTTAAATCTCATATGAGAATGTATGGGTAATTGAATATTAGAATTGTCATAACTTTCATGCGACGCTCACTTGTCAAAATTTTTCAACAAATCTTTTAAGTGCCTGGTCACTTACATCTCTACTCTGATTTTTTTTTTCCCCAATGACTTCATTGTTGGTTGCTCAGCCATCCACTCTTACCACCTCCTGAGGTACTCCAGCCTTCCATTTTACGCTCCGTCTTGTCATTATTTCAACTTTTGCCCCATCGACATTCCCAGTTTGTTCATTGTTCCCATTTTGGCTTTGCTTTGTTGTCGATAAGTTCTGGGAGACCCCTTTGCTGCTTGTCGACCTTCCCCTAAGTTTTCGAACATAGGAAAGTTTTTTCCTGATTTCAAAGTCTACCCTCAAGTATATGCTCGACAATTCAAATTGACTTAGGAGATACCAATGCCGACCTTATATTCTATGGAGATTTCCTTTTCTCTACATAGCATAAAGTAGATGCGGCCTTTTGACTGCCATTGCAACATTCGTTTTATCATTCTAAGGTGGTACATCGTTTGCTCTTTGGTTTCATCATTCTCCTATGCATCATATTCCCTAAAGTTGTACCCGTTGCCAACAGATACAAATTTAATGGTCTACTTGCTTTAGATGACGTCAACACAAGAGGATTAGTCAAATATTTCTTAATTTGATTGAACGCAAATTATTGCTTTTTTTTTCTCCCATATGAATAGCTCATTATTTTTCAACTTAGTAAAGGAGAAAAAGACTTTTGTCTTGCCAAATATATTAGCAGTGAATAAACATAAAAAAATGTTTTTTTTTTCCGATTATCATTTGTAACTATTTTTAGTCATCGGTGATGGTAACTCTAGAATTGCCTTAACTATGTTCTTATCTACTTCAGTACCTCTATAATTAATCAGGAATCTTAGGAAATTATAAGCTTTTACTCCAACAACACACTTTTGAGGATTCGTTTTCAAAGAACATTTTCTCATCTTACTAAAGGCATGTTTAAGATAGTTGAGATAACTTACCTTATCAGAATTGGCAATGACATCATCAATTTAGACCTTCATTTACTGATTATGTCAGGGAATATGAAGTTCGTCACCCATTCATAGGATTTTGTTATCCAAGCTTGTCCACTGCAAGGCTATGAGTACTAATCCATGGGTTTATCTGAACAACATTCGGATTCATCGAACGATGGATATGGTCCCAGGCCACCACACGCGCCCTCTTCATTTCATTAGGAAATATAATTTCTTAATCCTGACGTGATTAATGCTTATCAAGTGCATTGGAGGAGTATAGAACTAATTATAGTCAATTCATTTGCTTCTGTAATAACTTTATTTTTCTTTTTTGTCAACTTTTAGTGTTGATGGAAAATGGTTAAAAGGTAAATACCGTACAGAAGACAAATGTCATTTAAATGACATTATTTTTAAAGTGAGCTGGTTGGACTAAAATTTTTCCTCAGTATTAAGGCTAATGAATTAATTTAACGAACAAAGTTTCGTTGATGGTTTACTGCGAGTTATTTGGTATATCCTGCGGGTGAACCGTAACTTTATTATGGCGTAGGCGTGTTACAAAGTAAGCATATGTTTTAAAGCTGCAGTATCTCAAGTAAAACGATTCCCTAAAGACTGTCATAAGCTATAATACGTTGTGGTGCAGGGGTGCTACGAAGTGTCATAACCTGTTGCAGCTTTTTAAATGATATAGTTGTGAGATGTTTGCCAAATACCTTATTAAAACTGCAGCACCCCTTTCCAAAACTGAAACAGATTTTGTGGAAAGGTACAGCAAATAGTTCTTGCAATGTGGATGCCTTTTCAATGTTCAAGCATTACCTGACGTCTTTTAATTATCTATTCTGCTAAGTTGGTAATCTAGGGATTATTTGGTGACCATTCAGTTAGCTCCTTCCCGGAATTAAACTTTTTAGGCTTTCTTATGAATCAAACTGTATTGGAAAGTTAAGAAATGCTGTAATCCTGGGTCATTTCTTAATTGACTATGAAACCGTACTGATTGTATGGCTTCATAAGGCAAGCCAAGAAAGCGAAGGAAAGAAACTAACTGCTTTTGCATATTTTGAACCCTGCATACATTTAAATTGCCGAAGTACGCAAGTTGCAGATTGTCCATATTATGTAGCTGGCTGACATTGGCCATGCAAATGCTTCGAGCAACCTCACGATTCATCATTGACTTTTCTTTATTTTGAGTGATCGACAAAAGTGCCCTTAGTCATGATCGAATTTCCAAAAACATAGTAGTTTGTGTGTTGCCCTGTACAGAGTTTGCGTGAAAGAACAGTACGTAATATGACGACTAGTTTAATGTGAAATGGGTTGTGTTTATCACCTTAAGTATGTCGTAATTTCACTGAATAGTATCGAAGTAACTGCAGAGCTCAGTTACAGCGAAGTGAGAGAAGAGGAACTTGATGATAACATTGTGAAGCCAGTCATCAAATGACTTGGGATTGCCAACTCTGCATGTATACATCCTGATTTCTCTTATTCAGCATTTCAAGCTCACAGGCACGGGGGCACTGAGTGGGTGGAGATAAAGGACAAGAGCTCATCAGCCGTCCATGTCACTAGGGAGAGGTTGCACAGAAGGCTCACCAATTCCTCATTCAGCACAGAGAGCGTCGATAAACGACCTGTTGAGTTAATATAGCAAAGTAAGTCAATCATTACTACAGGACTGTGCCAATTGCACATCATTTCTAATCTTGCAATTTCTTGGTTCCCCTCTTAATATTGCCAATTTTGTGTTTGCTAATGATAGATGTAACAAACTGTAGGTCTTTGGAATGGAACGTGCTCTGCTCATTAAATTTAGCTAAAAAGACAAGTGCTGGCATTCTGTACTGCTTTAATCTGAAGGAATGAGTTATTTTACTTATCACCAAACGGCCACAATGAATCTGAAGAATTATATGGTACTAGAATGATTCACTTTGGTCATACCGCATGGAAAAGGTGTAGTCCTGCAACAGTTTGTACTGGACAAGTACCTGAACTCTTGATGAGATTTAGAAGCGAAGATGATGCCAAGACTCTCTCCCCCAGTGCTCTATCAAAGTTCAATGACTTTAGCATCTGTGGCATTAAAATTGAGCACGCCTCCAACCGTAGATCTCCGTCCTCGACCAAATGGAGAAACCGGCTCAGCCATGAGACAGTGATGACGCCAGCTCGCACCAATACAGGGATACCATTTTCGATTGCACCTGAAAGGGCAGTTAAGAACCTCACTCTGCCATTCCTGAGCAAGACAAGAGCTGTTTTCCTTAGCCAGTTTTCGGTTTCCTCTTCTTCTTCATCCTAAAAATTGCAGCATTGATTAGCCAAACCATGTTCTGGGTTATAGTGAGAGCACAACTTACGTTTCCACAGAAAGTGAGACTTGAAGTACATTTCATTCATTAGAGCTGCTAGTTTGAAAGAGCACGAAATTCACAAGGCTTGTTGCAACTTTCGACTACAAAAAGCTGAATAATGTGTTTTGGAAGCATCAAGTTGTTTATGCCATATTAGCTTCAGAATTCTCAGTGTGTCGAGAACTGATGTGTAGCAGACTAGCAGTGATGTTATGCGATTCTTATCTGGCTATTAAAGGCTCAACTGAGTATAATACCAACCTTTATGCATGTAATTAGCTATCAAGGAATTTTGCACTAACCAGACCAGTTCCGCCTGCATAATTCCACTTCAAAATGAAGTGCCCTCACAAGACGAACTAAATTTCCCCTTTCCTTAGACTCCCTTTCCCTGGAAACTTCTCAAATAATCTACTATGAAATTGAATTTGAATAACACACTAACCCTGGGCGTTGTAGTACCAAGAACTGTATTTTCACTGTGGAGTGCCATGTCTGGATCTTCTGGAAAACCCAACTTCTGCAGAAGCCATTGTTCAGTCACCGGCTCTCCTGTCAAAAGAAAATGGCCTCCAAGCATCAGGAGACTTCTTGCCACTTGTTCTTGGATATTTTCACCGACTAATTGACAATCCAAAGCGGCTATGATCGCCTCGAGCGCTTCTTCTCTGTATAAACTGCACATCCCACAGTCTTCCTGCAAGAAACTACAGTTCCTTATGGAGGTCGTTCTAGGATCTCAAATCGAAAGTTCCACAGAAATTAAAAAGCTCAACAATTAGATATTTCCAATATTTCACAACATAATTAGAAATACCAGAAGATCAAGCTGCAGTAAAATTATGGCAAACAGTGGGCGTTTTTCCAATGAAGCTCTTTGGAGGTAAATCAGCAAGACTTGCATAGCATTCAGCCCACCCCATCCACTTTTTACTTCACACAGGAACTTGTTTATTTCTGACCTTCTGTTATAATAACATGGCTGAGGATATCAATCTGGTCTTGCAAATATAGTTAAAGTACAAGGTTTGTTGAGACAAGAAAAATGTACCTGCTAAGGCAGAGAAACTCAATTAGTAAATTTAAAGCATGAGTAGATTTCTTTTGGTATTCAAGTACAATCAGTTCAAGCAGAGAAGCCTTGTTTATATTTTCAGCAACATAATTTCGACATGTCCCATCAGCTTGGATGCAACAAGATGTAAGAACTGCAGCATTTATCCTCTCTTGAAATTCTCCTACATCGATCCGCTTTATAAGAAGATTCAATCCCCCAAGTGAGACCATATCTCTTGCATTTTCCAAGTTTTTGTCCTCGTCAAAACCCAAAACAAGTTGATTTAGCATATAGAAGGCCGCTACTCTAGGAGCACAGCATACGGTGAAAAGGGTCTGCAGTTGGTCACCGAACTCGAGGACTCGAAGGATGAGCAGGACCCACTCAGTGGATATCATCTGTTTTGCCTTTGGTTTCAAGTGATAAAGCAGAATGGCAGCTTTTAGGAATACACTTGAACGTTTCAAAAGCCTTATGAAGATCTTGAGCTGCGGGTCAGAGCTCAAAACTATCTGGCTGATGTTCCCATTCCGTACAACTATTTCCGTTATCAATGAGACCACTAGCTCAAGAACTTCGTCGTCTTGTGATGCAAATAAAACTTCAAGCATCCCCTCAATGACTGGGGCTTTGATACTGATGCTTCAATGGTGTGACCACCATGCGAGCTCAACCAGGCTTTTGTTATGACATGGATAGCAGTTTCACATTCACTTAGAATATTCGAGCAACATAAACTGGAGATGGCTTTACCCAGATCATCTGAGACATCAGGATCAATTTCTTCCGGTATGTTCTGGCTATTGCTGGAGATGCCATTTCCGCTAACCAGGCACTGGATGGGAACACTTTGGCAGTTAAGCAATGAAAAGTAGTTTGGTTTCTGCGTCTTAGGCCACAAATCAACTTTCTGATTCTCACAGTAGTTTCTCGATGATATTCGAAGAGTTTCATTCTGCATTGAGGCAATTGAATATATTACGGCATTGTTACTCCTAAAGAAAATTACAAACAGGAAACAAGTTGATTTTTGACGTACATGAATGATTCTGGTGCTGCTACAATTTTCTTCACTACTACACAGATTCCCTTCATCAACCGAACCAAATTTTCTACTTCCACACTCAAGGTCCATAGATCGTCGATCCAGTCGGCGACCAAAAACCGCCTGGTATCTAGAGTGACATAGAAGACCATATAGCTTATCAGACATTCAGCATATCTTAATCACCTAAACTGTTGCATTGGAAAATTATTTGGCATGAGTCGCATAAACTTACAGATTTCCACTAATTGAGGAATGTGTAGTATATGAATCCAGCGATTGCCTTCGAGTCAATCTGTGGCTATGCGTTCTTTGTGGTTTCACGTTCCTTGAAAATTCATGGCTCGGTTTTAATGGCAAAGGCACGTCTGGAACTGAAGGAGCCTCGACCCCTACTTTAAGCCACTGTTTGTAATACAGGGCAAACCGAGCAGTGCCCATATCCAGTTGGTCATTGTACGACTTGCTTAAGCATTTCAATTTCCTCTCATCCTCAACATCGTCCGAGCTTGAAAGGAATTCAACTTCCCTAGTGTACCAAACCCTGAGGTGAAGAAGGTGAGGAAGGAAGAGATGCTCCCACAGGTCAGGAAGCAAGTGAGTCCTAGCAAGAAACGGTGAATCACAGAAAACCTGAAGCAAGTGCCTAGCTGAGATTCTATCATTCTTCTCTAACTTGTAGCTAATGGAGAGGTACAATTGAGCGCAAGCTGAGAGATATGAATTGGGTATCCCACAAGTGGAACCGTTCCTCATTTTCTTCGAATTCAAAGATGCGACAACATTCAGAAGCCCAATGGAGTTTCTCAGGGACTTCATCCTCCGGTCCTTTCTTTTTATACCTGGATCATCCAACAATTTTTCAATGCTATCGATACCCATTTCCATGCTCTTTAGGATCTCATCGTCGGCATTCCTTTTCTTCCGTGCCAAGCAAGAACCGCATTTCTCACGAATGCTAATCCTAAAGCTCTCATCCGTCACATACCGACCAGCATAGCCACTTAGTATTGAGATCACTGCTTTGATAGCCACCGTATCAATGGCAGGCTCGTCTCTTATCTCTGATACCAGCGATTTATTAGCATTCAACCTCTCTGACATAGAAGCGGCCCTTTCCGACACCAAAGCCAATGAACTATTCCTCCGCCTATCACACCTGACGGGTTTCTGCTCCGCAAACTCAAGGCTTTTCCGACCGCGGCAGAAGTACCCAGGCAACTGTTTTGGCTCGTCGTTTTGGGTCATATCCAGGAACTTCACTGGGGTGGTCAACAATAGCTGTCCGTCCTCGAATCCTTCTTCTGCCAGCAATTCCTGCAGAGAAGCCATTTCGTGGATACAGAGTCTCAGATGTGAAGGAGTGAAGAGGAAGAGAGGGCTGAAAGCTCCGGTTCTGTCATTCTTTGAAGAAGATAACAAAAGACAGCTTGGAAAACACAGAATGAGGTGACGAAAGACATGAGACAAACCCTCGTCTGGGCATCTTTATTTGGCCGTGTCTTTCCTGGACCACCCTGTGCTATGGCAGTTTCTTGTTGATTTTGGCTTTTGTTGTGGTTGAGCCGGTTCATTCGAGGCGTTTCTGTGATCCCGTTGGGTAAAATCCGAGGATCAGTTCCCTAAAAAAATCACCAATTTTAGGTTGAATTTCGATTCTGACCTCGGCTTTTTTTTCCGAGGGGGGGGCGGGGTGGCTAAAGAACAATCGTCATTTTCGAACTACATCCCAAATCTGAGCTCGTCAAAATTCCGTCCGACATGGTTGCTTCGATGTGGAAATTCCGCGTCAGCAATGAATTCATCTCGTTTGCTGACGTTTAATACAAGCAAAAAAAAAACCCAAAAAAAAAAAAAAAGATGTGAGAGAGAGGGGCAAGCCAGTCGGGTGGCGGTTAGGGTAGAGCAGGGAACAGGATAAACCGAAGGAGGAGTCGGTCGGTTCGGTTAAGAGCCAGGTTCCAGGTTAGGTTCCTTTTCCTGGGAGCCGGAACCGGAACCAAAATTAAAAAAAAAAAACTATTTCCCCTACGTTTCTTCCCCCCTTCCCCTTTCTTTTTCCCCCTCTCTCTCTCTCTCTTTCTTTTCCCCCCTTTTTCCTGCTCCCGTCACTTCCTGCCCCCAACCTTTTTCTTTTCTTCTCTCTCTTCTCTTTCCCCCCTCTCCACCCCTTCTTCTCCCCTTCTTCTTCTTCTTCTTCACCGCCCCTCGCTGCTTCACCCCTTCTTCTCCTCTTCTTCATCTTCTTCTTCTTCGCCGCCCCTTGCCGCTTCACCCACCACCACATCGCCGCCCCACGCCCTACTCACCACCATCTCTTGGCCACTGAACCACCACCCCAGCTCGTCCAGACGAGCCGTCTCGCCGTTGAGCCCGACAAGCTATCGCGCCATCCGCGCTGCCCCTCGCCGCCGTGAGCCGCCACCGCCGTCCCCAAGCCCTTTGTCACCACCTCTTGTTGCTCGCTCGGCCGTTCGGGCCATCGTTGCTCCGAACCGCCATCGCGACAGAGCTCTTCCCCCTTGGCCGTGGGTTGAGCCGCGACCGCCGCCGTCTTCGCCGCGCCGTCCGTGCCGTCGTTGGTGCCGTGAGACTCATGTCTTCGTTGCCGTCGCCGGACCTCCCTCGACACCACCGCTGGATGCGTCACCCCTCGCTCGCCTCGCCGTTCAGCCGCTTGCCGTCGACGCCGCTCGTCCCCCAAGTGAAGGCTACTCGCTCGCCAGCCCCTCGACGCGGCTCGGCTGCTCGCCCGCCCGCCCAATCAACCTTAACTCCACACCCCTTCGCCTCCGCCCCAACGAAGCTACTGCGCTACGGGCTGCGATCGGCGGCGGCCGAGGAGGAGAAGCGGGGAGGCGGCGGCGGCGGGCGAGCTCTTCTTCGTCTCGGAGGTTGGTTTCGCCTCGACCTCCTCTCCTTTTCTGTTCGCGGCTTTGACGGTTTTTCTGTTCCTCAGCCGGTAGTTTAGGGTTTCCGTGTGTACGTGTGAGTGAGTGATTTTCGAGAATCGGACCGAGTCGAGCACGCGTTCGTCACGTGTGAAGATCAAGCTATCGTTTGCTTTTGCTTATTTCGATTAGGATGTACAATTTGTGTCGGTTTGTGCAAGGGCATAGAGAATTTGATCTTTGTGTTACCTCGTTTGTGAATGGAGTGCTGGATGTGTATGTCATGGCGTGTTCTGGAATTGCTCTGTGCATGTCGCACCCCCCACTATGAATTTAGTTGTTTATGGCGTGTTAAGGAATTGCTCCTCTTTATTGGCAGGTATTGAAAATGGAGGGCCAACTATTGAATTATTTGTGGATATTCGCGCCCAATACTAAAATGAAAAAAAAAAAAAAAAAAAAAAGAACCTGTGGAACCGGGAACCGACCACGGAACTGTGCAGGGTAGGTTCCAGGAGTTCTTGGTTCTCGACGGGTAGGTTCCGGGTTCCAAAAATTGAGGAACATGTACCCGAGGGTAGGTTCGGGTTCGGACGGAACCGAACCGGAACCGGGAACCGCTCACCCCTACAAGCCGGTGGTGGAAGACACGAAGTTGGAGGCGATTGGATGGATGACGGCGACGCAACCTACCCACCGACGATGATCCAGCGAGGTGGTGATGGACGGAGGGTCAGTTGACCGCCCCAACCCCTGACTACGAGCAGTCCCCCTCACGCCCCTGACCGCCCCAATCCCACGTCTCCCTTCCATCACATCCTTGCCGCAAGAACTCGTCCTCTAGAGATCAACGACGGCCGTTGACATAGAAAATCCAGTCGTGGCTGCGGCCACCGTAGTCGACCTTGAACCAACCCAAATATGAGGTGAAGCTAAGCACTAGTTCTCAAATCCAGGGCTCATTCAAGCTTAGATCCAAAAACTAAGGCTCAAGTAGGGTTGAGCATTGGTCCAGGGTCAACTTGGACCAATCCTGGACCAGCCCAGCCCTGCCAGTCCTAGTTTGGTTTATAGGGAGACTGAGTCGATCCTTGGTCCTAGAATTCCTAGACCAAAGACATTTGTGTGTAGATCGATCCTCGGCCCCAAAGTTCGAGTCGATCCAACCCAGGACCAACCTTGACTATATATATAATATATAATTTATAACTTTTTTATATAGAGAAAACCTTAAAATAAACGACGTTAATAACATTAAACAACTCTTTAGTTAAGAGTTCAAGTAATTTTACATTGTTCTTTAATAACTTAGGTTTTTAATGTCTTTTATGGCATCAATAGTCACAATTTACGAATGAGAAAAATGTTTTTGTGAGGAGTATTCACGGCGTCCAAAAAGGCACCTTATGACATCATCATCTAGTATTCGTTTTCTTTTGTCTTATTTGTCCTCTTAGTCTTCAATTTACAAAAAAAAAAAAAAAAAAAAAAAACTTCTCCGCTCGCCCCTCAACACTCGTCTCGCTCGCTTTGGGTCACTTGTGCCGCTCGCCACTTGATGCTCGCTTGGCTTGTTGCTCCCTGCTTGACATTCGATGCTTATTCTGTTCGATGCTCACCCCACTTGACCCTCACTGCTTGCCTTTCTTAAGCTGACCTTGATTAACATCGAACCCATTGGGTCGGTACGGTCCTCTGTTGCCTTTTCAAGAAGTACAAAAAATGAAATAAAAAATTATTAGTTACTCCTAGGTTAACCTTGAAATTGGACCAAACCCATTGGGTCAGTCCAGTCCTCAATCGTTTTTTTAAGGAGTACAAAAAATGAAATAAAAAAATTATCAGTTGGTCCCGGGTTGACCTCGGAACCGAACTAAACCAATTGGGTTGGTCCGATTCTCGGTTTCAAACTCAATAGGGTCGGTCCTCGGTCCCAAAAATTAAGAACCAACACTGTGCGGATTTGTCTTAGGGTTAGGGGGTGGACCGGCCCAACCCAGACCATGCTCACCCCTAGTCTCAAGTTTGCTAGCCAAGCTCGAGCGAGGACGAGCCGCGGTTGGGCTAGTGGAGATCGGATGCGAGGGGCCATCAGCCTAGAGCAAAGTCTTTAAGCAATGGAGATTAGTGTTGTATTTATGGTGGGTTAATTTATGTATCTCTCAAATTCGTATATCTCTTGGATTTGTGGAACTATAATTCATGATTCATGTATTTTTGGATTCTTGTATCCATTTAATTCTAATATCTTATAGGTTATTGTATTTATTGAATTCATGGTTCATGATGAATTCTGAACTCTATTAATAGATTTGAAACTTCTCATTCCAAGTAGAAGCGAAACACGCACATCTCCTCTTTTCAAGTTTTCTCTAAGTGTGTCGGTTTCAAGAAATGTTATACAGAGTCATATTCATATAGTGCCGATACCAATAAGTTCGATATGTTGTATCTTGGGAAACGAAATTTGTGAAACTGCCTACTACCGTTGGCAGGAACTAATCATCTTAAGAAGATTCGACTAGCCGTATCTCACCTCAAATTACTATTTCTTACTATTATCACTTTTTGAATTTATTATTTTCTAATTATAACAAACAACGTTATTTATTCTTTCCCCAATATTTCTTCTTCTCCTCCTCTTTATATATTTCCCAACAATTTGTGGTGAGGGGTTAGGGAAATAGAGATCTAATAGGCAGTTGACGACATAAGGGAGGATGGTCCCATGGTGGTGGAAGGCCGTGAGGTGGCGATGGAAGGCCATGAGGGTCAGTTGAGTTGACTATGAGTTTGCGGCTCCGTTTGATAATGTTTCCATTTTTCTATTTTTGTGTTCATTTGTTCCCAAAATAAAAAATAAAAATAAAAAATGAATAGAAATATGTTTGGTAACGTCAGCTAATTTTTTTATTCCCTGAAACAAATCAGTGGCCAGGAAAATGATTTGGAACAAAAAAAAATTACTTCTTTTGATGAAAATTAGATTCAAGATGGAATAAACTTTTAGCACTTTATTATATATATTTTTTAATGTCATTTTCTTTTAGAAATAATACTAGGTCGTGAAAACTAGTGACTCCAGATAATGTTCGCTATTCTTATGCACCTGTATTATGATGCCCAAAGATTAACTATCAACGTCATATATTATGACTTATGAGTTACAAACCAGTGAGACTCTCTCCTACCATTTTTTGTCATCCATCCTTGACTAACTATTACGTTGGATTTTCTTAGGTGTCTTAGAATATCTTGATCAATTACATCATGACAAAAGTCCAGTTTTATCCAAATATGAAAGATCAAGTCTCCATCGATATTACTTATAATTAAATGAAAAAATTGGGAATATAAATTTTTAGGGTTGTACCAAACACATTTATACACTTTTTCTATTCTAGGAATGGAAATTTTGTGCAATTACCAAATGCATTGTTCTGTTCAAAAACTCATCCAAGATAGAAATATAAAAACCTATTCTTTAACAAAAATTGTTTTCAGGAATAAAAATGTTACCAAATGCATCCTAAGTGGACTTCTATTTGTTGTCTTCCACGATGAGAAGAAAGAACAAAAAAAAAAGGAAAAAAGAAAAAGTAGGAAAAAAATAGTGAAAACATTTATAATCGGCATGTGGAAAAAGAAAATTTTGTAGAATGGACACATCACCCATTTAACATATCACTTGACCAAAAATAAACTGGTTAGATATAAGATTCAAGTAAAAGTTTATTATTATTTTTTAAAGAAAAAGTCAAAATTAGGATTTCACTAAAAGTCGATGAAACCCAAAAACGGATGTCGTTACTTGCTAGGTTGATTAGCTTGTTTCTCTATTTAAAAAAAAATAAAAAATAAACCAATAATCTATGGTTGTTTGCTCAAAAAATCATTGTGATTATATTATTAACTAGGGGTGAGAATGGTTCGAGTTGGGTCGGTCCACCCCCTAACCCTAGGACCAACCCGCATAGTGCTAGTCCTCAATTTTTGGGACCGAGGACCGATCCTATTGAACTTGGGACCGAGAATTGGATCGACCCAATGGGTTCGGTCCGATTTCAGGGTCAACCTAGGAGTAACTAATAATTTTTTATTTCATTTGTTGTACTCCTTAAAAAAAGAAATTGATGACCGAACTAACCTAATGGGTTCGGTCCGATTTCCAAGTCAACCCGAGACCAATCAATAATTTTTTATTTCATTTTCTGTACTCCTTGAAAGGGCAACCTAGATCGTATCGACCCAATGGGTTCGATGATGAGCGAGGTCAGCTAAGAAAAACAAGCGGTGAGGATTAAGTAGGGTGAATGTTGAATAAAATGAGCATCAAATGTCGAGTGGGGAGCAACAAGCCAAGCGAGCATTAAGCGGCAAGTGGCACGAATGACCCAAAGCAAGCGAGACGAGTGTCGAGTGGCGAGCAAAGAAGTTATTTCTTTTGATTTTTGCAAATTGAAGACTAAGAGAACAAATAAGACAAAAGAGAATGAATACTAGAAGATGATGCCATAAATAGTTGTTTATGCCTTTTTGGACGCCGTAAGGACTTCTCACAAAAATATTTTCTCTTTCGTAAATTATGACTATTGACACTATAAAAGACATTAAAAATCTAAGTTATTAAAAAATAATATAAAATTACTTGAACTCCTCACTAAAGAGCTATTTAATGTTGTTGACTTATTTATTTTAAGGTTTTCTCTATATAAAAAAATTATAAATAATAATATATGTGTGTGTGTGTGTGTGTATATATATATATATATATATATGTATGTATGTATGTATGTATGTATGTATGTATGTATGTATATGTATGTATGTATGTATGTATGTATGTATTGTCAGGGTTAGACCAACCCGAAACTCTTAGGACCGAGAACCGACCCACATAATGCTGGTCCAGGAATTCTAGGACCAAGGACTGGCCTAGTCTCCTTAGGAACCGGACCAGGACCAGTAGGGTTGGGCCAGTCTGGGGTCGGTCCAGGGTTGATCATAGACCGATGCTCACCCCTATTATTAACTAAGGATGAATTTAATTCTATGCTATGCGAGCCAACAATTCTTGACAAAGACCATATCCTTGTGTTTGATTGTCAGATAATTACACTAGAAAGAATTGAGAATTTGCAATGTGAGTTTTAACAAATTGTTTCATCGATCTTGTTTCCGCAACGAAATATCTTTTACTAAGTGTCATTTTCGACTTTTATTTAAAGGAGACAAAGGTTATGTGCTAATGCCAGTGAGGATATCAAATGCAATATCATAAAAGTTCCAATTACAAACGAAATTGTACAGCCTTGATGACTGATAACTCTATAAAAATAGAGTTATTTTACCTATTTTAGGCAACAATTAATGCAATATCTATGAGAAAATATTTGGATTTCCTTTTGATTATTTGAATTTTCCTTATTTATGCAGAATAATGATATATGGAGAAGATAAGGAAAAAGATGGCAAAATCGAGGAATTTAAATCAAGCAGCAGTGGGAGATAGATATCAAATCAAAATCCTCTTATTTACTCCCTGATTTTGTGCGCAATTGCTTAGAGATAAGGATTTTGGATATATCCTATGAAGAGGAGAATAAAGAGAGAGAGAGCTAGGTTTTAGTTAGTTTTTCTACTAGATCGTTTTTCATTATTCTGAGAGTTTTTCAAGTATTTTGAAGATAAGACAAAAGTGGTGACAGAATTCTTGTTCTTTGATTCAAGATGCTGAGTTTAATTTATATTTATATTTCTTCATCTACTATGTTCTAATTTTCTTTTGTTAGGCTACGATGTAGCCTAACCATGATGATGTGAATTTCATGATTTTTATGTTTTATAATTGATTTCATTCATGTGAGTTATATATTATTGTGCTTAATGCTTTTGAGTGATTGTGGCCACCACTTGAATGATCGATGTGCATGTTTGAGGCGAAGTGATAATATGCAATTGCTCATTATAATATATAACCATGAATTAAACATGGATAGAAATATACTGCGTTATTTGTGTAGCTTTCGGTGATAAGGTGATCCAAAAGACTCATTGTAAGCCGGGAATATTCATAGTTTTTAATGCACTTATGTTTATTTTAATTCACATAGAGATATAGTGGATTAATAAACTGAGTAGGTTTGCTATACCTAGAGATAGGATAGTAAATAGGTCAGGAAATTCCGCTATCACATGTTTGATATTGTTCTTGTATTCACAATAATCTGAAATTCATATCTAGTGGTTATGGTGAAATCGGATGCTCTAACATATTTATCGATCGATTTACTGCATTTGTTTTTAATTTATTCTCAATTATATTTTGATCTGTTAGATAAATTTTAGAATTAATCTATTTTAGTAGTTAATTAGTTTATTAATCATCGATCTCCGTGGGACAATACGTTTTCTCATCATTATATTACTTGTTCGACACGTTCACTTGCGTTTAGAATTTTATGAACAATGACTAAACCTTAGATTCTCGAACTGAACCTAAATTTTGTCGGAATCTAATCAACAACATAGCTCAAGCATATACGAGTTTAATGCTGAAATCTAATCAACGACAATGTACTTAGATAGAGGACACAATGTTGGAATTCAATTGACGATGCTGAGCAAGAGATACAATATCAGAATTTAATTGACGATACTGCACCAAGATAAAGATGCTCACCAAAATCTAATGGACGATAGGAATTTGGAAGCTACAACTAAAGAAACTAAAATGCAATAATGTAAAGATAAAGTAATGACATTTGATGTGTTGTTTGAGGGCTCCTTTATTGGATGACTGTGGTATTTATAGAGAAACTTGGTAATTGCTAAACAACAGTCCATCTTTTCGTAACCGTTTCCATCTTTAGGCATGTTCCTTCTTTTTTGTAACCAACTCTTTGTAACTTCCTTGATCATGTTTTAATGTTTCATAGTTTATGGACACCAATTCTACGACTAGGTATCTAGACGTTAATCACCTTTCCAATTGCGCATTCCTCTGGCACTTCTTGAAATATCTTGAAGACTCTAACCAAAGACTTACTGCCAAAATCATTCAAGCGGCCACTTTGGTCTTCATTATTGTATTTTGACAACTAGACGCGTGGCAATCCTTTGCTTCACTTTCAATCATTGAACTCCTATCCATAGGCTTGTTGATAATTGATCATATATTAATAATCTTATGATGCGCAACTTCATTGTATTTCTCATCCATGGGGAGAATTACCAAAAAAGTCATAAACCTATTGCAATCGTGCCAATTCAGTCTTAATTTTTTTTTTTTTTGGCCAATTTAGTCATAAACCTTTTATAATTGTGCCAATTAAGTTCATTCGGTTAAAATTGGCCGGCCGGTGCTGACATGGACGCCGGTCGGGGATAGTTGACCAACGAACGCTAATGTGGCAATTTTTAAATATTTTTAAATATTTTTTTCGAATTTTTTTTTTTTGAATTTTTTCCCCTTCTTCTCCTTCCTCTGGCCGGCCCTCGCCTTCGGCCAGGAAGGTCAGCCTCGCCGGCCACTGGCGAGGCTCACCCCCACCGGCCACTGGCAAAGGCAAGCCTCACCCAACGATGGTGAGGCCACCGTTGCCGATCTCGTTGAACACCACATCTACCACAGTCGAATGGACAATGATCGAGCTGCTACTACACCCACAAGTCCTTCTCAATGTCTAGAAAGAGCTCGACGATGTTGTCAGGCGGATCGGCGAGATCGGCAAGGCGATCATTAGCGAGATCGGCGACGGCCGCCCGCCGGCCACTGGTGAGGTTGGGGTCGACCTCGTCAGTGGTCGTTGAGGCAGCCGTCGCTGGGCGAGGGTCGCCTTCGCCAGTGGTCGGCGAGGGTGAGCCTCGCCCGAGGGTGCCTCGCCAGTGGTTGGCGAGGCTGACCTCATCGGCCAGAGGAAGGAGAAGAAGGGGGAAAAAAATTCAAAAACTCAAAATTTTTTTTTAAAAATTGCCACATCAGTGTTTGCCGGTTAGCTATCCTCGGCTGGCGTCCACATCAGTGCCAGCTGGCCAATTTTGGCCAAATAGACTAAATTGGCACAATTGTAAAAGATTTAGGACTAAATATGGGAGTGGACAAAGGTATAAGCAGGTGTATCGTCGAAAACCTACTCAAACATATAAGGCTGTATTTAGCAGTCAGAATAAAATTCGTGATAGGATATGATAATCATATCCTACGTTTGGTGCTTGCTCAAGATAAGATAAAGTCGGATATAAGGGGGATATAGACCAGATAAAATTATCTCATGAGGGAGGTGGGATAAAGGTGGATATGATTTATATTGTCCATAATAGGAAAGTTATTTTCATGAATAACAAACTTATTAAATTAACAAAATTAAAATTATATTTCAATATAAATAATATTTGAATTCTAATTTAAGAAATTAAAAATTAAAAATTATTTTTTTAATTTAATCTTATTTTAATTTATATATTCAACTTTAATTCTATCTTATAATAAACATTCAATCTATAAATTATATATTTATATTTATTATATATTTGAGGTATTTTTGTATTTTAGGTATGTTAGTACAATTTACTATTTGATAAAATTTTATTAAAGAATGATGAAAGGGGAAAAAAGAATAATAAAGAAAATAATTTTAAAAAGAGGAAAAATAAAATATAAATAAATTAAGGAATAGTGTCATGAGAGATTTTCACCACCTCCATTTATGAACTCTTAGGTTCATTTATAATGATATGATGTTTATATTAAAAAAAATGTACATGATATGATGTGAATATATCCGACTTTAATACTGTGATTCACCAAACAGTGGATATGATATAGAAAAATCTCAAGATTTCATATCCTATCTTATCTAGTCCTATCAAGTCCTATTTTGGTTAGAAATCCGGACGACCAAACGTAGCTTAAGATGGGCCGAGAGCTCAACATGCGATTTTAAAAAAGGTCAAACTTAAGGAATCAGGAACTAGATTATAAAATATTCAAATCATCTATACGTATTTTATGTGGCATTTCAATTCACCTCAACTAATCATACCCTTTTACAAATCTATCGTAAACTTCGCCCTTTAGCAATAGAATTTAAATTATTCTCTTTAATTGTTCAAACTATTACATCACATCTATTCTCCTTCAAGTATATTTCAATGATTCATATATATTTAGCTTTATTTTTTTTTTCCCTTAACGATGGGGTTTGCAAGCATCTGAATAATCCCAATGCCTCTATGCCATACATCGTCCTCCGTGCCATACATCGTCGATAATAATTGGAACTTTCATTCTCTTAATTGCGGTATAAGAATTTGTGACTATTCAAATCCATCACAAATTATTTTGTGTACAGTCAGGCAATATAGCTATGACAAATTGAGAAGCAAATCGATCGAAAGTGAGAGACATTGAAATTCAAAATTAAAATTGATTGAGGTGTATAGAACACACATGTAGTGTAATTTTGTCATTTGCACCACATTGGCATGTACCAAACACATAAAATATATTCTGTAAATACTAAAGTAGTAATTTTAGTGTTTGCATGGGTATAGCTCAAAACAAGTTTTCTAAATGTTCAGATTTTCATTTCAAGGCGTTAACTTTTGATTAAATTTTTAGACTTTTGTACATTTCAGTCACCTCTTCTATTTCAACTTCTAGTTGGGCAAGCTTGCCACTCAGCCTCATTTACAATGCCAGATGTCTTAAAATGAGTCAAAATCCTCTAACCTCAAACTACTTATTTCTACTTGCTACACACCACGCACATATGTGGGTGAAAGCCTCTAATTTTAATTATTGTAATAACATCATATGTGAATATCTCTTAATCTAAAATAAAACTTGGGTTGATAATGTGTTTGTTAAAATTATAGAGATCAAAGGGACCAAAATTTTAACAGTAGGCATATGCATATATTGATTTAGTGATAATAATAGCAATATTGATGATAGTAACAATGATAATATTATTAGTAATCTAATATTTATCGTAAAAGTGCAACTAAACCATAAAATATTTAGATAGTTCAATCAAGTCTGAAAACTTATTAAATCAATACTATCAAAATTTTCCATTAATTCCCTTCAATTTAACTAACAGAGTTGCCGACGTAGCTTTTATTATTGATTTTTTTAAGACAAGTGGCTGTTTTCCCTCATTTCCACTCTCTCCCCTACATTGGGGGGGGGGACTCAGTTTCCGCCGACAAGACACCCCCAAAAAAGCTCGGCAAGATAGATTCGGATTCCCACGCCGAATCGTCTGCCATGTTCAAAGGCCACCCCGCAACTCCTACGACTGCGAGAATACCATGACGTCGTTCCTCTCCGCGTCAGCGCCCCACCCCCGCTCCTCCCTCGGCCGCCACTCCCGAAAGTCATCGTCCGGCAGTTCTTCGAATCGCACAAGGCCGGATTCCACAAGATCTCCCCAACGACTGCTCCCGCAAAAGTGGCGGTGGAGCTCGGAAAGGCAGCGCCCACAAGTGGTGGAAGGCTCAGCTGCCTAAAAAGCAAAAAATTCTCGTATCGGAGCATTTGTACAGTGTGGAGTAGTCAATATATTCTAGTTGATCCTTAAATTATTGATTTAATCTTTTGAGTAAAAGTGAGTGCAAATGAATATGTAGATGAGCTCGGACTAGAGTCCCTATTAGCGATATCCCTAGGTAAATATATCAAGCTTTTGCCATGTGCTTCCAACAAGTAGTATTAAAGCCGATGGTTGATTGGTGATCCACTTCTAATGTTATCGGTATCTGGTGAACATCGAAAGAAAAGACTAATCGATGTAGTTTCCGAGTAGCCTTCATGGTTCGGTATGGTGGAAGAGATTTGGAATGAAGGCGAGTGTTGGAGATTCAAGTTGAGACATATTAATCTCTATTTATTTTGTGAAAAACATGACATTTTCGGAAAATGTTTTTCAAAAAGTCATTTTTCAAGAAAATGACTATTTTCCGGTGTTTGATTAAAACGTGAAAATAAATAGGAAATATATGGAAAGGAAAATATATTTTTTTCCTAAAATATTTTCTTTTAATCATGTAATCAAATGGAGAGCCTTCCTCTCTCCTCTCTCTCTCTCTCAGACCAAATCCTCTTCTTTGGAACTGGGTCACCCTTCTTCTCCTTGTCGTCTGAGGCACTCAAGGTTCTATCTCTAGTAACCATTTTGAAGTCACTTTCACTCCTTCTCTTCTTAATCTCTTAATCTCATATTGATCCGGCGATGCCGGAGCAAACGAGATCCCCTTCTCGATTTTCTATCTCGACTTCCTGTTTGACTTATCGAACCCGATGGATTTAATCATGGGCCTAAGTTGGCCCGGCCACGATGGGCCTAAAGGTCCGGCCCACGGGAATTAGGCCCGTGGAAAGAGGAACCTATAAAAGGGATGAGAGAGAAGGAGAAGACACCTTTTGGCATTTTCTACGTACGTTCTCTTTCTCTTCAAGAATTCTCTCTCTCTTAGAAAAGTCCAAGAAGCGACGCCGTCTCCCATTCAACGGCGATTTTTCGACATCGGATCGAACTGGACTGATTTCTCTTCCTCTTTGCGGCGTCGGTGTCTAATCTGTGGCCAACAAGGTACGCTCGAATCCGTGGTGTGCTTTTGATCGGTGATACGTGACATTCCCGGGCTTATCTTCCGCACTCGTTTTAGGGATTTGATTTAGTGTCGAATCCGGTTTTCGGGGATCCGTTATTCCCAACATTGGTATCAGAGCCCGTGTTCGCGTTTTCCCGACTTGTTTGTTGTTTGATGATTGATTTTTCGCAAAAAGCACTTCGGCCGTATTCGGATCGGGCGAGAAATCCCGACACCCGAGCGTTGTTCGCCCATTTTTCCGATTTTTTCGTAAGTCGAAATCGAAATCTGATGGCATAGGGAGGAAGGCGACGTCAAGACGAGTCCGGCGACATGTCGCACGCCGCCGGACGACGCCGCACGCGCCCCCACGCGCGGCCAGAAGGCGCTGCCCGTGGGCGCGACGCGCCCGAGCGCGCGCTGGTTCGTCCAGCGCGTGCGGCACACGCGCCGGTGGCGAGCCGCGCGCCTGCGCGCCGCCGGCCCGGCGGCGCCGGCACGCGCGCCGGTCCACGGACCCGGCAGCGTCGCGGCGTCAGCGGGGCGTCACCCAGCGGTCGGTAACCGCCGGGTGGCGTCATCGCCCGGCGTCGCGCCGGCGTTGGTTGGCCGGACGGTCACCGCCGGCGACCCGACCAGCGACCCGACCCGCGACGCCGGCAAGCGCGCGGCACGTGCCGGATGACGTCGCGTGGCGTCGGCCGCGCGCGCGCGCGGCACGTGCGGGTTGATTCGTCCGTCGGCCCGGCCGGGTGACCCGGTCCCCGGCCCGGCCCCGCCCGGCCCCCCGTTGACCGCGACCGTTGACGGCCGTTGACCGTTGACGGTCGTTGACCGTTGACTTGACCGTTGACCGGACGTTGACCGTTGACCGTTGACCAAAAAAAAAAAAAAAAAAAAAAAAAAAAAAAAAAAAAAAGGAATGTGTTTTCTTTTTCAATTATGTCTATGTGGATTATATGTAATCCATTTTATTTGTTCTGCATTTGTTGCAGGAACAATGCCTCCCCTTCAATTACGCACGCCTATTCGCGTAATTACCGATAAACAAAAGGCAAGGCTTTCGAGTTGATAGGCGGCCGCCCGATTATCGATGGGAGAGTGGTGACATAATTGATCATGTTCTTGAAGTCAACGGGAAGATACAAGAGGTCATATGGAATGGTCGTCCCATGCCACGATCGAGAGATGGTGCGATTTTTCATTAACACTCTTCCTTTGAATGGCAAGATGTGTTGAATCGCATATGGGATGTCAACGGAGCTGCTTCATACAAGAAAATTGTAATGATTTTTGTTAAAGAATATTACTGCATTGTTACAAGGGAAAAGATCCAGAATTTGAATGAAAGAGGATCTTTCCGGTTCGTGTCTTTGGCTTGGCGTTAGATGTATTGGCTTTTTTTTTGGTTTAGTGTTCTTTGTGGACATATTATGTAATGTTAACTACCTGATTGTTGTTAATGTAGCAACCTATGTGTTTGTGGTATTATATGAAAGCTCTTTTATTATATTGTATGTCAATTATACATTTGCTTTCATTATTCTTTGGTTCTTTGTGGGTAGTTAGATGTGGGTAATTAGTGAAGTTTTTGTAGCTTCATAGAATTGATTTTGCATATGACAATCATATTAATGATAGTTTTAAGTTAGGATTTTTGGAGGATGATTGGAAACGTAGTGACCTTTTGATTCTAAAACCTTACTTGAAATTATTTATTAATATGATGGGTCTGTGCAAAAAGGGATGCATAAATGATAGGCATTAATAACTCGTGCACATATGTCTGATGTGTTCAGATCAATGGCTTCAGCCACAAAGAGCATAGTTGCCGAGCTGAACAAAGGTGAAAAGCTCAATGGTGACAACTATGAAATTTGGCAAATGAGAATTCAAAATGTCTTTGGAAAAGCAAAAAGCACTAAAAGCTCTTGACCATGTTATGGAAAATCTTGAGGATCTTTGTGCGCCACCTTGAGATAGGCGATAATCGCCTCAAGGCATTTGAGAAGGATACGAGACATTTTACGTGTCGCTTTAAGCTCAGAAGGGGCTTCAAGCTCTAAGCGCAAGCGTATTGATTCGTTCAATATGTGGCAATGCAAGGGATCAAGTCCTCCTTGCAAGAAACCAAGAATTAACCAACAAAAGCGAGGAAAACGTCCTCGTGTAAAGAGAGGAAAACATCCTCATGTGAAGAATATCTCAAGGGTGAAATGTTACAACTGTGACCAAAAGGGTCACTATGCCCGCAATTGTTGCGAGCCAAAAAAGGTACACACCCTTTGTACAATTGGGAACTTTGCATATGTGTCAAGTTCTGTATTCTTAACTGAATCTCATCCTCGTGGATTTGTGGATTCGGGAGCGACGGACCATGTAGCGAAGGATAGAGGATCCTTCGTGGAATTCCGACAGTACCAAGCGGAACTAAGTGGATCTATGTGGGAAACAACTCAGCTGAAGTGAAAGGAATTGGCACATGCCAAGCGAATATGCGTGATGGACGCACTTTGTTCTTTCATGATGTGTTATATGCTCGGAGATTCGTCGAAATTTAGTGTCTGTTTTGGTGTTGGTTAAGTTTGGTTTTAATGTGAACTTCCATAATAGAGGTGTAGATTTGTATATGGATACAAACTACTATGGTCGTGGTTATTTTCTGGATGGTTTCATTGTATTAGACATTGATTATGTTAATGCAAATGTTTGTTATTCCCTTCTCACATCTCCTAATTCATATGATAACGATGTGAAAGTATGGCATGCTAGGCTTGGCCACATTGGCCAACAAGCGCATGAATAGACTAGCCAAAGAGGGCTTGTTGGGCAATATTGAAAAAGTCGATTTGCCCATATGTAAGCATTGCCTAGAAGGAAAACGACAAGGAAACCATTTGGAAAGGGTAAAAGAGCTGAATTTCCTCTGCATTTAATCCATTCGATGTTTGTGGTCCAATGAATGTGAGAGGAAGGCACGGGGCTGTTTATTTCATCACTTTTATAGATGATTATACTCGATTCGGATATGTCTATTTGATTTCTCACAAATCCGAAGCATTAAGTTGTTTCAAAAGGTTTATGAACCTAGTAGAGAATCAATTGGACAAGAAAATAAAAGCATTGAGATCCGATCGAGGTCGAGAATATTTATCTGATGAGTTCAGAAAATTATGTGATGAAAAAGGAATAGAAAGACAGTTGTCTATTCCATATACTCCTCAACAAAATGGTGTTGCGGAGAGAAGAAACAGAACCTTGCTGGAAATGGTTAGGTCCATGATGGCGCATGCTAACTTACCTATTACTTTTTGGAGTGATGCGTTGTTAACTGCTGCCTATATACTTAACCGTGTGCCTTCCAAATCAGTTACTTCCACTCCATATGAGTTATGGACGGGTAGAAAACCGGACTTAAGTTTTCTTAAGCCATGGGGTTGTGCTGCCTATACACATGAGTCCTCTCACAAGTTTGGGAAATTGGGTCCCGAGAGGAAAGAAGAGTATTTTTATAAGATACTCGGAACACTCAAAAGGGTATGTGTTCATAGGTGAGCGGGAAAGTGGGAGTATAACTGAATTTGAATCACGGGATGTCACATTCTTAGAGGATGAATTTCCTAAGAAGGGCGAAATAGGGGAAGATCACTCCCTATTTGAAACCTTGGATCAAGATAATGATCTTAGTGGAGTTCGTCCAAGTGGGAGTAATATGAGAAGTGATGAATTGAATTCAACTCATTCTCAATTGCAACCACTTAATGAGACGACATCATCATTACCTAATCCAAGTGGGAGCATAATGGGGAATGATGTGCAAAGTGTACAATCTCCCATACGGCGAACAAGTCGCCAAAGTATTCCCCGTCGACGTTTTGACATTGAAGGGGAAACTTTTATGGTTGCTCCACAAGATGAAGATGAGCCTAGAAATATTAATGAGGCTCTGAATTGCCCTAGTAAGGAAAAATGGATTCATGCAATGAAAGAGGAAATGGAGTCAATGAAATCAAACCAAGTCTTGGAATTGGTTGATCTTCCAAAAGGACGCAGAGCTATTGGGAACAAGTGGGTTCTCAAAATAAAGCGAAAGGCTGATGGCTCGATAGAAAGGCATAAGGCTCGCTTTGTGGCGAAGGGGTATAATCAACAGGAAGGAATTGATTATGAAGATACGTTTTCTCTGTAGTGAGATTTACCTCGATTCGCATTATTCGGCAATAGTAACTAGTATGGATCTTGAGTTACATCGAGATGGATGTAAAGCGCTTTCCTCAATGGAGAATTAGAGGAAGAAATATACATGGAACAACCCTTTGGTTTCATAGTGAAAGGCCAAGAAGAAAAAGTATGTCGACTTTTGAGATCGATATACGGCCTAAAGCGATCATCAAGACTATGGTATATACGTTTTCATAATGCCATAATGGCATATGATTTTACAATGATTGATGAGGATCATTGTGTATATATCAAAAGATCCAAAGATCAATTTGTGATCATATCATTATATGTTGATGATATACTAATTGCCGGAAGCAATATGGAGTTTGTTAATACTGTTAAGAGTTGGTTATCTTCCAACTTTGAGATGAAAGATATGGGTGAGGCTGCATACATTCTTGGAGTTAAGATTTCAAGAGATCGTTTGAAGAGATCGTTGTCTCTTTCGCAAGAAACATATATAAATAAGGTTCTTGAACGATTTCGTATGCAAGATTGTAAACCCATAGACACTCCTATTGTGAAAGGTGAAGGATTGAGCCATAGACGTGTCCGAGGACTCCACAAGAGAAGGAACAAATGAAACATGTTCCTTATGCTAGTGCTTGTTGGGAGCTTGATGTACGCTATGATGTGTACTAGACCCGACATATGTTTTGTAGTTGGAATGGTGAGTAGATACCAATCCAATCCAGGTCAAGCACATTGGAAAGCCGTTAAGAGAATGCGAGGTATCTAAAGGGAACTGCTGATTATATGATGAGTTATCAAGGAAAGGATCTGCGACTCGAAGGCTATTATGAAACTGATTAGGGAGGAGATTTAGACGAAAGGAAATCTACCTTTGGGTTTGTTTTCTTATTAAATTATGGCACCATATGTTGGAGCAGTAAGAAACAAACGTGTATAGCCTTGTCCACGATGGAAGCTGAGTTCGTGGCATTATCGCGGTAATACAAGAAGGAGTTTGGCTTAAGAGTTTTTGGATCATTTAGGTGTTATTGAGAAAGCTGCAAATCCATTATTAGTTAATTGTGATAGCCAAGCAGCTATAGCGTACACCAAAGATCCAAAATATCATGGCAAGACCAAACATATAGATACCAAGTATAACTTTGTCAAAGATATGGTTGCACGAAAGGATGTGAACTTACGGTACATATCTACGCATAGAATGGTAGCGAGATCCTATGACAAAGCCAATACCTAGAGATGTGTTTTGTGGTCATGTAAAATCTCTAGGATTGCGTAGAGTCGATGTCTTGGATATTGTAATTTCCCTGAGTTGTTCACATTTAATGAATTTGTGTTTTCATCATTAATGCCTATGAATCTTTATTTGATCTTTATGCATCTTAATGCTCGGTGCATTACATTAAGTTGAGAAAGTATGTCGGACAGATAAGAGATTAGCCCACTCACACGGGTAATCGCCTCTATTTACTATGTGATAAATAGAGATGAGACGGTTTTTAAGCTTATTATCTAGGTGATAATCGAGCTCAAGCTTAAAATAAATATGTCGCCTTAAGCGAGTGTTAAGATGAGGACATGATATGTACTATGTCCGAAAGTAAAATACCCCACATATTTTACTTTATCTGTCTAAAATGCCAGATGTGAGTTCTGATGAATTTTGTGAATGAGTAGATACGTGAACTCAAGTTAGACATTGGGTATGTCCGAACTATCATCTGTACGGTATTGATGGTGTAGACATACGCTCCATGGGAAAGGAGTTAATACCGTAATACGTATTTCATACTACGTATGCATGAGACGACCTATAAGAGTGGCAAAAGTTTGATCTCAACTTTTATGACGTGTGAGACTCTTGAGGAATAGAGTTCCTCAATTTTTAGTGCCCTCATGACTTTTACTTATTCTCAAGATTTCTATTTAGTGTTTGCTATCTTAGAATGTTGCCAATGGTCATGAGTTGATTCGATCTAATGGGACATTACTAGAAAAGCAAGTTGAACTGAAGTTGAGAGTTTGAAGGAAAGAGGAAGATCGATTTTGGAGAATCACATTGTAGTTTTGTATTCATTTGGTCGACCAATTATGACTGTCTTTGGGATAATCATAATTGTGAATACAATATATGTATCGTTGTTTAAAAGAGATCAAGAGAGATATAAATGTGATCGATCGATCTAGGGTACTGCATACTAAATTTACTCGGAATGTGACGCCCATTATGAGCTGCTATATATTCCTAACGAGATGTATAGCAACGAGCTCTCAAAGTATCTTTGGTCGCGCGGATTATTCACCGGTATGAATGTTGAAAGAGGAAAAGAGGATTTTCAATTGATTGGCCTAAGTTGGGCCTATTCGCCCATGTTGGTTTTGGTCCACCATGTGCGAGTGGGAGATGATGGATTTAATTGTATGGGCCTAAGTTGGCCCGGCCATGATGGGCCTAAAGGCCCGGCCCACGGGAATAAGGCCCGTGGAAGGGAAACCTATAAAAGGGATGAGAGAGAGAAAGAACGCACCTCTGGACATAATTAACGTACGTTCTCTTCTCTTCCAAAAGTTCTCTCTCTCCAAGAAGCGACGCCGTCTCCCATTCAACGGCGATTTTCGACATCGGATCGGCTGGACTGATTTCTCTTCCTCTTTGCGGCGTCGGTGTCTAATCTGTGGCCAACAAGGTACGCTCGAATCCGTGGTGTGCTTTTGATCGGTGATACGTGACATTCCCGGGCTTATCTTCCGCACTCGTTTTAGGGATTTGATTTAGTGTCGAATCCGGTTTTCGGGGATCCGTTATTCCCAACAGAACCCAATCGCCTTCTCCACTTCTTCGCGAGTTTCCTATTTGGAGGGCGTTGCCAGTCCAGTATTCCTTACATTTCTGGACCTTCTACCCGAATTTAGGACCAATTCGTCGGCGAAGCTAATAGACTTCGAAGGCTTCCCCGCTTAGAGACTTCCTTCGTTGTCTGGAGAGAGAGACGTTGGACGCGTGGATCGGCGGAGAGGGGTCACGGTTTGTGGGGTATGGAGCGCAAAAGAGATTGGCAAGATCGAGGGCAAGGGCTCGGGATGGAGTATGTAAGATGATTGTTTTTGCTTCCATGGTGTTTGGATCCTCTTTGGGGTTACCGCCACGGATTTACATAGAGCAAAGAGGACTTAGGGTTTTAAGTGTCACATAAAAGAGAGAAAGCAATGACTGTAGATACCTAATTTATAGCAACGCGTCATATAAATGACGAGGCACATTTCTCATCCAAAGAGTCATTTAACGCTTTTTTTTTTTTTTTTTGTGCATTAGCACTTTATTTCCTTTTCATTTACACTTTAATCTCAAAAAGTCAGAACTCTTTTGAGTTGATAAGGTCTGTTCCTTTCTCTCTTTTTTTTTGCATAGGAAGCTCCAAAATAGTGTCAAATTCATTGTTGCATTATCAATTAAAAAAAAATAAAAGTTTGAACCCTCAATTGACGTTTTTGGTGACAAGTCAATAAAATATTGACTTTTGGTTTACATGTTGTCTAAAAAAATTGAAAAAACTCTAAATCTCCAAAACAACCTCTTTTTACATTAATTTGACTTTGGCATTGTCAATTTTATGAAAAGAGAACCAACTTTTCCCAATTAGTGAAATTTGGTTCAACATTGGCCAAAAATGAAATTATTTCATTTCTAGTTTTTTTTTAAAGAAAACTTCGTTCATGATATTTGATTTAGAGGTCGTTCTACATTCAATTTTTTAGCCAATTTTGAAATTCCAACCCGGAAATAAGAAAAAAAAAATCACATTTGGTCCCAATTAGTGATTCCAATCGATTCTTCATCAATTGAGAGATTTTGTCATAATTGAATCCAATTCATTAAATGAAACTCAATTCTAAAATCAATTTTGATGAAATCACACCAATTGGACTCAATTTGATCATTCTAGCCAATCGATGATTAACAAAATCATGAAGGAATGGTTAGATTAGTGCAATTTGACTTGACCCATCTTGGACTAACATCCAATTTGAGAAATTGAGTTTAAATTTAAGCCAATTGAACCTTAATCATTCATGTTGGTGTAGTTTTTTTTTGGTAAGAAGGGAACCACAGCCAAGCCGACGGCTGAGCAAGCAAGCAAACCCTAGGGGAGCGACTGCAGGACCCGCCACCACAGTACTCCAGGTAAGAATCCCTAATGCCGCCTCTGGGATTCGAACTTCTCCCCTTCGTGAGGGGGAGAGAGCTCGAGCCAGCTGCGCCGCTGAGAGCGGTGGTTCCATGTTGGTGTAGTTTGTCATGCATTTTAGTAGAAATTGATGGAATCAAAGCATCATATGCTCAATTAATCCAATTGAGACAATTTATGTTGCATTCAATTTGAACCCAATTCAATTGAAAATTTTAATTTAACTTAATTGGATTAAAAACAGCAAATTGGAATAAAATTAGAGGGACCTAACCCTAAACCAAACCGGCCAACTCCCACGTCAAGCCGATCCGACCGACTCAAATCGGTTCGACCAGCATTGACCAACCAAGGTCGATTGGCTCTCATGACCAATTTCTAGCCAAAATTCCACCGGTCAGAGGTCCATTCCAACTAGCTAAGCCATGGCCAACCAATCCTCTCGCCTACATGCAGAAATTACACAATTGACATTGGTGAAATTATAAAATTCCCCCTAGATCCATGTTATCAAATTTGAACCAATTAGAACATTTTCTTAACTATTAAGCAAATATTCCAAGTCAGTCATCATCTTAGATCATGGCCATCCAATTTTCCAAGTCACCTATCCATGTGACATGAAATGGACCACTCAGAGAGATTTTTAATCATTAAAAAATCATTTATAAGCATTAGATTGATCCAAAGGCCACAATTCAAGTTCGGCATGATATAGCTCATCCCACTCAATTAAACACTTCTCCCCCAATGTCATTGATCCGGAGCGATTTCTTCAGCAGACGAAGGACGAACCTCTTCAATCCTTTCTTGCTCGACATTTAGGACCCGATCCTAGTCTTATCGATCACGCCATCGGTCGCCCTATCGCTTGTCGTGACCTACCCCTTCGAGCCTTTAATCCTTAGGAATAGATTTAGATATACTTGTTCAAGTGACAGTCCTTAAAGTGTATTACATAAAGAAGGCTCAAAAAGCATCATCTTTGATGTTCGTGCAGGAGGTCCATCAATTGAGAACGAGGGTTCTCCCAAACCTTGTGTGACAGCGGTTCATTTTAAGCTTTAAGACAATCTAAAAAAATTATCCAGGAGTTGTCACTAGTCTCTTCATCGAGGGCTGGCTAGAAATCCAATCAAGGGTAGGGAGACCTCCCTTGATTTCCACGGAACTAGAGATTTTGTAGATTCAGAGACTTGGGTTATGCTAATGAATATCTATTAGTGCCCTTTCGACCTATGAGTTGAATTGTTATTCAAGGTGGTCAAGCAAGCTTTCTAAATTTTCGTGCAAGATTGAGTCTTAATGCTAAATGGTCACACATGGATAGTTCATTGGTGTCATTCTACACTAACTATCAAAATGAAAAGAAAAGCAATCAAGTAATCTAAATTGCAATATGAGAAATAAAAACCCAAGAAAGAATGTGGACAATTATTCCAGATGCGAAAAAAAGTAAACTTGCAACTCGTTGCGTATTCATACAATTGAATTGAAAAGCTGAGATATATGTTGGGGGAATAAATAAATACAAATATAAAGGGTTGCATTGGACATTGACTATTCCGCCGTCTTCAAGTCTTTCTGGCCACCTTCTATAAAAATTGCCTTTGGACTATTCTAACTCTAGACTAATATTGAACTAGTGTTAAAAAATGCAATCAAATGCAATCACATACATCCAAACAAGTTAAAACAACTCGAAACAATTCCTGACACAAAACACGGCCTCTGGGTCGGCCTTTGAGGTTTCTGCATATTTGGCCATTCTATGTTTACTAATTGATTGATTTTAGCCGTCAATATTTGGCCATCCCTTATGTTCATAAGCGATGGTCAAGATCGAATGACTCCTACATTCAGGTCTAAGTATATCCCTTTGGTTTACCCCTCAAACATGCATCGGTCATAATCCATTCATTTAGAAGTCACATGTGAAGAGAATAGAAACTCAAGCACTTAAGCCATAAGATCTTGGTTCTCAAGCAATCGTCTAGAGAAGGTGAACCAAAGAGGGTCACTTATTTATTCAAAGCAATTAAAATCATGCGATTATGTAAACAACATAGCCAATCAAATGGAACACAAACAAAGCAATTGAAAAGATTGAACTTTGAAAATTTGCAACCAAGGCCACAATCGTGACATATGTGCATACAAGTCCTCAAAGGAGATTTTCATGTTTCAAAAGATCACAAACAATGACATCAACTTTGTTAAAAATTTTACACAAGTTTGTTCTTGGGAAATATATTTTAGAACCCGGGTGCGGAGAAGTCAGCACACTGATCGGGTTCATTGAACAATCAAACGTGTATCAATTCTAACAAAATTGATGTCAAAAGAAAGTTGAGATCATTGTCTACAACTTTCGTATCTACAACTTTCGTATTTTGGAGATTTTCAAGAAAGGACACTAAATTCATCAAAATTATGAAACACTTTCAGATATCTAAGGAGAACCTGGGTGCGGAATTAACAACACTATGATCATGCCTTTTTGAACATCCTAACGAGTTTCAAATTCAACGAAATTAGTGTCAAATCGAAGTTTGAAATGTTTTCAACAACATTGGTGAAGAACACATTTCAAAATTTAAATCAAATAAAAAATGACTGAAGGTCAGTTTTGGAAAACAGAGTTTCAGAATGCCTTGCAACTTTATGACACTCATGAAAAATGATAAATGGAATTTTTATTTTTCGAAATTTTTTGAAAACAGAGATCAACATATAACAAGAGATCTTCATGAATACAATATCACCTAATTTAGCATGCATGATTTTATAAAAATCACCAAACATGCAATGGTCATTCTGGAAAAATCAGCATTACTGATGCAAACACATACAATTCAATGCAATTCTCATCAAACTAATGAGCTTCTTTCAACCTAAAATTTTTACATATCCAAGATCATAACATGAGGAATACAACTCATGGAGACATCGACTTCCAGTTGTCATCACATGATTTTATAACAATTACATAATAGACAATAGTCATGCAGAAACATGTTTACAAACAAGATATTGTGTAATGCAAGTCTAATCATGTCTACCTAATGAGGTGAGTTTTTCTTGAAAATTTGACAGCACACAGAACATGTAGACATCTACAATTTTCATGAGGACCTCCAATTCATATTCTAGTTGCATGATTTTATAACGTTCAAAGAACTAATACACTCAATTGGCTAAGGTGGGGCGATAAAAAATACTAAGTTCTTCCATGCCACTACCATCCAGTGACGACAAAGGAACAAAATCAGGATGCTGCAAGATGACAATTAACGATGGGTTAGAGATGATCAACTTCTAAAGGAGATGACGATGGATTTCTTTTTGAATCTCTACAAAACAGAGGGATATCGAGACTATGGGCCCATTCTTGACAAATGTGCGTGTGTCGTTAGTACTGACATGAATGCTAAAAAGAACTAATACACTCAATCAGTGAAACAAGCTTTACAAAACACAACAAGGACGATTTTCAGATATTTGACCTAACCAAATCAATCCCAAACCTCATGAAAATATTACTCGTTATAGATCTATGTGTTATTCACAACTTTCATGGAGAAGCCGACTTAAGATTCTCAATGTATGATTTTATAAAAAAATGAAGAACAGATGCAGGTCAATATGATGGATGATTTTACAGATTGTGATATTTGCGATTTATAGGTGACCGACCTAACTAAATGATTTTCAAATTTCATGAAATCTTTATATTCTGTAGGTATAAGTGTCCTGATAAACTTTTGTGAACATAGCGACTCGAAAATCATAGTACAAAAAATAATGAAAAATGAAAAACCCACATAGGTCGGTGAAAACAGAACATCTAGTAGAACACCATCAAATCCAGAATCAAGTATGATTTTGTAACAAGCATATGACAGGGAAAACGATAGTCAAATTGAGCATATAATATGTCTATGCTCGTGAAGTCTACTTCAAGTCATATGAAGACATCAAAGCCAAACAAGATCATTTACTAGCTCGCTCCAAGACGTTTATCAGATTAGTCAAAATAGGTTTACGAATTTCCAGAACAAGAGATTATGCAACATCAAGCCATAGATTCATCATCAGTCATCACAACATCATCAAAACTCATCATGACTCATCTAAATTATCAATCTAAACAGGTAATAACCACCTAGGGTTTTGAATCCTAGCCCCAATTGCCTATGGCAATCTTGCCTCATTGGATTCAAGTTTAGTAGAACTTTACATTTGTGATCTTCTAAGTTGAGCTCAAATGAACTATTCCAGCCACCAGATAACACCTTAAAATGGCTCAAAGTAGCTCAACGATGATCTAAGTTGAACGATAAAACTTCAAGTTAGAATCAAGCTAAATCAAGTGAACAAACAATCAAAGGACGAGTATTAAGTAAAGTTTAGGAAGATTGACAATCGGTGAAGCTTCGGATGACTGCCAGCCACCATAAGCTCGGAAACTCATCTACGATGACCATCGGGGTGATCGGACCACCAGAGGGAGCCGCTGGACTGTTGGGTGAGGCTCGGGAACCACTGGACTAAAGATTGGTGTCAGACTCGGTCTTTGGACTGAAGAGGTTTTGGTCGCCAATCAAGGGCTTCCGATGAGGCTTGCGATTGGAGAGAGGATGCCTTGGGGAAAATTGGCACTATGGTGGATCGCAGGTGGGGGTCGCCGATCAGTTGACAAGCGGCTGATGGGGCTTCGGCTTCTATGTGCATGCACGGAGAGAGAGAGAGAGAGAGAGAGAGAGAGAGAGAGTGGATCTGAAAATGTAGCCCCTCTTGGAATTTGGAGGGAAAATGCTTATTTAGTCATACCAAGATTGAATCTCAACCATTGATTTGATCAATGATTGGGATTCAATCTTCTAAGATTAGATCAAATAAACTTAGAGATTAAGCAAGCTTATGATTATTTTTTTTAATCACGTGGATTAATGATGTGGTGCATCAAATGGTCTAAATGAGTTCTCAAATTAATGGCAAAGATCGTATCTCTTTTTGAATCAGAAAATGGAGCCAAGAGCATTTTAGTTATTTTGCCCGGAAAGGGAAATTTTGTAGTTTCAATGTAGCAAGGGCATGGGAAGGTTGACCATGGGCTTGGCCACCTGGGGGTGGTCACTAATCGCTGGAAATCCACCCGGAGGCCAATTTGACTGGTCGGAATCAGTTTTGACCTGTTCAGCTGGCCTTTGGCTAAAATTTGTGCAATTAGGTCATCTGGGGACCTAATTGTGAAGGATTTTTGTCCAATTTGAAAGAGAAATGGGCTAAATTGAAAGGAAACAGTCCAAATTCGTCCAATCAAACCAATCAAACCCTTTTAACAATATCCTTATGGATTAAATTGGTCTAATCATCTCTCAAATATCAAAAATCATGCGTAGATTTAATAGGCACGTGAATTTGGAGTTTTAAAACAATTAGCGCAATATCCATAGCTCCCACTCTTAGTTACCAAATTGATTGAAATTGAATGCAATTGATATAACAAAATATTAATCGGTTCAATTCATTGTACTCAATGTGGCCTAATGGCTTTAAATCGACATTGACATGATGGTACAAAATAGACGTCAAAATGAAATTGAAGTTCAATGTTCAAATTGGACTCCAATTCATCAAATTAAACCTTAGTCTAGAATCGACAAATTGAATCGGCTCAATCGGAACACATTAACCTCATTTCGTAACCTTTAGATGTGCCAAAGTTGCCCAATTTGCCATATTAAGAAGTTTCCATGTGAATTTGCCAAAATTAACCCCGGATTTGGACTGACATTAAGAAAAAAAAAAGTTGATTAGGGGTGCAATTACGCCAATCATGAAGAGTTGATCAGAACCCTTAATCATGGCTAAAAATGGAAATTTTCGCTACAACATGACAAATTACCGGATTTGTTGCGCGAGTGAATTTAAAATGACCTTTAGATCAAATGTTGTACAATAAGTTAGACCAAAATATCACTAGAAAAGAAGTAATTTTATTTTTGTACAATTTTGAACCTAAATTTGAAAAAATTGGAAAAAGAAAGATTCTTAATTGATTTTTGAAAAAAAAAATTGTGGCCAAAGTCAAATTGAAGCTAAAAAAAGTAATTTATGGATTTTTAATTTTTTAATTTCTTTTTTGCCAAAGAGTTAACTAAAAGTCAACTATTCAATGACTAATCACTAAAAGGTGATTTATGGTCAAAACTTCGATTTTTTTGAAATCTTTTTTGGGCAAATGAAATTGGGATTATTTGGGAACTTATTGTACAAAAAACCAAATTTTGACTTGGGTTAACATTTTGGTCTTTTTTTTTTTTTTTTTGGTCGAAAATAAGACATTCATATATTAAAGATGCACGTTACAGGTAGATGATAGATTAGCATCGAACATAAAATATTTAAAAGGGTCACGGTGGTGCATATAACCGGTTTCTTTGCAAGGGAATTGAGGCGATGCGATTTGGCGAGCCAATCGGCGGCATAGTTAGCTTCTCTTGAACAGTAGGAGAGCGATAGAGGGTAATTGTCGGAATAGTGCCCGATTTCAAGAAGGATATTGCTTACGGCCCATGGATCGGCAGCCCGGCCCAATATTGCCTCTACAAGTACGAAATTATCGCATTGTACTTCCCATCCCGTGTCTTCAAACTGAACTCCTCCCACTTTACTTCCTATTCGCTGGTACAGAAAGCGGATACCATGGAGAAGCGCTAGGGCTTCGGCGTGCAGAGGAGATTCCGCCCGAATTGCTGCAGCAAATCCATCTATCAATAATCCGCTCGAGTCACGCACGATTCTCGCTACGGAGCTTCTCTCATCTTCCTTCTTCCAAGAGCAGTCCAAATTTAACTTGAAGTTCCGCTGTCCGGTCTTTGCCCCAGATGCGGGGGCGAGTCTATTTCGCTGGATTTTGACTTTTTTGCTCGGGATCCACCTAGAGAAGGCCCGAACCTGGACATGGGCAAGGTCGCTATGGATTCGGTTTTGGGGGCCGAGATCCGAAGATGTGGTCATTGCGGAGCTTCCATATCAACCAGAACGTGCCCGCCACCATAGCTGCAGAAGGTAACTCTGTTTTTGCAACGAAAAATTCGGCAAACCACTTGTCAATACGAGTGACTGATCTCGTGTTGTTGTATAGGTTAAGGCGTGGGTCATGCCATATTTGCCGTGTCTTTTTGCATAAAAAGAACAAGTGTTCTACTGTTTCTGGATGCCGAAGGCAGAGAGGGCACAGGGGATCAGGTAAGATTCTTCTTTTATATAGATTTTCTTTTGTTGGGAGTGCATTTTGGCATATGCTCCATAGGAAGAACTTGACTTTAGGGGGGATTGGAGTATCCCATAACCGAATCCATAAGGATCTAGGCGGCTTATAGGAGGTTGTGGCTCTGTTTGGGTCGGGATTATCGGTTGCGGAACTTACCCCGTTATATCCACTTTTTCGTGTAAGATCCCGAATGATTCCCCATCCAAATTTGCCGATCTTGCGTGAGTGTGCGCCGTGGGGTTGACAGAATTTCCGAGCGACTTGTTCATCAAAAAGAGCTTGAATTTTAGTCTCTTCCCATAATCTGCTTTCAGTGTTTATTAGTTCAGCGACCTTCTCAGGATCATTTCTGTTCACTGGACCTCCGATCACTCCCCTTTGAAGCCATCTATCTCTCCATATATTAATGCTTTGCCCATCTCCTACTATCCACTTCATCTCAGGTTTTATTGTGTCTCGTCCTATAAGGATGCTGCGCCAACCCCAAGATGGTCGTTGTCCTGATTTTGCCTGCCATAAGTCCCCTGTTGGATAGTATATTCCTTTTAGGACTTTACTCCATAGAGCTGAAGGTGATTGTGCTAGTCGCCGGGCTTGTTTAGCTAACATTGCCTTGTTGAAATTGATTAGGTCTTTAAAACCAAGACCCCCTCATCTTTTTCGCATTTCAAAATTTCCCATTTTTTCCAAAGTGCATTCCTCTTTTGGAATCATCTTTGTTTCCACCCGTAACGCTGCTATCCGTTGTTCAATGGCTTTACACACCGAGATTGGAATTTTAAAAATGGACATCGCGTATTGAGGCGAGCTTGGACTACGGCTTTTATCAATATTTCTTTGCCGACTTTAGATAGTAGCTTTTCTTTCCAGCCTTCAAGCTTCATGTTCACCCTTGCCAGGATCCATGAAAACATCTCCTTTCTTGTTTGTCCCCAGTCAGATGGAATTCCCAGGTATTTCCCTATTTTGTCCATAATAGGCACTCGTAGCTCATAGGCCATATTTCTCTTTAGGGTTAAAGGGCAGCCCTTACTAAAAAACACTCTGATTTGTTGAGATTGATAGCTTGACCAGTAGCATAGCAATCGGTTGAGGAGATTTGCCAAATTCTCGGCATTCACCAATTGTCCCATCCATAAATATTATCGCATCATCGCAAATAGTAGATGAGACAAGTGTGGGGCAATACCTGTTCAATTTTATGCCTTTGAGAGTCCCATCTTCAATTGCTTTGTGCATCATCCAAGAGAAAACATTAGCCATCAATATAAAGAGATAGGGCGACAATGGATCCCCTTGTCTTAATCCCCTCTTAGGTTGAAAATACCGTGTGTGATCGCCATTAACTTTAACACTAAATGACACCGTGGAAATGCATGTCATAATTAGCTCAACCCATCTTGCACTAAATCCCATCTTCAACATACTCCTTTTTAAGAAATCCCACTCAACCCGGTCATAGGCCTTTTTCATGTCTAATTTAAGCACGGCCTGGAATTTCTTTTTTCGTTCTCTGATTCTCAGCTGATGCAACACTTCTTGGACTATAAAGATGTTATCTTGTATTTGTCGTCCTTTAACAAAGGCGCTTTGTTCATAGGCTATTACCTCTTCAAGCCATGGTTTCAATCGTTTTGCTAACACTTTGGAGATAATTTTGTAGCTGAAATTGCATAGACTAATTGGCCCGAATTGACGATGCTTTCGGGTTTTTGACTTTGGGAATAAGGGTTATATGGGTCTTGTTGAGAAGAGGGTCAAACTCACCGATTCAAAGAAGTTTCGACCATATGCAGCACATCTAGCTTTATGTCTTCCCAATAATGTTGATAAAATTGGCCATTCAGCCCGTCTGGACCAGGGGCTTTTAGTGGGCCTAGCTGAAAAACCGCCTCTTTAACCTCTTCCATAGAGATAGGAGCCAAGAGATTCTCGTTCATTTGCATGTTTATGATAACGGGCATACATCCAAGATAGGTTGAAAGTCTCTTGGACCCCTCGTTTCATATAAAGAACAATAGAATTCCTCTATGTGGTGTTTCAGCATTTTTTGGTCCCTACACCAAGTGTCGTCATTGATGCGCAACATAGAAATTCTGTTTCGTTGTCTTCTTTGAACCGTAGTGGCATGGAAGTATTTGGAGTTCCTGTCGCCCCAACGCATCCATTCTATACGAGATCTCATACCCCAATACATCTCCTCTCGACGCCAAAGCCGCTCAATATTTTCTTTAATTTCTTGGCATTCCTCTTTCTTTGGAAGATTCGGAATCCCCATTTGTAATTTCGTAAGTTTCTTTTTGAGGCTTCTAATTTGGAGAGTGCATTAGAGAACTTAGCTTTGCTCCATGCTTTGTCAATTCATGTGTCACCCGCTGTATTTTCGAGATAAGGTGGTGCAATGGGGCGATCATTGCCCCAACAACTCTTGATAATTTCCCCACACTCTTTTTCCTCTATCCAGTAGGCTTCAAACTTGAATTCCTTCCGTCGTTGCTCCCTAACAGGATTTAGGGACAGCACTAGTGGGCTGTGGTCTGAACCGACCGCTGGAAGGGCCACCACTTCAGCATTTGGGAAGGTAATTGTCCACTCCATTGTACCTAAGACTCTGTCCAGCCTCTTCTTCACTAAATTATCGCCATCTCTGTTGTTGGCCCAAGTAAATGCACAACCTTTTGTATCAATATCCATTAAGGAACAGTCGTTGAGCATTTCCCGGAAGGCTGCTATACGATGTTGTTCAGCTTCCCTCTTCCCGACTTTCTCCCAGCTATATAGGATTTCATTAAAGTCCCCCATGCAAAACCATGGAAGTTGATTGTTGGAGTGCACATCCCGAATCTTTTGCCATAATTGAAGCCGCTCTGTGAAATTGGTAGAAGCATGTATGAAAGTAGCTCTCATCATATAGCCCTTTGGAAGGATCCTTGCATTCTATATCCATGTGCTCTTTTGAACTCAAGTTTATTTTAATATCCACCTCCTCATTCCACATAAGCACCAAGCCACCAGCGATACCGAGTGGTGGCTCTATAAACATGTGCTGAAATTTTAGTTTTCTTCGGATTTTAGCTACCATCGTCTCCTTGTTTTTGGTCTCCATCAAGAAGACCAAGTTGGGCCGTTCTTGAGCCATTAAGGCTCTAAGCTCCTGAACAGTCAGGGGGTTGCCCAGCCCCTGACAGTTCCAACTTATAATTTTCATGGCGTCTGTGGTGGCTTATTAGGGCTAGCCACCAAAGCCCAATCCTTCCCCTCCTTTACCAGCTGAACCGGAGTCTCTAATAATTCCATGTCATCAAGGAAATAGGAGCTAGTAGATTCTGCTCTTTTATGTTTTTTTGCATGTTGATACTTCTGCATTTTCTTTCCTTCACTGCCTGTAATTTTTTATCCTGATGCTTTAGGGCCTTCTAGATACAGTCTTTGTGTTCCACTGCCCTCCTTGGCTGCTGCACTTATCTCTCCTCCCTCTCTTCCCTCCTTAGAGGAAGGGCTGTCGACTCTTTTTTTGTTCCGAGGAGTGATGTTTGTCTCAGTTTCTGTAGTGGCAGCCACTTCCATATTAATTGTCATTAAGGGGGTTTCAGGGACTGACTCTTCTTCTTCTTGAGTTGGATCACGTTTGCCATAAAAAGCTTCCCAATGTGGACTACGATCTCTTGTTTCTGCTTTGAGCCAAGGACCATACTTTCCAACCTTATTAGCTGCCCAATTAGTTGTCTCATATGGTATCTCCTCGCAATATGATGCGTAGTGACCGATTCGACCACATGAGTAACAGAAGTGAGGAAGACGTTCGTATTTGAATTCCACCCATAGATTGTTGTTCCCGATCTTAACTAACGCCCCTGTTTTGAGAGGGGTTGAAAGCTCCAGCTCCACTTTTACTTTACCAGTTTTGTAAGGACTGTTTCCTCTTGCCTCTAGTTGAATTTCTTTAACTACACCCATTTTACCAGCAACATCAGCAAATACTTCTTCTATAATCCATCCCGGTGGTAGACCAACAATATGAACCCAGAATTCATTTTTAGAGTAATCATAGCAGTGATCAGGGATTTCTGGCTCACATTGCTTTAACACTAATAGATTGCTAGCGAAGGACCATGGTCCTGATTTCAGAACTCTTTCTTTGTCCTCCTCTGATTCAAAAACAAAAGAGAAGAGCCCTGGTTCTTTCTGGGAGCACACTATAGCCTCTGTTTTCCACGCCTTCTTCATAGTATTGCTGAATGCTTGAAAATTGACATTGGGTTTCGAGTATAGCTTACCATAGAGCGTATGACTGCATTCTATTCGTTTGTTGGGAGGGATTTCCTGTTGCACTTCCACAACATCACTTTCTGACCATAAATGACCCAAACTTTTGCACGGGGCAGCAAGGCGACGTTGATTCTCCTCCCGGTTCTCCATATCGACAACAGATTATGCTCTCTTTCTCTTTGTTGAGGTGTTGCGGCTTTGGGAGAAGTGAGATTGAAGGGAGCTCCGAGGGTTGTGGGATGGACTACACAAGCAGTGCACTCAAGTACCGTCGGGATGAGGGTGGTGCGTAATGTGACTGGATTTAGGGTTTGCGTGATGGGTATCCGTGGTATTTGAGGAAGAAACGCTACATACCGAGATTCGGAGACCGAAAGGATCGAGGGTTTAGGGCTTGGTGGTGAAGACTCCCATTGGATCAGGAGAGTGGATCGGGGAAGAATCGCTTCAAATGGAGGCAACAGAATAAGTCGGATGTTTAGGGCTTGGTGATGAAGACTCCCATAGCATCGGGAGAGAGGGTCTCTGCCTTCATGAGGGTTGCAGAGAAGACGAAAATTGTAGGATTTGGGGATAATCTCCCATGGGAACGGGAGGGGGAAGCTCTACCTGCGAGAGAGAATTGCCGATGCATTGTAAAGTTGGATTTAAACTGTTCTAATTTAACATTTTGGTCTAAGGGTCGACAAAATAAGTACACTCAAAAGTCAACTTTTTACTTTTTGATGAAAATAGCTAAGAAATTACCCATAAACGAAGGCCAATGAAAAAAGAAATGAAAAATGACACTTTTTATCCAAGAAAATGGTTCCATTGTGATTAGAAATCCTAATCCCGACATTTTACCTTTTGTTGACATGTCGACTAAAAATTAAATGTCAAATTGCTGCATTAGCCGGATGTATCAAGGGATGACGCATAGCTCACGATCACATAGATTGACCAAAGGGAGATGCTAAAGGTGCACATGTTCCAGGCGAACCTATTGGGGATGAGGAAGTACGAGTTGAGAGTGGAAGTCGAGGAAGGGAGGGTGCTGAGCATTAACGATAAGCGGAGGAAGGAGAAAGAAGAGCAGCTTTGGTGAATAGATGAAGAAGTGAGAAAGATGGGAAAAATGATTTCTTTTTTTCAAAAAAGAAAATCATTTTCCCCAATTTTGTTTTCTTTGGCCCCTCATTTCCATGCCCCAAATACTAGAATTTGAGGAGAATATTTTCTTGAAAAATATTTTCAAAAGGCTTGAAAGATTTGAAAAATATTTCCCAAAACTTGATAACTTTATTGTTTGAAATAAATAGTGTTGATACTTGATTTTTAGTCGACGCGTCGATAAAGGTAGAAAACTCGAGATTAGAGTTTCCGATCACAAAGGAGCCCGCTTTTCGAACAAAAAGTGTCGGTTTCGTTTCTTTTCTTTTGGAATGTCATTTTTAGATGAGCTCCTAGTTGTTTTCAATGAAAACTCGAAAAGTCAAACCGTTGACTTTCGAGTTGAATTTTGGTCAATCTTTTGACCAAAAATCAAACCCTCGAGTCGAAGATTAACTTTTCACACAAAAAGATCCATTTTAATCCCAATTTGACTTTAGCATAAATTTGTTTGCAAAAATCAATTCAGAACTTTGTTTTCCATTTTTTTTCGATTTTAGGTTCAAAATCAACCAAAAATAAAATTGCTTTCATCCCAATCATAATTAGGCTTATTTCCTTTTACAACATTTGATTTAGAAATCATTACCCATTCACTTGTTCAATCAATTTTGAGATGGGGTGTGCCAAAATATGAATTCTCATTTTTAGCCCCGATTAGGGGGTCCATATCGATTTTACATGATTTGCAAAAAGGCACTTTCATTCCACTCATTTTTGTGAGATAAGTCCGAATCCAAGGTCAATTTTGGAAAATTCATTCGGGAACTTCTCAATTTGAGGAATTTAGCTTACTCAAACATGAGAAAACCAAGTTAATGAATTCGATTGATGAAATTCAAGTTACTCATTTGAGACTAAGGTTTAATTTTGAGAATTGAGGCTCAATTTCACTATTAAACCTCGATTTAGTTTTAACATAAAAGTTGCACCATCAATTTAAAATTTAATTTGAATGCAATTAGTCACCCTAGGTATGAACAATTAATCCAATAGGTGCATTGCAATTTTAATTGAATTGAATTTCAATTAATTTACATTATTTTCAAGGAATTACATAAAATTGTCCAATTTAGCCTAGGAAGTTCAGTTATGTGTGCCCATGGCATGAATCTGGTACTTTTCATGTTAATTAAAAAATTAGGCCAATAGAAAATTACCGAATTGTATCTACATAGCTTTTTTTTTTTTTTTTTTTGGTCAAAACGAACCATATATTATATCAAACGGAAGTACAACCAGATGCTAAAGCTTCAGTAGAGATAATATCCTAGAAAATAAAAGGAGGGAAAAGGAGCTAGTTTCGAACCGGGCCGTGATCCCGGTGGGCTTTGGCAGCCTAGTCACCGCTAGGTTTGCTTCTCGTCGAACATCTTTGGAGAGAGATTAGGGCATCGAGAAGACACATCGCGAAGAACCGCGAAGAGATGGCGCTCCGTCCATGGCGGCCGCGCTGCTCCGAACGATCTCCACCGCCGACAGACGGTCGAGACTCAACCACGATGCGTTTGAGATGAAGCCCCTGCTGGATCAGATGTTGGATGGCCAATATGAGAGCGTAGATCTCAGCTTGGAAGGTCGAAAGGGCTGGAACAGTTCTGGTAAACACATCGGTAAGAACTCCGTTGAAATCTCTATAAATACACGCTATTGATCCTTCCTCATTCCCTATTCGAAAAGCCCCATCAATATTACATTTGAGGCAGCCTTTTTCGGGCGGTTTCCATCTGCGTTATGGACTGACCATTGTGTTTTGGATCCACTGTACAGAGGGGTGTAAAAGCGTCATTATGCGACGCTGGGCTAGGGCGTTTTCCACGGCTTGGAGAGGATCCGGTTTGTGCTGCCTGAAGATTGCATTGTTTCTCTATCGCCAGATCTCCCACAGCAAACTGGCGAGCACGTCGAAATCAGGGGACGCCTTGGGGAGAATAGCTCGGGCTGCAACCCACTCATCAAGACGTCGCACCGAGGTAGGTGAAATCGAAACCCTAACTTTATAATGATTCCAGATGTTTCGTGTCCAAGGGCAGAAGAAGAAAAGGTGTTCTATCGTTTCTGGAATTTTGAGGTTGCAAAGGGTACATTAGGGTTGGGGAAATATGTCTTTGATAGAGATTGGCTTTAGTAGCAATGGCATTTTTATAGGCTAACCACAGAAAAACACGAATCTTAGGAGCAGTTCTCATATGCCAGATTTTCCTCCATAACTGAATAGGGTTCTGATAAGAGGATGAAGCGATATTAAGTGGGGTATGTTGGGTCGAAGACACATAATGGTAACGGCTTTTCACTGTATAGTCACCTGAGGAAGTAGCGGTCCACACTAATTGATCATGTAGAAGCGAAGGGTTTAAAGGTATATTCAAGATAACTTCACTGACCTGGGCATCAAAGAGGGTGGTGATAAGAGAAGTCTTCCATTCTGTTTGAGATGATTCCATTAGATCAGCAACACAACAGGTGCACCCTCCTCTACTATTCCTCCTATCTTACCAATTGGGAGCCAGATATCTTCTCTTATTCGAATCTTTGATCCATCCCCAACTAACCAACGAAGTTTAGGAATAATGGTATCTCGACCCTTTAACATACTCTGCCACCCCCATGAAGGTCGATAGCCTGATTGGGCACTTTGGAAAGAGGAATTCCTAAAATATAATCCCTTGAAAAGCTGACTCCAGATAGCATTAGGTTGTTGAAAAAGACGCCAAGCTTGCTTACCAAGCATTGCTCTATTGAAGTTAATCAGATCTTGGAATCCCATACCCCCTGATTCTTCAAAATTAAACCATTTCTCTTTAAATTACAGCGTTTATTCTCAAATTAGACAAGATTTCCTTTCAAATTGCATAAATTTAGGTAGATAAGGACCGAACTGCCCAAAAAGGCAGCTAAATTGGCCGAACCAATCCAACAGGTCACCGGCAAAGAAGGCCATTTCGGCCCTCCTCTGGTCGGTTCTTAGTGATTGGTGACCTCCCATCCTCATCCCGTTGTATGTACTTTGATAACTCTATTTTAGATAGAGTATTATTACTAATTTAAGCTTGATATTTGCTAAGTTTTGATGAATTTTGAGTGAATTTATTTGCTACTCATGTAATTTTATTGAATTTTGTAGGAAACATGACTTTCGGATTTATAAGTGATCACGTGCATCAATGCTAATTTTCTCAAGTCTGTGCTGGATTTGCAAATCAGTCCCTTCGCCTCAATATTTTCCAGAATATTCTAATATTTCTAAGGATATTTCAATATCTTTAAGGATATCTCTATATCTTAAGAATATTCAAGTATCTTCCAGAATATCTTATCTTGAAGAAAAAGCCAGTCAAGACTAGTGGACTTGACTATAATTGAGGATAGGTTCAAAGAAAATCAAAGATATGAATCTTAAGAAGAACAACTCCTAATTTGCCAAGGAAAACCAATCCAAAACCTAATGGGAGGTTGACTAGGGCAGATTTTTGGGAGCTATATAAACCTCTCTTGTGCTGCATATTTCAGAGGGAGAAGGAGCCTTGGAGGCGCCAGTAGATTTTAGATTTTCTTACTTAGCTTTTATGTTTTTATTTTTCTTAGTGGAATTGACGCATGTCAAGGAGAGAAGGATGAAGCAAACCCAAACTATTTGTGACTCAAATTGGTGAATTTGTTTTAATTTAGTATTATGTTCTCTTCACTTTTCGTTGTTAACTTAACTTTAATTATATTCTAAATTTCTTTTGTTAGAGCTACAATGGATCTTAACCATGATTGATTGATTTTCAAGACTTGTTCATGTAGTATAATTGTTTTGATTGTGGCATTTTCTATCATGATCTTAATGCTTTTAGAAGTTTGGCCGACTTTTAAATGATTTTTTTTGTATGTATGATACTAGATGGAGATTGTATGCATGAGCACTAGTGATATTGAACCATAAATTAAATCTAGGTCAAAGTATATTAGATTGTTTGTGTGGTTGCGGTAGTAGATCTAGGTTGGGACTACTTAGATTAAATCCGGGAATTTTCACAAGAACTTAATGCTTTTAGGTGGTTTAAATTTACCTAAGGTAGTGTAGGTTAACATACTTAATTAGGGATTATAAGACCGAGATTGGCTTGTAATCTAATTTAGGGAAATTTCACCAACACAATTGGCAATTAATTTATTGCATGACAAGTTAATAAAATTGATTATGAGTGGTTAAGTAAAATTGGATGCTCTAACATTTTGTGATCTTAGTTAAAATCTTGAAATTTATCTTGCAATTTTCATTTTACTTTAGATAAGGTTTATGTTGCAATTTTAATTAGCTTTCGAATTCTTTAAGTTTCGACTCTTTTATAATTCAGTTTTGTTAACTTGGTTTAGTTCACTTTTTTTTTCTTTTTTATTTTTTTTCGTGACTTGGTTAGCTAAATCTTTGGATTGATCACTTTCACTAAATAATTGAATAATTAGAAACAATCCTAGTGAGAGCAATACTCTCTCACCACTTTATTACTTGTAAACATTGTGCACTTACAATTCACCTAACATACTTTTCCCCCATGCCATCCCTTTTTCCAAATTCTACAAAAATGCTCCCGAGTTTTGTGAAATTATGAAAATGCCCCTAATTAGGCCTTAATCGCAAATACAATCTAAGGTATTGGCTCCAACATATCACCACCATCTAGATAATCTCTTTTCTAATTTTCAAGATTGCTTAACCCCTAAGCAAATTAGTAAGGCTTTGAAATCAAATCTTAGTCATCAAATCAAACCGAGAGCTAGGATTCGATCTTGAGGGTAGTATATATACCATTTTGCCTCCGAAAATTAGGGAAGGGGGCCTCACAATTTACAAAATCAGATCTGCATTCACTCGCTCTCTAAAAAGATTCTTCTCTCTCTCCACCGACTTTCCTTTTCTTCCTCTTGCCACGCGCCTAATCGCCATTGTCACACCTCTTCTCTCGCCGACCCATGACCTCACGCCGGTGAGTCTACCACCGTCGCCTAGCTTCTTGGTGTCCCTCATAATCTCCTCGACCTTATCGATGCTGGCGCCACCTCCATCTTACCCCCGCGCCACTCGTTCGACGGCTTCTTTCCTCGAGGGTTCAACTTCTTGGTGATCGAGCCAATATTGTATCTGGCGGTCCATTCTTCATCGATCGGTGGTTCATAGTAGTCCTTGATGTCCTAATCACTTCGGTTTCATCCTTTAATTGGTCCTAGAGTGGCTGGTGATCGAAAACTAGCAAAACAGCTACCGGCAGTCTGTTCTACTACTGATCTCTCCTTACCGGTTCAAATCGGTGTCTAGTCATATGTTAGCCGTGATCTAGGCGATCTAATGACTCTCTAGTCCTCTCGATCACTTTAGCCATGTCCTTTGGTGAGTTTTCAAGTCCCCGGTGGTCGGAACACAGCAAATCAGTCACTAGATGATGCGTGATGGGGTGAGTGATTCTAGAACGGAAATTTTTTAAAAAGGGATTTTTGTGGTTAAGTGTATGGAGTAGTGTATATGGGAAGAAACGAAAAGGAATAAGAAGATAAAACAATCTCCTCCCAAGGTATAAAGGCCACGCCACCAACTTATGATGAGGATTGAGATCTACGAAGTTCACCACCAAGGCCTAAAGCTTCCACCAACCAAGGATAAAGGACTTTGGGATAGGAGAAGCTCACCACCAAGGCCTAAAGATTCCACCAGCCAAGGATAAAGGGCTTCTTGGCTCACCACCAAGGAGTAATCTACGCTTCAAGGATAAAGAGACCGAAAGGAGTTATCCACTCTCCGAAGGAGTTCACTCAAGCAGAGGAAATCTCACCATTTTCAATTGATCAAATTCGTATCTCCCATACATTGGATAGTTTTCCCCTGTTTATAGGAGGATTTTAGTTGTAGGAAATATTAAAAACAGACTTTAATGATCTAGGAACTTAAACCTTCGACTCCTGAACTACATAACAATAAAGACACCTAGGAACTTATGAAATGCATTTAGTAGTACAGGAACTTGCATTCTTGAACCTTTAGCTTTCCTTATTCTTGAACCGCATTCGTGAACCTTTAGCCTTCCAAAATTCGTGCTCCTCCATTGACCAGGAATTAATCCTCTTGAAACTTCATCAGTTGGTCATGCAAGACGTCTAAAATGGCTTCCCATTGCTAGTTATTGACATACCACAAAATATCGATAAGTAATTAACATTATTCATTCAAAATGATCCATCAAAGCACATAATGCCCAATTTCTTTATTGGCTTGGATAAGCATCGATGATTCTGAGTTGGTCGATGGACCGACATTGGATGCTCCCGCATCACTAGAGTTCCTATTGCGATCGTTTCCTCCTTGCCGATCCAAACCGGTGATTGATTTCGTCACCAGCACTAAACTAAAGCCTTTAATGCGGATCCGCCCCTAGCCCCGCAGTCCTCTAGTGATCTTAAACTCCCTCTGACATTCCTTGGTGTTGTGGTGCCTCGGTGATCACTTGTCATAGCTCAGTTCGCGTGATTAACACACACAAAGTAATTGTCTGAACTCGAGCTTGATGAAGCGAGGACACAATAGATGTTCAAGGCTAGAGCTCACTTTAGGAACATCATTTTTGCAAATAATAATGTGTTAGGATGTTAGAATGGCCATAGATTAGCCTTGAATGAGTTTGATTGCAATGAATGTGCTTGATGAATTGATTATGTCTATTATGCAAAAATCATGTAATCATGTATTTCTGTGATAGATCTAAGAAATGCCATGATATGAGCTTGTTATAGTGCTTTTTTATGTTTGATGTCTTCATGACATTCATAAATGATTCAAAGACCTTTCCAACAAGCTTTAGAACATCTTGATCCGGTATCATTTACTACTTGAAAACGGCTTCGAAAATCAATGTATAGTTTCTAGAAATTTGATGTAGTATAGTGGTTTCAAATGACCTTGCTACTTGTCGATTTTCCATGGATTTTTGTGCTTCAAATCTTAAATTAGTGCTTTCCTGAAAGTTTCTCAAAACATGTTTCTCTACAACATAAATTTTTTCCATAATTTTTGGAAATCATTTGGATAGGTCGATGCTCAAAAAATTGTCCTCAGTTCTGCAAGTTTTTGATTCCCTGACTTGTGACCATATGATTGTCAATTTTTTGCTGATTTTCATGCTCAGATTTTGAGGTCTATGTCTCATGAAAGTTGTTCGTATTAATCTTTACTGTAACATATCTTTTTTCCGGATTTTTAAGAGTAGATTTGGTTAAGGAAATCTCTAATAGATCGTCCTTAGGTCGTTCTCTCTTGTTTAAGCTTGACTTAAGGATTTTGAGGTCAAATCCTTCAAAGGATTTGATTGCCATTTATAGGACTATGCTGTGGTAAATTTTAGATATTTTTGGACGTCGTTTAGTAGGATAAATTACTATTAACATGCATGAATATATTATTGCCTTGCTCTGTTCCTGATGCGCTGTTCTGTGTTCTTGGATTTTTAGAAATTCATTTATAGCTTATCTTAGTTAACTTCCTTCATGGAAGTTGTTCCTTATTGAGTGCTTGATGTGGCATAATTTTTTTAGAAATTCATGTATAGCTTATCTTAGGTAACTTCAATTGCTTGAATCTTGTATGCCATATTTTGACATGCTCTGTTTTCCCTTTATGACTTGTCTCTGTTGTAGCATTTTTAGGAAACTATGCATACCTTACTAGCTTTCGATGCCTTTACGAGTTTTGATCCTCATATTCTAAACTTCGTATACAAAAATTTCTAAAATATAAAAAACGTTTTGACATGCTTTTCAGACCCCTCAAATTATGCAAGACAATCTGAAATTTCATATTTTGATTGACCCGAATCCAATTTCATATTTATGAAATTTCAAGCCCATAGGAAAATTCTTTCAGTATTCTTTGCAATTCAATTTGACGTGATTTTATTGAATTCTTGATTCATGTTTAGAATGTTTGTGATGCTTAATCAATTGTGCCCTTATGCACCCGACCTCGCCTTAACAACTAGACGTGATTCTTGGTTTGATAAAATCCTGTCCCTATTTGACATTTTCCTTAAAAATCTCAATTTGACATAAAATTTGTCCAAGTTTGGATCATAGTTAGAACATTTGCGATGCCTAATTAGTTGTGCTCTTTGATACACCCAATCTAGCTTTGATGGCTAAATATGTTCCATAGCGTTGAAGAAATTATGTCTCTTTTATCGAATCTTTTTGCAATAATGTATTTTCTTGCCAATTGTTCATGAAATCTTTTTGGGCATCACATGAGTCATATATTGATCGTTTCACTTACTATAAAATGTGTGTAAATGTGTTCGACGCATGATGGCTAAATAAGTGATATGGTGTTAGCTCACTAATTTGTTTGATTAATTGAGAACCAAGGTCCAATGACTTGTATGCATGGTTACTTTTAAACAATGCATGTGATTTTTAGATGTATGTATAGGTGTAATGCATGTACTTGTGGGATACTTTGGGTGACACTTAGAACTTGAATTAGGGTTTTGTTAATATTAGTCACCATTTGTGAACACAAGTGATGGCTAATTATTGCACACCATTTAAATGATCAAGTAGGAGTCTTAGTGTGGCTCGTTGCATGATGTGAAATAACATGCTTGTTGATTACCATGAATTACCTATTTGATTGCCATAAGTGACTCTGAGGTCTTTTTTAATTGATACTTTAGTTCAGTCATAGGATAGAATTAGAATAGAACCATGGAGATGGCTGTCCCGGAGACCCGAAGATGACGAATGGTTGATGTCCAATATGACCCTATCTTTGTATTGTTCATTCTCCGATATATGTTTTGGGTTATTTTGGCATTATATAAATACCCAACAAGTTGCGAGTTCTCCTTTTATCACACTTAGGATCTAATGCTAGATTTATTACTTTCCTTAAACTATCTTGGGTGTTTTACTTACCGCACCGTCCTTTAAATTCCCATTGTTTGCTTTCTTTCCCTTCTTTTAAGTAGAAGTAGAATGGCTTGAAACCGACCATCCACGTATAATTGCCTTGTTAGCTTCATATTGCATGAAAAAGTAAAAATACACGCATGGTCACCTTAGGAAACATGACAACTGTTAGGCACCGAAAATAAATTAATAGAAATATTAACGTAACCTAAGTCCCCGAATTTGGAATCTCTAGTTGTGTAGATATTGAGAGATTACTCTTGACCCCTGATTGGGTTTTCTAGCTGACCAATACAAATGAGACTAGTGGCAACTACTAAAACTACATTTTAGGTTGTTTAATACAACTAATAATGAACTTAATAAAAAACGAACCCGTCATGCGGGGTATGGATTTCAATGAGATTCACCTTGATTTAGCATACTTGATGGAATTTAGCCAGATGACAAAGGATGCCGTCTTTAGTGGTATGACCTCGAGAGGGCTACCATAAGAAAAGTACTACTAAATTCGCCTTTCACACCTGATCTCCTTTTTTTAATGTGTACTGTATGTATGGATACGAATCATGACACCTTCCAGGCAGGATATGAGTTTGAGAAAACCTGCATTCATGTAGATCTCAAACTCATTGGGCCGAAACCGAATGTGAGGTGATGACATCTTTGGTAGACATGACCTTGAATGCAAACTCGTGAGCAAATATCCTCAAACACCATCCCTCCCCGACGAAGTTTGCAAAGGGCAAGTCGCGACAAATAGTTAATGAAAAATATTTTCATTATTGATAGTATTTAAATCTAAACATTTTTATGGATGATAACAATATTTTTCATTAATTCATTTTTGTAAACAATAAAAGTAAGCATTTTTGAAAATATTAATTGCTGTAATTTGATAATTTTTATGATTTGATTATACTTTTTGAAAGTTTTGAAAAAAATTGTACTTTTATAATAAGTTTTACAACTTCTAGTACACTTATATTTTTTATTATTACTATTACTACTACCATTACAATTATTATTAATAACAATAATAGTAATAGGTATACCAAGTGTTGAGATATGAAATATACTCAACATTGTACTCGCTTTTAAAATAAATAGTCGCACGCTCAATTTCAAGTTGACACCAGAATTAGAGTTGTCGACTACATTCCTCGGACACCTTTTATTATTCTATGGGTTTCCCTTCATTAGGCATGACAGTTTTCAACAATTCTTTTATCCGTGCGCATTTAAGCTTGCATGCTTAAGGCTTTCATCATCACATCGGTATTCATGTGGGGGAAGTGCTAAAATAATAAAAAATGTTATTCTTATTTTTGGTTTGAAAAAGAAAATTTAGTTTATTCTTCTATTTAGTATAATATTTATTTTAATTGATCGTGTTGGGTAATTAACATTTTGCTTAAGCTAAATTACTTATTTTTTCTAGGTTAATATCCTAAAAACCCCACCAAACTAATTTTTTAATCATAAAAAGCCTCAAAATGGTACGTACACCTATGATAAATTTGTCATAAACTAAGTTTTTTACTACTAAAAACCCCAAATTGGTACATTTGTGACAAATTTACCCTCTATTAACTTCTATCAAATTTGTTGACCTAGATAACATATGATAACGTGGCATGTCTACATGGAAATCCATTGAGTAAATATCACAAAAAATCTCAAATTAGTACACCTGTGACAAACTTAACAGTACTCCTATGATAAATTTAAGAGTAAATCTATGATAAATTTGGAATTTTTGTGGCATTAATACTATGAATTTTCACGTGGACTTGTAAAGTCACCATAAACATATCACTATGTGTTATTCATGTCAGCAAATTTAACTATAAAATTTGATATGGGGTAAATTTATCACAAGTGTACTAGTTTGGAGTTTTTAGTGGTAAAATTTTTTTTTTGATAAATTTGTTAAGGATGTATCAGTTTGGGGTTTTTAATAGTTGAAAAATTAATTTTGGATAAATTTTCATAAATGTACTACTTTGGGATTTTTTTGGTTTGAAATGTAAGTATGATTTATAAGATGATGTACAGGAGCTTAGAGGCATTCCCCAACATTACAAAGATAACTAAGACCGTGAAAGAAAGGAGTGAGAAAGTCTCCATATAGTAGCCAATATTACATTTGTTTAAGAAGGTCCAAAGTTTTTGTAATGTGAAGCTCGCCCTCTAACAAGTTTACGAATTTTAGCCACGATGATGGGAACATCATTTGACTTATTTTGGAAACATTTGCAATTATGTTCCATCTAAATGCAATATATGGTTGCTTACATTGAGAAGCCTTGCCGCCAAGTCGTTGCCGTTGGTAACCCTAATCATCCATTGGAGTTCATCGCTCCATCCTCCTAAAGAATGACAAATTCCGTATTGTGCGAGGATAATACACCATATGCTTCTAATTCACATGCATTGAAAGAATAGATGATCACGATTTTCCAAACCAACCAAATAGAAATTATAATGGATTCTCACTGCAAGCATCCAACGTGCTATGATTTTCGTTGTTGGTAGTCTATTTGTACAAGCTAGCCACCTGATAAAATTATGTTTGCTAACCCCACCTATCCATATTAGTTGATAACATCCCACAGTCGATCCCATGCTCTTGAGTTCATTGTATAACTTTTTGCAACAATAACTTTGCCTAGATATAGTTGAAGCTAAAGTCAGTCTCAGTTTAAGAATACCACACCGATTCCATGCTAGTTTGGGGTAAAGTTGTCACAAAATTCCATAGGTAAGAAGTTAAATATATTCTACTAAAAAGTGACACCACATTTGATTTCAAATTTCTCTTCTTCTTCTCATAAACTTTTATCACATCATTTTTTACTGTATTTCTTGCTATGTGCTTCACATTGGGATTTAGATAACTAAGCAACTCTCTAGTAGCCTCCTGTTCTACAAAAAAGGAGGTGTAATTGTGTTTGATTATCACTTTTGCTAGCTTGCTTTTAAACACAGCTTGATCAAATCATTTCATGGAATCATCAACTTTGGCCTCTCGATTAGGACAAGTACTTAAATGACGCAACAAATTTTTTGTCCCATGGCTAGCCATATAAATTAATCCGCACCACTTACACTTGGCATTTTTCTTGCCATCCTCATTTGTGAATTTTTCGAATTCAGACCATACAATAGAAGTATATCTTTTCAATCGTTCAGAGTAAGTAGAGTTATTTTCCTCATCCTCATGAACTAAGAATGCAACTCTACATCTCTTGGATCATTCTATAGTTGAATATTCTTCTTGATCCTCGTTAGATTGTGACATGTCAACTAATTAGTTAGAGAAAACATGAATTAGAACAAGTTATGAACATTGAAAGAAAAGATAACATGTTATATTTCTATTTAACTTTAAATCAAACAAGCAAAAGCAACTCCCTTCAGCTTAATACAGGTCAACCCTAGTCTGCATGATACTATCACGAACCCAATATGCAAAAATGTTAGTCAGGAGCAAAAATTCCCTTCTTTTCTCTCAAATGCAGCATAAACAAACCAATGCCAATGATACCCTATAGCTTATCAGCCAAACGAAAGCACATAATCGCGCACCATCCCATACAACAGTAAACTTGCACAAGTAGTTGTTCCCAAGTAAAAGATTATTATTACTAGACAAGAAAGACCCATGACAAGCAAAATCATCAGACTGTATAGATCTTGGCCATACTCAATCAACCTAACAACTTAGGAAAATTATAGCCGAGTCGCGAAGAGCACTGCAATGCAAACCTCAAGCGGAAAACTTGGGAAATAGATCGTACCCATGAAAATATATTATGCCAACAATCAAAGTAGACTGAACCCACTTTAGAAATGTACAAAAGCCAAGAGAAGCGCATGATGCAGCAAATTCGAAGCGTCAAAATGCAAGACACAACCATCAGTGAGAGTGACCAGCGTCAATTCACGAATGCAAAGCATGCAATTCCCAGAAAATGAATATGAAATTCCAAGACAGAGAAGACAATTCAAACGCTAGGACATTTTTTGAGCAAACACCCCCATCACTCACGCAGTTACTTGCTCCATGACCCGAAATTCTCTCAGTGAAGACCAAGACAAGAAAAAAATGAAGATAGAGAGATGGAAATAGCTTACTTAGATTAGACCTCAATGAGGAGAAGAGAGGCGGCACAAAGGCGAGTGGCTGAGGCGACACGGAGGGGAACGGTGGAGGCGACTCATAGGCAAGCCAGGGAGGCATGTAGCATAGGTGGCATAGAGCGAGCCATGGAGGTACCATGGAGGCGAGTTGGCGGAGGTGGGCGGCGCAAGCCAGTTGGCAGAGGCGGGCGGTGACATCCGGGTCATTACGCAACAGACCTGTGTGCCCATCCGGGTCATTACACAGTAAACCTGTGTGCCCATGAGTACCTGGCCATTTGATTAACAAATAATGAAGGTGCATTACACGTAGGCAACCTTGGATAACCGAGGGTGGCAAATGTTTTAAGGCGATCAGATTTGAATTTCTGAGCTCAGTTATGAGTATATTGAACGGGTTCGATGTTCAATCACATGCGAAACCAAAGCACGGGAAGTGCCAACATTTTATCATCCAACACCGTTCCTTTCCCATGGCCGTCCTCCTTTCTCTCTCCCTTGCGTGCGCATGGCGCCACCTCGTTGTGCGACGTCACGCCACCTCACTGCTGTATCACTGTCGCATTGTGACACCTCAACTTACCACCTAGCATGCCACCTCATGCCGCTGTGCCACCTTACCATGTCCTTAAACGCGCCACCTAGCCCTCATTGCCACCAAGCCGTGCCATTATCTCCCAAGTGGCACACCATATTGTTGCCAAATTCTCATTTTAAGCGGTGGAGAAGGGGAAAACGAGAGTATAAAAGTTAGTGGCCTCCTCTTTATTTCCTCCATCTTTAGCGACTCACTCCCTTAGTTCACTCTCTTGTATGGCTGCTCCACACCATGCCATGCCACCCTCCTCTATGTGGCAATCCCCTTGATTGCCCAACCTCATTTAGGCACTGAAGGAGAGGAAAACAGAAACATAAAAAGGCCAGCAGCCCTTCTTCATTCCTCCATCTTAACAATCCTCATCCACCGCAACTCTCTCATTTTCATCTCCTTCCTGAGCTCCACGGTCTTTCCCTCCCTTGTTCATTTTCTCTCATTTTGCCGTGCAACAACCGCGGCCTCACACCGTTCAACTACCAGCGACACCTCTGTAGACTTAGCCAACACCCGCGTTGCCCTAGCCATCTTGCATCGTTTCGTCTGTGCTTTCTCAGTTTGTCTTGAACCGTTGAAAGACCAACCGCAAATCAGGGTTCTCGCCACTTTGCCACCCAACGCAAGGCATTTCTTAGGACTTGAGGCAAGTAGATGTTTTTCATTCTATGCTACATTGATCGGTTATTGCTCATCGAGGTTGATTTTCTCGGATTTCCGCGGTTTCCATTGATTTCGTGCACGGTCATGTTAACCGGCATTTCAGAAGACATACTTAGTTAAATTTTTTGAGTTCATGATTTATCTGGTTCCTGAGGTGCTGGTTGTTGAAATTCATGCGTGTTCGAGGTTTAATAACATGAAAATCGGGCAGAATTCATAAACGATGCCAAAGTCAGATTTGGTTACGGATTGACCCACGGTTATTGCCAATTTTATACAAGAGTGTATGGTACAAAATTCTTGGGTCTTTCTTACAAAAGTCACTCCTTGTTCTTTGTTCTATAACATATTCTAATTCTGGATTTTTAGACTTCATATGACAATCATACGATTTTTAAATCAGTTTTTCAAGAATCGGCACTAACCTTTAGACGATTATGATTTTCTACGGAATTTTCGGTGAGGAATTTGGACAAGTGTTCTTCACAAAAGTAGTAGAATACATCTTAAACTATAGCTATAAAATTTCCATGAATTTTAGAGCTCATTGAACCTGGGACACGTCTATCTTTCTATGAGTTTGGGTCTAGAAAGTAAACCTTATTTTCAGGGGATAAGTGCACTATCAGTGCCATAAGTTGTGTACGACGCTCACTTTAGTGCCAAAAGTTTCTATCGGATCACTTAGGGTGCGCATGGTAAAATTTCTTGGCTGGGGAAGAGTTTTTTTCCAGAAATAGTTCTTTTCTATTTCTATTGGAACAAGAAGCAAAAGAACCCGTTTGATAACCGCACAAAATTTCTACTCTTTGAATAGAAAAATAATAGAAATGAGTTTGGTAACGCAACGATTCTTTTTTGTATTTATTTATTTTTTATTTGTTCTTATTTATTTTTTTATTTTTTGTATTTATTTGTTTTTTATTCTTTTTTGTATTTATTTTTTATTTTTGTTATTTATTTATTTATTTTTGTATTTTTGTATTTTTGTATTTGTTTTGTATTTGTTTTTATTTGTATTTGTATTTGTTTTTTTTTGTATTTTTTTTGTATTTTTTATTTTTATGTATTTTTGTATTTTTTATTTTTTATTTTCTTGCGTTTGTTTTTTTATTTGTATTTATTTTATTTGTATTTATTTGTTTTTTTATTCTTGCTCAAGGTCGGCGGCGGGGTGGCGGTCGGCGGTGCCTCCGGACGGTTGGAGGTAGCCACGGCAAGAGAGAAATAAAACAAAAATAAAAAGAAAATTTGCTTATTTCTAGAAATTGTTCCCGGGACAAGAAGCAATTTTTTTGTTTCTCGTTTCTATTCGGGCTAACTTTTCTATTCGGAGAATAGAAATCAACTTGGCGTTACCAAACGGGTTTGTTCTTTTTTGTTTCGGGGGAACAAAAGAACAGAAATTGTGAGAATGAGAAATGTTCTCATGCAGACTGTTAAGTGCCAAAAAGTTTGAAAAACGCTCACTTTGGTGCCAACTCCAATCCAGTTGGCCGGAAATCCGACGTGGCACTTTTTTATTAATTTTTGAAGCTGATGTGGCTCGCTGGAGAGCACAATCAGCATCCTAACACCAAAACGATGCCGTTTGGTCTCTCCCCCAATTCAAAACCCTAATCTCCAGCCAGTCACTGTCCTCGACGGCCCTTGCGCTCGGCGGCCGCAGCTCCGACCCCGACCTTGTCCCCTACCCCAACGATGGCCACTCAACGGCAGCGGCTCCGACCTCGACCCCGACGATGGCCACTCGGTGGCCACAGCTCCGACCCCGACCCCGACCGCGACGATGGCCACTCGGGTGGCCGCCGCCGAGACCCCGACCTCGACCCCGATGATGGCCACTCGACGGCCGCAGCTCCGACCCCGACCCCGATCCCAACGATGGCCACTCAGCAGCCGCAGCTCCGACCCCAATCCCGACCCCAACCCCGACAACGGCCACTCGGCGGCCAAGCTGAAACCCTAATTTCAATCCCCCAAATGAGTTAAACGATGTCGTTTTTGTGAGGCCATCCATGTAGGATGGCAAAATGACGTCGTTTTCTTAAGGAGGACCGAAAACGACGTCATTTAAGGCCTTGTCGATTTAAAAAAAAAAAAACCACGTAATAATTTTGGCCGAATCTTTCGCCGGTGGCACCAAAGTGATCATTTTTCCTCCGATTTGGCACTTAAGTGATTCGATGGAAACTTTTGGCACCAAAGTGAGCGCCATACACAACTTATGACACTGATAGTGTACTTCTCCCTATTTTCAGCCTGGTTTATTTAAATTTTATAAAGTATATCAAGCTGAATTGGTCTTGAGTTCTTCGCAAAAACGTTTCTCTGGGTCTCGTCTATGTTATGTTAAAAATTCATGATTTTTGAAGTTGTTTTACTTATGTATGTTCGTGATTTCTAAAGGCGTGCAAATTACTTTATGGGACAATTTTGGGATTTTGAATTAATTCCCTCTTGAAAATATTTGAAATTGCATCATCGAAATGCTACACCATGGTGTGAGTGTGGTGAATGCCATTGGTCCCATGATGACAATGCCCCTGGTTGTGGTAGAGATGCCAAAAGAGGTAACTGGGTTCTCTTGGATGTATGGGGTGTAACGCAGTTCTCTAGATGTCCTTGCGATATCGGGATGGGTGCGAGATGCCTGAGGGGTGTAACATGGTTCCCTCCAAATGCAGGGAGGTGTAACATGGTTCCTCCAAATGCCCTAAGAATAGGGATGCCTAAAGGGATAACTGGGTTCTTCCGAATGTTTAGGGGTATAACAAGGGTCCCCCAAATGACCTCGTGATACCATGTGGGTGCAAGATGCTCGGGAGTAATGGGGTTCCCTAGAAGATGGTGTCAGCTGAGTTTTTAAATTAAATATAATTATTGAAGTTTCCCAAGTCTCATTTGTGTATTGATTTACCAATTTTAGTGAGTTTCATTTTTATGCCGTACTGTTACTTAAATTTTGAAAAAGTTCTCAAGCAAGTTGACTTTAAAATGCTTTCCCATATTTTGTAATTTGGAGTTTTTCCTTGCATGCGCAGTGATAGAATTATATAGTATAGACTAGTAGACATTCTACTTCCTAAGTTCATACTCACTTATTGTTGATTGTCCTCTTTCAGATTAGTAGCCATGTCGATCCTGCCAACCTCCACCTTGATTAGTTGTGGTGTTTCATTAACTTTTCATGGCACCTTACCAAGTTCAAGGATCGTGAATTTCTTGAAATGACCTTTGTGAAATGTATTTCAACATTGATCGTATACATAGGATCCCCAGCGGGTCCCGTACTTCTGGGACTCATAGCGGTATATGTCGAGCTGGTGCGCAAATGGTGGGGGCCTATCCCACGCCCTGGTAACGATGGAGCAATGATGGTAGTAGCGTTGTGGAGTGAGGCAGGGACCGGAGGATAATGGAGTAGTATTTTTGGAGGCCAGGCAGTGATTTTTTGGATATACCAAGGGCGATGGTTAGGTGATAGTATGTATATTTGGGCTTACAAGTAGGGAGAACATGATTGATAGTGTTTTTGGCGCCGTCAAGGATGCAATACCTTTTGTTCCCCAGTGTACCCCAACCATTGTCACTTAAAGTACATAAATAAGAAATAAAAATGAGATCGCTTGGTTTATATCTTTGAGTTTGATATGTCCTGGGTTGTTCTTTGTCCATACATGATTCTGCATGCATAAAAAGTGAAAGAATATGTTAATTGCATTAGAGGTGACGTACTTGAGGCGTCACATGTGCCACAGAGGCGAACAATGGAGGCACGTGACGAAGTGTTGCGGTTGGGTCAATTGTATGAGTTAAGGGAGTTTTGTGTTATTGTTAGGTTACCCACTTAATATCGAAAATGGGTCAAAAATGGGTTAGATGTTATGACCCATTTTTAACCTATATAATTGAACTTAAAACTCTTTGGATCCATTTTATTGGACCTTTATATATTTATAATTCATGTACAACCCATTAATATAAAATATGAATAAAAAAATAGTCATGGACTCATTTTGACACCCCTAACCACAAGTGTACTAGTTTGAGGTTTTTCAATGTATTAACCCATTTTTTCTGATTGATTATGCTTATTTCATTGTTCTCGTCCTCGTCGTCATCATGATCATTATTATTGTTATTACATTTCTTTAAATTTTGATACTTTATAGTTATTAGTTGGTCGTGCTTTATTTATTAGTGGTTTTGTCAAATTAAATAACTTATTCTTAATTGATCTGTTCTTTTCATTAGAATTTTTACTTAAGGTATATTATTTTTATAATATTTTTTGGTATTTTTCTTATTTTCCATTACTCTTTTAACTTGTACGAAAGCTTAATTGGCCCTGCTTCACATTTGGGCCCAAAATGAGAGAACAAATGGCGAGTTTTGCCCCAAAGCCTTGTACTTAATACTTTATTTTCATAAAAGAGCACTTTGAATTATATTTATTTATTGAGAGTGCTTTGTGCTATGAAAGCATCTACATGTCTTTTCTTAATTTTTTTTATAAACTTTAATATCTCATACAGTTAAAAGAAAATAAAAGAACTTGTCTCTTTTGATTGGGTTAATATCCTGAAAAACTCTAAACTGATACACCTATGACAAATTTATCCCAAACTATTTTTTTGACCATGAAAAACCCCAAACTGGTACACTTGTGAAAATTTTCCCCGACTGACCATAAAAAACCTTAAACTGGTACATTTATGATAAATTTACCCCAAACTAATTTATTCAACAACAAAAAACCATAAACCGAAAAATTTGTGACAAATATACCCTCCGCTAAATTGGATTAATACCCAAAAAAAATCACAAAAATTGTTAACTGTGTGGCACCCCAAACCGTTGAGGTCGCCATAGATACCTATCGCTCTACCTATTGAATATCAGTTACTTGTTCTTAAAAATGGGCTTTTAGGAAAACCCGGGGTTTTGTAGGCACATTTTTTTTTTTAAAAAGGGTAATTTAGCGCAGCTCATAGCGAAATTAAAGACGAGTCTCACCATCCCTCTACTCTCTTAGCGATTATACAATGCACACCAACTACACATTGAAGGAAAACATAAAGCCGAGCCACTTTTATTTATATATTTATGATGGACATCTTGGGTCGGTACAACCAAAAGTGCCAAGGCTTTTTCACTAACTTGGCTACAACTCAAAAGAGAGATCATCGACCCCCTATATCGATCGTGTATAACCTTCCATCTACAAGTGTCGGCTATTCTCCATAAAGTGTCAGCTCCCTCTCCTCACGCGGGCCATCACACCCATCCGGGTGCATCGGGTGATGGTGGCGGCAACATCCCAGCATCACTTCGTCACGATGCACATGGACGGACAGAAACTCCTAGATGACTGGGCCCCCAACCAGGCCCATGTCATACATCACCAGCACCCTAACCCATATGAACACCAACCCAGGGATGGTGACGCATACGTGCTCCATGCACTCGACCTCCACGTCAGATGGAAGGCCGTAAAAAGTACCACGTGCGACCGGAGGGAGAGGCATATCTCTAATCTGAAATGTTAGTCTCCAAAGGGGTGAGTACAACCACTCAGCAGGTAATAGATCCATTAAACTACTCAATGCATCCAACAGGGCAATCATGGTAACATAGAGTACATACAGTTCATACATATCAATCATGTATCACCTTTCGGTCATGCATATTACATCAAACAACCATGTGTACATATAGATCACCATATCACGTGCATAATCCACCAATGCACTAGTACATATACCATGCAATTATTCATACATGTCACCATACCATGTGCATGCACTTATATCACCATGCACTTCACCATACATGTTACATCATACATGTTACATCATCATGCATACATGTCACCATACCATGTGCACATATCACCATGCACTTATACATGTTACATCATACAGTCATGCATACATGTCACCATACCATGTGCACATATCACCATGCATACATGTTACATCATACAGTCATGCATACATGTCACCACATTATGCATGATTTAATTTCAACTCATGTTTTTCAATTGGATTGCCACATTTTTCTTTCCCGGGACCAGTAATTGCATCCCACATTTTATCGCTCGCACCCAACCTGGCATCGCGAGGAACCTCTGGCACACACCTCCGGGCATCTCGAAACTCCCGAGGACATCCCGCACACACCTCCGGGCATCCTGACACTCCCAGGGCATCGTCGGCTCACACCTCTGACGGTATCCTCTTTTCAATGCATATTCTCATATATCTCATTTTCAATTTTACATTTGATGTAACAATACAAATGATTAGAGTCAGCCTTTTGAAATCATGTAATATGCATTGGGAAAAATATCATTTGATGCAATGGTTTTAAAAAGAAATCTTTCTTTGAGTTCATGAAAATTCATCAATTCTTTAATGTCATATGAAATGTATGAATGTCATCACATCATTGCACGAGTAATAATCCAAATATCATGATTCACATAACAATTTCAATGACAAATAAATAGCACAATTCCCAGCTAAATCAGAATACATGCGGTTCATGAAAATTTCAGAAAAATTAGTAAACGGTGGAAGTAAATTCTGAAAATTTACCACATTGTAGATAAGATCTAGGAAAACATATTTTGTGAAGACCACCCTATCAAACAAGGCTTCACAGAATACGTACGGTCCGTATGTCACAAGAAAAGCATTTTTAGCCTTACTCATGCACAGTTTTCGAAACATTTTCGATTAAATACCTAAATGACCTTCAAAAATTATGAAATTTGAACATGTGATATTTAAGACATAGAGGCAGATACTTCATGAAGAACACTACACCAAAAGGTCTTTACATAATTCAATACTAATCGCGCATCGCAGCATTACTTATTCTGTCCGTTCATCTTGCACAGTTTTTGAAACATTTTTGGTTAAATACTCAAATGATCTACAAAAATTATGAAATTTAACTATGTTGTAGACAAGACATAAATAAGGATATTTCTTGAAGAACACTTCCCCAAAAGAGTTTTACACAGAACAGTATAAACCACACATTGTAGCATCACTAAGTCCGGACACATCCGATTGCACCGTTTTTAAGACATTTTCGATTAAATAGGAAAATGACCTTCAAAAATTACGAAATTTAACTATGTTTCAGACAAGACATAAATAAAGACATTTCATGAAGAATACTTTTCCAAAATAAATTTGTACAGAATGGTATAGACTACGCATTGCAACATCACCAAGTCCGAATAGTCAGATTGCACTGTTTTCAAAAAATCTTCGATTAAATAGGCAAATGACCTTCAAAAATTACGAAATTTAACTATGTTGCAGAAAAGACATAAATAAAGACATTTCATGAAGGACACTTTTCCAAAAGAAATTTTTACAGAATGGTATAGACTACGCATTGCAACATCACCAAGTCCGAATAGTCAGATTGCACTGTTTTCAAAACATTTTCGATTAAATAGGCAATGACCTTCAAAAATTATGAAATTTAACTATATTGTAGACAAGACATAGATAAATATACTTCATGCAGAACACTTTTCCAAAAGAAACTCGTACAGAATGGTATAAACTACGCATTGCAACATCACCAAGTCCGAATAGTCAGATTGCACTGTTTTCAAAACATCTTCGATTAAATAGGCAAATGACCTTCAAAAATTATGAAATTTAACTATGTTTTATAAAAGACATATATAAAGATACTTCATGAAGACATAGAAGTCAGATTCACCCTAGATAATTAATTACAAACGGTGGAAACTTCTGTTCCTAGTACCCAAATTTCCAGATCTGACTATCTCCGAAAAACCACGATTTTGCCTACCTATTCTCGTTCATTTCTTCCAAATTTTTGATATGTTATACCTTATGATGTTCTTAACAACTTTCGTTCAGAAGTCAAGGTGAGATCTCCACTAAAAAGCCACATGTAAGTCAAGATCCTACAAATGGACAGACTGGTTTTTCAGAAAAAAAAAAAAAAAAAAAGCATGCATAGCCAACAATTTCCTCCCCATAGCTTCGAAATCTCCTCACTTCCACCACATTCGACGTTCACAAATCAACATGCACTCATCTCAGCTAGCCAAAGAGTAGAGAAACGGACTCTACTTGCCTCAACTTAAGCTCAAACAGCAACAAAGACGGCGGCAAGGCGGCGAACGGTGGACGGTCCTTCTCCTTCTTCCTCTTCGCACACACGGCCACCCCTTTCTCTTCTTCCTTTCTTTCCTTCCTTTCTCTCTTTCTCTCCTCTCTCTCACTCTCTCTCGGACGACACACTCTCTCTCTCTCTCTCCCCTTTTCTTTGCCAAAACCGCCCCCTATTCTCCCTAATTTCTCTTCTGCACTCATTAGCAATCAATGATTGCATGCATCCGCCCAAAGGGGCCTACGGGGGCAGCCACACTTGGCTCAATCTCCTTGCCACTTGGCAACACACATGCAAGGTTGAGGGGCTTCAAAATTGGGCCGGTCTTGGGCCTTCATGGGCCGGTCGAACAGGGGCGGGCTGCGTGGGTTGGTTGGACGGTCCTTGGGCCTAAAGATCAGCCCACCCTCTCCTATTCTTATTCCCTTTTTAAACCTTATTAAATAAACACCTAATTTTATCTTATAGGTTCACAAAACTTAGCAATTTAAATCAATAAAACCTCACTTATAAGGTGCACCACCAAGAACAAGATTTCTATATCAATTGCACCTTAATAAAATCCTTGGGTCACTTGTAGACACATCCCCATTCAAACAATCGTCCAATTCAAAGCTCGGTCCTAAATTAATCGAAATCCATTGATTAAATGGCTAATACATAATCAAATGGCACTTCCATTACCTAACTCCAGAGGTTGTCATGAGATTTTTGGATGCCACAAACTGTGACAAACGAAGCGTTAAATCCCAAATTAGTATATCAGTTAACTGTCATGTGTCATTTAACTTAATAATTTGACAGTAAAATTTAACGAAAACTTACATAGGGTAAATTTATTACAACTGTACTAGTTTGGAATAAAATTTGCCAAAGGTATACCAGTTTGGGGTTTTTGGTGATCAAAAAAATAGTTTGGGATAAATTTATCACAGGTGTACCAGTTTGGAGTTTTTCAAGGTATCAACCCTTTTTGATTTAAAGAAAAATTTCTTTCAGTAAAGGTTGAATATTATGTATCATAAAATATAGTTTTCTAATTAACATATTTACAAATTATTTAATATGAAAATATTTCATACTATATAATTTTCAAACATGTGTAACAAATTAACTTTATAAGTATCACTATCATTAATTATATAACTTAATATCATATATAATTACATAAATTCCTTTGAAATCTCTATTTTTTTTTTTTTTAAAAAAGGTAACTTGCTTTACAAGTATAGTGTTATTGTAGACATTCTTACTATAATAAAATGATAGTAAACTAGTATAAAGACATTTCATAAAGTCCCTAATAAAAAATTAAATAAATTAAAGTGTCATAATTTAATGTATAATAACTAAAAACGATCTATAATAATATAATAACAAAAGGATTATTTATTTAATTTAACATGAATAGAGTATGGCAGTAAGTATATTAATGATATTGTCAGGAACATAAAAAATTTAATAATATCTTGAAAATGAGGAAAACTTATAGTTTTTTAGGTTAATAACATAAAAAAAAAAAAAACCTCAAACTAGTATACTAATGCTATATTTAACCGAACTAATTATGGGTCGCAAAAACTCTCAAACTAGTGCATCCATGCGACATTCATCTCAAATTAGTCCACCTGTGCCACATATATCCCAAACAAATTTTTATGTCACAAAAAATTCCAAATGGATATATCCCACCTCACATTTACCCAAAACTAATGCACTCATGCCATGTTTACCCTCATAATTTGGAGTGGATGTGACATGAGTATGCTATTTTGAGATTTTTTATTATATAAAAATTAGTTTTGGGTAAATGTGACATAGATGTACTAATTCGGGAGTTTTTATGATACAAAAGTTAGTTTGGAGTAACAAGTTCTTCACGGACACTTTTATTTATTGTTTCGAGCTCCCTAGACAGGCTACGGTGTCGGACCTTTTCTTTGAACTAGGCCAAGCTTTCAGGGCTATCCTCCAATCGTGGACACATCCCCTCCCCTCTCTTGCTCAGATTCTGGACAGATTAACTTGGTTGGAGCATTCCTCGGGTACTTTCTCCATAGGTTCAGCCTGGGAAGCCATTCGTCGAAGGAGTTGCCTGGTGCCATGGTCTCCATTTGTGTGGAATAGTAAGTTCATACCTCGGTACCACTTCCACCTTTGGCTCATTACAAGAAACAGGTTATCTACCCATATCCTTTTACTCTCCTATGGAAGAATTGCAAATGTCGCTTGTGTGTTTTGTAATTCTAGACCAGACTCTAGAGATCATCTATTTTTTGGGTGCCATGTCTCGTATGGCCTTGCTATCTTTTGGGCGTCAAAATGCAATCTCCCTTAGCATTATAGATCTTATTCGTGGATGGAAAATCTCCAATGGGCCATCGATCACATTTTTGGCAATGAGTTTTATCAAATCATTGTCCGGTTCTCCCTTGGTGCTCTTTGTCATTTGATTTGAAAGACTAGGAACAATATCCTTTTCAGGAACCAAGCCTTGGTTGTTCTAGCATTAAAGCAACATTTGATCAAAGTCGTCAAAGACAAGGCTCTCACTTTCAACCATGTTGCGGACACTCAAAGAAATAGGAGGATACAACGCAGTTGAGGTATTCATCCATCCATTTTCCCGTCATAGGTGTCAGTTTTCCCTGTAGTGTTGTTCGAGGGTTGTTGCTGTTTTAGGCTTCCCTCGGTCTCTTTTACTCTCGACACCCTTCCACTCTTTTGACTTGTTCTGTCATTGAGAGTGTAAGTTTTTGGTACCGAGATTTTTGTATTTTCCGTTTGGTTAAAAGTCAATATATCTCTTATCTTACCAAAAAAAAAAAGTTAGTTTGGAGTAAAAGTGACATGAATGTACCAATTTAAGTTTTTGTAGTATTAGCCCTATACATGATAGTAACTTATGTTAAAATAACTTTTTCATGCCATAATGGGAAGTTTTGAGGTTTTCCCATAAATGTGTGTGACGTGAAAAGGTGAAAGGTAAGGCGCGCATAACAAAATTTCTATTTCTCGATTTCTTGTTTCTGTTCCCGGAACAGGTTTGGAAGCAATCCGTTTGGTAATGCAATTTGATTTCTCTATTTCGAAACAGATTTCTATTCCGAAATAGAGAAATTGAAGAAATCGAAGCTGAAATTTTTAACTTCGTTTCGAAATAGAAATCGAAGCGAAATCAAACCATATAAAAGAACATTGCGCTTTCTTGCTAACTTAATTCACTCATAACCACTACTTCACAAATTATTGCTAATTTTTTCTTTTTCTTATTTTGCTCGTGTTTTTTTTTTTTTCAATTTTTTTTTGATAACTTCCTCTTTAGGATGAAAGGCAATCGAATGGGTCCCCAATTTTCAAAAATGACCAAAGTTCTTAAATGCTTACTTAAAAATAATGGGGCTCTTTCCTCCTAGAAAGGGCACGCGCATGGCCGATTGAAGAAAAAGTTCTTATGTAATAGATGAATAAAAACATGCCTAGAAATTTAACCCTTGTTTGTTTCTTTACGGATTCAAAATTCTTGCAAAATCAAAATAATTAGATTGTTACACAATCTTGAATTTTAATTCGAAGGCAAGAGATTCAAGAGAATCTCTCTTTGCTATGCAAGGGCCATTAAAGGTTCATTGAGCGACAATAAAGAAATTAGGGATGAGCAACTAGACCGATTCAATTTGAGAATCCAAAAAACCGACCTTCCCCGATTGGTTCCTAACCATAAACATTACTTCAAGGTAGAATTCTCATATATTCCTTTAAACCATCAATTTTATTTTGTTGATAATCTTGTATAATACTAGTCTTTGATAAAATGACAGGGTTGTATAGGCGCCATTGATGGTACCCATATTCATGCTTCCATAATACTTGTCTGAACTTACACATGATGAGCTTGCAACTGATACATTGACCGAGGAGGGAAACCAAATAAATACGCTTAGGAAAACCATTGCCAATAAAATGGCAAGGGATAATAATATGCCGGAAATTCCATGAAATTGTATTTTCAACTTTTGTAATGTATTATTATTATTTCGACTATTATTTTGTATTTGAGGATTTCCTATGTCGTTATCTAATCAATTTCTATTCCTAGAAATAGAAATTTTGTTCTGTTATCAAATGGATTTCTGTTTCAGAAATAGAAATTTTGAGTCATTATCAAACGAGTTTCTTTGCTCAGAAACTTGTCCGGGGAATAGAAATTGAGAAATTGATTTTTTTAAATCAATTTCTTTTGTAAATTTTTGTCATGCGCAGCCTAAGTCACCTAAATGCTTTGGCACAAACTGCTCTCAACAAGTAAATAAGATTGAAACCGTTTGGGGAAAAATAATAAGCCAAATGGCATAATTTAGTATGTTTTTCTTCAAACCTCCACTTTACAATTTTTTTATTTTTATTTTTCATAGATATATAAAAATAGATTCCTGCTAACCTTTGAGAAGATTTGTTTGGTAGAGCATTTTAGTCGAGGATCCAGTGAAACAAATGAACGCATTACACTGATTCCTCACTCCCTCCGCCTTTTCTCTTCCGATTTACATGCAATCCAACATCCTTGCTCTCTCTCTTACTGTCGCACACGCGTTTGTGTGCATCAAGAATAGTCTTTCGATAAAGGCCTAACCTCATTTCTCATTTTCATAATTTCTCATCGATAATTGCAGACCAGAATTTACATTGTTTCTTGGTATCTCTGTAAGGAATTTCTTCTCCCTCAATTGTCAATACTGCCTTACTTAATAAATTAGTAATGTACTTGTATAAGGGAAAAGCTAAATATGTTAAAACTAATACATACCAATTGGTATCGAGTGATGTGATTGACTCTTATTATCGAACATATTTTTGGTCAAATGTCCATTAAGAGTTAGCCATATCATTTAATATATTAATTCTATAAGGGTCATGTTAACAAATGACTTTGGAACTCTTATCAAGTGTACCCAGAAGAAAAGTAATTTTTTTTTCTCAATATGCTGATTGTGTATATCATAAGACAATTTGTGTATTGAAAATTGCACATTAGAAGGATCCATTTCGTAAATCGGTATTGACATACCTACAATAATTTGAATGTACTTATAACACCTCTCTGTCTTTCTGTCTGTCTGTCTGTCTGTCTGTCTCTCTCTCTCTCTCTCTCTCTCTCTCTCTCTCTCTCTCTCTCTCTCTCTCTCTCTCTCTCTCTCTCTCTCTCTCCGTTTGTGTAATTTCTGGGGTTTGTAAATCTGTCAGTGCGGATTCGTTTGGCATTTTCTTATAATGACGGTGCGCTTGATTTCTCCCTCGTCCCTCCCTTTCCATCGCACATGCAGTTCCTCCACGGGGAGCAGTGGTTGGAATAAGTGGATTTAGATTTGACTTTAATCTTTGGAGATCTTCGAAGACTTTAAGAAAATTGGCTTCCACATGTATTTTTAAAGTCGAAAAGGTTTATGTTTTTTAGGACAGAAAGTGGAGCGTAGCAAGAGAGGAGGGGGAAAGCAGCCCCCTCCTCCCAGTTGCTCTCCATCATTTGCCCCTTGGAGATGCAAAACCCATCCTTTTTCCAAAACATATCTAATTGTGGAAGAATATTATATTCACCAGTCACTACAAGACAAATTATCCGCCAACAACCTTCTCAGGATTGATTTGGGTTACTATAACTATCCACTCTCTCACTAAACTTCGCATTTTTCTTAACTAATGGTTGATATAGGGTAAGTACTATAAGTATGAATCTACTGAACAAGCACTAATAATTATCATGATTTCATTGTAAAAAACTTAAATTCTTCTGTTCAAGAATTTCAAAGTATGTCAATTCACGATAGCACCATAAATTAATTATCATATTAGTACTAACACCATGAGAGAATCACACTACCTTAATTAGCTAAGAGCCCACGATCACATAAATCATGTGTCAAAGTTCCATACCTCAGATATGGGATCCAAGTCTCATGCTTTCAAGGTCTCAGAACCCACCGTGGATTGGCTGCATGTTGGTCTTTCATTAGTGCCAAAACAAAGCTTTCTTGACCATTTATGAACCTCGAGGGCATAACTGTATGATAGGGCAAATGAATTTGGGCCACCATATGGGGAAACTGTTTCTGAAGGCAATGCTAAGAACCCATTGGCTATAGTTATATGCATACATATGTACACCCACAAGCATATTTCAAAATTGTTGTGGGGTCGGTTCGAAAGGAGATATGGTTCCGTATGAGTCATATGATTTGTGTGTTGATTCACACTTCAAACCAACTTGGCATCATAAACTCCAAAAATCTCTCCCTAGGCTTTATAGAAATCAAGGAACGGAAGTGGGTGCTTAATCTCCATTTGTTTCACAAAAAATACATAATTTGGAAAATAATTTTTAAAAAATTATCGCTTGTATCATTTGAAATAATTAACAAACTAAAAAGGGTTTTATTATCGAGAACAATTTATATTGTAACATTTTCGTGGTCGATGAAAAGTTAATTCTTTCATTCATTTTTATAATTTATGATTTGTAGGAAAATAGATTTTTGATCGTTCATTTTCCATGAAACAAATGGAATCTAAAAAAAACTAATTTCGCTAGGTCTTGTAGGATTAAAGGTTTCATAGCGTTACAGACTTGCCCAATCTTTTGCACGGCAATTTTAAATTACTATAATGGTCTCGAAAGGACTGCTAGAGGTACTTTTATTTTGCCCGTACACTGCTAGACGTACTGAAAATGCATTTTTTTTTATTATACTACAAAAATGTGACCATCCTACATTGGATGTTTAAACAAGCGAGAGCAACGTACAGACCAAAAAAAAAAAAAAAACAAGCGAGAGATACGTGAATAAAAGCAGTGGCTTATTGGCATATATATCGGAGATTGTTCTAGTTATGCCAAGACCAAATGCTTTGCCAGATGAATGCCCATTACATCAAGAATGGCGGATGCGGAAACCTAATGTTTACTCATGAAGCAATCAATGTTCCGGTCCTTGTTGGAGAATCAAGATTTATCGTTAGATAGATCTACTTTCTCGACGCTGGATGTGGATGTCGTTTTTGCCGATGCATTCTTAAGGGGACAAAATAAAGATAGGCACTTTGTGCTAGGTAACACTACGAATACTATAGCAGGGGTAGCAACAAAAAATGTGAAAATTCTTGGTTAAGATTCGAGTTCCATCATTCAAGCAACAAGTATGACATACACTGTGGAGATGGGTGAGAAATTTGAAATAAACAAGTTGCTCAACTGCTCTCAAAAGATTTGATTAGAGGTAGTTTGAGTCCGCACTCTAAGCCCAGCTTTTATGGTAATTAACCATGCAGCGCGGGTGCTAGAGAAAACACGAACGACTACAGACCATCGTCAGCTCAAGAAGGCAACGAAAGATGATGGGTATAAAATTCCTAGGGCGGGAGAACTCATAGATGAACAAGTCTTGCACAGCTTCCATTACTTTCTCAATTCAGTTTGAAAAGTGGTTTTTGGCAGCTTAAGATGGAAGAAGACTCGGAGTGCAATTGGTTAGACTTTTGAGGAAAGTTTTTAGGAAAATGCAAAGAATTTTAAGTTAAATGATTTTTTCAAAATGCAAATTATATTTGTTAAATTGTAATTTGAAAGTCCATTGTGAAGTATTTTTGAACAAAATAGTATTTAGAGAAATTATATTTACAAATGACTTTTGTGATTAAAAAAAAAATTATCAAAAGAAAAATAAAAAAGTTGGGTGACGAGGGCAGATGGTTGCCAGTAGCCTCAGGTAGCCCTCGGAGACAATCGACAAGGGCTGCTTGGAGTCGAGGGACCCCCGACGGCCCTTCACAGAGATCACCGACCTCGCCAAGGCCCATATTTGGGTCACGCCTAAGGTCGCGCGACCTCGGCGAGGGTTGCTTGGTCGTGCAACCTCAAGCAACTGTTCATGGGGGACTCAACCCATAGGCGATCGCGCAATTGGCCACTGATGGTCACGCAAGGTAGCCATGACCTCACCGGCCTCTCTCCGGCCCGCCACCGACCAACTACACACAACCACACCACGCTAATGGAGAAGAAGATGGATGAATAGTAATTGTGGGGTCTTCCAAAAATGTTGAAAGCCCAATGCAACTTAGAACTTGCCTTAGGCCTTTAGCCTTTCAAAGGTTAACATTCTCTCAATGTGGGTTTCAAAAATTTTACCAAACACTCAATAGTTCCCCAAATGGGTTTTGGACACCCAAAGTCCCTTCCCAAAGCAGATCTCAAATGCACCCTCAATTCCATTGACTACCTTTGCACGGACGAGATGTGTTGTTAAACCTTTGTAGGAGTGTAGGTAGTTTTATTTTGGTTGAGTCCATTTCTTATTTAGAACTTAAGCTGGCACGTAGTCCATGTACTTGATCCATCTTCACTTGAAAGGTGAGGCCAAATCAATGATTGGAAAATTTCCAATGTGAGAGAAAAGAAACGCAATCCCCACTGCAAACCATCCTTTATACTTCATTGGTATGAGGAGAATGTGCTCATATTCACCAAGTGAGGTGAAGAGTTTTCCAATTAAGAAAGCTTTACATCAATAAAAGTTTGTTTGTTTCGTGAAAAATTTACTATCAGGAATCATTTTCTTTGTTTTCCTATTTTTGCATCACTTAAAAAAAAATGACCTGTGGAAAGTCTTATTATAGTCAATGAAAAATCTATACTCAAATTTCGGAAAATAATTTACTCTTCTAGAAAATAAAAATCATTTTTCAGCATGTGACTTAAACCTTACATTGTGCCTGAATCTTGATGGCCGGGCTCGAAATCGATGGCTGAGCCGAGGTTAATGGTGGTAGTCTTGGACTTTAGCGCCCAACCTTGAGTACCTCAAGACCGTGCCCAAGATCCATACACCTGAGATCAAGTCCCTGGCTCTCAAATCCAAGACTTAAGGTACTCGGCATTTTTTTCATCAAATACGTTTTCATAAATTTCTTGTAACTAATGTGAGAAAATGATTTCCATATTATTTGTAGAATCACAGCGAAATAAAGAAAATAAAATTATTTTTCTTGAAAATAAGTTTCATCCCGTGAAATAATGGGAGCATAAATGAAAGTGCCTCAAAGGAAGCGGACTTTTATCTCAATGCTCCGTTGGAATGGCATGCACTAAGCACATACAGCCCCACCTTCCACTCCACTCCTGACTCTACTACAAATCCTGATCCTGTTGTTGACTGAGGAAGACCACGTTACACCAATCTCTCCTTGCCCAAATTAGCAGTGGTCTCACTCTCACCAGAAGATTTGACCGGTTTCAACACACCCCCACACATCAATTCAGAGCCCTCCAAAAGGGAAGCAACATCGCACTCATGTAGATGTAACACTTGTTGGGCAGGCACATATAATCTCTCTCTCTCTCTCTCTCTCTCTCTCTCTCTCTCTCCCCAAAAGTTGCACTGGCATGGTGAAATGGCCGATCAAAGTGGTGGTGGTGGCAACAACGCGATGATGAGGGACTACAGGAAAGGGAACTGGAATGTGAACGAGACCATGATACTGATTGAGGCGAAGAAGATGGACGACGAGAGGCGGACAAAGCGGAGCGAGGAGAGCGGCGAAGGAGTTGGGGAAGGAGCCGGAAGAGGGGCCAAGCCCTCGGAGCCGAGGTGGAAGTGGGTGGAGGACTACTGCTGGAGGAGGGAGTGCTGCAGGAGCCAGAACCAGTGCAACGATAAGTGGGACAACCTCATGAGGGACTACAAGAAGGTGAGGGAATACGAGAGGCGGAGGACTGGCGAGGAGGAGGAGGCGGCCTCGTATTGGAAGATCGAGAAGAGCGAGCGGAAGGAGAGGAACCTGCCCACCAACATGATGCCGCAGATATACGAGGCCTTGGTGGATGTGGTGGAGAGGAGAGCAGGAGGAGGAGGAGGAGGAGCAGGAGGATCTCAGAGGGCCACTGCCGCTGCTTCCGCCTCCATCACCGCCTATTCTATCGGCCACCCGAATCCCAACGTCATCGTTAGCACTGGTTATGTGGTGGAAACGCCCATTCAGCCTCCGTTGCCTCCGCAGCAGCATGTCTTGCCGGGCCCCATCGTGCCGGCATTACCTCCTCCTTCTCAGACGCTGGAGGCTCCGCCTCAGCTGCCTTCCGCTGCCGCTTCTCAGCCATTTCCAACACCAGGTACCACTCCGTAAATATAATCAAAATCTATCAACCGTAATTTTCTTCCCTTCAAAATTGCGCAGAATCCGAACCGAGCGAGCATTCAGACACGCCGGCTAAGAGGCGGAGGAGAGGCGGAGATCGTGGTGGAGCAGCAAGCGAGGATCGCCACGAGCCGGGTGACGTGGGGACCGCGATCTCAAGGAGCGCCTCCATCATAGCGGAAGCGCTCCAGGCCTGTGACGAGAGAGAAGAGCGACGGCACAGAGACCTGGTAGGCCTCCACGAGAGGAGGCTCAAGCTTGAGGAGTCCAAGACGGAGATCAACCGACAAGGCATCGATGGCCTTGTGAGCGCCATCAACAAGCTCGCCAATTCCATCCACGCTCTAGCTTCCAGTAGTAAGAATCAATCCTCCTCATGAGGCAGCCCGCATTCAAATCCGGTTCTGTACATATGAAAATCACAAAATGTTGGATGATCATCCTCGATTGATGATGATGATGATGATGATGATGATGATCCCATCACTCCATTTCATTATTGATGGCTATTAGTCTGGTTTCATTTGTAACATTTTTTTTCCTAATATGAACGAACTGGTACGTATGACAATTCATCCTATGATGTTTTATTAGTGCAGAAATTTTTTCCTAAGCGAGTGGCAACTGGAGGGATTGCAATATTAGTATTTTTCATACATGTCGTGTGCTACATTGCAAGTTTTGCAGCAAGAAATTTGTTTAGAGTTCCTACTTCCTTTCAATGCCACACCTGATGAGGAAAACGAGAGACAGAAAGAAAGAGAGGGGGTTGTTTTGAAAGAAAGGAGCGAGGAGATTTTGCACCGCACGCGCTGCATTGGGGCGTGGCGAAGGGCCGGCTTATCTATCATTTATGAGGCACAAATATGAGAAATTTTTGCTACTGGGCAGCACTGACAAGTACTCTGAAAAACAGGTATGGCACTTCCAAAAAGGACTGGTCAAAGGCGACCGGTCAATGACTCTCTGATGATGCCTTTGTTCATAATTACTAGATTGCCATTTATTTATTTTCTTTTTCTTTTTTCTTTTCGGCTTCCCGCTGGGGGGGTGTTGTCTTGTTGCGTTATGTGCATCCTCGTGGTGGAGGGGCTGAAGCAAAAGCTTTTGGTCCCTCCTTTTATTTCCCACTTCTTACTCTCTGAAATGGGAGGTCATTATTGGCTAATTGGGTAGCCTGGCTCTGTGGCTTCTGACAAAAGGGTGAGCCACAGTTTGCCGATTTTGCCCTTCGAGGAGATCCAGCTGGATTTTGTGGGGGTACTCTGGTAATTTCATGGCCAAGTATAGTAGACCGACTATTTCAAGAAAATATTTGCATTTTGAGACGAAGGTTGGTTTGGAATCTTGATTTAGTTCCTTTATGATGGAAGTAAGATAGAGTTGAGGTCATTGTCCCTGCTCGAATTCTCTTATGACGTAGGACTGAAATAAGCTCTCGCAAGTTTGTTGTGCATTTTTTATTTGACAAACACTAATGCATGAGATTCATAATACTCAGATAACATTTCCCTGAATCAATTGTCATCCTCACTTTCACACTAATATCACTTCATTTTTTTTATTTTTTTTTTTCCCAGACCATTACTTGGCATCCTATGATAAAGCCCAACAAATAAAAAGACTATATTGCCCAATCTTTGCACGCCTTAACCTCGGTCCATCCATAACCGTCCATGGCCTTCACAGTCACCCCACCACCCCGGTCACTATCTTCTCGGCATTGCCTTTAACTCTCTATCTCTCTCAGCTCTCTCTCTCTCTCTCTCTCTCTCTCTCTCTCTCTCTGAGGTAGTCCATGGCCTTGCCGCGCCCTTGATCTTGAGCTTGGGTCCAAGTAGCCATGGTCAACCATCCATAGCCTTAGCCGGGCTCTCAACCTTGATCTAAGGCCATCAATGATTGCTAGTATCCTTACCATTAACTTTGTCGGTGCTGTGGCATGAAATTGTTGGAGAGAGAGAGAGGGGTTACGAGATGGAGGAATTGAGGATGAACCTCAAAACGATAGGTGATGGCGAGGGTACTGCAACTGGTTGCCCATTTAGGGTTTGGGTTGATTTGTAATTTTCGTTGTTTAAGCAACATAACAATTTTGGTAGGGGCATTTGGGAAAGAAAAATGACTGATTTCGTAACATTAACGATGTTAATGGGAAGGCTTAATACCCTAAAAACCCCAAATTTTAGTTTTAATCTCCATTCTACCCTAATTCTTTTATCACATAAAAAACCCTCAAATTTGATTTTTGTCTTAATTCTACCCTAAATTTTAATTTCTCCAATAAGAAAACCCTCTACTTTAGATCCAGTCCCAATTTACTTCAATTTTTTTTTCGTCTCATAAAAACATCAACTTTTAATTGAGTTCCAAATCTGCCCATGTTAACCCTTCATTCAAAATTTCTCTTGACAATAGAGATAAAAGAAAAAAAAAAACTCTTGAGTCGCGATATATTTGAGCAACCTAAGCTCGAGATTTCCGACCGCAAGAGATGGAAGACTCTTGAACACAATAGGTTGAATACTAAGTGCAAAATTGAAGATCCTCAAGTAAGATGGAAGAATTAACAGTAAGAGCAATTGAAGAAAACTAGCCCTAGTTGCTCTAGTTTTAATCCAAATTTCAGATCCAAGAAAATGTCGTGTGAGTTGACGTGGAAATTCATCTCCAAAAGACGTTTTATTGGATCTGAAAGTCGAGGAAAACTGGAGCAATGACGCGAAAATGCCACATCACCAAGGGCAATTTTGGACGTAGTGTCCACTAAGGCAAATATGAGACTCAAGCAAAAATTGGTGGTTCTTTATGAGACAAAAAAAAAAGTTTAGGATAGAATTGGGATTGGACCAAAATTTAAGAGTTTTTTATGAGATGAAAAAAAATTAGAGTATAATTGGGACATGATCTAAAGTTGAGGGTGTTTAGGATAATAGGCCCATCTGGAAAAGGATGTTTATAGTCAAAAGCGAAGGTAAAGTGGTATTATTGAGAAAATTGATGATGGTTTTTCGTGTTTTTCTCTTTTTTTTTTCCTTTTATTGATGAGTTTAAACAGGTAATCATAATCAACATCCTATTTTAAGTCTGAATTTTCGGTGAGATAGTATTGCGAACCTAAAATCATGGAAACTGTGCAAAAAAACATATAAAAAATCAACTATATTAAGATAATGTACAGAGCAAAACGTGAATTTACCCAAAGCAAAACGAACTAAGGTTTGTTGTGAAACCCAAATCCTAAATTATCAACTCTAGTATTAGAATGTAATGTGAGGAAAATCTCTCTAATATCTATAATCTTGAAATAGATAAACTACTGTGTAAACTATAAATATACATTTAATCTGAATCTAAAACACTCTATAAAAGTATAGGGTTTACGTGACGTTGATTTTATTATTTACCATTTTTTCCTTTTTCACCAACATTCTTTTTCGCAAATGGTTGTCCTCATAGAGCTGTGAACATCTAAAATATTCTCCAATCTTATCTCACAAGAAAGTAATTCAAGTGATGGACATGATGACGCGATGTACACAACTATTTACCATTGTCCACATGTGATAAATCTAATCTACTTGGCATCATGTGTATGCATCCTACTTTTGATTTATTAGCATGTCCTTTTCACGTGGTGCATCGCTCACACAAAATATATTTTTCTCCTCCCACACTCCTCCAATCATGGTTTTCTGGACCAGTATACATTTTTCCATTAAATCACATGCTAATTAGTCCTTTTGCAAATGCATATATTCATAACCAAGCTCACAAGAAAAGCAGGGAAACGCTCACAAATATCTGGGCAACAAACCAACTCCATGTGGTTGCCAGGCAGAGCCTCACCTTGCTTTTCAGCCCGTGTTATTTTCTCCCTCAATCCGCTTCTTCTTCTTCTTCATTCTCGTTTCGGATACTTGTCTAATTCATTAACTAACAATCACAATGTAAATCTTTACGGTTTCGCCTTCCCTTACATAAACACTCACCACGTATACTATGGTTTTGTCCTCACGAAATTGATTATGTATCAGCCCAAACCATCCGAAAAATGTCAATGTAAATTTTAAGGTCTGGAATAAGCGACATCAATTAGCTAGCCAATTAAGTTTCACCAATACTATTTTGGTACTACAAAATAGAATAGAACAAATATATTAATTTGGTAAGTTTTACAGTGACAAAAAAAAAATACCGTGAAAGTAGAGGGAAGCATTACTCTTAATATGTTTAATAAAAAAATTTGGATTAAAAGTTATAAATAATTTAATAAAAATATTATTCTAAAAACACAGTTGACTACACAACCATGACAATGATTAATAGGAAAAAAGCCACAAAAAGGCCTAAACTATACCCATCATGGTACATTTATCTAAACGTTTTTCTATGCACCAAAAAAACATAAACTTGTACCTTTATGACACATTTACTTACTGTCAAAATTCTGTTAATAGTTACCATTAAAAATCTGCCTTCGTGGATGCTAGAAAGCAAACATTGTAGCCATGATGATAGCTTAAGTGAAATAAAAATGATATACTTTTGATTGAAAAATCATTTATGGAGAATCTTGATGAATGATAATTGTGTCACATAGCTACAAGTTTGGGGTTTTTATGTCACAAAAATAATGTTTAGGGTAAAAGTGTCATAGTGGGTATAATTTTGGGGGTTTTTACAAATGGTTATTGAACTTTGGCTCAATGCGTAATATGATCCGTGAACTTTAACTTAATGTTCAAATGAGGTCCCTAAATTTTTAATTTGGTATATGTTCAACTACATGAAAATGTTCAATGTTTTCCTTAATCTTAAATTAATGGAAAGACTATATTGAATATTTTTATATAATTCAAGGAGTATATTGAACATGTAGCAAAAGTTTGTGGACCATACATAATTAATTAAAATTTCAGGGATTACATTGAATATTAAGCTAAAATTTAGGAACCACATTACATGTTGAGCAAAGTTCAAGAATTATTTATGTTATTATCCCAAAAGGGAACTTTAATGTATGTCAAGCGGGTAAAATTTGGGGTTCTTTGTGGCTTTTTTTATGTAATTAATATGTCATCAACTAAATTATTAAGAAATATTAGTTTAGGTGGCGTAATATCTGACCCTTTGCCATGAAAATCTTTTGGTCATTTTGGGTACTTATAAATCTTCAAACTGAAAGTTTAGATCTATCTCATAACAACGTGGAGAGTAAGAAACTTTTCGGTCAAACATTTTGGGTACTTTCACCACGAAAAAGAAACACGTGGTCAAAGTCACCCAAAATGTTGAGATATGTTAGCCTTTGCCAAAACATTTTGGCGTAATATCTGACCCTTTGCCATTCACGATTGAAACATCATCAAGGAGTTTGATTTTGAGATATGTTAGCCTTGCGGAAGGGTTAATGTTGCCTAAAGTAACATAGAAGGCAGGATCAAGTATAGAGATGTGAGTGGAGGAGTAAGCAATTCTAGTGGACTTTGATGCTAGGGGCAGATGAGAAATGGCGACTCATTTTGTTGGATAGTTTTCTCAATGGTTTGCTGGCGAGGTCAACGAGAGTCTTAAGGTCTAAATGCTCGGAATTCAAAAAGTCCCTAAATTATAAGTGAACTAATAAGATTTTTTTTTTTTTTTTTGGTAAAGGTAAGAATATATTGAGCTTAACCAAACTATACAAGAGGATTCGGCGCCAAAAACTTACACTCATAATGACAACAAGTCGAATGAGTGGAAGGGAGCCGAAAGAAAAACAAGGAAAATCGCAAACGAAGCAAGAACAAAACAAACGGAAGCCTAAACAGCCTAAACAAAGTAGGCACTAACAACCAGCATAAAGAACGGGAGCTAGGGCAGCAACAAGGCCGAAAGAGACGCAAGAGCAAGCAATCACATGACCGCATCCGCCAGAACTAGATCATCAACCAGCCAGTCGCCAAAAGGAAGGAGCCACTAAGGAGAACCGCAGCAAGCAACAACGAAAGCCAACTAGCCGTCGAGCGGACGAATCCAACAACAGAACTGACTAGCCCACTGAAGTCACCAACCATCACAACCAGAAACTTCCAGCAGCAAAACACCAGGAAGGTAGCAAGGTGAATCCTCTGACATAGCTCCAAGTCTAGAAAAAGAACCAGTGAAACAACGCAAAAAGAACAACAACCAAGGTAACCAAGGCATCCACCACTAATTAGGAAAGACCAGGGCCGTAGAAGAGAAAATGGAGGGGTCGAATCCCCACATACGTTGGAGCCTCCTATTTCTTGGGTTATCCACCACATTTCTGAAGGTCAAAGCCTTGTCCCTGACCACTTTGATAAGATGATTTTTCAAAGCCAAAACCACCAACACTTCTCCCCTAAAAATAATACTATTCCTCTTCTTCCAAAGCAAATGGCACAGGGCACCAAAGGAGAACCTGGCAATGCAGTGAAGGAAATCCTTACCTAAAAGGAACTTCAAAGCCCATTGGAGGTTCTTCAACCAAGACCTATTTCACCACGGAAGATTGCATCTAGTAGCCCAGAAAAAAGCAAGACTAGCCGACATGCAACACCCAAAGAAAAGGTGGTCGATGGAGTCGGGCCTAGAGTTACAAAAGGCACACAACCCACTGTCAATTCTACCATAGGTTAGGAGGAGAACCTGGGTAGGTAGACGGTTTCTAGTAATCAGCCAGAGGTTGAATTGAAAGCTCGGCGCGATCGAATTGTTCCAAATAAGCGAGGCCCAAGGAACACGGTCCTTCTTCCTCCTAATGGCTTCCCAAGCTGAGGTAACCGAGAAGACATCGGAAGAATTCCCAAGCCAGCTAAACCGATCATGGGTCTGAGATAGTGTAGGAAGGGGAAAATCCCACGTCTCCAAGAAGGTCTTGACGGTATGACCAAAAGGGGAGAAAAGGTCCGCCACTGTCGCTTGCCTAGAGAGGCCCGAGCTATAGATAAGAGAGTTTGAAAAAAATAAGTTCAACGAGCCTCTCGGGTGCCAATGGTCAAACCATAAGGACACTGATAGGCCATGACCAACTCTCCAAAGAAAGGATAATCGAAACTCCCTCCTTAGCTGCAGGATCTTTTTCCAAGCCCACGAACAAAAGGTTGGTTTGCTGGCCACCCAATTTTTTTTTTTTTCTTTTTAAGAAGGTTGAGTGAATCCATTTGCACCACAACGATTCTTTGTCCGTAAACAGAATCCAAATATACTTGAGCATGGCAGCTTTATTATAATCACGCAACTTGCGAATACCCAGTCCTCTCTCATCCTTCAAGAGACACACATCTTCCCAGGAAACCTTAGCCCCACCAACACCAAGACTAGGGCCTTTCCAGAGAAATTGTCTCAAGATTTGTTCTATGCGGTCCAACACGAAACAAGGAATGATAAACACACTAGCCCAAAAAGCTTGGATAGAGTGAAGGACAGACCTTATCAATTGGAGTCATCCAACGAAGGAGAGAAACCGCTGGGCCCAGGATTGGACCCTGGATGTGATACGGTCAATAAGGGCAATGCAATCTGCCTTCCCAAGCCTCGAGGAGATAATGGGCACCCCTAGATACCGTACCAACGGCTTTCTTTCTTGGAAGCCAAGGGCCAGAAGAATAAGATTCCGTAAGGAAGATGACCCCCCACAAGAAAAACCTCGCTTTTGTTTATATTTGGCATCAACCCACTCCAGGAAGAAAAGGTATCAAGGCCTCATTTTAAAAGAGAAACTGATGCTAAATTTGCTTCACAGAAAAGGAAGATATCATCAGCAAAGAAAAGGTGGGACAAGTTTAAGGCTTTGCACCTCCAAAAATATTTGAATTTCGGGAGCCTAGCACGATAGTTGAGAACCCCATAAAAAACCTCCATCACCAATGTAAATAGATAGGGGGACATAGGGTCCCCCTGCCGAAGGCCCCGACCACTAGAGAAAAACCCATGTAACTCCCCATTAATCGAAATGGAATACTTCGGAGTACATACACAAACCATGATGAGCCGAATCATCCACTCAGGGAAACCAAAAATGTAAGAGTTAGCTCGAGGAAATCCCAATCAACAATATCATATGCTTTTTGGAAATCCACCTTAATTGCACACTTGGGCAAATAAGGGTCAAGGTGGAAACCAATAAAGAGCTCCTGTGCCAAAAGAATGTTATCCTTGATTCTCCTACCATTGACCAAAGCATTATAGGAGGGGCTTACTAAGTCATGAAGAACATCAGCTACTCAGTTAGCCAGAATCTTGGTGGTAACTTTGTAAATGGTATTCTAGCAAGCAATAGGCCTAAAATCCGAAACTGCACATGCATTGGGAACTTTAGGCACCAAAGCTAGAATAGTGTAATTTACCTCCCGTGAGAGGCGGCCGGAGGTGAAGAAATCCTTCACAGCCGCTAGAACCAACGACCCTACTATCTCCCAATTACTCTTGAAGAACTCAACAGTAAAACCATCTGGCCCAGGTGCTTTGCCTCAAGGTAGGGAAAAAAGGGTATTGCAGATCTCGGAATCATTAACCGAACTTGAGAGGGTACTAACCTGCTCACCAGTAAGTGGACACTGAATGACCTCTTGCAGCTCTTGCAAGGAAGGCCTCAATGGGACGGCCTGCGGCGACAAAGACCTGCTACACCAAATATGGTTCCGTGACCAGAGAGCCGGAGGAATCCATAACCGAGAGGATCCTATTCCTTAGATGTCTTCTATTGACCGAATGGTGGAAGAACTTAGTATTTTGGTCTCCTTCCTAAAGCCACCTGACTCTAGATTTTTGCCTGTAAAAGGACTCTTCCTGACTTCGCAGGTCCACAAAGGTTCAACGCTAAGACTTCTCTAGTTCTACAAGAGCAACATTGGTCGGGTCCTGCTGGAGGCCAATCTAGGTAAGCCAAAGAGCATTCCTCGCTTCTGCAGTCCTCTCAGAAATATTAGAGAACGACTCTATGTTGAGCAGCTTAAGACGGCATTTAAGGACCTTAAGCTTGCAAACTAGTCTATACATGGGAACACATTCTCCCGAGCTCTCCCAAACTTGCACGACGATAGAATAGAAAGCCGGGTGCTTAGTCCAAAAGTCAAAAAACTTGAAAGGTTTCCTCCTGTGAATCGGTTGCAGCACTCTGACAACCATGGGGGTGTGATAAGAGATACCCGAGATAAGGAAAGAAGCTTCCGAGAAGGAGAAATCCAACCTCCATTTAGTGTTCAACAGAACCCGATCTATCTTCCTTAGCTTATGACTAGCTCCAGAGGAAGTGGATCATGTGAAGTGAAGACCAACATACCTAAGATCTTCTAGCTCTGTCTGAGCTAAGCATTGGCTGGATTCATCAAAGTAGGGGATCCAAGTATTTGAACTACCAATCTGGTCCGACGGGTCTTTGATGGCGTTGAAATCACCACCACAAGTCAGGCCGAATCTCACAAGAGGTTATTCTTTTGGATGAGATTTGCCCAAAGAGGCCGTCGGCCTATAAAGATATGTTCGCTATAAATCACAAAAATGCAGCAAACCAAACCGGATAAAAGAAACTTTAGATTCCCATGGACAGCTTGAGCGTTAATAAAAGAGGCTTCAAAACTTACCAACTCCGGGTTCCAACCAACCCAAATTCTACCCCGTGGGGAAAATTCATAATTTGCTAACCAATTCCACCCCGTCAACAGACTCGAAGAGATGGATTGGAAGAGAGACTCTGGGACTTTAGTCTCAAGAAGGAAGACAAAGATTATTTGAAGAGATCAAACTCCTGACTTCAGCCCACCTGATGGGGTCAACCATACCCCTAATGTTCCAAAAAGCTATATACATTCAAAAAAAAAAAAAAAAAAAGAGCAAGGAGGGAGGGTTACCTCTTCTTGCTATACATACGCCGACTGGATGCGGAAGCAAGTAGAGTAGAAGGGGGTGGATCCAGGCAAAGAGTCAGCAACTTGTCTTGCATGGTTTCAGGCTTCACAAGAACAAGAGGGGCTCTCGGAGAAGAGGGACAAGGAGAGAGTTGGTCTTCATCATCAGAGCTACTGAAGACGCTCACTGAGCCGCCGAAATCATCACTCGAGCTGGCCGTGGCTACAGAAGTACCGACAAGGTTGGCCCTGTCCATAATCGGGATGGAACGAGCATCATCTAACTTCAGTTTCAGGGATTGCCCACCTTTGCTTAAAGGTATCGGACTAGACAGAGCAGTAACTTTCACCATGGGAAACTTTTTCTTCTTTCCCCTTACTTGCTTCCACCTTGGCTCAATCCCTAAAGGAGGCTCTGCATTAGCCGGAGCAGGGGAAGGACTGACTTCATGAGTAACAATCTTGTCCATGGACTGGACCTGCTTCCGTCCAGCATCAGAGCAACTGACGTTAGACCTGCTATCATGCAGGGGATGAAAGTTCCTCCCACCCACAAGCTGACTCCCTTCGGCATCCATAGCTCTAGGAGCTTCAGTTGCACCACTAGCTGGGGCCAAAGAGAAGTCCTGAGGAGCAGGGGATTCACCAACAGGAACCTAATGGGTAGCAACTTCAGCAGTTGAATGGCTGGGGGGCGTTGCACACTTATGGCTGAACGTGCCACAGCTTGGGCACGCAATTGGCCTCCACTCACACTCCATGATCATTGAGCAGGATTCACCATGATGGACAACTTCAACAGCCTCACACCTTGGTTGCTTAGCTGAGATTTCAACACAAACTCTGGCAAAAGCAAGCATCTTCATTTGCTCAGTACGCAAGTCGACATAAAGTGGTTTTCCTACCGCATTAACAACGACGCTGATCCCCTGCGAAGACTAGAAAGCAATGGGAAGATTCCTCAGCCTAATCCATACCGGAATAGCCAAATGACTATCTTTCTTGAGTTCCAATGTGGGTTTCCATTGTTGCAAGATTAAGGGAACTCTTGCAACTGTGAGAGGCCCTCCTTCCAAGACCTACCTGCGGAAATCGCCATCAAAAGGATTGATTAACAAGATTCTACCATGTGGCAATCCTAGCATAAGAAACCACTATAAATAGGATGCCATGTGTTTGGAGACACTAGTTAATCATGGATTACCTTGTGTCAAGAGGACATAGGCCGATATCAAACCCATTAAAAAGCATTAGGAAATAGATCGAGCCATTCTTAATGAGCCCTACTTTGAGCCTTTCAAGTCAAACTCTCTAAAACAATTAAAAGGGATAAGAATAACTTAAGATCTTGCCATTTATCCCTAGTCCTTCTTTCACAAAGCAATGCTCATGTGAAATAAAAAATCAACGAATATCTGATAATGACATTTGTTAGTAAATTTAGAAAATTATATAGAGGACGAATATATTGATTTTTCCTAAATATGAAAGGACAAATTTTTGCATCTACATTTTGTCCCCTACATGAAAATCCTGAGGCATGAGAAAAGGAGTATCGTGCATAGGAAAAGAATCATGCTTATACAAATAGGATAATCCAAAACATCGCGCAATGCGCTAATTATCAGCAAACTGTTGCTCTAAGCTAAGGCTTTAACACATCACGCTTGTGTTTGCACTTGCACTTAGAGCACTACATGGAGCCTGCTTAACGAAGCTCGCTTAACGGTTAGCTTGCACATGCTTGCACTTTCTATGCCGCGCGAAGCTTAAAGCAAATGTCTAGCACTTCATGTGCACTAAGCGCGTGTTGCTTAGCATGCTAGCGCTTGCACTGTGTTTAGCGCTTACCACTTGCATTTCGGCTTAGTCTTAGTACTCATGCTTGCACTTAGTGTGCGGTGATGTTGTGCTTAGTGTGCTCGCACATAGCAGACCACACTGTTCTATCGTACGAGGCCTAGCACACTTGCACTTCAGTATGCAGCCCCTAGCGCCCTTGCGCTTAGTGCAATTCTCGATGCTTACTCTAGCACTTGTGTTTGCGCTAGTCCTTAGCACGCTGGGCACTTGGCACGCCTGCCCATGGCTCGCCAGCTAACACTAAGCGCGTAAAGAAATAATGAGTTTCTATAGTTTTTTAAGAGAAAACTTATTTGGTTGGTTTGCAGCTTTCGAAGAAATATGCTTGCGTGATCCCATAGAGTGCGAGAGGTCTCCAAGGAAGCAGCCGTGATGCTCCACTGTAATGCCTCTAGATTTTTTTTTTTTTTTTTGGTAAAGTAAGAAGTATATTGGCTTTCAACCAAACACACTATACAGCAAAAGAAGCTCGGCTCCAACAAAACTTGCACTCTAGATGACACATAAGTCATCACGAGTGGAAGGGTGCCCAGAGAAAAGAAACGAAGGGAAGACCAAAACAATGGTCACCCTTGAAACAACTTTGCAACGAAGGGACAATCACCTAGGAAGAAAATATAGAGGGATCTAGTCCCCAACTACGCCAAATCCTCCTATTCCTCGGTGTGTCTGCAACCTGGCTGAACGTAGAAGCCTTGTCCTTGACAACTTTGATGAGATGATTCTTCAAGGCAAGCACAAAAAGGGCATGGCTCCGGAAGAAGATATTGTTCTTTGTCTTCCAAATAAGGTGACAAAGAGTGTCAAAAGAAAACCGAGCAATACATTGCGATAAGTCATTGCCAGAAATTTATTTAATGGTCCAATGTAAGTTTTCCACCCAAGACCTATTTTGCCAAGTGAGATTGCATCTCGCAGCCCAAAACGAAGCAAGAGTGGAAGTAGTAAGGCAGCCAAAAAACAAGTGATCAATAGAATTGGGTCTAAGATTGCAGAAAGCACATGAACCCTCCACTATTCTACCAATAGAGAGTAGAAAGACCTGAGTGGGTAGCCGGTTTTTAGTGATGAGCCAAAGGTGAAACCAGTACCGAGGGGAGAGTGTAGCGTTCTAGATAAAAGAGAACCAAGGGACAATATTTCACTTCGGATGGATTGCTTCCCATGTCAAAGCAATCAAGAAAGCCCATGATGGATGCTCCAACCACAAAAACCGATCAAGGACCTACGAAAGGGCCGGGAGAGGATGCATCCACGAGTCCAGAATGGCCTTGGTGGAACGGCCCTGAGGAGAAAAAAGGTCCGCAATCGTAGCATGCCTAGGAAGTCCATAACGATAGATGAAAGCATATGAGAAAAAACAGTTCAAAGGACCCCAAGGTGCCAGGGGTCGAACCAAAGGGAAACTGTAAGACCGTCTCCAACCCGCCAAGTAAACAGCTTCTGAAAGACCTTCCTAAGATCAAGGAGTTTCCTCCATGCCCAGGAACAAAAGGTTGGCTTGGTAACAACCCAAAAGTTCTTCTTCTTTAAGTATGTAGCATGTATCCACTTACACCACAAAGATTCTTTATCCGTGAAGAGAATCTAGATGTGTTTAAGCATTGCTGCAGAGTTGCAATCCCTAAGTGTGCGAATACCTAGTCCTCCTTCTTTTTTTGGAAGGTAAACATCCTCTCAAGCAACTTTTGCACCCCCACTACCAAGGCCAGGTCCTCTCCATAGGAATTGTCTAAATATCTGTTCAATACGGTCTAATATAGCTCTAGGTAAGAAAAAGATTCTCACCCAATAGACTTGTATTTAGTGGAGGACTGACCTAATAAGCTGTAAGCGGCCCGCAAAGGACAGAAAACGTTAAGTCCATGATTGCACTCTAGTTGTAATGATATTAACAAGAGAATGACAATCTGATTTGCTAACTAGCATGGAGATGATAGGGACTCCCAAGTAACGGACTGGCAAGGCACCTTCTCGAAACCCGAGGATGAAAAGAATTTGGGAACGGTAGGTATCTAGACCACCCGAGAGGAGAATGTTTTAGCCCACTCCAAGAGGAGAATGTTTCAATACCAACCTTAAACAGCAAAACTGAAGCCATATTTGCCTCACAGAAAAGGAAGACATCATCAAAAAAGAACAAATGAGATAATCGAGTTGCTTTACACCTCTAGTAGAACTTGAACTCCAGTTGACTAGATTGGTGGATAAGGATCCCCAAAAATACCTCCATAACCAAAGTAAAGAGGGAGACATAGGGTCCCCTTGGCATAATCCTCGTCCACTAGAGAAGAAGCCATAAATCTCACCATTGATGGATATCGAGAACTTGGGTGTGCGGACACAATTCATAATCAGCCCAACCAAGTGATTAGGAAAGCCAAAAGCTTGAAGAGTTAATTCCAAGAAGTCCAAATCAATGTTGTCATATGCTTTCTGGAAGTCCACATTAATAGCACACTTCGGAGAGTAAGGTTCATGGTGGAAACCATAAAATAGTTCTTGGGCTAGCAAGATATTATCACTGATATGCCGACCTTTAACAAACGCGTTTTGAGAAGGACTAATGATGTGCCTCTAGAAAATTTTCTAGTTCATTGGGGGAACATCAGATTTCCTTTTTGTTAGGGCTAATAAGACAGCCTAAGAGAGTGAATAGATTGAAAGAGAATATGAAAAATATTTGTGGAAAATAATAAGTGCAACTTCAAACATCATTAGATATGATTGTAGAAATTTGGTGTGTGTACAAATGGTGATGATTATGAACATGTAATGCTAATAGAGAAAATATTGTAAGTAGATATATAGTAGTTCAGCTTTATCCCTAAGTATACATCTACTTCGAACACTAATAGTCACAATAAGATTAATCTTTATGACAAGTTACAATCAACAAGTACCGCATTTTTAACACATCACATTATTTGGACACACATATTGCTATAACTCTTGTACACTTGCTCTTATCACTGGTTACAAATATTATCACTACCCAAACATTGACATCTGCTAACAACAAAAACAAAACAAAGAAGAAGATTGAAACCACATGTCATGTTTTATTCGCTTCCACCCAACTCAACTACTTGTTTTGGACTCAATCCTCAAATGACCATTATCTATCGAAATTCTCAAGTAGCCACTAGTTTTACCATTGCAAGCAACAGACCATTGCTAAAGATCGTCAGAATGGCTCTTTGACTTTGGCAACATCTCTCTAACAGTGACAATTTCCCAAATAGTGTCAGTGTACTTTTGTCAGACTTACTCATTAATGCCACTATCGCTCCTTGTCAACTCTAGTGATCTTTTTCCCAATTCTAAGCCATTGTAACAACTATTTTAATTTTGATTAGCAGGTGGTTTGGTGACCGACACCTTTCAAAATTAAATATCCTCACAATCCCTTACTCATTATCAGGACATGCAGATCTTTACTAATTTGTTGATGCTTTCCACTAATAAACTGTGTGGACAACTTTTGATCAATCATCCAGTGATCCTCTTAGCTTCTTTAACATACAAAGACTTCCAAGGAGATTCACATTTCCGCTGATTAACCATATTAGTTTCCAACGATCTTCAAGGACATCAACATCCCTATCAATTCCTCATCTTCACTGATTTTATTGAGTCAACTTCCATAGATCTCTAAAGACACCATGTACACACATTGGTTTCTTATTTCTGCTAAATTCAGAAGGATCACTAGTATTGTCACAATCTATAGCCTCATTTGTATAAGGCACTTTGCCAACAATATGCTGCTTTGATTACAATTCGTTTCACCCAATGATGATGCTGATCTTTCAAGTCCTTTCAAGCATATTAGCAATTTTGACTCTACAAATCTTTTCATCTTCGTTGTCTTTCCAAGGTTTTACCAACTATTCTCGTTTTGGTTCACCTTACCAAGTCAATTCAACTATTCACTTGATCTTTATACCTTCAAGTCATCATGAACATCCCCATTATTCTCGACTTATTCACCCTCAATCAAGGCCCTTCCTGATATTTACCTCAATTGAAGATCCTTCCAACTCATAGACATCTTCAACACCCAATATGTTGTTCACCTCAGATATCGACAGAGCAATTTTGACAATGGTAGAGCACTCCTCATATCGGAATCTCTTGTGCTGTTTATATTATCTTCTGCACCGAGACTTGTGTGTATATCACTGGGCACTACTCAACCAATACACATATTAATAGATTTTTATTGTCTTTATCATCATCAAAACAACATAGGGATTTTCCCAACAATCTTCTCCCTTTTTATGATGACAAAATAATCTTCTAAATATGTCTTAACTTGTGATAAAAGATATTGAATTTGAGTGTGTAAAAAGTAAACACATTTGCTTATCTAGCAAAAAATAGGAATTTAGTTTAGCACACAATGCAATCTCCAAATATCAAGATATTCAATGAATATAAACAGGAGATAGCAAGTAGAAATAGTGTGAGCAAAGAATGAGAATTATTAACAACTCATTCTTTTATACAAATTACTAAATCACGTGGGTTTCAAATAGAAATGAACTTTTATCATGTGAACTAATACTCCTCCTGTCACGCCCCGATCCCCCGTGCGCGTGCCCATCCCTCGATAGTCGATTAAATTGCGACGTCCCAGGACACGTCGCCGACCCATTCATTTTAATGCACATGCGGAAGTAAATAATAAATCCCCAGACAACAGAAAGATGTGATAAAAAAGCAGGGCCACAAATTTTCAAACCACAACACGCTTATATACATATCAGACTAAGTCATACACAATATTAGCCGATATATACAAGCCTACAAAAAGCGGTAGAGGGCTACAAATCCTCTAAGCATTCGAGTCTTCAACTGAATACTTCGGGGACTCTGGATCCGAAAGACTCGGGTCTACCACTGAACTACCTGGAGGGTCAGTCGTGTCATTGCCAAAAGTGATCTCTAGCACCGACCTAGGAATCTTAGACTCCAGAAAGGGGCCTTCTCTAGGTCCATCTCGCCCGTAACGATACCACAATTTGAATTGATGGGGTACCTTCCAGGATAGACCCTCATCAACCCAAACAATGGATCTTACGAGTTCGTAGACCTAGGCTCCTTGACTCCTAGGGAGGGGAATCTGAGAGTGTTGTTCGGTGACCTTCTTCAATTGGCCAAAACGCTTGGGAGGTACAATAATCTAAGGACTTGTAAATGTTATCCCACAATGGGGTGAGACGACATCTCAGCAAGTTCACCCCCAAAACTCCGACTAGGAAGGAAATACGCCTAAAAGCTACCTATACACACAAGAGATAGGTTACTTACATTTGTCTCAATTCCTTCCTACAAGTCAGTACGATTCATATACTCAACGAATCACTTCAATTCGAATCAAATCATCAAATCAAATTGAGTCATTGATCAATTGATCCAATCGATTCCATACAATCAACACCATCTCTCAGTTAACCCATTCAATACTATCTATAAAGTCCGATTACATCAAGGACTGCTCACCCTAAGTTGAAGATAGATAGTATAGCTCACCAAAAGCTGATAAACTATACTGCTCGCCCTAAGTTGATATATCAAGGCCCGCAAGCTGATATAGTATACTACTAATGCTCACCAAAGCTGTGCAATACTTAATATGCTCACCAAAGCCGTGCGATACTTAATATCTGTTGTACCCGATAAAATAATCGTGTGGGTGCACAGTCGGTCTTAGCCAAAATTCAATAATTTCCCTTTTATAAAATCCCACTAAATACAATGGCTCACAAACATATTTTTGGCACCGTAAACCGACGCCCGGTATTTTCTAATTAAATACTGAAATTACCCAATTTTGGTATAAATACCCAAAATTACAAATATCATTCAAATAGCACAAATTAGCATCCAGATAAATAAACCAAACACACCATTTCAATGAGCACAAAATTCCGGTCACTAGCTATCTCGGTATAATTTTCGAAAAATAATAAATAATTAAATAATTACTAAAATTAATTAAATAAATACCAATAAATGCAAAAAATATAAACTTAGGCCGAAAAAGCCTAATTAAATATCGAAACGGCTCGAGAAAATTTTCAAACCTATCTAGATAAATAGTACGACCTATCTACTTGCCAATTACACTACTCTAACCACCTAACATGCATAAATGAATAATTAAATTGCTAATCCGTTCTAAATAACCACATGATCCCTAATTAGCCTAAACTAATCAACCATTAAGCATAATTAACTCCCTAAGTAGAGTTCAGTGAGTAAACTCACCGGTTTTAAAATCCAATAAGTTCACAACGACGAGAACGCAAAGGCGCGCAACAAACTCCGAAACGGGGGCACCCTACGAGGTCGAGAAGGGCTTGGAAACGGGCCTCAAAGCCCACAGCTTCTTGCTGGACTTCAGTTATGGTCGATGGGCCGAGAGGCTGAGCTAGGTGGCGGCTTGGGCTAGAATGGCGAAGACGGGTTAGCGAGCGGTTGTAGTGGCTAGGCGGAGGCGAATGGCGGCCGGATGGTGACTCAGGTGGCTGGATGGCGGCTCGACAGGCACGGGGGAGGCTCAAGAACGGCCTAGACTCATGGCTGGGGACGCTAGACCGCGAGACAAGTGGCTAGGCGCGGCTGGCGATCGCGGAGCGCGACGGCAACGTGGCGAGGCAGGTGGCTCAGCGAGCGGTTGACGGTGAGGGAGGGTTGTGCTGCTCGGTTTTCAAATTTTTTGGACCTCCAAGGTGTCTCTAATAGAGAAAGCAAGGCTGAGGGAGGAAGAAAGGGAACAACTCTAGCTTGGAGGGGGTTACTCCTCATCCATTCTACCCCTTTGTCTCCTTGATAAGGTCCCACATGGATGGGCTGTCTTCCTTAGCAATTTTCCAGCCACAAAACTTCCGTTAGAAGCCATTGAAGTGGTCCAAAGGTTGAGGGACTAAGGGACTACGAATTTTGCACTTTTACACATCAATTCCATTTAATTCTCCTTCAATTCACATCCAATTGAGCTCAATTTGTTGTCCAAAAATCCAACCAAGGTGTCCACGATCAAATTGACATTTTCCCTCACCAATAGTTACAACTTGCATCCCAAAAACGCAATAAAAAACGGTCCCCTGAATTTTCCAGACAAAAACGACCTTTATTTTGATTTTTCTAAAATGACTCGTGACATGATAGAACTTTCAATTTCTGAAATCGAATTCAAATTTGTGGTTAATTTCAATCTAGCGTGATTTTAGCGTGACCTAACCTACCGGGTAGCTTTTAGAAATTTTTGGTGCAATTGACCCGTGATCGATTTATTTTGAGTCACAATGTCATCTTCGACACATTGGCGACTCTCGGTGGTTGTGAAAATCTCGAGGTTTCAAATGCAGATACGGGGTACCAAAACGAAAAAAAATCAGTCTAGTCGACGAGAATTTTGCAATTTGGTGGAATCACCCATACTTAATCACGTATTTCAATCGAATCAACCTATCTCCAATATCTAATCAATTTTTAACCGTGCCGTAATGATCTCTACAGATGAGCACGGTCGAGCAGTCGATCTCTGGTCGAATTCTCAAGTCTATTACATTAAAATCCCTTAATGGCTTCCCAGATAGTCTAGTTATCTCGTGAGTGATTAACTCAGAGAATAGCACTATAGGTGCGTTGATGAAAGGCCCGATTTATTTAATTAAAAATAGGATTGAAATTTCAGAATGTCACAACTCTTCCCCTCTTATAAAAATTTCGTCCTCGAAATTTAAACCATTACAATACTTTAAGTAAAAAGGTGGGGGGGGGGTACAATTGTCTCATCGAATCCTCACTTTCCCAAGTTACTCCTTCAGTGCCGTGGTGTTGCGAGACCACTTTAACCAACGGGATCATGTTGTTACGTAGAATATGTTCTTTCTGATCCACAATCGGAACTGGGCTTTCAACGTACGACACTCTGTCGTCTACGTCTAATTCCTCAAAATTAAGCATGTGGGTTGGGTTGGGCTCATACTTCCTCAACATCAACACATGAAAGACGTGTACACTTGCGCCAACCTTGGCGGCAATGCAAGACGATACGCTAGGATCCCGATTCTCTCTAAAATCTCAAAAGGACCTACATACCTAGGACTCAGTTTTCCCCTCTTGCCAAAGCGCGAAGTACCTCTCATTGGTGACACCTTTAGAAAAACGTGATCACTAACTTGAAATTCTAAAGGTCTCCGGCACTTATATGCGTAACTTTTCTAACGGCTCTGAGCGGTCTTTAGTCTGTCCCTGATGACTACAACTGTATCCACTGACTGCTGAACTAACTCTGGGCCTATGATCTTTCGTTCTTCGACTTCATTCCAACACACTAGCATTCTGCACGCTCTGCCATACAACGCTTCGAAAGGAGCCATCTGAATGCTCTGCTGGTAGCTGTTGTTGTAGGCAAACTCAACAAGATGAAGCTGTTCCTCCCAGCTTCCCTTGAAATCCAGTATGCAAACTCGCAGCATGTCTTCGAGGGTTTGAATCGTCCTCTCAGACTGGCTATCGTCTAAGGATGATATGCCGTACTATACTGCAGCTTCGTCCCTAATGTAGCCTGCAAACTCTTCCAAAAAGCAGCTGTGAATCTTGGGTCTTGGTTTGATGTAATCGTCACCGACACTCCATGCAGACGAACAATCTGACGTACGTACAACTTTTTGTGCCTATCCAAATCCAGATCCTTCCTTATAGTGATAAAGTGAGCCGACTTCGTCAGTCTATCGACCACTACCCAAATGGAATTATTACCTCTCTGACTCCTCGGTAAGCCTGTCACAAAGTCCATCGTGATGTGCTCCCATTTCCACTCGGAAATCTTGAGAGGTTGCAGAAGTCCTCCGGGCTTACAATGATGTGCCTTCACTTGTTGACACGTCAAACACTTGGTGACATGCTTGGCGATGTCTACCTTCATACCAGACCACCAATAGTGTTGACGCAGATTCTAATACATCTTTATACTTTCAAGATGAATGCTGTAATTGCTACGATGAGCTTCTGATAATATCTCTTCTCTAAGCTCTGCATCGTCAGGTACACATAACCGTCCTCAGAACCTCAGTGTTCCATCCTCAAAAATCTGAAAATCAGCCTTTCTCTTATCGGTATCCTTTTGCAGAATCTTATGAACATCTAGGTCTGTTGATTGAAGTATCTTGATCCTGATCTGCACATCTGGTTCAATTCTGAGGGTGGCCATAAGATTCAAAAGGTGGCCTACCTCAAATTTAAAAACCGAATCTCAAACTCTCTCGAGTAAAACCCATTCCTTAACCATCATCTGTGTGACTGAAGACTTCTGACTCAAAGCGTCGGCGACCTTATTTGCCTTCCCAGGGTGATACAAAATATCACAATCGTAGTCCTTCAGAAGTTCCATCCAGCGATGCTATCTCATATTCAAGTCCTTCTAAGAGAATAGATACTTGAGACTTTGATGGTCAATGAAGATCGAGAATCTTTCTCCACACACATAATGTCTCCAAATCTTCAAAGTGAAAATGATTGCTGCGAGTTCCAAGTCGTGCGTCGGGTAATTTAGTTCATGAGGTCTCAACTGGCGGGAGGCGTATGCAACAACCCTACCATGTTGCATCAGCACGCAACCCAATCCTTTGAACGACACATTGCTATAAATCTTGTATCCTTCAGGACCAGATGGAATGGTCAGCACAGGTGCGGTAGTCAGCTTCTGCTTAAGCTCTTGGAAACTACGCTCGCACTTGTCTATCCACACAAACTTTTCTTCTTTCTTCAAGAGTCGAGTCAACGGTGACACCAACGCCAAAAATCCTTCCACAAACCTTCTGTAGTAGCCTGCTAAACCCAGAAAACTTATGATCTCTCACACTATCGACGGTCTTGGCCAATTAATCACTGCTTCAATTTTGGACGGGTCCACGGAGATTCCTTCGCCTAAAATCACGTGACCTAGGAACGCAACACGAGTTAACCAAAACTCGCACTTGCTAAACTTAGCGTACAATCCATGAATCCTCAAGGTTTGGAGTACTATTTTCAGATGACTCTCATGCTCCTCAACACTTCTCGAATACACCAGAATATCGTCGATGAACACGATCACGAACTGATTCAGATACTCTTTAAATACTCGGTTCATCAAATCCATAAAAGTAGCTGGAGAGTTCGTTAAACCAAATGGTATTACAATAAACTCATAATGGCCGTATTGAGTACGAAATGCTGACTTCGGTATATCCTCCTTTCTGATCCTCAACTGATAATACCCTATCCTCAAGTCGATCTTTGAAAATATCGACGCTCCTTGTAACTGATCAAACAAGTCATCGATCCTCGGGAGTGGATACTTGTTCTTGATCGTCACTTGATTGAGTTGACGATAGTCGATGCACAAGCGCAACGAACCATCTTTCTTCTTCACGAATAGAGCTGGTACTCCCCAAGGTGATGCACTAAGACGTATGAATCCCTTATCCAACAATTCTTGCATCTACACCTTCAGTTCTTTCAACTTAGATAACGACATCCGGTAAGGAGCCTTAGAGATTGGCTTTGTCCCTGGTGTTAACTCAATCGTTAACTCGATCACCAATCATTAACTTGCAAATAGTACAACCCAATGCAGCTAACACCTTATCCTTTAACGGTGTAGATATGCTAACCACCGACTCCAACAACTCAGGATTTAATCCTATCAGCTTAACATATTGCTCAGTAATAAAAGAATAAGTCATTCCCAGGTCAAACACAGCATAAGCAGCATGGTCGTTTAGCGAAACCGCACCTGTAATCATATCAAGCGCGTCCTCTGCCTGACCTCTGGTGATGGAATACACTATCCCTTGAGCTGGGGGTCTGTTCTATCCACCCTGCGGTGCAAACTGCGACGCAACACCCCTTATCTGACCCATCGGTGGCGACGGCGGTTACTGCCATTTTCCCCTCAGTCTTCTAGGACAATCTCTAACCTGGTGACCCTATTGGCCACATTCAAAATAAGCGTCCATTCTCCGAGGGCACGGGGTCGTACTATGTCACCTTCCACAGAAGCAACATTCTGATTTGGTGCTGACTTTCCAATTCCACCCTTCCTATTGGGCGGAACATGGAACCTTCCTTCGGTCATGGGCCTCTTCCCATACCGGTTCCCATCTCTGTTCGAATTAAACCTCAATCCAGACAAGACGGCTTGTTCATTCAGACTTCTCTCAACCAGCTGGGCTCGGTTGTAAACCTCATGATAGTCTTTCAGATCGAACGGCACCAGCGGGTTTTTCAACTCTAGTCAAAGGCCATTCCTGAACCTTCGAGCTTTGTCTTTTGGATCCTCTATCAATCTCGGAGCATACTGAGAAAAGCTCTGCAAACTTGACCTCATACTAGTCAATAGTCATCATCCCTTGGCGGAGGCATTGAAATTGCTCCATCTTCTGTTCTCAGGCGCTACCTGAAAAGTATTTGTCGTTGAAGGCTTTGAGGAAAGCATTCCACACCGAGACTATGGCTTCCAGAAATACTGTACCTCTGGTGGCCCTCCACCAGGTATTTGCGTTACCCTGCAGTCGATATATTGCCAGGACAACTTTTTCTGCCTCAGTGCATATCAACAGTGCAAAGGCCTTCTCCAAATCTTGAATGCAAAGTGATGTCGTCTCTAGATCTCTAGCACCAGTGAACCTTGGCGAGTTCAGCTTTAAGAACTGCTCTACCAACTTGTGGATTGGTCTCTCCCTCTCCACAACTATGTTTCCAGTTGGAACTTCGGCGGGTGCGGCAACGGCGACGGCAACGGCAGCAGTAGCAGAAGCTTGAGCAGCGGCGGTAGTGGCGGCGGCTTGATTCTGGGCTTGTTGTCCTATCAGATCTCTCATCGCTTCAGGCGCCTGCATGATCCCTTCAAACCTGGGGTCACCAGGGGCTGCTACCCCAGCACCAACAAGAGGCGGTGTTACTCCACTAGCACTAGCCTGAGCTAGCGCTCGACCACAACCTCTTCGGGTACCGACCCTCGTCGACGTCCTACCCCAAGTCACAGGCCCGATGGTCCTCTTTCTAGGAGTCCTGTACTCCTGATCACTCATCTCGCAAGGTCTTTAAAGAAATCTGCTTTCCAATTCTATATAGAATTAGAAGCTGAGCGATCACAAACAAATAATCTATCAACTATCACAGACATGCACCATCAAGAAATAATGATATTTCCTATTAACTATCCCATAAACTTTCGCACTTTATCACTCCAACTATCGACCAGCTCTGATACCACTCCGGGCGAGGATGTCATGCCCCGATCCCCCGAGCGTGTGCCCATCCCTCGATGGTCGATTAAATTGCGACGTCCCAGGACGCGTCGTCGACCCATTCATTTTAATGCACATGCGAAAGTGAATAATAAATCCCCAGACAACATAAAGATGGGATAGAAAAGCAGGGTCACAAATTTTCAAACCAAAACACGCTTATATACATATCAGACTAAGTCATACACAATATTAGCCGATATATACAAGTCTACAAAAATGGGTAGAAGGCTACATATCCTCTAAGCATTCAAGTCTTCAACTGAATACTTCGGGAACTCTAGATTCGAAAGACTCGGGTCTACCACTGAACCACCTGGAGGATCAGTCGTGTCCTTGCCAAAAGCGATCTCCAGCACTGACCTAGGAATGTCAGACTCCAAAAGGGGGCCTTCTCTAGGTCCATCTCGCCCGTAACGATACCACGATCTGAATTGATAGGGTACCTTCCAAGATAGACCCTCATCAACCCAGACAATGGATCTTACGAGTTCGTAGACCCAGGCTCCTTGACTCCTAGGGAGGGGAATCTGAGAGTGCTGTTCGGTGACCTTCTTCGGTTGGCCAAAATGCTCGGGAGGTACAGCCATCTAAGGACCTGTAAATGTTATCCCACAATAGGGTGAGACGACGTCTCAGCAAGTTCACCCCCTAAACTCCAACTATGAAGGAAATACGCCTAAAGGCTACCTATGCACACAAGAGATAGGTTACTTACCTTTACCTCAGTTCCTTCCTGCAAGTCAATACGATTCATATATTCAACAAATTACTTCAATTCTAATCAAATCATCAAATCAAATCGAGTCATCGATCAATTGATTCAATCGGTTCCATACCATCAACACCATCTCTCAGTTAACCCATTCAGTACTATTTATAGAATAGCTCACCAAAAGCTGATAATAGATATAGCTCACTAAAAGCTGATAAACTATACTACTCACCCTAAGCTAATATATCAAGGCCCGCAGGCTGATATAATATAATAATAATGCTCACCAAAGCTGTGCGATACTTAATATCTATTGTACCCGATAAAATAATCGTGTATGGGTACGATGCAGCCGCCTTAGCCAAAATACAATAATTTTCCTTTTATAAAATCCCACTAAATACAATGGCTCTCACAACACATTTTTAGCGTTGTAAACCGACACTCGTATTTTCTAATTAAATATCCAAATTACCCAATTTTGGGATAAATACCCAAAATTACAAATATCATTCAAATAGCACAAATTAGTATCTAGATAAATAAACCAAACACACCATTGCAATTAGCACAAAATTCCGGTCACCGACTATCCCGATATAATTTCTAGAAAATAATAAATAATTAAATAATTACTAAAATTAATTAAATAATACCAATAAATGCCAAAAATACAAACTTAGGTCGGAAAAGCCTAATTAAATACCGAAACGGGCTCGGAAAATTTCCGAACCTATCTAGATAAATAATACGACCTATCTACTTGCCAATTACACTACTCTAACCACCTAACATGCATAAATGAATAATTAAATTGCTAATTTGTTCTAACTAACCATATAATCCCTAATTAGCCTAAACTAATCAATCATTAAGCATAATTAACTCCCTAAGCAGAGTTTAGTGAGTAAACTCATCGGTTTTGAAATCCGATAAGCTCACAATTGTCATGCCCCGAACCCCGAGCGCATGCCCATCCCTTGGTGGTCGATAAAATTTGCGACTTCCCAGGACGAGTCACTGACCCTTTCATTTTATTGCACATACGGAAGCGAATAATAAATCCCCTGACATTAACCATCTCGGGATAGAAAAGCAGGACAAAAGGTTCACAAACAAAACATGCTTTCATAAACCAACTGAGTCATCTACAAAGTCTATGACCAAGAGACTACAAAAGACTGGCTCTCCAAAAAGAAGCGGTCCTAACTGACCTACATTTCAGATCACCTCAGCACGACTCCAGGTCCTCCGCTCTACGGTCTTGAAAAATTATCCCACGATAGGGTGAGATATAAATCTCAACGAGTTCACGCTCTAAACCCCGATTATGAGGGAAATACACTAAGAAGCGTCCTAACCACACAATCACACAATCATAGAGACTTACCTCGTCTTAGATCCACTCTACAGGTCAGCATAGTTCATATACATTATGCATAACATCGATGTACACAACCATTGAAACATATTACTCAACTCAATAAATCACAAGAGTCCATATTATAGGGTCAAATCATTATGACACGTCCCATACAATATCACACAATTTTGTCTCATAATCCGGCGCATCTATTTCACTCAACACGCGTTCCAATTGATAATTACGCCTGCTCTAGGGCACGGCCTACTTAAAGTTCGGCGATCTACTGGCGTAGCCAAGCATCATCTCACCCCATTGAGCACAGCTACATCTCTCAAAGACGGCTTTCTCGAAGGAGCATAGGTCCAGAATCTACTGCGACCCGAAACCCAATGAGTGGGTAACCCATATAGGGTAATGTCCATCCGACACAGTTCAAGGACGGGTTCTCTTAACCAACACATGACCATTCAATCTCGGCCTAGGACACTATGCATTGCACTCAAATGCCTCAATTAAAATAGTGATCCCGGCCTATTTTCTTCGTATTAAAAACACCAGTGAAAATAGTTGTGCGTGGGTACACGGTCAAATTGGACCCAGAAAATTCATAATCTTCTTTTTAAAATCCCACTGGTTTATATAGTATATAAAACCATTTTCGGTGTTTAAAACCCAACACCCGGGATTTTCTGAATAAATATTGAAATTCACAAATTTTGGAATAAATGACCAAATTTCCAATCAGCACTCAAATTTTCACAATTTAACGGGAGAAGTACACTATTGGTGCCATAAGTTGTGTACGGTGCTCACTTTGGTGCCGAAAGTTTTCGTCGGATCACTTAAGTGCAAAAAAATTTGAAAAACGCTCACTTTGGTGCCAACGCCGATCTGATCGGCCGGAAATCCGACATGGCTTTTTTTTATTAATTTCTTATGTTGATGTGGCTCGCCGGAGTTTCCTTGGATCACTTAGGCCTTCAAACGACGTCGTTTTAGTGTCCTAACACCAAAACGACGCCGTTTGGTGTTTCCCCCAATTCAAACCCTAAATCTCGACGGCCCCCACGCTCGGCGGCCGCGGCTCCGACCCCGACCCCAACCCCAACTCCGACGACGGCCACTCGGCGGCCAAGTCGAAGGCTGTGATCTAGCCGGTGCTCGAGGAGGCCGCTGACGAGTGCGCCGCCATTAATGTCTCCCTCTCCATCTCCGATCTCCCCGACGAGTGCCTGGCCTGCGTCTTCCAGTACCTAGGCTCTAGCGACTAGGGTTAATGCTCCCTCGTGTGCCGTCAAGGGCGTCCGAATAGCACCGAGCAATGGCGGCTGAGCAAGCGACGGCGGCCCAGCGACAGCAGAGGCCGAGCGACGATGGCCGAGCAAGCTAGGTCGGAAAAATCCCCAAATGAGTTAAACGGCGTCATTTTTGTGAGGCCATCCATGTGGGACAGCAAAACGACGTTGTTTTCTTAAGGAGAATCGAAAACGACGTCGTTTGAAGGCCTTGTCGATATTTTTTTTTAAAAGCCACGTAATCATTTTGGTCGGAATCTTTCGCCGGTGGCACCAAAGTGATCGTTTTTCCTCCGATTTGGCACTTAAGTGATCCGACCGAAACTTTTGGCATCAAAGTGAGCGCCGTAAACAACTTATGGCACTAATAGTGTACTTCTCCCCAATTTAACACTCGATTGCAAAAATTAACCACATCATTGCAATCAGCACGAAATTCTGGTCACCAGCTACCCCGGCCTAATTTCTGGAAAATATTTAATAATTAAACTAATTACACTTAAATAAATCTAAACACCCCTTAAACGTCATTAGCCTACTAAGAAGAGTTTAGTGCATAAACTCACCGAGTTAGCAAATACACCAATTCACGGCAACAACGACACGACGGCGATCGAAACTCGAGCCTACGGCAGCGCGGGAGGTTGGTGGCCCGGGTGGTGCGAGTGGTTAACGAAGCATGGGCAGAACAACAAATTATGAGTGAGAGGGTGAAGGAATTCTAGGTTTTCTTCTATACGAACACCGCTGGAAATCGAGAAAGAGAAAGAGAATTGGGCGCCAAGAGAGATGAAAGAAAAGCGAGAGAGAAGGAGGTCTTTTGCTTGTTTCGTTCCCTCTGGCCGCTCACTTCGTGAGTCAACCAAATGGGGATCCCGGTGGCCGCATGCACGCAAGGCAGCTGGTGAAGATGTGGCTCCTTGCATGCCAGTTTCTCTCCTTGCCGAGATAGCATGATTCCCCATGCAGGACGTGTCTTCAGCATGGCCAAACCCTTCCATTTGCTGTCCACCGAAGAATGAGCTACATAGCTTCATGGGTCAATGTTTCCCCCTTGATTGACCTTCGAATGCATGTTGCATGGTGAGAGAGCAGCGTACGTGGTCGTCGCTTGAGTCATCCAAGAGAGGGAAGCGTGGCTGCAACAACGGAAATCAACGGTCTTCGAGCGGACGTCTAGCGTTGCATGGAGGAGAATTCTACGTGGCTGCTCCTTCGGTCAACACTTCTTCTTTAATTGACCGTCAAATGGACGTGGCTGCATGGTTTTGCATGGCCAATTCCTCCATTAGTTAATCAATGAGAAAAAGGGAACGTGCATGGGACTTCAAGGTCAATGGTCTTCATTCCTTGGCTGTCCATGAAGAAGATAACGTGGTGGTGGTGTGGCCAAGGTCTTTGCATGGAATTGCATGGTCTAATGAAGCTGAAATTTCGAAAGTCTACGTCTCCGCGTGCATGAAAAGCTCACTTGGTAAGGTATCAATGCCAAAGATGTTAGCCTCGCGAGCGACGTCCTGTGAAGAAATTTCTAGATGAGGTACTATCGCGAGAACGTGACGTTTCGATATGGTGAGTGTGGTGACGAAACGACATCCACAAGTGGTGCCAACGACGTAGTCCGACGACAAATTCGTCGACCCGTCTCGGACAGTTACATATTCGAGGTCCGGCGAAATCCGGATGTCACAACAACAACAGGAACGCGAAGGTGGTCAACAAACTCCGAAGCGAGGGCACCCTACGAGACTGGGAAGGGCTTGGAAATGGGCCACAAAGCCCACGGCTTCTTGCTGGACTTCGGTTATGGTCGGTGGGCTGAGAGACTGAGCTAGGTGGCGGCTTGGGTTGGAACGGCGAAGACGGGTTAGCGAGTGGCTGCAGTGGCTAGGCGAAGGCGAACGGCGGCCGAACGGTGGCTCAGGTGGCTAGACGGCGGCTTGAAAGGCATGGGGGAGGCTCAGGAATGGCCTGGACTCACGGCTAGGGACGCTGGACCGCGAGACATGCGGCTAGGTGCGGTTGGCGATCGCGGGGTGCGACAGCGACACGGCGGGACAAGTGGCTCGGCGAGCGATCAACAGTGAGGAAGGGGTGTGCTGCTCAGTTTTCTACAATTTTTTTGGAACTCCAAGGTGTCTCTAATGGGGAAAGCAAGGCTGAGGGAGGAAGAAAGGGAACAACTCTAGCTCGGAGGGGGTCACTCCTCATCCATTCTACCCCTTTGTCTCCTTGATGAGGTCCCACATGGATGGGCTGTCTTCCTTAGCAATTTTCCAGCCACAAAACTTCCTTTAGAAGCCATTGAAGTGGTCCAAAGGTTGAGGGACTAAGGGGCTACGAATTTTGCACTTTTACACATCAATTCCATTCAATTCACATCCAATTGAGCTCAGTTTGTTGTCCAAAAATCCAACCAAGGTGTCCACGATCAAATTGACATTTTTCCTCGCCAATAGAACCAACTTGCACCCAAAAACGCAATAAAAAATGGTCCCCCGAATTTTCCGGACAAAAACGGCCCTATTTTGACTTTCCCTCAAAAATCTCGGTTTGTAGAAAAATCTTTGGAGGATGAGTCAACGTTCCTAAAATGACTCATGACATGATAGAACTTTCAATTTCTAAAATCGGATTCAAATTTGTGGTTAATTTCAATCTGGCGCAATTTTAGCGTGACCCATGATCGATTTATTTCGAGTCACAATGTACATTGTCGACACATTGGCGACTCTCGGTGGTCATGAAAATCTCAAGGTTTCAAATGCGGACACATGGTACCAAAACGACAGAAAAATCAGTCTAGTGCCGATCGACGAGAATTTTGCAATTTGGTGGAATCACCCATACTTAATTACATATTTCAGTCGAATCAACCTATCTCCAATCTTTGATCAATTTTTAACTGTGCCGTAATGATCTCTGCAGATGAGCACGGTCGAGTAGTCGATCCCTGGTCGAATTCTCAAGTCTGTTGCATTAAAATCCCTTAATGGCTTCCCTAGATAGTCTAGTTATCTCATGAGTGATCAGCTCAGAGAATAGCACTATAAACGCGTCAATGAAAGGCCCGATTTATTTAATTGAAAACAGGACTGAAATTTCAAGATGTCACACCTCCAAACACATATGCATATTCATCAAACCTCTCATCCTTTTTGTCATAATAAAAATAAGGCTGAAATATATATGCAATTCAACTCATTTTAGCACAATCAAAACCTCTCCCTATATTCAACATACTCACGCAAATAGAAAAAAATGTGCAACGAAGCTTGTGTTCGGTGGATCAAACATCATATTCATAAAATAATATATATATATATCAAGGAACATAGTAAGTCTCACTTTAATGAAAACCATTATATTGCAAAGGGAATAGAAAGATCTGCTCAATAAGTTCAGACAATTTCAACAATTCGCCCATGAACAGATTTCAGCATCCCAAATATTGATAATCTTTAAGGAATAATATAGATTATTAGAACTCATGATATTATAAAGAAATGACAAATACATGCATTTAATCTTGAAATTCTAATGAAAGATAAGCATTGAGAGACAACATGTTAACAATTGATAGGAATTATTAACAATAATAATGTTGCTCCCCTAATATAAGTATTATCACCCCTTAAAAGCATTGACATACAATCATCATCAGTATACAGAGAATATCATCGTTATCTGCACATGTCATAAACAATCATTTCAAGTCATGATCATTAATATCATCATAATGACCAAAAGTGAGAGATACAAAAGATTGACCAATCATACTATGTAGAACTTAGCAAGTTCTACTCATGCATTTAACTTTTTTCTTTCATTCTCAAAATGATAATCATGATTCAAGCCGAAATCAGCTCAATATCAAGATATCCCATACTTAATTTTTGCTTTTCCTTGATGTGTTGTTTCCTTGAGATGATCGTGATTCTCCCTTTTTTGCATTTTTCTTTTGGTTACTTTTTATCCTTTTAATTTTCCTCCCATATCATAATGATAGTTCTTATAATTATCTTTTATAGGGGTTTAGAAATGTTCACCATTCACAACATCTTCTAAGTCAGTTCCTGTCTCAACTTTCTCTTCACTTTTAATGTTGACACCATTTCTTTGAATTGTTGAACGGAAGGGTGTGCCTTTATTTTCTTTGTAACAATATCCACATCGTTATTTACTCTTTGAAATTCGAGAAAAAGATTTGAGTTCCTCAATCAAACTAGTCTCGATTTCAATCTGCATAAGCTCAACCAACTCTTACACAAATGATGTTAAATATATAACATCTCAAACTATGTATCATGTGTGATGCCCTAGAACCTCACACGCGGCACATGTTCTTTTCGTTTATACCTATGATTATAATTACGCATGTAGATGCACAATAAAATTTTCACAACATCCCTTACTAGAAGTTTGCACAAATTCAGTAATATACATACTCTTCTTTATACAAACAACTATAATTATTATCACAACAAAGTACATAATCATGGGAAAGGTCAGAGCCACCTAACATCACTATACTCATACTAATCAACCACTATCCAATTCAAGGATTAAGGCTACCAGCATCAACACAATGGAACCATCCTACAAATTTGGAAAATAAGGGATGGGCTGCAACCCAATAAATAAAATCTTTAGTTCTAACATAGGAGGTCATCTTGCTACTCAACCTGGTGCATGAAAACGTGAGTCGAACATTTACATAAGCCCTATTATATGTTGATGGCAGATCAAGAGCGATGCTATTGGCAATTTATTACTCATTACCTATGGATAACATAAAGAATCATGTTGTACCTCTTAGTTCATTATTAAGGATCACACACCGGTATTGCCTAGTGATTTATTCATAATAATGTATAAACATGAGTATGCACGGGGTTCATTACTCCATCTTCATCTTGAATGATCTTGAGGCATCTCATCTCTCGAGGCATCCTAACCATTCTTGGGGCATCCCGACAACCGGAGCATCATTACCTCCATCGAGTGGATAATGGAACATTTCATTTATGTGAGCACACAAAGACGATATGTACGTGTAGTAATATCATCACATTTCAATGTAATCAACACTCAATCTCCAGCGTCAATGTATTCATCCATTTCCTTTCATAGTTGGTCACAAAATGCAATAAGGTGTGATGCATGGCCTAAACATGATCAACATAGTCCGAACATGACCAAATTCAAAGAATATCAATACTCCACATATGTATGTGGAACTTTGTAATATTTAGTACGAGAACCAAATGAAATCAAGCAATAACCAACCAAGTCAAAAGCACTAAGAAAATCATTGTAGCTTAGTTCTTAAATGGGAGTGTTTTCTCAATTTTTACAAAACCAGAGATCTAAGAGTTCGGGGATTAGGGTTACGCTAATATTCCTCTTAGCTCCCTTTTGGTACTAAATTGATTGAGTTATTATCTAAATTAGGGGTGAGCATTGGTCCAGGGTTGACCCTGGACCAACCCTAGACCAGCCCAACCCCGCCCCCGGGTTCAGTTCCTAAGGAGATTGGGTCGGTCCTTGGTTCTAGAATTTCTGGACCAGTACTATGCAAGTTGGTCCTCGGTCCTGAGAATTCCGGGTCGATCCAACCCGGACCAACCCTGACTATATATATAATATATTATTTATAATTTTTATATATAGAGAAAACCTTAAAATAAACGACGTCAACAACATTAAGCAGCTCTTTAGTGAGGAGTTCAAGTAATTTTACATTGTTCTTTAATAACTTAGGTTTTTAATGTCTTTTACGGCGTCAATAGTCATAATTTACGAAGGAAGAAAATGTTTTTGTGATAAGCCCTCACGGCATCCAAAAAGGCACCTTATGGCATCATCCTCGAGTATCCATTCTCTTATGTCTTATTTATCCTCTTAGGCACCTTTGTTTGGTAACCATCCAAACAGTGCCTTATTCTGATTTTTTGTTCCTGGGAATAGATTTGGAGTAGAATCAAGAATAAAAAAAAAAAAATTGATTCTTGTTCCAGGAACAAAAAAAAAAAGAATCAAAAAAGTGGAACCCTTCTCTCCCCTCTTCTGTTGTCGTTCGCCACTGTTCGCCACTGCCCGTCGCCGCCATCCGCCGCCGCCATCTGCCAGTCGCCGGCAACCAGTTCGACAAGCTCGCCGGAGGCAAGCCCAGCCACTGGCGAGGCTTGCCCAGCCCCGATGAGGCCCGCCTAGCCCCGCCGGTGGCCGGGCGAGGCCTCGCCCGGCCTTGGCGAGCCGGCCTAGCCACCGCCGACGAGGGCCGGCCTTGTCGACGGTCGGCGACGCTCCGGTGAGATCGCTGGCCCTTGTCTAGCGGTTTGCCAGTCCGACGACCCGCTTGAAGAAGAAGAAGAATAGGAGAAAAAACGAAAAAAAGAAAAGAAAAAAAAGGAAAAAAGTATAAAAATTATTTAAAAATTAAAATAAATTGATTTGGAACAGAATCAATGAGCATGGTACCAAACACAATTCTATTCCGTAATCGAAATTTTGGACAGTTATCAAACGGTTTAAAATGCTTAGAATCTGTTCTCGGGAACAAAATAAAAAATAATCATTTATGATCGAATCTACTCCAGGGAATAGAATCGTTACCAAACGCACCCTTAGTCTTCAATTTACTAAAATCGAAAGAACAACTTCTCCGCTCGCCACTCGACACTCGCCTCACTTGCTTTAGGTCACTCGTGCCGCTCACTGCTCAATGCTCGCTTGGCTTGTTGCTCCCCGCTTGACATTCGATATTCATTACGTTTCGACGCTCACCCCACTTGACCCTCATCGCTTGCCTTTCTTAGCTAACCTTGCTCATCATCGAACCCATTGGGTCAGTACAGTCCTCAGTTTCCCTTTCAAGGAGTACAAAAAATGAAATAAAAAATTATTGGTTAGTCTTGAGTTGACCTTGAAATCGGACCAAACTCATTGGATCAATCCGGTCCTCAATCGTTTTTTTTTAAGTAGTATAGAAAATGAAAAAAAAAAAAAAAGTTATCAATTGGTCCCAGGTTGACCACGAACAGGACCAAACCCATTGGGTCGGTCCGGTCCTCGGTCTCAAGCTCAATAGGGTCAATCCTCGGTCCCAAAAATTGAGAACTAGCATTTGCAGGTTGGTCCTAGGGTTAGGGGGTGGACCGGCCCAACTCAGACCATGCTCACCCATAATCTAAATGACCAGGCATTTGTTTTTTTTTTTGGCATTTCATGATATTTGGAGTGTTACAAGGTGATTATGCATGGATGGTTCATTGAGAAATCTAAACTTGTTCTAATTCTAGCATTTAAAGAATGAAACAAACAAGAAATTAAAGTAAGACCAAGGGAAATAAATCGGAAGCCATTCTAAAATGTAAGAAAAGGAAAACCAACAATTCATTAGGTATTCATTATAGAATTAAATCAAAAACTCGAGACATGGTTGGGATCAAATAAGATATAACAAGAGACCAGACCAGACATCGATCTTAGCCTCCAAAGATGATCATTCAGCGACCTTTAATTCGATCATGGCCTCCACAGATTGCCTCAATGATGTTGACTTCGCATTTGAGCCATTTAAATTATAGACCAATGCATGCACAAACACACATCTAATACCAAAGCAATCACAAACAAAGGCAAACAAGCCATTGATTTAACAAATGAGCCTTGGGGTCGACCTTTGTATTGCATTCATAATGTCCACCTAAAATCACTTAATTGATTAATTTATGGTTAATGATAATCGGCCATCATCTATCTATGTTCATGAATGGTATTTGATACCAATTAACCCTAGATTAGAGTCTAAGGGGGTGCATGACAAACCAGAATTTCTATTCCAAAAACAATTTTTCTATTCCGCACTGCTTTGGAATAGAAATCCATTTGATAAACTTATTCCGTTTTTTCATTTCCGGAATAGATTTCTATTCCAAACCAATCAAAAGTAGAAATTTTCTACTTCTCTATTTTCGCAATGAAATGAGAAATAAAAAAAAAAAAAAAAAAAAAATCATCGTTCGTCAATTGGTCCTTCATCCGTTGCCGCCAACCACCGTCCGCCGTCGCCACCCCCCCGCCCCGCTACCGCCGCCACCGCCGGTCGCCAAATAAATTATTTTTATAAATATCATTTTAAAATGAAATTTATTCGAATAAATAAAATGATATTTATTTTTATTTTTACAAATAAATATTTATTTTACGAATAAATTTAAAAAAATCCTTAAAATAAAACATTTTGAAAAATAAAATGAATAAATTTTTATTTTAAAAATAAATAAATATCATTTTATTTTTTAAAATAAATAAATGTCATTTTAAAAATAAAAATTATTATAAAAATATCATTTATTCATTTTAATTTTTAATTTTTATTATAAAAATTATTTTTATTTTTAATAAATAAATTAATTAAATAAATTTATTAAAAATAAATAAATTATTTTTATTTATCATTTTATTTTTAGTTTATTAAAAATAAATTTATTAAATTTATTAAAAATATTTTATTTGTCTTGAGTGTTTTGCCAAATAAATTTATTTTTATTTTTAATTTTTATTCATTTTAAAATAAATTTATTCATAAAATAAAATAAAATAAAATAAATTTATTTTTAAGGATATTTTTATTTTAAAATAAAATGATATTTTTATTTTATTTTTTATGATTTATTTTATTTTATTTTATTTTTCTTTATTTTTTTGTTAATAAATCATTTTTATTTTTATTTTTAATATTAAAGGTCGCCGATCGCCGCCGCCGTCGTCCGAAAGGAAGAAATTTTGTGTCGTTATCAAACGAATTTCTATCTTTAGAGTAAAAAGTTTCGTGTCGTTATCAAATGGTTATTTTCTTAAACTCTTCTAAAAATAGAAATAGAAAAGATATTTACGTTAGAAACTATTTGAATGAATGGTTGTCATGCGCGACCTCACATTCATGCTCCTTCCCTAACCATTCACCTAACAAATACACGCATATAAATGAAATTAAACATGCATTCAAGTCTAAGGACCTTTTTTTCTCAAGCAATCAATCAAGATAAGTGAGCCGAAAAAAGGATAACTTGTTCAATTATTATTATTATTATTATTTGAAATTGGGTCAATTATGCTTAAGCATGATTGATCAATCAAATGGCAATCAATTATTGTGATTAGGGTGCCAGTAGAAAGCTTACGATGTGAGGTTCAAAACTTCAGAAGACCACTTAACCAAATTCTTAATAGATTTTCTCCAAAATTAAGTTTTTCACCCAATACTCAATTCTGACTTGATTTTTGAAAATTCGAGGAAAAATATCAAACAACACTCAAATGGCGTGAAAATTTTCAACCCATTAGAGCAATGAGTCCAAAACAACCTCTATTTTTTAATTTGTGAAATTCATAACCAATTTTGTATAGTAATTTAGTTTTGTACAACTGTCACAATGGAACTCTATTATAGAGGCCAAACCTTCTTTGGGTTTTTTCCAATTTGGCCCCTCTAAAATTACAATTAAGTCATCAATTTGGTACATTACTACAAAAGACCCTTCTAAACAACTTTTCCATTTTGCATTTTTTCAAAAAAGGGCTTGAACCTTCTCGAATTTGCAAATGCAAATCGAGCAAATTTGTCCTTTGTTATTGAAGAAAAAATTCCACAAGTCCCGATCTTCACAAACGTACTAAAAATGTCAAATGACTTCATTTTGATATGGTTTTTTCCTATCTTATACATCTCTTCATGTTCTTCAACTTTCATGAAGTGTGAAATTCTGACTAAAAAATTCTATAAAAAATCATGAACCAACATCCGTTCTTCACAAAACAGCAACAGTTCATCATTTCAATTGTTTCGTAGAGTCTGACTAGAAATTTCGGGCCCAAATTAACCTAGTAAATGACATCATCTTAAAACGCATAGCAAATCAAAACGAAGCTTAAGAAATGTGCATCAAACTTCTTGTTCATCACTTCGCAAGATAACAACATGTAATAGCTCAAAATAGGCCAAACAAAAACATGCTCATCTAGACACGAAAATGATAGAATCTCAAAATCCAAGTATAATCAATTCTAAATCATACAAGCATCAATCCTAACTATTTTTGTAGTGCATCCTAGCCCCGAGCATTTGTGATCGATCATGTGATCAACATAAAAACTCTCATTTCATCGGACACTATTTAAAAGGATTTGAGAGTGCCTACTTTTTTTAGTCTCGATTCAACAATCAATCAAGCGTTCCAGCCTCCATTCTTACTACAGTAATGTGATGGAGCGGCCAAGTATTGCTCGATGATTCTCTAAAACGAATATATGAGAATCAAGGTAAGAATAGGATTAAGTAGATTCAAAATAAGCTTGTTAGATTTGAGAAGTGTTCAAAGGCTTGGGCGAGGGATCGCTTGGACTCCGACCACCGCAAGGTTAAGGACACGCTAATGGGTAACATTGCAAGGTTCGGGAGTTGCTAGCCATTATTGGATCGTCTAACAACTGTGGGAATCCGCCAAACCGATCACCAACGTGTAACACACCTTTGGGCCTAAAGAGAAGAGCTACTAGAATGGGCGGCTCCGACGGTGGTTTGGAGCAATAGCAGCTGCAATCGGTGAGGGAGGAGGTCGATGGTTGTCAGTAAGGCAGTGGTCCACCAAAGGGAGGCAACAGTTGGCCAATGAGTGGCTGAGGGGGATTCAGCTGTGAGAGAGAGAGAGAGAGAGAGAGAGAGAGAGAGAGTTTTCTTGAGGAGAGAAAGTAGATTTGAAAAATGAAGCCCCCCTCATTTTGGTGGGAAAATTGGTTATATACTCTTGCAAGTTTGAATCATAGCCCTTAGATTGATCTAATGGTTAAGGATTGATCACTTCTTGATTAAGATAGCTCTCGATTGGCTCAATTAGAGTCACATGTGTTGCGACCTAACCTTGATAGAAGACGATGTAAAGGTGGGATTTAGAGGTATTGATATCTCAATTTTAGTCAACGCGTCGATAAAGGTAAGAAACTCTAGTTTAGGTGACAGAGCCCATTTCTTGAACAAAAAGTGTCGTGTTTCATTTTTTTTTTTTTTTTTGACCTATCAATGTAAAGTAATCTCCTACTCACTTTCGCCAACAAATCAAAAAATCAAACGATTAACTTTTGAGTTGATTCTTTGGTCAATTCTTTGACCAAAAGTCAACCCCAAGTTAGAAATCCAAGTTAGTGAACTCTAATTAGTGCAATTCAAGTTGACCCATTCTATAATAAGGTTTAATTTGATAGATTGAGGTCCAATTTCGACATCGGTCCCTGATTTATTTTTAACGTAAAGGTCAATAGGAGTGAGTATCGGTCCAAGGTGAACCCTAGACCAACCCTGGATCGGCCTAACCCTGTTGGTCCCGGTCTGGTTCCCAAGGAGACTAGGTCAGTCCTTGATCTTAGAATTCCTAGACCAGCACTGTCCAAGTCAGTCCTCGGTCCCGAGAGTTCGAGTCGGTCCAACCCGAACCAACCTTGACTATATATAAATATATATCTAATATATTATTTATAATTTTTTTATATAGAGAAAACCTTAACATAAACGAGTCAACAACATTAAACAGCTTTTTAGTGAGAAGTTCAAGTAATTTTACATTGTTCTTTAATAAGTTAGATTTTTAATGTCTTTTACGGCATCAATAGTCATAATTTACGAAGGAGGAAAATGTTTTTGTGAGGAGTCCTCTCAGCGTCCAAAAAAGCACCTTATAGCATCCTCTTCTAGTAGTCGTTCTCTTTTGTCTTATTTGTCCTCTTAGTCTTCAATTTGTTAAAATCGAAAAAAACTACTTCTTCGCTCGCCACTTGACACTCACCTCGCTCACTTTGGGTCACTTGTGCCGCTCATCGCTCGATGCTCGCTTGGCTTGTTGCTCCCCACTCGATATTCGATGGTCATTCTGTTCGACGCTCACCCCACTTGACCCTCACCGCTTGCCTTTCTTAGCTGACCTTGCTCATCATCGAACCCATTGGGTGAGTACGGTCCTCAGTTACCCTTTTAAGGAGTACAAAAAATGAAATAAAAAATTATCAATTGGTCCCGGATTGACCTTGGAACCGGACCGAACCCATTGGGTCGATCCGGTCCTCAGTCCCAAGCTCAATAAGGTCGGTCCTCAGTCCAAAAAATTGAGAACCAGCACTGTGCGGGTTGGTCCTAAGGTTAGAGGGTGGATCGGCCCAACCCATACCATGCTCACCCCTAAAGGTCGATGTCGGTTTCATTGTCAATTTGGATGCAATGAGCCATCATGAACATGGACAATTGAGTCAATCAATGTCTTGTCACATTAATTGAACCCAATTTCGATTAATTTGCATTTCGGGTTAAGCAATTGTGCAAATTTGCCCATTTTAGTATACAATCAAGCCAAAATTCTTTTAGAAGGACTAACTTGCACTAAAAGAGAAATTTGAATGACCAATTGAACTAGTCAAATTGATTCAGATCGGCCATCGATGAAGAGTGGCCGGTTTAGCCCTTCTTCGATCGGCTCCTTATGGCCGACAACTAGCATGAGGTGGTCTGTCTCATGGCCAATGTGCCCATGCTCTCACTTTTCAAAATTATGCAATTGTTTTTAGATTTGTGGGATTACGAAAATACCCCATAATTAGTTCATAATTTCAAATTTAGCTCAAAAATTGATCATCACCATTCATTGAAAATTCATCACGACCATTCAAATTAACATGTGTGTAATTAGGGAGTTAATCAAGGATGTTAGACTAGGGAGATCAATTCCACATCTTATCCTAAACTATATAACAAATTTTCCTTCCAAAATGTAAGGGGAGGGCACATTTTTAGATCTCTCTCTCTCTCTCTCTCTCTCTCTCTCTCTCTCTCTCCCTCCCTCCCTCCTTGTCTCTCGTGCGAACTCCTTCTTAGCCTCCGCCACTTAGCAATGCCTGGCCGTCACCAGTCACAAGTGTTGCTGCCGTCATTCTTTGCTAGATGACCTCTGATCTGGCCTCTCCATCTCTTGGCTCCAACACCGAGGCCCACACCGATGATTGCCACTGGTCATTCTAATCGCCAATTGGCGATCCGACAACTATCCCTCACCTCTGATGAGCTACAACGACAATCCTCAAAGTCTAATGGTCTTTCATCAAGGCTCAAACGAGTCCGATCAGTTGCGATTCGAGAAAATCACAAAGGTAACTACCCGATGCTCGAATCCAGTGAAGCGAGGTCAAGTTAGTCGACCAGGGCTAGGGTTCAAAGTTTTTTAGCCTTTGTATGCTTGAAATCATGTATTATAGGTGTTGCAATTGATTATGGCTTACGTACATGTTGATTTTGTTCATGTGTTTTTTCTAGAAAATTCTTAGGTTTCACAGACTGAGTTTATGTTATAGCAGATTTGAGGTCTTAAACCTCAAAATCTCGGGTTGAGGTGCTCAAGACTTTCAATCTAAGTTCAATAAGCTTCATTTTGATACTTCGAACGAATGTCGTTGGATACCTAAAATCCACTTCCAAAGTTCATTGATATGTTCTGGAAATTTATTTGGATTATATGATGATTTGGATTTTTGAGCATTTTACGTGTTTGTTGATTTTTTGCTAAATTTTGTGCTTAGATTTAGAGGTCGGTGTCTCATGAAAGTTGTTCGAAATGTCTTTGGCTACAACATATAATTTTTTCATATTTTTTGGAGTTGATTTAGCGAGGGAAATCTTTGATAAATTGTCCTTAGGATGCTTTGTCTTGTTTGTGAATTGATTGATGTTTGCCCTTAAAATGAGTTAGTAAATGCATTCGATTGGTCTTGAGTCCTTCACAACAGTTGTAGTGTGTCTCGTAAGTTTTTAACGATGTATAGATCGCACTGATCGGCCATCGTTTGCTTGGTTAATGTCATGATCAAAGATAGATTTTAACTATGCAATTTTGAGTAGTAGGATGGTTTGACATGTTTTGCAAATTTTGTATGATTTTTTTGTGAATCAAATTAGGTTAAGATGTTTCATGAAACTTAAACCTTGCATCTAGACCTAATAGCACAAAAAATTGTATACTTTTATGTCATTTAAAGAATAGAAATCATGATTTGTTCAGGACATTGTTGATGTGGTTACTGCAGATTAGACCTCTAAATAGAAACATCTTTGATCATGAGTATTAACATGTTCAATTGCCTTCGATGCATTCTAGACATTTGTAAATGACATTTCAAGTTTCAAAATGACATATAACATGCCTAAATTGTTCGTTGTCATCCCTAAGCCTACGTATATCCACTCTTCAGACTAATAGCCATAAGTCGGACTAAATTCTACTAGTAATCTGCTCAAAAAGTTACAATTGACAAACACTAATCTTATTACAAGATAGATCACATTATTAGGACTTAACTACTGCTTTTACTCTTGTACTCTTAATCTAGAGCACAATCACTCCGACAACACAAATACAATACTCAATGAAACAATCGAAAGAGAGCTTACCGCTAAAAACAACGTGAAACTAATTTTCAAATCTTGATGTATGTCATTCTCTCTCTAACATTTGGCATCTATCATCTTCTCCTTTATGACCATCTTCAATCTATCCATTGGAGGTGGATTGAAGAAACAAAGAGTCGTTAGAGTGATCGTTGATGTATTGTTTAAAGATAGAACTACTCATACAATCCTTTTCCTAAATATTTGCACTCTAAAAATAATATCGACTATTGTCCCTTCGTTGCAGTCTTTGACAGACCTATCAGACTACCTAACTATTAGATTACTATATCCACCTGAATTTTACTATTGTGCGGATCCATAGCCACAACAGCTGTATTACTAAATTAACAAACATTAACAAAATGTACGTTATCGCCATAGCACCAATGACTCGATATGTGCAGCATCAACATAGATATCGACATCAGTTGATTTTTTAGGTCTATTGGTACTATTTATGGAAAATCCATATCAAGATGTATTGTCATTCTTCTGTCCACTTAATCACACAATGGATCTTACTTGGTCTTTTGTTACAACCACCGCTATACTATAGTGAACATTATACTAAAGATAGCTTGGGCATTATCAAAATCATTTGGAGATGTTTTTTCAACAAAGAATATGTGTGACAAGTTTACAGTTAAACTAAATCTTTAAATAGTTCCCGATCGATGGATCATCTCTCTACATCCCAAAACTAGTCGTTACGCCACTAGTGAGAGGATATTAATGTTCCTATTGAGACTGATGGATCCCAAGCTTCACCATTGAGTATTAGGTATCTCAGGGAATAATAAGTCATAAGTCATTAGGTATTAAGATACTTAAGCTAGAACATAGGTGCTTGACTTGAACAAGTTCATTGAACATGATATACATAAAACAATTAGCACTATGAAAGTTCTAAGCAGGGTTAATAACTAATCTTCATACTTTGGTCTTGTATAAAATCCTTAGACCTAAGGCATGAAACTGACTTGTATGTTGAATGGTTGTGGTTGAATGGTTGTGGTTTATAAGTGCACATATTGACGTTTCGTTGAACCGTCTTTGTACTTAATGGTCAATGTTTATTCACATATGAAGGTACATGCACGTGCAATATGGAATCTGTCTTCCTGTTATATACGTAAATATACAATATAGAAGATTGATGTCTTATGCAATCTAATCGTGATATTATGTTGAAATCCTCAACCAAGGTTGTAATTGAGAATGATTAGTTCATGTTCTGTGAAAATATATGTTAGTTAAATTTGGGCATATGATCGAATTGATGGCTTGACAAACAATTCCATAGTCTTTGTTTGATTGGGACATATAGAGACAAAAGGATTAAATTATATGATCACCAAAACTGATAGGTTTATTATGTTCTTGAAATGTTCGCATTATTTGGGTAGCCATGAGATATTGCTACATGTCACTCATAGTTTATAGGAACTGGAGACTGATTAAGGCAATTAGTTCTCTTAGTCCTATTGCTAGCTCAATAATGAATCTAGGGATATCACGTACCATAACCAATTCAAAATGGCATTTGAACGAAAGAGACAATATTGCAAATTTGTTTGCAATTGAGGCAATTAGATTGAGCTGGGCTAAAAATAAAATATCTGAAAGGGGTTTCAAACTTTACAGCCAAATCAAAGGTTTGAAGCGAGTTCAGACTTTACAGTCGAATCAAAGAAATGAGGCGCAATGGCCGAATTAATGATCTAAAGTAAGTTCAGACCAATGACCGTATTAATGATTTGAAGTGAGTTCAAAATTAATGGCCACATTAATGATCTCGAAATGAGTTCAAAATAAAACCAATTAAAGATATGAAACGATTCCCAACTTAAGGGCTAATTTAAATTTTTGAAATGGTTTTAGATTTAATGGCCACATTAATGATCTAAAATGATTTAAGAAGTAATGATCAAATTAAAGTTTTGTAATTAAAAAGTTAATACATAGAATAAAGTTTTGTAATGGTTACGAATTAATGTCTGAATTAATGCTTTGAAATGGTTTTAGAACTTATGTACACATTCAAAGTCTAAAGCAAGTTCAGACGTTACAACCGAATTAATACTTTAAAATAGTGTTAGAGTTCATGTGACATCCTAAAATTTTGGATTTTAGAATTTATGAGTAAACTATTACTTTTCGAAGGAAATTAGAATTAGGCCCGGTGAGTTTCGTCTATGTTGTGCACGAGGGCTGGGTCTAGGCCAACGGTTGGGCCGGCATAGTTGGTGTTGGGCCATGAATTGGGCCTGGGCCGGACATGTATAAAAGGCCTAGTTTGGTTGGAAATGTCTAAATCTTTTTAATTTAGGTTTTGTGTAAATTCAAGTGGTCTCAGATGTTCGACATCGATTTCTTATAGTTTGAATAGTATCATCCTTTTCATGCGACGTATAGAGCTATTAGTGGACCTACAATCTTAAAAAGCTAGAAATAGTGATTTGAGGATAGGGTGCATGACAAACAAATTTACGTTAGAAACAATTTTTCTATTCCAGATACGTTTACGGAATAGAAATCGATTTGATAAACTTATTAGTTTTTCATTTCGGAATAGATTTACATTCCGAAATAGTTTTGGAATAGAAATCACTTCTCTATTTTTGGAACAAAATGAGAAATAAAATTTTTCTCATCGTTTGTCAACCGATCCTTCATCCGTTGTCGCCAACCATCGTCCATCGCCGCCGCCGCCCGCGCCCCCACTACCGCCGCCGTCGCCGATCGCCAAATAAATTATTTTTATAAATATCATTTTAAAATGAAATTTATTCGAATAAATAAAATGATATTTATTTTTATTTTTACGAATAAATTAAAAAAAATCCTTAAAAATAAAATGAATAAATTTTTATTTTTAAAAATAAATAAATATCATTTTAAAAATAAAAATTATTATAAAAATATCATTTATTCATTTTTATTTTTATTTTTATTTTTTATTATAAAAATTATTTTTATTTTTAATGAATAAATAAATTTAATTGAAAGAAATTTATTTATTAAAAATAAATTTAATTAAATATCATTTTATTAAAAATAAAAATAAAAATATTCATTTTATTCATTTTATTCATTTAAAAATAAAAATAAATTTATTAAAAATAAATTTATTTTTATTTATCATTTTATTTTTAGTTTATTAAAAATAAATTTATTAAATTTATTAAAAATAATTTATTTATGATAAATAAAAATAAATTATTTTTATTTGTCTTGAGTGTTTTGCCAAATAAATTTATTTTTATTTTTAATTTTTATCATTTTAAAATAAATTTATTCGTAAAATAAAATAAAATAGAATAAATAAAATAAATTTATTTTTAAGGATATTTTTATTTTAAAATAAAATGATATTTTTATTTTATTTTTTATGATTTATTTTATTTTATTTTATTTTTTTTCTTTATTTTTTGTTAATAAATCATTTTTATTTTTATTTTTTATATTAAAGGTCGCCGGCCGTCGCCGCCGCTGTCCGAAAGGAAAGAAATTTTGTGTTATTATTAAACAAATTTCTATTTTTAGAGTAGAAATTTTGTGTCGTTATCAAACGGTTATTTTCTTAGAAACTCTTCTAGAAATAGAAATAGAAAAATCTATTTCTATTCAAAATTATTTCGGAACAGAATGGTTGTCATGCGTGCCCTTTTTGGTTAGCTTAGATTATTTCTTTTAATGGTTGAATTATGTGGGGACATGAGCATTATTACTAAGCTTTAGCTTATGACATTAGTGAAAACCCCAAAATAAAGTAGCTTAACTTAGGTGCCTTAGCATTCTGACCTAAAAAAAAACTTTGGTGCCTTGGCCTCTCATGGTGACTGAACATTTAAGGGTAAAATAGGGAATAAACCCTAAAAATTCACTTAAACCAAATTTCTTTAAGGCACATAAGTCAAGTAAGAAAGACAAAACTTGGATCTTGCATGCAAATGGGACAAAATCCCATTCGGCTTCCCCATGCAAGAAGGGATGAGAGACCCTTTGATTTCTATATCCCTACACCTTAGAACCTAGCCTCATTATCATTGCCTTTTCCCTTTTCAACAATCAACATTCATGCAAGCTGAGGAGGCTCGTGTCACGCACCAAAAACCCCATCATCTCAACCAATCTTTTCTTCTTCCTTCCCACTTCTCTGTTGGCTCCTTTCTCCCTCACCCGAGACACCCTATATTTTCCTCTCCATTTTCTCTCTCGTTTTCTTGTTGTTCCTTAAGAAACCAGTAAACATAGGAGCTTCCGGGCTTCAAGCCTTCCCAAAGAAGCCATTTGTGAGTTCTGGAACTAGGTAAGGGAGAAGCTTGGTAGTAAGCTTCGATGTCCTCTCGGCGCTTGAAGACAGATTGGTTTGGTTTAGCGGATTCTCAACCATAGGTGTTAGTTTCGTGGTTAATTTTTGTAACAACCTCGATTCTGACCCCATGAGGATTGGCCATAAGGTCTTGAGACCATGGGCCATTGGCCATGGATCGATCAGTTCAATCGGCAAGGAATCACGGATCGGTCATGGTCCAACTGACCGACCGACCGGCCACAAATTGGTCAAGGTGTCGGCCATGGATTTTCTATCAATCATACCGATGGAATAGGATCACCAGCTCATAAGATGACTTTTTGATCACGAGGATTGGTCACGGGATGATTTGGATCGGCGGATGGTCGTGGGTCGATCCAACTGGTTGTAGTGCCCGGCCGCGGGTGATTCCGTCCTGCTATGCATCGATACATGGATGATCCGACTTGATCAAATGTGATTGCCTTCCAACCAAAAATGCACCATTCCCTATTTAATTCTTAGTGATCGGAAAGGAATCTTGAATTAGTGATGTTCGATCGTGGATCGATAATACATCAACCATCAGCCATACGGATGGATCGAGTGTCGACCGGAATGAGTTCAGGGATAGACCTGGCTATTCCATCACTAATTCTAAGGTCCATGAGTGTCTTAACTTAGTGCTAGGTCATAGATAGCCTTAGGATTGGCCTTGACTGACCAAAGGGCTAATGGACTGACCTTTTAGACCAACCGACCGTCCAAAGAAATGGTTCAGGCGAGCATGGGACATGATGGCCGAACCTCGGGTATACATGATTCAGTTTTTTGAGGTGTACCTAATGATCCATTTTCCGGCTCTGGAACCAACTTAGACGAGGGAATTCTCTATACCACCTTTTTTTATGAAGAAAAAGACAATGGAATTCTCTAGAACACCTCAGCTTCTTCATAAAGGAGGTTGACTTATCATTCCACCTAGATTTTTCTAGATATGGTCATGATTACCAATAATTTACCTTAGGGATTAAGCAAAGTATCCAAACCAAATGTCCCAATAAAAATAGGACACATTGGAGCTAATTATGGCTATCCTATAGCCTTAAAGCCACCCTATCTTTTAGAGTGCCACGTATGCATAATAACTTGTCTCTTAATAATGAGCAAAGTGCTCTTGTGGCCCAATGAAATGGAGAAAAATAAAGCTTCAATTAATGACACTAGGTCATTAGATCTCCACCTCATAAGCTTAGGTGTCCCTTGAAGATTTGGTAATGATTACTCAAGATTTTCCTTGGGGAAGAAGCAAATGACTCAAGGGCTTCAGTGGACCAATAAGAATAGAACTTGATGGAATATTCTAGAAGGCCAAAACTTAGGAAGCAAGTTCTTGCATGTGCTAAATATCAAAACCCCATGATTAACTAAATCTAAGCATTTAATGAGAATGGTGAGTCATTGGCTTAGGTGTCCATGAAATATATGGTCATCATTACCATAAGATTTTCCTTAGAGAACAAGTAGGTCAAATCATGATGGCATTGTATAAATGGTCCAATAGGAATAAAACAAGTAAGCCTCCAATCATTACATTAGGCCATTAGGTGTGCCACCTTTTAAAATAGGCATAACACCTTGCAACTTAGGCTTGCCACCTCAATGCCATAGTTGTGCCACTCTAAGAAACGTTATCAGACCGCTTGGATGAGTAATGATAAGGTTGATGCCTATAAATAGATAGAGGCCAAATTATTTCCATCATTGGAACCCTTTTGCCATTCACACACCATTCTCCCCTTTCTTTCCTTTCTCTTGGCCTTGCACCATCGCCCCATCAAGTTATCCAAGCTAGTTCTCGAGGTTTGCCCAGGTAAGTAAGATCCCTATGTCTCATCTAGGGCGGTAGTCCCATTGTCGAGGCTAGTTAGGTGCTCACCCGTCAAGCCGTAGGTAGGATGTTGAATCTTTTGTATGGTTTTGCTCATGATTGTGCTTAAACGTGTGCTTGAGTTGTTCATGCCCAAAATGAGGCTGAGGTTCATTCGGATTGATTTCGTCACAAGACAAAGTCACCCAAGCCATAAAGCCTTGGTTTCAACATAAATAGGATGCCACGTTCAAACCTCGCTTGGTGCGGGAATCACCTAAGGCTGGAAAATCCTAAATCGGCATTGAGGTGTGTCGATCTTATGCCTTGATAGGTATCGCCTAAATCCACGAGATCTTGGTAAGGCACCAAGCATGCCAATTTCTATAGCCCAATGGATGCGGGGACTTTGTACTTGGCGTTGAATGAAACTGAAAGCTGAGGGTCATTCTTGATACATGTATATTCACATCGGGTTAGAGCCGAGGTCCATCAAGCTTGGGATTGTCACTAAAGTGAAGTGTACCCAAGCCTCGAGGTCTTGGATCGGTATTGAGGCATACTGTTCCCGAGCCTTGTCCAATGCGGGGATCGGTGCTAAGTGATTGATTTAAGTTACCATTTCCGAGCCTTCGGGCCATGCATGTGTCGACTAAGAGAAAATATAAGAATCGGCTTGTATGATGCATTTATGCATGCACTTAAAGAAGAAAAAGCGCCTGTCACCACACAGCGTTGGCGGCAATGCCTCGTTTATTGAACATGATGCCTCGGTTGAGCCGGGATGCCTTGGTTAAGCCAGGATGCCTAGCTCTTGAACTCACAAGCCTCGAGAAGCTAGAGCTGAGAAGCCTCGGTCGAGCCAAGATGCCCTAGTCGAGCTGCGATGCCCAACAAGAAGTTGGAAGCCTCGGTCGAGCCGGGAGGGCTTGGTTGAGTCAGGACGACGCTAAATGAATTTGCATAAGTGCCGATTATGCATAAGCATGATATGTTGATATATTAATTGATAAGCCAAAGGTAAGTATGCATTGAAACATGTCGCAATGGACATCTACATGTAGTCGAAGGTAGCAACAAGTTTGCTATTGATCTACCATCAACACTATTTGTGAGTACTAGGAATTTGCTATATACTGTTTGTGAGTACTTGCTAGGCTTCGATGATGAGATGCTTCCTAGTAGAGAACTAGGAATTTTACTTACTGAGTTTTCCTAAAAACTCATCCTTCATCTTTCAGTCTTGTAAGCATGGAAGTCTCACGTTAGTTTTGGGAGTTGCAGTCACACTAAAGGAGAAAGGATATCCCTTGGCCTATGTGAAAAATTTGTACTATGATGTAAAAAGAAAAGAGGCCCTATATAGAAAAGGCTTGTAAAAGTATTGTTATAATATAAATTAGTGTGTTCTGCTTGATGTAGGTCTTAGTCTTCCAGCTGTTGTTTGTCCAAGGAATTGTTTATTCACATTTCCGCATGTGCATAATAACGAGTTAAAAAGAATCGAGAAGGCGACGAGCCTGGGACGTCGCAAAAATAACCCTTGTCACTCACGACCTTGGAGATGGAGTTGGGGTCATGACAATTTTAGCTTGCATGTGTTCTATGCATGAGGTGTGAACTAAGGAGCTGAGGTAGCTTTCCCTAGAATTTATTTTACGGAACCTTTGGTATTTGTCGATTTTGTTGTTTGGAATGTGGTCCAAATTTACAAAAGCTTCCTTCATGAAAAATGCTTTAAACATCCTCATCTATAACATACATTTTAATCACAATTTTATGGACTAGGAGAGTCAAGTTATAAGTCTTGTTTCATGGAAGTCAGTATGTTGTTTAGGGATAGAATCGGTGCCCTTTAAAGTTTGCAGAGTTTTAATAAAATTTTGTGGATCAAATGTCAATATGTTTTCCACACAAAAGCTGTTCATCATATCTTAAAAGTACAACATAGGTAAATTTTAGAGCTAATGAATGAGTTTTGGGCATCGAAGTAGCCCGGTTTGTAAGGATGTATATTCTGGTTACTAAGACAGTCTTGTGGCTGTTTTTTGCAATTTACTGCTCTTAATTTAGAAGGGTTTGTCTTTCTTCATGAAAAATGTTAATTAAATATCAACTACAGCATACTAAAATTTGAGGATTTTTCGAACTCATTTGGTTAAGTTTCTGGAATTAATTTCAAAGCCATGCAAGTAGGCTCAATTCTGCCGATAAGTGCTGTTGGTGATCTAGTTGGTATCTTTGACATTCTTCTTGCTGAAACACTTGTAATTCGAGATTGTGGAAGATTCTAGCATGATGTGGATCTTTGTTTGATGGCTGTGCATGAGTGATGCTGGTTGTGTATGTGAAATAATGTGTAATAAGTTAGGATTATTGTGTAGGGTAATTATGTCACATGCATGGTGTGGTGTTGTGATGTTAGCACGTGAGCATGCTTTGTGGAAGTGCATATTTGTGCTGGAGATGATATAAGTGTGTCTTATATTAAGATTGTGGTGTAGCGAAAGGTGTGAAATGGATTAAATCAAGAGATGTTCCATCGACCAGCGTTCCGATGATGCCCCCAGGGAGTGGGGATACCTCAAGCCGTGTGGTCTAGGATGTCTCAGTTTAAATCACAAGGCCGGTACCCCTTGAATACTGAGATGCCTCAAAGGGAGATGCCTAGAACAAGCATCCCATGAAAGTCCAGCCAGCGACCCAGAAATGACTCGAGTAGACTGGCTAGCGACCCGAGTTAAATCCGTCTCGAGGGTGGAATGAAATTATTCACACATTTAAATTAATCCACAAGGCATGTGAGTACATGTGAATGTGTGAAGCTGCATGCTTGTTGGATTATTGGGTCGTGTATGCCCTGTTATGTGAATTTTGTGCATTCTATCTATTTTGGTATGTTTGGACCGATGAACTTCATGAGTATTATATGTTGCCCTGATTAGATATGTCCATGTATATGTTGGTTTGTTATTTTGAGCTATGTTTGCTATTGAGCGAGATTAGGATCTTGATCCATGCTTTATCCTTTATTGGGCATTTTGCTCACCTCTTATTTTCCTTTCAAATCATTAGCGATTGACATGCTACCAATGGCAGCCTATGGCACGCCTGTGCATGTAATGGATGTATATCGACACTTCCAAGACCAAGAGTCCGGCGTCACCTTTACTCGATATGTTTGGATAGATGATGGGCGCCCCAACTTATTTCCAATACACTTTGTATTTGTGTACCTCAATCTAAGAAAGCAATTGTATGGCCTCATCCGTTTATGATGTGTTAGGCATGAAACTAGGAGGTGCTCCATAGTAGGGTGGTGGGTGATAGATGGGAAAAATTACCGGGTAGAGAAGTTAGGCACCTTTTTGGGCTGTCCCAAGTGTTTTGATGTTTTTGATCATCTTGATATGTATTTTGTGGTCCTAGTATCTATCATGATGTTGTTTTGCCTATGTAATTATATAAAGAATGAATGATATGGAAGGAAGTGTTCATGAAACTTGTTTTTGAGTGCAAAGCACTTACGTTAAGAATGTAAATTGATAATTATTCTTCCGCACGTGTGAAAATAGAAAAAGATTAAGGTCTAGGGTCTAGTAAGTGATGGCCTTGGACATCACAGTTAATGAGTCGAATTAATGTGATTGGTGACTGATTATAAAAAACGATTGAGAGATAGGGTCATGGATGGTCGAGTGATGATAGTGATTAATCAAAATAGTAACACACAAGAGCAATTGCTAACATAATTGTCATGGTGAGCTCTCTCAAGTTAGTCTCTACCATTTGACGCAAGTTGGTGTTGTGTTTGAACTAAAGGCCCGACATTTGTAGGGCTGGAATTGAACAACATTAGAATCGAAGTACGCTAGAACTAGCGTCACGAGGAGATCAAACGTTTGTAGGTAGGAACGTGAGAACCAATGCAACAAGCACATTAGGCATTTGTGGACTAGATCTAAAGAACATTAAAATCAACGTCACAAGAAGACTAGACATTCATAGTGGAGATCTGAAGAACGTCACAACCAATGTTATAAGGATGTCAGACGTTCGTGATCAATTTGAAGAACATCAAACTTTTGGAGCATAGTAAAGGGTAATGTGATTAGCCTCCTTTTCATTTTATGTACTTTTTATTAAAATGTACAAATAATATCAATGAGATACGTGTAGGGGATTTTTTGCTTCCACTGCAAATCTGATTCAATTCAACTATGCAAATGTTCTTATTTTTAAAACAAAATCCTAACAGAAATGGCCTTCCAGCCTTTGATTCAATTGAAGGAACCTACATTATCAATTTTGGATTCCTTCTCCTTGTTCGATCCATTAAACCATGTTGTGATTGACATCTCTCTTTGCTTACATAAACATTAAATGGTCTTTAACGGAAATTGATGCTCCTAGATTAAAAAGTGAGGTTGTGGTTTTTGCTTGAGTAACTGAGAAATTCACATCCTGCATCATTTTCTTGTAGATTTTCAGAACTCGAAAATGTGAATTAACCGATGTTCATTGATGTCCTTCACGATTTTCAAATTTTTCTTGTGAATTCCGCCTGGACCCAATGCGTTCGGGCCGGACCAAATGCCGACAAAATACCGGCCCGCCCGAGACAACTAGCTAAGTAGCCATCTAGCCCCTGTGCATGAGATTTGCCAGCAAACGGGGACGCGGAGCCTGCGCACCGTGCAGATGGAATCCCTTTCTCCTCTCTCCTACCACCATTTCTGCTATTCCAACGCCTCTGCAGGTGCAAGGGGCCGAAAGCCCAGATTCTATCTTCCTCCATCGAAGAATCCTCGTCTTCTTCGCACCTTCCCTTCGTCCCCCTCCCTCCCTTTCTTCATCGACTCCAGATTCTTCTGGAAGAATTCGGGTGTCCGTGACTTCATTGCCTTGAGCTCACTTTCTGGCCAAGACCCACCTCAAGAGCTCGCTCTTCTTCTTGAAGTTGAAGGGTGGGCTGATTTTTCTCATCTTCTTTCCGTTGTTTTGTTTCATTATTGTTATAAGGTTTTCTTTCCTTATCTTTTTCTTGTGTTTGAATTTCCCTAGGGTCCTTGTGGATGCCTACCGGCTGGCTAATCGCCAGGCCTTCAATTTGGGTAAGTTCAGTTTCACGGAGTGCGTCTATCAACACATTACGGTGTTGTTCCTTTTAGTTTGAGAATGTTTAATACGGCGGTGCCGCTGAACTCTCTATTTCCGTTCTGGGTATGTTCAGCATTTCGAAAGCTTGGGCTTGACTGTGCGAATTGGACCGAGCCTGTCTACCTAGACCTCGTAAGGTTTGGAAATTAGTTAATCATGCATTCTTTTCTTATCTCGTCTGTAATTATATTCCCATGTTAGGTTCGTTCGCATTGGCTCTCTGTAAAAGTGGATATTCTTCTTGATTGATGATGGCTATATCAAGATTGGTACGCAAAACTGGTATATAAAAGTGACTTGGCAGACCTGAATCTAGTGGGCCAGGTTTAGTAGCCAATTAGAGTCCACCACCGATGTTGTGGACCAGTTTCCCTAGCGTTGTTCTTCTTGGTGATGACTGATGGGAAATTGTTAGATTCTTGTCATGAGTTGATTATTTTTAATGCATGCATATCGTTATCCTTTTGGAGTTTGCGTACTTTCTTATACTACTTGAATTTCTGGCAGTCTTTGCTTTTACATATTCTTTACAGTACTCAATTTCTGTGCCATACTTTGATTTTGGACTGTAGGTTGGAAATAATTGTTTTGGGCAAGTTTTTTGAGATAGGGGCTTGTGGTGGAGTAGACTTCCCACCATTTCTCTTCACTGGTTTTATTTACAAAAGGATAGCTCACTCTGTTGATGTCAAAGTGGGCTTGCAGTGGGAATTAGTCCTCCCACAATTCAATTTTTCCTAAAAAAGATGATTTACTTGGAGAAGAAAATCTCTCCTTTCCGTCTCCAACTGCATTGCTTTCAGAACTGTGCTCTAGGCACTTCAATTATCTTGCTGCAGTTAATATTTTTGCATCTTAAGTAGCTTGACATGTAATGACGAAGCATCTTGTAAGGGATCGTTCCTGAATTAAGGCTGCTGTGATTGATTTTGTCACGGCTTCTAGGAAAAGTGCTGCTGATGAAGAAAGGATGCTGATTCTATATTTTAACCGTGTAAGCTCTTTTTCCTCTCTTTCCTGTTCATTTGTAGAAATATGAGAGATCTTGTGTATTTGTTTTCATGTTTCTTTTTCTTCCTGTTTTACTTCTAACCTGATGTTATGTCTAAGTATAGATTGGTTGGCCTACTTCATTGCCCACTAGCGAGAAGAGTTCGTTTGTGAAAAGTGTCTTGCGAGAGAAGGTGAGTTGACTTATATGTTCTTGAGCTCAATCTTCTTTGGCGTTGGATGTATAAAACAAGTATTCAATGCTCTCAATGTCCCCTGTCATCCTTCTGGATAAAAATTCAGTACCATTGTTTTATGTAAATGTAGATATTGAGAGGGACATGAAGAGGAGGAATGATATGTTACAGTAGTCAAACTTAGAAGCCCCCATATTTTTATCTCCATGACAGTAAGACACCCTTAATTTTTTTTTCAATGGATTAGACTTCTTCAACTTATGAATTTAGCACTTTCCAGGTTGTTAAATTAGCAAAGAAATCCTTGTGTCCTTTATAGGGTCAGCTGGATAACAGAATAGAACACCATTGATCTCTCTCTCTCCCCCTCTCTCCCTCTCTCTCTCTCTCGTGCCCACCCCCCCCCACCACCCCCCCCTCTCTCTCCCTCCCTCCCCCTAAGTTAGTGCATAAAAACACAGCTAAAGCAAAATAACTTGGGTATTATTTATGCTCTCTACAAGACATGGTTTAGGAGTCTTCCTCTTATTACTAGAGGGTCTATTAACTGGATGAAGGTTAAAGAATCTAGTAGTTCAAAAATCAAACGATACAATGCAAAGTTGATGCACATTTTAGTGTTCAAAAAGTAAAGTTTAGGGTCTTACTGCATTTAACCTATAAATTGACAAACCTTCTTTGTCTCTATCTCTATCTCTGTCTCTGTGCTTTTTCTCTGGTTGATAGTTCTATCTCTACCTCCATGATGCACAGTGTCTAGAGACGAAGAATTAGCTTATTATCCCTCACATATGTTCAACCACTTGTCTTCATTAGGGTTTACTCCTCTTTACCATTTCCAAACCTATGAGAGGATTTTGTTGCAAAAGAATTTGCCTACCTGCAAAACGCTAGCACAAGATTGGACAAGACAGTCGGTGATGCATGATGGAAATGATGGGATAAGAAATTTGTTTTCTGGACTAGTGGTCAGGATAGAGTGTATGAATAACTGTTTACTGGGATTTATATGAAGGAATATGCTGTATTTTACTATAAAAATAAGAAACTGTGAAATTGATGCTGAATGGAGTGCATTCTGAACGAAAATAAAGTTGGAAAAGATGTAGTTTGCCGCCAAGGTCTAAAGAAAAAATCCACTAGTCAAGGATAAAGAATTTAAGGCTCATCCCCATAAAAATGGATAAAGAACCATAAATTGAAGTTATTTACTTCAAGAGGATCTCTCATGTATACAACTCATGTCTGTCATACATGTGAGATTACATCTTTATTTATGGCCAAACTAATACATTGTACTAAGACTCTAATAATAAATTTCACAACACTCTACATTTTGACACTCCGGTCTAGTAATGAAGACTAGCTCACACTTTCAAACTTACAATAAAGACTCTTTGACATTCTAACTTTGTAATAAAGACTCTTTGACAATCGAGCACAAGAAGAAGCATTAATTGACTCTTCAACCTTGCATACCAGCCATCAACTATCACTTGAGATTCTTCAAGTTGTAGAAACATTATTCTAAGTGTCTTGAATGCATCGAATCAATTTGTGGACAAAAATACCAAATAAAGACCAGAAAGCACACTTTGATTCTTCAACCTTGTATTTAAGCCACTAATCATCAACAATGCTATCTTGAGTGCCTTGGACCCATGGGACAATGTTGAGGACAAATTTTCTATGTGCTTGCACGACTGACAAATTGGCTTGATTGATTGATGAAGCTTGGGCTGGGATTGTGATGTAATCATTGGAAAATTTTAGTTCTGATGTGCCACATCAATTGGCTGGTAGAGTCGGTGTGTGACTATGCAAATTTGGGCACTGTAGCTGTGTTGTACAGGATTTTTTGTAGCTGTAACCCCCCATTCCATTGCATTAGATCATCCAGTATGTGTACAGGCTTTGCCCTCTTCTCATCCTTAGGTTGCCTTTTCTTAATATCCTTTCTCTAACTTTTCTGATAAAGCTGCATAAACATGTGTACAAACTTTGGATTTCTTAAACGAAAATTTTCACAAAAATCTCAAGTAATGGTCAATGCCTCAGCTAACACAAAAAATTATCATTCAGCAAAGCTGCAAAGAGGAGCACACCAGTCCATTTAAACTTCAAGGAACTATCCCCTGAATGTAGACACATGGAATACAATTGTGATTTTATTGTTTAAATTGAGTTGACGCCCATGTGAGTGTGTTAAGGCTGCAAACTTTAAAAGCATCATTGTTATAGTGGTTTTTCGTCTGCATAACCAAATCATGATTTCAAATAACCTCTTAAGTTGCTGAGCGTCAATATGAATATATTTGTGATGAATGCTAAAAAAACTTATGAAAGGCTTAGATGCCTTGCATTTTTGTGAAATTCGTTGGTAGAAATTCTCTTTGTGACATGAGCAACCGTTGTGTATTTGCTCATTGCTCTGCATTTTTGTCAGGACTGTAACCTGACTTCGCTGTCCTTGTCTATTCCATTTGATGTACTTCATTTATTACGTTATTCTGGTGGGATTTTTTAATTCTTCCTTACACATAGATAACTGTCTTATAAGATATTTATCATCCTAGCTGGTTGCTGCAGAAAAATGCGATGGATGAACTTATGATGTCCAAAGATTTACCTTTGCGACCTGGAATTCAAGAGTAAGTTCTTCCATCTAACAATATGCCAGTAAGTTATCTGCTTTTTCTGAGCATATAATTTCTTTTATGTGTTTGATAAGGAAAAGCTTCTTTTTTATCACTTGTCTTTTTGTGATAGTCGCTCAAAATTGCCATTTTTCTCACAGCTTGTTCAACGTATCTCTATGGACATGGCTGTCCTTTCAATTAAAGATATTATTTTTTATTGGTTTTTAAATTTGTAGTTGTGGAAATTGAAAAGCTTCTGTTACTTTTAGTTATAGAAAGAAAATCAATAGTACTTAAATATTTCTCGATTCTTTGTAAGTTTGGTGAAGCAAACTTTCTAGATGCTAGGTAGTCAAACTTGCTGTTTTACCTAGAATCAGTGAGGTTCTTGCAATGTCGAATCATAAAATTTTACTAGATTTGTAAAGTAACTCTGGAGAATTCTCCGTATCTAATGATCATGAATCTCTAAACATTTAGACTAAGCAATTAAGTCAAATTAAGTGGGTAACATTTTTATGATATTTCAAAATAGATGCTATAAGATGATAACTGAAGATCATGAGCGTTGTACATTGAAAAATCAATCACTAACAGAATCTAGGCTGTCCAATTTAATCAATAGAAGGCTGATCAATCACTAAAAGAAAGTAGGCCTAATGAAGTGCCAAGCTAGAGAAGGCCATCCACATGTTTCATCAAAATCGCCATCCTTATATAACCATTATTCATGAATATCATCAAAATTGCAATTATCATCAGCAAGTTCATCCTTTGTCACCTTTGTAGTCGTTGGCATCACTTGTGGTTTATAGCCACCATGCAAGTTCATCCCTTGTCACCTTTGTGGTCGTTGGCATCACTTGTGGTTTATAGACACCATGGCAAAGCTTTGACATTCTTCTGGCTGTGGTGTTGCAGAGAAGCGTTTTCTTTTGGAATTTAGGCTGCTCAATTAAGGCACAATCTCTCTTCATACAAGAAAATTAACATCCCTCGAAAAATCATCCTAGTGTTCACTAATCCAACCCCACAGACTCGCTCCATAGGTGCCAACACAATGTCAGTAGCACAACAAAAGAAGTTTTTCCATATAGCTTTGCATAACCTCTCCTTAAAAATAATTTTGGTCCATAAATCACCAAATGTATCTTCCGCACAAAAGCCTTGTTGAAATGCCATAAAGACATGGCTGTTTGATGGAGAACTTTGGCAACGATACTAAAGGCTTGCCAAGTGGAGATTCAGTTTTAGGTGATAATCTGATTTATTTTGCTTATTAGATTAAGAATCTTTTAAGTGCTCAAGAGTCATTTAGTCTCATTAAGATATTGTGTGTCCTATTTATTAGAATAGAATATTCTGTTTCCTAATTTGTGGGATATTATGTCTCCTTTAAATGGAATGTATGTTTCCTAGTTTTTAAGATATGAAATTTCTTAGGTTTCTTATTTAGGAATTTCCTATTGGGAATAGGGACTACTAGAGTCAATAAGTATGCTCTTCCTTTAATTTATGGTGTATCCATCAATCATTAAACAAAAGCTTCAGTATTTCTTCGTTTTGAATTGTTCGATGCTTTAAACCGCAGGCATGAAGCTTACATCCTCTGGATGTGAACCCACATTCATTTTCCATCATTTCCATCTTTATAAATAAGAGGATACTTATTGACTTCCATTCCTCTGCTAACCCTCTCCCCCCCCCCCCCCACGCGGGCCCCTCTCTCTCTCAACTTTTCTTCCATTAATTCTTTCTAGGATATAGGTCCAATCTGGCCAGCCATTTTATCCCCACCCTACCACCTTAGCAACCAGCTAACGGAGGTTACATTTACCAGTGAATAAGTTTGATTTCTCCTGGGGGACAAGATTTAAAGTTCCAGATATGTTTACGAAAGAGTCAAAGCTCAGGTACTTTTGAATATTTGGTGTAAAAATTTATAAAAGACTCTTAAACATTTGGGGCTTTCAGTACTTATTAAAAGTAGTCCAATGCTACAAGTTTAAAAGTTAAACTTATACCAAACGGGTTTTCAAGTTGCTGATCTGTGGACAGGGCAGGAACCAATATGAGCGGAAATTGAGTCAACTATCTTTATCTGGTTTCTCCTAATTAACATGGTTGTGGCAATTGAACATAATTCTCCACACCAAGCTATCTTAACTAAATTGTGTATGTAGAGACCTTGTTGTTCTTTATCTTTTGGTACCTTATTGGTTCTTTATTTGGATATTTCTTTTACCCCTAGGAAAGTCCATAACTTGTATCCACACAAACTCAACAAAATTTTCATAAAGGCATCTTGGGGCTCGGCTGATGAAATTGTTCCAAATTTTGAATATTCAAGCACTAAGTCATCTTTGTTGACAACCTTGAGTGCTAATGGAAATAAAGAATAGTTTGATAATAAATGAAAATCAAATAATAAATATTATTTGTTTCACACTTAAATATCGAACTTGGAATATACTTGGTAGATTTTTAGCAACATAATTGGGAATAGAGAAGTTCCATTCCTTACTTAACACATTTAGCGGATTTCTGACTTGAATCAATCTTTCATATCGAACTTAGTTAGTTTTATGAAACGTGCTTAATCTTGCTAAGTGTTTATCAAGTGCTTGATTTTTTATTTTCAATAACGATAGTCATCAAACAGGACCTTATTGTCCTCAGTTTCTAAGATCCTTTACAAATATTTAGCACTGAAAATTATTAAGCTCACTTGGCAATACTAACTTTTCTTGATATAGAAGATTCAATTCTCTGAAAAATTCACTGGATTTGTTTAAATATGCAAGGGTTTCTAATTCTTTTGCTGAAAAAAAAAAATACAAATGGACACAACATGTTATTGATTGTATTACTAAAACTTACCTACAGTTTTCACAATTGCATGTTTGGCAAGGGAGAAAAAAGATAACATACGATATTTGATGTTAAGGCATCAGCGCACAACTCTCTCTGTTCCATATTTGACTTAAGGTTGTCAACACTTAAAAAGTCGACGTTGGAATTTTGACTATTTATTGTACGGTTATATCAAACAAGGCCTAAGTTTTGGGTTTTAACTACTGAGGTATTGGACCGACCAAAAAAAAAAAAACTACTGAGGTATTGGTCCACTTACATGCTTCATATGTTGTTGTATTTTTTAAAGTTTCGTACAAAAAAGTACTTTAGTTTGGAACGTGTCCTGCAAATTGTTGGCACTCGTTGGAATGGATTACTATTATTTTTCTTTTCTAGGAAGAAAGCATCAGTTACCTTGTGCTGAAGTCCTAATAGCATGCATAATAAGTCAAGGCCTAATACACATGTCTAAAAATGCTGGTTCATGCTTGTTACGAAAAAAGGCCAAAAGATGCACCAATCAAAGCACGAGTAGTAAAGGATGAAAAGAAAATCGAAATCACACGAAACACAAGATTTATGTGGAAAATCCAAAATGGAAAAAATCAGGAGGCGAGGGGTTTCACTATCTTCAACAAAGAGTACGAGAGTACGATCCAAAAGCTTTAAAAACTACTTGGTGAACCACAAAATCTAAAGATCTAACGAGAAAATAAGAAAAAACGAAAGGGGAAATAATATGGAGGCTAGGGTTATAGAATATTATTAAACACATTCCTTTTATAGTGTGCCCTTAAAAAAATAAAAATAAAACAAAAGTGCGTGGTCAAAAATACCATTATATCTAATTTGAAAGTAAAAAAATTCAACAAATCCCCACCCTTAACTTCAAATCTCCAAAGGAGCATTGTGCCAAATGCGACAAGACTTCTCTACCTCACCACTAAAAGTGACCCCACAAGGCCACCCCCAAAATGGGAGAATCGACAATACACACTCCTAAGCCTATGTGAGCGTACTTGGTGTAGGAAACAAGAGATGAAATGTCACCAACACTGATTAAGCAATTCAAATGGTGAAAACGCCAATCAAGTCGAAGCAATGCTTGAACTTGGTCAAAAGAACTAATTTGATTAACATATCTGCTGGATTATCCACCGTAGGCATTTTTTTTATCGTAACTATATCCTTAGCAATTTCATCACGCACAAAGTGATAATGGATGTCGATATGTTCTATCCTCTCATGATACATCATATTTTTGGTAAACTAGATTGCACTTCGATTATCGCAAAAGATAACGGAGGCTTCCTCTTACTTTACTCCAAATTTGCAATCAAACACTTCAACCAAAGAGCTTCCTTTACTACTTCTGTTGTTGCCATGTATTCTACTTCGGTAGTAGACAAAGCAACTTTGTCCTACAAAATTGCTCTCCAACCAATCGTGGAACCACCAAGCATAAAAACATAACCTGTCAAAGATCTTCCTTTGTCAATATTGCTTGCATAGTCAGAAGCAATGAAGCCAACAACCGAATGTCTTATATCACAACTTCTATCAAAGACCAAACCGACATCTGAGGTAATCCAAATCTATCGAATTCATTTCACAACTTGCTAGTAAGCTTTATCTGGATGTGTCATATACATACTCACCACTAACAGCCTCTGGACGAGTGCAAACCATAGTGTACATGAGACTATCCATAGTATTAGAATATGGAACTTGAGACATCTCATCTTCCTTTTCTTTAGTTTTAGACGACAAAGAAACTAAAAGCCTAAAATGAGACACCAAAGGAGTACTTACCAATTTGGCATTCTTTATGCCAAAGTGCTCAAGCACTTTCTCAATATACTTCTTTAGTAAGAGGTATAACTTCCCAATTTGTCTATCTCTGCGAATCTGTATATCTAGATTTTTCTTGGTAGCTTCAAGATCTTTTATCTCAAATTCCCTATTTAGTTGCCTTTTCAAATTTTGTATCTCTAATATGTTCTTCGCTACAATAAGCATGTCATTCACATATAATAGCAATTAAATAAATAAATAAATCATCATGCAATCTTTTATTGTACACATAGCTATCATGCGCACTTCTAACTCAACATAAAGTTATCAAACTTCTTGTACCATTGTTGTGGAAATTGCTTGAGACTATACAAAGAACGTTTCAAACTACAAATATGAGCTTCCTTATCCTCAACAATGAGTCCCTCAGGATGAAATATAGATTGTTTTCTCAAGGTCGCCATGCAGAAAAGCCGTCTTGATATCATGTTGCTCAAGTTCTAAATCATGAAGGGCTACTAACACGAGTAACACACGGATGGAACTATGTTTTATAATTGGAGGAAACATTTCATTAAAGTCGATCCCTTCTTTCTAACTAAAACCCTTCGCTACCAAACATGCCTTGAATCTGTCATCTTCAACAATCCCGAGAATTGCTTATTTTCTTTTAAAGGCCCACTTGCATCCAACAGTGCTTTTGCCCTCAGGCAATTTCACAAAATCCCAAGTTTGGTTCTTATAAAGAGACTCCATTCATCGCGATAAGTCACTTCTCAACTTTATAACAAATAGTAGTTTAATGGAATGTGGAAGGTTCTTCAATACCAAGCTCTTCAGCAACTATAAGAGCATATACTATCAAATCAGCAAAATCATACCTTTAGGGAAACTTAATTTGTCGTTTAAGCCCTTTTGTAGTTTATGAAGTATGGACACTCTCTAGGAGTTTTTGTGTCATGTTGGACACGCTTCAATAGGCTTGTACATACGATGGACACATGTTGAAAAATCTAACACGTGGTCAACTTTTCCTAACACGCTTCGACACGCATGTCTAGAACTGCGTAAGGCATGATGGGTTTCTGGGGCGGGTTTGTAAGTGCAAAGGGAGAGAATCATTGAAGCAAGCGATGGAGGATGGAGGTGAGGGCAAGGGAGCGAAGACAAGGCCGTGAGCAAACGACGAGGCTATGACTGCAAGGGAGGGCCAGAGGAAGTGTAAAGACCAAGGCAATCGAGAGGGTCGCGACTGCAATGTCGCAATGAAGGACTGAGATGCTGCGATGGAGGGCTGAAGGCAAGGCGGCAAGTGACTACGATGAGGCGATCGAGAGGGAGTAGGATCATGCAAGGAGGAGGGGGTGACACGACTAGGGCTTTTGGGTTTCCATGCTACTTTAATGAGGTTCCTCTTTTAGTTTTAGGAAGGAGCAAAAAAAAATAAAAAAAAAAATGGGGATGTTGGGGAAGAAACTAGGGGTGAAATAAATGGGTGATTTTTTTCTTTTTCTTTTCTTTTTTGGAAGGAGGGGAGGGTGGAGGGTGATTTTTTTTTTTTGGTTGGTTGGAGGGTGATTTCAATCTTCAAGAAAGGGATTTACGAGTGGTGGGTGGGCGGTGGGTGGGGTGGGGGAAGAAATGAGAGGATGAAATAAATGGGTGGGCCCATTTACCCCCACCCAAAAAAATAAAAAAATAAAAGCACTGAATGTTGAATAATGATAAATTTTGGTCATTGTGGAAGATCATAGATTTATTTAAATAAGTTGGCTCTAATCTCTTATTAGTCATTAGTTTTGTGGATAACTTTTATTAAAGTTAGAAAATGTCTTTCCAAATTCTTATGAATAAATATATTAATGTTAGTGTAGACTTATTTATAAGCTCTTTTTTTTTTTTATTATTTATTTATCTGTGAATTTAAATTAAATTAATTCAAAAATAATAATTTATCATGTATATATAAAAATATTCATTTAATATATGCATCTCAATGTGTCGAAATTTTCTATTTTTTAAGATTACGTGTTGGTATGTTGTGTCGTGTTGTGTGTCAGTATCGGTGTTTCTTAGCTTGTAGCCAAATTTTGAGTTTGCTTAATTTCTTTTGTTTCATCTTTGATAGAATTTGAGTTTTGTTGCTCATTGTCACTTTCTAGCCAAATAATATTTTCAAATGTTCTCCATGCTTGACATGAAGCTCCATCTTTTTCCCAACATTCTCCTCGTGAATACTTGTATATTTAGTAACAATCTTTCTCTTTTCAAGCATGGAAACATCATCAAAAGTAACATTGCTACTAATTATAAATTTTAATGACTAAGGGTCAGAACATCTTAATTTGTATATTTTAATCCCGTCTGCATAATCAATGAAAATACATTTCTTAGCCCTAGGTTCAAGTTACCCTCTTTTTCACAATAATAAGCGGGGCATTTAAATATTTTCAAACCAAATTAATTAAAAGGTTTATCTGACCATTCCTCATTAGGAGTCTCATATTAAATTGCGGTCAAAAGAGAACGATTTACCAAATAACATGCCATGTTCATAGCTTTAGCCTAAAAATCTTTCTCAAGTCTAGCAGTAGAGAGCATACACCTAGCTCTTTTTGAAAGTGTCTGATTCATGCACTCTGCCACCCCATTTTATTGAGTTGTGTGCCTAACTATTCGATGTCGAACAATATTCAAATCTTCACAATACTTGCTGAAATCACCTCCACAAAATTTAAGACCAATGTGTGTTTGGAAACACCTTTATCTTCTTTCCGGTTTGATTTTCCATCAATATCTTCCACTTCTTAAACATATCAAAAACGTCACTGTTACACTTCAAGAAATAAATCCAAACATTTCTAGAAAAATCATCAATAAATGTTAGAAGATAAACTGCACCACCTTTAGATGTTACCTATGTTAGTCCCCACAAATCAAAGTGAATATAGTCAACTGTGTCCTTTGTTGAGTACATTCCAATATTAAAACTGACTTTGCACTGCTTCTCGAAAACACAATGTTCGTAAAAGTCAAGTGTGAGCGTATGATCCCAACAAAGTAAATCACATTTACTCAAGATCTATTCCTTTTTTACTCATGGAGCCCAATGACATGTGCCACAACATTGATGTTTTAGAATTTCAAGAGGATGATACATTTAAAGAACCCACAACAATACTTTCTTGCAAAACGTAAAGGTTTTTCTTTATGTTACCTCATCACAATCAAGGAACATTTTGAAATTTGCAAAACTCTTCCTCCACCTGTGTACATACACCCAATAGAATCTAAACTACTCAAATGAAATAAAGCTATTCTTCAAATCTGAGATGTGCCTAATATTTGTCAAAGTCCTTCCTACATTGTCATGATATTTAATTTGCATCATACCAATATCCAAAATCCTGCAAACTACATTGCTGCCCATCAAAACTTAGCCACCATTGACTTTCTCATATGTGAAACCAATCTCTATGTGGAAATGTGGTATGAATATGTAGAATCCAAAATCCATTCATCATTGACATGACAATATGAAGACAAAACAATAAGAACATTGTTTGATTAGCTAACTTGTTATTTTTCACCAAACTAGCTGAATCGGAATTCTCCATCGACTTCTTCCCTTTATCTTTCAGTATTGGACACTTATTTTTGTAGTGTTTGAATTTATAGCAATAATAACATTCTACCTTACTCTTATCTTTGCTTGATCTAGAATTCAAATGCCCTTTACTATTATTGCGTCTATCACATTGATTCGACCTTCCCCTAACAATTAAGCCATTAGTTTTATCATCACTATTACTCGCATTCAATTTTATATGCATCTCCACGAAATTCAACGAGGCTTTCACATTCTCAAGAGTAATGGATTCCCTTCCCTATAGCATAGAACTCATAAAATTTTCATACGAGCTCGATAGTGAGAATAACACAATTAGGGCTTGATCTTCATAATCTAATTTCAAATCTAAATTTTTCATATTCATAACAATCTTATTAAATTCATCAGATGCTTTTGGATAGGATTACTTTCTTACATCTTTAGTATGTAAAGATGTTGTTTCAAGAATAATCTTGTTATAAGAGATTTCTTCATGTAGACTTTCAAGCTTAGCTATTTCTTCATCAGCAATTTTGTGAAGCACCCTAGCAGATAACGACAATTGAATGGTGTCATGCGCTTTCTCTTCCATCTCCTCAATCTTAGCCATAGTCATACCGTCGAAATAATTTTCGTTCAAGGCTCTACTTGAGCCTTCCCGACGCAATAATGCCTTCATCTTGATCTTTCCTGGCCCGAAATTGCTTTGGCTATCAAAGGTGCCACTTCGAACTTAGTAGATGCCATCTCAAACAAAAGCACTGAACTTCTTTCATTTTGATACCAATTTGTTGCAGCAGAAAAGGTCAAAAGATATACCAATCAAAGCACACATAACAAAGGATGAAAAGAAAATTGAAATTACATGAGACAAAATTTGCATGATAAACTCAAAATGAAAGAGGGGTTTCATTATTTTCAGCAAAGAGTATAAGAGTAGAATCCAAAGGCTCTAAAAACCACTTGGTGGGCCACGGAATTTAAAAGATAGCAAAAAACAAAAGAGGAAATAATATGGAGACTAGGGCTAGAAATGTGTTATTAAATATATTTCTTTTATAGTCCCCCTTAAAAAAAATCCTAAAACAAAGGTGTATGGTCTAAAACAACTTTTACCCCTAATTTGAAAGTCAAAACTCAACAATGCTATAGGACATAAGATGTCCTTGTTCTTTGGTGGCATCCTCAATTCCAGAAGATCCTAGTGCATTTATGAATTGTCTACTTCTGCATCTTTTTTCTTTCTTTTTTTTTTTTTTTTTTTTCTGGCTGAAAAGCAAATGCATTTTATATGTCATAACTCGTAAGTAATGTAGTTTGTTTGACATCAGATAAGGAGGTGACAAAAAAATGTGTATTTGTTGGCACCTATTCCTAAGCTGATCTTATGGGTTGATGGTCCTCTTAGCATTTTGATGAATTGGCGTAATTCCTCTTCCTAGTTGCCAGTAGAAGGTTGGACTCTGCACATATTTGGCATGTGGTTGGAACTCCTTTTGGGAGGTTTTAATGGATATCTTCCCTTTCTCATGGAAATTTGGTAGCTTCTACTTGTACGAACAACCTTAGGGGTAATTTAAAGGAAAGAATGTCATACATGCAAAATCCTGGTACAGAAATTCTATGAAGATACCGCACTGGGAAGAACCCATTGCCGTTTACTCCATAAGTGCACTTGGGTGTGCTTCTTTCCATGCATCTAGCTGAATCTAAATCCATGCATACATGTAGTGTCTATCTTTAAAATTCTAAGAACTTCACGCCAGATCTAAATTTCAAGTATCTCATTATTCTTTGTGCAAACTATTATGCAGTACATATGTTGCAAAATTATTGCTCTCTACTTTTGCCTAAATATTACGGCTTCTGCCAATTTATTTTGCAGTTTTATTGATAATGCATGGGATGAAGGTATACCTGTGCTCATCATGGCCGCATACAGTAGAAGTGGGGACAAAATTGCCAGGTACACTCACCTGACCAGACTTTACAGAGTCTTGCAACGTAGTTAATTTTACATTCCATGTTCAATTGTTCATCCTTGAGCACACAGCTGTTGCTTCTTTACCTAGATAGTTGCTTTATGCATTGCTTATAGAATTAGTGGGATATGCACTTAAACTGACCAAGTCTCATAATGCTTTACTGTGATAGGAAGTGATTTATCCACAGTACAACCATCTAGGCCTTTTTAGCATTCTGACATTGCTAACTCACATAATACAGTTCTTGACATGTATTGGGGTAATAACGCAGCAAGTCCATGAACTTTTTCTCTTTATTCTGTTGTCTTTGAACATTTTTTTTCCAATATGGTCCTTTAATTTTTGAAAATCAGCTTAATGTTATCCTTCTGTTAGTTTGAGCCTAAGGTCACGTGTATTTTGTTTTACATGGATTGCCAACTCAGCAGTGATTGGACCAAAATAATGGATGTGGAGTGCCATGTCACCCTTTTTTTAACAAGCTAATTCCCAAAAAAAAAGAAACATCAACTTTAGGTCAAATGACAATTATGACCTGAATTTTTTTTTTGTCTCGTAAAAAAACATCAACTTTAAGTCAAGTGATAAATCTGGTCCAAATTTTTTTTGTCATGTAAAAAAGCACCAACTTTAGGTCAAATGATAAATTTGGTCCAAACTTTTTTTGTCACGTAAAAAAGCATCAACTTTAGGTCAAGTGACAATTTTGACCCTAACTTTTTCTTGTCTTGAAAAAAATCACAAACTTTCATTTAAATCCCAAATCTGGCCCCCTTAATTTAGATTCATTGATTGTCCTTAGCAATAATTCCATGTGCACTTGCTGGCTAGATTTAAAACACTACTCATTGTCTTCTTGTTTGAGCCACAGCTTGGAGAGTAACGGTGAAACTGTTTATCAACTCCTACACTTCACTAGCAAGTCAAAAAATCTCTGGATTGAATTTCTTTGGCCAGACTTTGTGGTTTTGTCATAATATGAAGCTGTAAACCACTGTCCATCGAGAGACACTATGGACGAGATTTGCCAAGCTCACGACTAGAACCATTTTTCCTAAAACAAGGTTAACTTCAAGTAGAGAGTTAATGGTAGGGGTTAGATTTGGGATAAGGGTGAAAGTTTGTGATTTTTTACGAGACAGAAAAAAAAATTGGGGTCAGAATTATCACTTGACCTAAATTTGTGCTTTTTTACAAGACCAAAAAAAAAGTTTGGGCTAGATTTGTCTCTCAACCTAAAGTTTGTGATTTTTTACGAGACAAAAAAAGTTTTTGAGTCAGATTTGTTCTTTAACCTAAAGTTGGTACTTTATTTTTTTGGAATTATTCCTTTGTCAACTCAGCCCTTTTTGCTTTTCTTTTTTCTTTTTTTCTTTTGTTTTTTTTTTCCCTTCTTCCTCCACCGATGCAGACCTTACCACCTCTGTCTTCTTCATTGAAGTTATCCCGCTGCACCCCCTCTCTCAAATAATCAATGTAAGCTTTGGATCGATACTCTCTCTGTAATCACCATCCTTGTTGCCTCTCTCTCAGGTGAAAATCAACTTTGAGCTTGACAATTTGACCTTAAAAGAAACTATACTTTGGATAGCTTCTCAGCTTAGCAACTATAATCTAGACCCTAAAGAAAGGAATTTTAACTACAAATTTGCCCAATCCTCTCAATGCTTCGGCTTTGAAACCTTGAAGAACTTACATGTGAATTTGAGTATGGATTTCTTAGTTAGAATTTCTGTTTTGAGGGCAATTAGGGGTTCTACAGCGTGGGCTGTTCCCTCTTCACTGTCTGTGGAGATCTTATTTTTCTTTTTTTCCCCAAAATCATGTTTCTTGCTTCTTCAGAGGAGGTAATTAGGAGCAGGTCGTGTTAATTGGTAGTATGAATGGTGGCCAAGTTTAGGGTGCTAGTGGCGGCGGTGCCAGCCATGGCAACGCCAAGTTTGGCGGCTTCCTAAGTGAGTTTGGTGGTGGCAGCACCAGCGGTCATGGGGTTTGCTGGTGTTATTTATTTATTTATTTTTGTGGAGAGAAAGGAGTGTGACATGGACGACGCATCAGACTGTGTGGATGCTAGCATGTGAGAATTAATGGCACCATCGTCCATGTCAGCTAACTCCATCTGATATTTTAATAGGACAAAATTGAGCCAATTTTCAGAGTGTAAGGACTAGATTGGAAAAGAAAAATCCAGAGACCACATCAAACATTGAGAAAAAAGTGCAAGGACTTCCATATCATAATTTCACTCGTATTAATGTTAAAAATTAGAAACCTTCAGTCTTCCTTTGCTGACAATTTTTGTGGGGTTCCATGGAAGATTGTGAAAATCATAAAATTGCCATTAAAAACTTTAGTGTCGATTCACTGATTTTTTTTTTTTTTTTTTTAATTCTTTTATCAGTAGAAGTGAGATGCTGTTTCTAATTGAGTTTTTTGGAAGGTTTTAGCAAGCTTTTTAGTCTACCAAAAATATTTAGATAAACAAAAATTGTGATGGGAATAATTACATCAGCAGTGCTGTCAACCTTTGTTTTCTTATTCATTGTGTTCACGTAATCATGCTTTCTTAGAGTGTGGAAGATTTTGATCTTTCTTGTAGTGCTTTTCAGAATTTCTTCTGTACTAATGCATTCTTTGTCATTGCACTTCACTCATGAGAAATTAATTTTCTTTTGGAAATGTTTTATGCCACATGTTCTCTCAGCTTGAACATAATCTTGTGCAAGATTTACTTTTGTTGGCTGATGGAAATGATCTATAGTCCGGCAATCACATTGTGATCTAGATAAAATAAAGAAATATCATATCTTCATGTGGAAAGTCCATTAAAGATGCTGTAACAATTAGTCACTTGATCATATTCTGTTTTAGCTTATGTTTAGCAAGTTCCAAATCACTTGATCAATGATTCATTCCTGTTTGTAAGGATCCTTTTAATTCCTTTTGTACACAAAATTTTAGGTCAGTTGCTGAAAAGCTTGGCCAGGAAAGGATTTCCAAAGTCAAGATTGTAGGCCCAGCAGAGGTTGAACAGAGTCTCTACGGGCAACTAGTGCTTGGCAAAGGAGTGTCTTCAGGGTTGGATGAGATGCTGGCTAAGGAAGTGGCCAAGGCAGGTAGACTTGCCACTTACCGTTAGTTTGCAACATTTTATTTCGTTTGTTCTACTGTTATTTATTTTCTGCTAATTCTTGCATTCTTTTTTTTATCCTTAAATTATGCATGTAAGGTCAACATACGATCAACTAAGGTAGAGCCTTATTTTCAGATACAACACCAACGATAAAGGAAAATGATCAGACTGAGCTGAATTTCATTGAGTAAACTACTGGTCTTCATTTAAGTAGGTTAATCTATCGGCTTCACACTCAAATTGATGAATCCAAAATGCTATTTAATCTACATTTGTTTACTCAATAAGATATTTGTTAACTCTTACACTAATTGGTAATTGATCGCACTGAGCTAAATTTCAATGTAAGTTACTAATTTTAATGGGAAAATTTTGATGCAACTGGTAAATTTAGAAAGAGAGTTGACCTTAATAAAAAGTTACCTGAGAAAAAATGCCAGTATCCTCATTTTCTCTTACACTATTTTGATTTACTCTTATTTCATATTACCAACCATGGACAAAATGTCTGTGCACTGCAATTTTGCATATTGCCATTTACTCGAGTGCAAGGGAAGCTTCATCCACTTTGGTCTTTCCCTTCTCTTTTCAACTTCTATATTGATGCGGACTAGCTATATGGGAAACATAATTAAGAACAGCCTTTTGATTAATCTATAGGCATGATGTAAGTATAAAGATTGCCATTTTTGAATTTCTTATGCAGTAAAGTTTGCAACATGTATATATTTCATTTTGCTTATAATTTTATGCTTAAAATATCTGAAGCATTTGAATGTTTCAGGAAACGATGGTCTCTTTAGTAGTTGTTTGCTATGGTTAACAGTTGTTTAGGAGTGTTGGTTAGGTACTGACAGCCCTATAAGAAGGGAGCATTCCGACATGCGATGAGAATAAAATATCTTTGTTATAAACAAGTTCTTACTCTCTAAAATAATACAGACTCCAGTAAAAAAATAAATCTGAGAAAGAAAATTTACTGTGCTCTTTGATAGCATTTTACCATGTTCTATTATTTTATCTTAGAGTTAAGAAGCCTGGGTGCTAAAAGACTCTTTTCTCGGACCAGCTTCTGCAGAGAAACAAAGAATAGCAAAGGAGGTTGCTTCCATGCTAAAATTGAGTGTGGAGATTGATACCACCTCATCTGAAAGGTAAAACAGTGCACATGCCTTTTTTACTCCCAAGCTTGTATTTCCCAATGAATAATGATGGAAGGTATAATTTCTTGGTTTATCTTTCCTGTGGCTCAAAATGTGGAGATACCTTTATCTCATTTGCAGCAGTACAATTTTTAAGTTACTTCAATCTGTGAAAAAAGTGCATAAATGTTTCCAACTTAGAAATTACTCTATTTATGCAGTAGATCAGTCAATCTGTGAAGAAAGTGCATAAATGTTTTCAACATAGAAATTACTCTCTTTATGCAGTAGCATTCCATCAGTTTGTGATTTATCTGGGTCCATCTAAGTTTGACCAGGGTGTAGGCTTACCCTTTGCTATTCTATGCTTTTATTAATATGAAGAAGTCAAGGTATTCATTCATGATTTCTGAGTTTTCACAGAACTATGCTAGGAAACTTCAAATGTAGGAAGCTCGGGAAATTTCAAGTTACTTGAAGTGCTGTGGAATTTTTCACTGAGTCAAAATGATTGGTGTGGATTGTTGGTTTTCTGTTTTTTAATTACATCGCACCTTTGGGATTCAGCTTAGAGAAGATTGTAGTTGCATTGCGTGCTGGTGCCGAATTTGCGGGGGTTCCTGTCTGCAGATGTATCCTTGTAGCAGGAAGTCAATCTGGTGTGGCTGCGGCTGAGAGAATTGGTATGCCATGTGTTGTTGTACGGAGCAGGTAATCACCTGTTTCTCAGATTTCTATATGCGCACCAATGTGTCTACCAATAGAACCACTGCTGTGCACTTGCTACATTGTGTATCTGATGCAGGAGCATAGTTTTATCTAGGAGTTTTGAGTGTCTCTTCTTCTTTATCTAATCTTTTCTTATATGCAGTTATGGTTAATAGATAGTAATGCGATAGGCATGTGACTCTTAATGGGGTCAGATGGCTGAGATTAGAAATTTTATGTCTAATCCAAGGTGGAGATCTTCTTATGTCTGGGGTATAAATAGGCCTTTCCAGTCACCTTTCATCAATTGTCTTATTCTTAACGAACATTATCATTTTACTAAACCCAAGAACACTATTTTCAGTGCAATCTCAATTCTTCTAAATTTTAACTCTTATTTAAATATATTTCTAAGCAATGTGATTATTAGTGTATTACAGATATTTTTGAATACTGTACTGAATGTTGACTTTGCAACATCACAAATGCAAACCTCATGACCCTGGGGTCTGGAATTCTGGTGGAAGTTTAAGTGACGAGTAGTCTTTATTTTATTGGGCTCATTAGGAAATTGTGGCTATTCTTTTTAGGGGCAGCTTGCAATTTTCCCCTTTTTTCATGTTGTCTTTACCAGGTAGGTCCCTTCAGGTGATATCATGAAGTTTGTAACACCTTATAGATATTCCCAAATGCCGTACTGAATCTTGACTTTTCCACGCCGCAAATGCAAACTTCGTGACCTGGGCATAAGTCTGAAAATCCAGGTGAAAGTTTAAGTGACAAGTAGTCTTTTCTTTTATTGGACTCATTAGGAAATTGTGGCAATTCTTTTTAGGAGCAGCTTGCAATTTTCCCCTTCTTTTTTTGTTTGTCTTTACCAGTTCAGCCCCTCCAGTTGATATCATGAAGTTTGTAACACCTTATCCTTATTGTCTAATAAAAAGAATGGTGGGAGCATTCTAATCCAACATATTAAGTGCAATCCCTTACTCCAACATATCATTCTTTGCTCGTCTTTCTCATATGTGCGTGCCCCTCAGAGTGCCTAATGGGCACATAAACTCAGGACAGTCTCATTGGCTTGTGTTTCAACTAGCACTCAACTCCATTTGACGCACCGCAGATCTCTCTCTCTCTCTCTCTCTCTCTCTCTCTCGTGCCCAAAAGGCTTGAATTTATACATCTATCTTTACCTTCGTCTTCTATCTTGCTAGATTTATCTTATTTATGCAGATGAAGTGAACACTGTGGTCTATCTTAACAATGATTACCTACTGTTCATTGGTTTCTTCCGGAACAATGGCCATCAACAAAAACCTTTTTCTGCTGCAAACTAACGGTGGTGAATTAATAATTGAGTTTAGAGATATGGGTACTCGAGAACATTTTAGAGAGCAATTGATTCTGAACACTACAAGGCATGCGTGAGGCTGCAAAGATAAGACCTTTGGCAGTTTGTTTTCACTCTTTTCCTAGGCCCAGTTGATCCCTTAAGATGACATTTCTTACTGGAATATTGGGACCATAAGAAAAGAATTTTGGCTCTTAGGGAAGACATAAGACGCCATTATAGATGAGTAAACTATTTATTGTGGAAGTGGAGTGGTGGATGCTTAAAAACCAAAGGAATTAAGGGGCCATTAGGACTAGGTTGATGCTGCAAATAGCTGTGCAATATTGATGTTTGGTTTCTTCCATAATCATAAATGATCAGTTAGAATTCCAATTTGATATGGAAGAAAGAGTCATTGCTTCTTTGATTTTAAGTCAATTGCTAGACAGTTTCTCTAATGAATGCCCGGGCACTCGCAGAGGGGACATGCATTTTCACAAAACACACCTTGTTTTGAGTTCTCCACAAAGCTGTCTTTGCTTGTCCTGATGTTTATGTTTTCCCTTCCCTCACAGTTTGACTTCCAGAGCGGAGTTTCCATCAGCTAAGGCAGTTATGGATGGTTTTGGAGGTGCAGATCTGACTATCTCTAAGTTGATAGGCAGAAAATGGTCATGAAGGTTCACGAAGGTTTTGCAGCTAATCAACATTAGAACGCTTTGAGTTTATTGAGGTTGTATTCATATATATTGATACTTGCTACTTTAGTCAGGAAAGAGAGGGACGTGGGACATATGTTGCAAAGCCGTGGTTCATTTTCTCTGTAATTATTCTTAACATCAGTTGGTGCACTGCCCATCTGTCCATAAGCTGTCTGTCGATACATAGGTACACAGAGTTTGACCCTTAAGGGTTGTTGGGGTTGAGTTGTTTATTGCTTGAATTCGAGGGTGTTAAAATCACCGCATCACCTCCTGATATTAACATTGGAGTCCACGCTATCATGTGGAGCTTTACCCGATGTACATTGATGGGGCCTTTCATTGTGTATTCTTGAGGATTAGTTGAGCCGCAAGTGTGAATTTGTTAAAAAAATCTTTAAATTTAGGGCAAAGAAGAGTGCCTTGATATTAAATTCACATGCTACTTTTATTTGTGCTTTTAATTAATAAATTCTCACTTCATTCACATGATGTTTTTACAAAGAACCGTTTCCCATTATCTCTTTGTGGTGATTTCCTGTTTGTATTAGTTCCCGCACATGAAAGTATTAAAAAATAGCATTAAAGTTCAATAGAGTCAATTTCTCAATTGAGAAGTGATAATATTGGCATTTCACTTGCCTTCTCCGCATTGAGTTATGTTGAAGCAAATACATGGGTGAATGATCGATTATTTAGGGCTGATTATTACGAAGTATTCGACAGGTTCGATCCACGGGATTTTCAGTTGACATTCAAAGATAATTAAATTTACTGTATTAGGCGTTATCATGTTCACAACTCTCGTCATATTTTAGTTTTTGTTGTTCAATGTCATTTATGAATTTCAAATTTGACCAAAATATCCTAGCAACAGAAAATTTTGACCAAATTAAATTCTTGAGTTTTTATATAGAGACTCTTTGCTCTATTTCCCTCCAAGTTTAATAGAATTTCTTAATGTGTTACACAACTAAAGAAATTTACATTTAAAGGCACTAATCGTGTGGTAAAAACCAAGTTGAACATCCTTTTGGGAAACTATGAGTTGTCCAAATACTTTGTAATGTAAACTAGATTCACAACCATCATGAATGGTCTTGTTTGTCAAGGAGAAATCTTCACTGATATCGAAAAAGTGAACAAGTGATGCGAGAGCATCTGACTTAGTTCCATCAAACAATTTAGCACTATCAATGCTTATTCAAACAAGATAGACTTTGGGCATAACATGCTTAAATGGGTCAACACTGAAGTTTCTGTATAGAAGGGTAGCGATCCATTCCCTCCTAAGTTATCGATAAGACAAGAGTCATTGGTATTTGGCAAGATGATTACTAATGGGCTACCGATTAGCAAGTTACCGAAAACTTGTTGGTAGACCATGTTAGTTGTTAAATTCAAAGATCATAAACGACATATTAATGGGAGACTATTTTGTACAACTTCCTCTCTAATTTGAAGGTGTCTTAAGGTGTTTATTCTAGTCAAGGTAGGAGCACGAATTTTGCAAGACTAAAGAATTAAGAATGCAAGTTCCCAAGTCATTTAATTGCATCTCTAATTTTCTAGGAGTATTCATTATTACGTAATTTTCAAGAGTCAAAGTTCAAAGTTCTTAAGTTTTTATTATCTTTCTAGTTCCCATGTCCATTGTCATGCCCCAACCTTCGAACGCACAATAACCCTCTTTCTCTTTGGTCATTTGATTGCAATGTCTCAAGAGGCGTTGCCAACTCATTCATTTTTATCTTTTGATTACACACGTAAGTGGAAGCAGTAATAAAACCACCAAATCATGCACCAACAATAGAGATAGCATAAGGCACATAACAAAACACACTTTCATTTTCATATATATATATCTGTGTGTGTGTGCGCGCGCGCACATTAACCATTATAAACTAACTTTTTACATCAAAGGCGTTGGGTTGACCTAGCTTTTTACATCATACACACGAACGCGAAGCAGATTCCTTCATCCTCATCCAAAATGGCGTTGGGTTGACCTAGTTTCTCTATACTATGAGGGCAACCTCAAAAGTGATGCACCCCACATGGTCCTAGTACCCTACTGGCTCAAGTTATCATGGCTCGAGGTAGGGGTCCTAATCGGGGTCAGTCTTCGGATCAATAATAACACCATCAAGGATGACCGAATCCATGGTATCCCAACTGGCAATCCCAAGTCCCCTGCCTAATGGCCCATCGAATCTTTGAAAAGGGCCCAATAGATCCTCCCCTACCTAGATGTACCAAGCCACAAACTGGTGAGGTACCAAGTTCATTAACCCCTCATCCATCCAAATGGTGGTTACGTACCTCTTGTAACGGGTGTCCATCTCCACGATTGGATAAGTGGTCACCTCGGTATTTTGGTCCACAAGGACCCCAAAATAGACGTGGTGAAACAGCTCAAATGTGCTTAGGGCCTAAAACATTTAAATAACAATAGTGAGATAAACTCAATAAGTAAACTCTCTAATCCTCGCGTAGGAGGGTTCTTCGCCTCAGAAACACCCTAAACGTGCAGCTTATCTATCGATGGTAGATCAATAGCAAAGCATTTACTTTACATTATTTATAAATAGGAAATAGGCCACTTAACATGTGACAGCCTACTGCATATCTAATTATAGCATAAATAATCATTGCATGAGTGCACCATTCCATCAAGCATATGATGTTGATAATTTAATAATCCAAACGTGAATAATAATACTTCCATGCACAATGCATCACACAAGTCCAAATTATTATGACTACTCGCGTTAATGGTCTTCCGGCTTAACTAGGTATCGTCCCGCCCCATTGCATACGACAACATCTCGATCTCACTCAAAGACGGCATTTTAATTAAGGAGTTTTGTTTCAAAAGTCATCCACGAACAACATCTCATTGACATGGGGGCATCCAAAATCCATCAAACATCATCCCTTGTAATCATACAAGTACGAAATCCAATATGTGATCACACGAGCATACCACTACTCAAGCCAATTTTATCTTTCTCATTAACCAATGTAAGAGTGTTTAATACTCATATATCATATAATAGCAACAATACCACGTGATCAACTCTCAATTAATCATTCGCCAAAGTAATTATGCGTCAATCTCATGATACATAACATCACACCATAATTTCTTTAAACAATTTAAGCACTCATCTTTCAAAGTAGTCTTTTGTAAGTATTCATTACTTATAAACATAGGATGCCAAGAACACTTATCATTTTCAAAAACAGGGATTGAATAAGCATATATTATCTTTAAAATTAGTATTTAATAAGCACTTACTATTTTAGAAGTTACAACATAATAGGTACTTATCACAATCATGATAGGTTATCACATCCAATTATAACTTATAACGCTAGCTTATCGCATGCAATTATAATCTATCATGATAGTTTATCACATCCAAGCATAACCTATCACGATAGCTTATCACATTCAATTATAGTCTATTGTGATAGCTTATCACATCCAAGCATAGTTTGTTGTCACACTCGACCCACGAACGCGTGACAACCCTATTTTCCCTTGGATCATTTAATTGCGACATCTCAAGAGGTGTTGTCAACTCATTCTTTTTATCTTTCGATTAAAAGCAAGCAGAAACATAATAAACACTCCCAATCATTCTCATTAGTAGGGATAGCATAGAATAGATATTAAACACCCTTTCGTCTTATATAATATATTTAATATAATATAATATAATATAATATATAATTTAAGCATTAGGAGTTCATTTTTACATATTCGCAACGCAAATTCCTGCTAGCTTATCAAAAGGGGGTTGGGTTGGCCTAGCACTTCTATATTAGGAGGGCAATATCAAAAAGTGGTATTCCCTACGCGCCTAGTACACATCCATCTCAAAGTACCTTGGCTTGAGCTCAGTTAGCCATTATTAGGGCCTAAAAAAGTTTAAATAACGAGGAATGAGATAAACTCAATGAGTAACCTTCCTAATTCTCACAAAAGGGAAGTCATTCGTCTTGAAGTCCCCTAAATATACAACTTTTTTTATCAATGGTAGATCAATAACAAAGCCTTTGCTTTGTATTATCTATAAATAGGAAATAGGCCACTTAACATGCGACACCCTACCATGTGTCCAATTATAACGTAAATGATCACTATGTGAGTACACCATTCCATCAAACATATGATGATCACAATTCAATAATTTAGACATTCATAACAATACTTCCATGCACTAGGCATCACACAAGTCCTAGTCCATGTACCTCTCAGTCGTAAACAGGGTTAATCAAAAGCATGCACTTGCTACCCAAGCCACTAATATGACATTTTATTCATACACATGTTTCATGCAACTCATATATCTTCATGCCATACATGTGCAAGTCAGACATCATTCTCAGAATATACATTAGTACTTATGCAATTTGCGCATGTGGTGTCTCGAGAATCGCATGGCATCCATACTATCATGCTATCCTCGAGACAATGATTCAAGATTATTACAATCGCTTTCAGCCACAATCAACACTCGCATCAATGGTCTTCTAGCGTAATAGGACATCGTCCCGCCTCATCAAGCATGACATCATCCCGCGTACTTATACGCATCTAGACGACATTCCAATTAAGGAGCTTCATTATGAAATCTATCCACGAACGGCATCCTGTAGATGTGGAGGCATCCGAACTTAATTGGGTATCGTTCCATATATTTATACGCATCAGGATGGAACTATTACCCCGCATAATCATACGCATCAAGGCTATTATGTGATCACACGAGCACTTAACCACTCAAGTCAATTCTTATCTTTCTCATTAGCCAATGCAAGAGTGTGTAATGCTCATTTAACATATGATAGCAATAACGACATACAATCATATCATGCTATCAGGCCACGTGGTCACATCCCGATTAATCATTTGTTAAAGCAATCATGTATCAATCTCATACAATATATGTCACACCCCGGACCTCGGGTCCGCAGCATCCCTCTTTCCCTTTGATCATTGAATTGCGACGTCCTAGGATGCGTCGCGAACCCATTCATTTTATCTTTCAATTATAGGCAAGCGGAAGTAGAATAAACATTTCCCAACCATTAACAAACAACATGGATAGCATAGAACACTCATCCAAACACACATTCATATATGTACACATTACACTTTGGCTTAAGCATTGGAAGTTCACATTTACACATTTGCATAGCGGATTCCTTCGTACTTGTCCAAAAAGGGTTGGGGTTAATCTAGCACCTATATTAGATGAGGCAACCTCAAACAATGGTATCACCTACGCATCTAGTACGTGTCCACCTCAAAGTAACTTGGCTCGGACTTAGATAGCCATGATTAGGGCCTGAAAAAGTTTAAACAATGAAGAGTGAGATAAACTCAGAGAGTAAACTCCCTAAACCACATGTAGGAGGATTCTTCACCTCGGAGATGCCATAAACATGTAGTTTATCAATTGATGGCAGATCAATAGCAAAGCCTTTGCTTTGCATTATCTATTAACAAGAATTAAGCCACTCAACATGCGACACTCTACCACGTGTCCAATTATAGCATAAAAATTAACTATGTGAGTGCACCATTCCATTAAGTATACGACGTTCACAATTTAATAATCCATGCATGAATAAAATAATTCCATGCACCATGCGGCAACCTAAATGTCTTGAGTCCTTATCAAATGCGTACAAATCCACGACCTTATCCGCACCTTTCAAAATAGTCTTTCATTACTTATAATCATAGAATGCTCCAAATGCTTACTCTTTTCAACTTTGGAAATAAGCATCTACCATCCTTAAAATTGGATATAGTAAAGACATATGGCATTAAAAACCACAACGTAATATGCACATATCACAATCAAGATAGCTTATCGCATCCGACGATAACTTATAACGATAAGTTATCACATTTGATTATAACCTATCACGATAGCATATCACTTCCAACGATAGCCTATGATGATAACTTGTCGCATCTAACGATAGCCCACCATGATAACTTATCGCATCTAACTATCATTTGTTGTGACAACTTATCACTTCTACTTAGCACTTATCATGATAGCCTATCACCACCACTTATCATTTTAATCCACTTATCACCTAATCTAATCACCATTAACCATAAACCAAAGCTAACTCTACTTTTAAGCGCAATCACCACCCTAGGCTACGACGTCCGGTAGCAATGGCAGCAAGGCTCAAGGGTTAGGAAGCTACTCACTTCCAAAACTAGGCTACGACGTCCGGCAGCAATGGCAGCAAGGCTCACGAGCGGTGGAGGTTCATGATGAGGGCACAGCAAGGTGCAGCGGTGGCTGGTTGGCACTTGCCAGCCTGCGGCAAGGCTGGAATAGCAAAGGAACAATGGCACATGGCTTGAGGGAGGTCCGGCAAGGGTTAGGGACTCAGCCAACACATAGGAACAACGGCACGGCGAGATCTCGCAACAAGGGTAGCCCGGCGAGCTGAACAGTGAATGGTGGCTCACGGCCACCACAACCAAGAGGGAAAGTGAGACAAATGGGCATGAGAAGAAGGAGAGAGATGGAGGAAAATTCGGATGCTCCTATGTCAATGGAATATCGTTCGTGGATGGATTTTGAAATGAAACTCTTCAATTAGAATGCCATCCTAAGGCAAGTGCATACCCGAGACGATGCCGTGCCCGATGGGTCAAGACGATGCCCAATTATGTCGGAAGACCATCGACCCTCGAGTTGGTCGTGGCCTGAAGTGGTCATAATAATCTAGACACATACACATGAAACGTGCATGAGAATGATATGTGATTATGTCTAGATTTTACATGACATTGGTACATGATTATAAGATATTGCAAGTTCATATTTCTGCCTCATAAGTATGTGTGATTTATTGTAAGAATTACCTGTGTACTTATACTGTGATGGCCTTGAGGAAGTGAGTTAACTGTTCATCCTAATAGTTAAGGCAAAGCAAGGGCTTTGCTATTGATTTGTCATCAACAAATAACTTGTATGTTTAGGCTAACTTCGAGGTGAATTACTTCCTTACACAAGGATTAGGGAACTTATTCACTGAGTTTGTCTCACTGTTGTTGTTTAAATGTTTATGGCCCTAAGCATGACTAAACCTTTCTAACAAATTCATTTCGGGGTCCCCATGGACCAAAGTTCTGAGATGATAGAATATCCGATCATGGGGATTGACAACCGATAGGAACGCTACATCACTATAGTCAAGGTAAACGACGAGGTAACCAACTTGGTGCCCCATAAGCTCATTGCCCGGTACTACGGGGCAAGAGAGATGTTGTACAGCCCCCTTAGAGGTTTCGATTGACTCTTAGGGGTGAGGACTACGACTATTATTTGCGACGCCATGGACTTAGACATCCTTGATGGTGATGTCACCGATCCGAACACTAACCTAGATCAGGGCCTTGACCCTGAGCCGTGGTACTATGGGGAGCTCATGGGCCATTAGGAGTTAGCGGGATACGTTACTTTTTGAGGTCACCCTCTTAGTAGTAGAGGTGCTAGGCCAACCCCAAACCTAGGTGGAAGTGCATGGCTGGCGAAGCTTTTGGTTGTAGATGAAATTAACCTGTAATAGTTCACATATGTTCATAAATAAATGAAGGGTGTTTTTGATGTAGATAAATGTTTGCACTATCCCTGTTTCATTTTGATTTGGTTGGGTGATTCGTTTTTATTTCCGTTTGCACATAATTAAATGATATAGCGGTGATGCCTCCTAATGGGTCACAATCAAATGGCCTAAGTGAACGAGGGTTGTCACATACCTAAGGGTCGGGGCGTGACAAAAACAAAAAATCTATTTGCCGATACCCAATTAATTTTATAATACTTGAAACAAAGTTGCTATTGTTTGTATGTTTGTTTTTAAGAACCCATGTAGCAATTTTAGTTTAGAAGAGACTCATTGTATTGTATTTTAAGACTTCGTACATGAATCATTGATGTGATAGCACATCTGGATAATGTATACTCTCAAAAGTTTTTTTTTTTTCGTGAGTTAGGGTTCGTTTGGTAACACTTCTTGGAACAATTGATTTTACTCAGTTCCCCAAAACAAAAAAAGAACAAAAATTTGTTTGATAAATTTTTTGTTCCTGGGAATAAAAATCTGTTCTTTTGTTCCCGATAATAGATTTGGAACAAAATCAATAAATAGAAATGAGTTGCTTTTTATTCTCAAGAATAATTTATGAAATCAAATCTAATTTCTCTTCTTTTCTCTTTTCTCTTTTCTTTTTTTCTTTTCTCCTTCTCTCTTCTTCTTCTTCCTCCCAGCGAGTCACTGACAATTGTCGACCACTATCATCCCATCGGTAATTGGCTAGGCGAGGTCCAACGAGGTCGCTAGAGGCTTGCCTGGCCATCGCGAGGCTTAGCCTTGTCTGGTTGAGCAAGGCTTGCCTAGATGGCGAGCTCATCAAACCTCTCCCAATCAGTCACTAGCCAGCCAATTGCCCGCTAAGACAGTGGCTAGCGACTGGCCACAAAGAAGGAAAAAGAAGAAGAAAAAAGGAAAAAGGAAAAAGAGAAAACTAAGAAAAATATAACAAAAGTATTAAAAATTAAAAAAAAAAAAAAAAAAATTAAAAATCCTACTAATCGCATTTCTATCCTAAGAATAAAAATTTTAGATAGTTACCAAACGTATTCAAAAACTCAGAAATTGTTCCGGAGAACATAATAAAAAAAAATCATTTTTGAGCAAAAATTGTTCCTAATAATGTAAGGATAACCAAACGTGCTCTTATATTAACTAGTTGGCCCATCTCTAGAAGACCTCTCTAGAGGTGAGTCTACGACTTTAGCGCATAGGGATCAGTCAATATGTGGCAAGGTGTGGCGCGACTGGCTACCATAGGAGATAATTACATGGTAGTCCCAACTTACCTTTGTTTTAAGAAGGGAAAAGAAAGAAAGATAATACCACTAAAAACCCCAAATTGGTATACTTATAACAAATTTACCCTTCATTAGTTTTCATTAAATTTTACCATTAAATTATTGAGTTACATGTCACGTGACAGTTTGTGAGTGTACCAATTTGAGATTTTACCTATTGTATTAGTTTGTGATTTTTCGTGAAATTAATTCAATTTAATTTGTTACAAATATACCATTTTTGAGGTTTTTTGTGTTTAAAAATTTGTTTTTATAAGTTTGTCATAAGCATACTAATTTGAGATTTTTTATGATAAAAATTTAGGATTAATTTACAACGAGTGTACCAATTTGAATTTTTTCTTAGTGTTAATCCAAAAAAAAATAAAAGCTTCACACATATTTTTGGCATGAGTATCTTTGCTTCTTCTCATTTATGAGGACCTTAAGAAGAATATCGAAGGCTAACAAGAAATAACACTAGTGCTTCTAAATTTACTTGGAATGTCACCCGTAAGTCAAAGCTCAACGCCAGGATCCATATCGACTGTCCCAATACAAGGGGGGGCACAAACGAAAAACAAAAGAAAAACTCTAATCTCCTTGGCCACTGAACTCATAGCCGAGCCTTCACCTGATTAAATTAGTTTAACCAAACGAAGTTGACCGGATGCCAAAGTCACCCCTGCTTAACGAATTGCTCCAGCTCAAACTCGGGGGCGCGATTTCTATTCATCGCCATCAAGCCGCGACAGATGAATCGATTTGACAATACAAATTCTACCAAAAGCCTTATCCGTGAGCACATTCGCCAGCCTCCCCCGCCCATACTTTTCTTAGCTTCTTCCCGATCTACACTGAAGACGAAATAGAGAGAGAAGTGGCAGACGATGTTCTTGGCGAATGAGGGGAGCTCCGCTTCAGAACGACCGTCGGCAGTATGCTGGTTTTCCTCCTCTCTTCCTCATTGAGGATTTCTCCGGAAAATAGCTCCAGTCTGTCTATGTTGGTACTCTCCCCTATCCTCTTCCCTTGGAATAGTACTGACTCTACATGCCTCTGCGCTAACATCTCCTCTGTGCTTTCCAATATGTCTCTGGTCTTCTGATAATTGGCGAGGCCTTGCCTTCTTGCGGCGACACCATTCGCCTGCAACAACATGCATCCCGATTCATCAGACACTGAACAATGTCGGAAACGCATAATTGGAGGAGAGTTATGGAAAGAAAGAAAGAAAGAAGCAGGCGAGATTTTCTTCTTCCTTTTGTGTGTACAACCCACCTGAATGCGGACGTAATTGTGCTTTCCTGATTCACCAAATGCCATGGACACAGCTTGATCCACCTGATCATTTGAATAACACGAACTCAGATGCGTTAGACGTACCATGGCCAAAGCTCCATCCAGTTACATTATGAATAAATCGAGAAGGAACAAAATCGAACACGAGTGAAAAGTACCATGGCAGAAGCTCCATCTTCAGTGATCCGAGCGAGCCCTGACCGGCTCGGGTCTTCAAAATCCGACCCGCCATTCCCCAGGGAGAGCACCAGCAAGTCCTCCAGGCCGTTACAAAACGGGAACTCCTGCTTATTATTCAACACGTGCGTGATGGCCGCGGCCGTCGGATTGTTCATCGCCACCCGCCCATTGACTGCCACTATTCTCGTCCTCCCGTCGACTGACCTCAGCTCCAACGGCCTCTCTGCCATAGTCGCGGCGCACACGTCCCTCAGCTTGAAATCATAGCCGTCCATCTCGAGTGCGTCCGCGCGTGAGAACACAAAGGGTGCGTGGGACTCGAGGTCGTAGCAAGGGATCAGAACCGGCTTGACCGTGTCTCGCATCGTAAGCTCATCCGCGAACGCCTCTCTCAGCAGTTTCTTCTCGGCCCTGCCCGCCGGCCACCGACGCCGGAATATCCGCCCGCACGACGCCTTCCGGCAGCGGACGAGGAACCCCAGAGCCTCCTCCGCCGTGATCGTGGGACTGCCTTCTCTGGCATCCTTCCGGCGCATGAAGAGCAGCGTGGCCAGGATCCCGCCGGCGCCGGAACCGGCAGCGACATCGAAGAAGTCGGCGATGCGAGCATTCGGATCGCCGGACCTCCGGCGGAGGGACGCCTCGAGGTGGACGAGGGACTTTGCGGCAAGGACTCCATCGGTGGCGCCGCCGCCGTCAATGGAGAGGATCCTGACTTTGCCGGCGGCGAGCTTGCCAGGTTGGGGTTTTGGGACGGCGAAGTTGGGGGAATCGTAGCCGAACAGGAACTTGTTCTCGAGGATCGAGAAGATTTCGTTGGTGAGCTTGTCGACATCGAAAGCCGGGTCGCGTACCGGAGATTTTGGAAGTGCCGCCATTTTTGTGCTTTTTTGCTGGAAGCTAATTGGCAGTGTTGTAAGAGAGAGGGAGGGAGGGAGAGAGAGAGAGAGAGAGAGAGAGAGAGAGAGATTTGTTGACGAGGAAAAGCAGCGAGAATGGGTGGCGATTTAAAGAGGCCTGCTGGTGAAATGAGGAGAGCTGACCGAGCGAGCGAGCGTGCGATGCGAACCACGGTCATTTCGCTTGGCGATTAATCGGCGATTCCGCCTGCCCATTTTGTAACTTCCTCCCGCCCATAGCGTAACTGCTTTTTGCCATTTCCCAGTTTCTTATTTTTCGTATGATTCTTTTTATTAAAAAAAACATCCAAGAGCCCACGGTACTAGCAAACCATAAAGATGGTTATTCTCTTTGATTGCCAACATTCCTTTACTCTCTTTAACAATCCAAGGGTTGCTTTCTCAGAAATAATAGTCTTGCTTTTCCGTTTTCATTTGATTCACTTGGGTGATATCTTGATTAATTTGCAACTACCTTCGACTGAAGTGACCACAAAATGTTGTGGCAAATTGCTCTTGTTGCGAGACTAAATCATGAAATCACATTGTTGTTGTCTCCTCTAGCCACGCATGATATGATGACGTGAACAACGTTGTCATTTTTTTATTTCATTTTTTTGGCTTGGTAAAGGTTTCCCAAGCAATTCGGACATTTATGGCATCTGATGTTTTGGGCCTAGCCCCATGTCACTATTCTAAACTGCTAATAACTATATAACGAGGAACAAGATGTGTTGTGGAAAGGGGAAAGGGGAAGATCAGTGGCGGAGAGGGACTTTGTGACTTCGACGGGTTCGATTCCTACTCACGTCTAAAGCTGACGCAACAAATGAATTCTCAATATCTAGTCTACGCTTTCAATTCCTTTTCTTTGTCCGTGTAAATATGACGATGCCATCGTTTCGACCTATGGAGTCAACGGTCTTACTTATGGTTCAACCTTCATATTATATCTATGCCATTTGCGTGTCAGTAACTCGTTTTGATACTTGTTTGAGCTGAAAGAACGTGCATGATTCAAAATAACATACGATGTTGTGAATCGGTGATGACTTATCTCCATGAGTTGAGAGCAGACCAAACAAGGAAAATCCTAGTAGGACAGGGCAAATCAAGGATTTATGTTGTACAATAAGATCCGGTGGTTCAAACTTCAATCCATATGTAGGACATAGCTGCTTCTTTTTTTCCCAACTCAGCTTTTATCATCTTCTTCCCTAAGTTCACTAGGCACTACGACCAGTCACTATGGTTGTACCGACATTTTGTCCCTACCTATTATGTGTCTTCTCTCTCCTAAGGAAGACGAGCCACAACCAAAGACATACTCCATGCTCCCGTGCAGTGAGCTCAACTAGACATATCATAGACTAGAGATACAATATATGCGAAGGAAGGTTTAATTCCACTTCGTCTTGATATTGTGTGGCACATTAACAGTACTACTAGGTCCGTGCAATGTCATGTGCTTATTTGCTGATCTGGGAATCGTGCCTTTAGATTTTTAAGCGTTTCAAGGACCAAAGATTCCTTAAATTTATAAGATAATTGTCAAAAACATCATAAATCCATTATAGGGTGTCCAATTCAATTGTAAAACCTTTCAATTTGATATATTTATTCTTAAATCTTTTAACGATTTTCCAATATAATCATTTCAGTCAATTTTGGTCGAATATCGCCAATGTGGCGCACAAATGGTGTTCATGTGGGGGATTTTTGCAAAATTTTAAAGAAAAAATTATGGATTTTCTCTTGTTTTTCTTTTCCTTTTTGCTTGTGGCCAATCTTCGTGATGGTTGCAGCACCCTCACTAGGCCCTCATCGGATCTGGGTGAGCAGTTAGCCATCGTCGAGATCGACCATAGGAAAAAAGGAAAATAAAAAGAAAAGTATTATAATTGGTCGGAAGGATTGACTGTGCACTATGTCAGCAATTTTCAATTAAAACTGGTTAGATGTCAAAGATTAATAACTAAATTTGTCAAATTAAAAAGTTTATAATTATATTGACCATCATACAATATATTAAAGACTTTTTGAATAATTTTTTCCTAAATTTAGCATCCTTTAATTTGAGATAAAGTTAGAGCTGACATCAAATATTTGCTTTTCTTTTTCCCTCCATAATAGAACTTTTGCACGAGCACAGCATCTTGCAAAAAAATATCACCAGTCCACTCTACATAATACGCACGCTTTTTTCGCATGATTCTTTGGAACTTTCGCACGTAAAGAAATCGGGATGGGACAGCGACGTTAGGCTGCTGCTGGTGTGGTGGTGCCGAGATCTTTGAGCTTTAGGTGGAGGCATTCCGTCGAGCAATTAATGGGCAATACTCGATTAAAGCTTGAGAGAGAAGAATGGCCGATGGACCCTCCCGCCTTTTGATAATTTCATGTTATGAAGGATCTCATCATTTGTTCATGCCCCTGGTCCAATATTTATCATGCTCTTTGTTTCAAATATTTATGGTGCCCCCACACGGGGTTTCCTGGAAGTGCCCCATTAAAAAAAAGCATCCTGACCTTTACAAAAGAGAAAAAAAGTTGGGGCTTGCAAACGTATGAAAACTCGCCGATTTGAACGCAAGCCGTTTCAGCTCAAGTCAACAATCTCTCTCTCTCTCTCTCTCTCTCTCTCTCTCTATCGGATGTAGATCACCGACGCCCCCAAAGTGTACGTGGCGTATTTTCCTTTGCTCTTGTCCTCTTATTGTCAGAGATATGAGGGACATAAATAATGTGGATTTAATATATCATGTTTTGATGAGTACATTGTACATGTACATGTATATGTACATGTAATCCTTAGTTTGAATAGTAAAATGACACCTTGATTTGCTTTCCTTAGAAGCTCTCACATTGTACAGGGACAAATCCAATGATTAAGGACGGAAGAATTAGTTGCTTTCTCAAAGAAATGTTTAAAAAATTATCCATCATGCACAATGTCTCATTGTACAGAGACTAGGAACGTGGAAATTGACGTCTAAATCGAATTAATTGATTCTCTCCTCCTAATGAAAGAATTAGGGAATAATAATTCAATTTGCAGTGAATGTACGTCACCAGGGAGTGCGGGTGGGGTGGGGGGGACACCGACCCATTAAGCGTTAGGTGAATGGGGGAAAAGAGCCAAAAGAGCCAAAAGGACTTGAGACTCAAGACATGGTCTCCACGCCCTCCATGTCGGACCACATCAGTGGTTGAGCAGCATTAATTAGTATAATGATATGGTTTCTTTCAATCTCTTGTTTCACGCCCAATTTAATATTCACCTGTTCATCCGACAGAAGAATGGTCTGCTTAATCATGGGGTTTAGGAGGTTTAATCATTAAAGCAGGGTTTGATTAATTTAATGTGACTAGTGTCGATATGTGTTGGGTGGTACTACTGTTACTTTGATTCTCCTGTTCGTGAATAGAAGCGGACTTCCAAAAGGATATGTGGCATCGGTTGGTCTTTGCCGGAGAAAAGACAAAGGGTTGAGTTTTTGTCGTTTGCGTTGGATAGGATGGCAACGGGGGCTAACCTTCGTGGAAATTAAAATTGGGAAGGAGGGAACACGTGTGCGAACCAGACAGGAAGCCAGAAAGAAACAACTTATTCGCAGAAAGCAAAATTGTAAACTGGCAAGAATAAAGTGGCAATTCTTTCGCATTCGCCACGTGGCCCATTTCTACAAATTTCCAAAGATAGTAAAAGAAAAGAATTGGCTAACCCTTAACCTCAAATTGATAAACATATAATAAATGTATCATAAATATTAGTACATTTATAACAAATTTACCCTCAATTACTTTTTGTTAAATTTAAATCTTAAATTTGATGACCTAGATGACACATGGTGACGTAGCAAATTCATATGAAATTTCATAGGGTAAATATAACGAAAATCTAATAAATACACTTGTAATAAACTAATGGTACACTTATGAATTTAATGGTAAAACTTGACGAAAGTTAATAGAAGATAAATTTATCACATGAGTACCAATTTGGGGAATTAGTGTGGGGTAAACTTGTCACGAGTGTACCAGTTTATGATTTTTTTATGATGAAAAAATTAGTATTTGGTAAATTTGTCACCGATATACTAGTTTAGGATTTTTAGGATATTAATCCTTATATATATGATAGTTGCCTTCGAAGAGAGATTTGAGATTTAGATCTTTCAAGACCCTACTTGTTTCTCTTATTATATTTTTTTCACATGATCTTGATTAAAATCCAGTTTACATGTCAAGAGCAGTGGTACAATATTTGTAATAGGGAAAAAAAAAAAAAAAAAAAAAAAAAAAGGCAAATTGTTACCACTTGACTCATTTATCCTAATTTTTTTTTTTTTGGTAATATAAAAAATTTCAAACCATGCCCATGATCACATATTAACCCTATTGTAAAATTATACCTACATGACACATTTATCCTTCGTTAAAGTTTCGTGAGATTTTTTTCAACCAAAATAACTTCGTTGTATTTCACTTAAGTTATATGACACCATGTCAACATTGTTTGCTTTTCGATTTTCATATAGGCCAATTTTTATTAGTTCTCATTAACAAAATTTTGATGGAAGATAAATGTGTCACAGAAGCATAATTTTACATGTTGGGAGCAACTTCATAATAATTACAATATTAATTGTATCTTCAAATAACATCTCATACTTTTAATTTAGACATTCTAATATGGTATCGGTAGTCTAAGAATTCAAATCCCAATACTCACCTTTTAAACTCATTGTTCATGGTAGGAGCACAACTTTCTCACTTAAAACAAGAGTCTTGCCCACTTCACAACATTGAACCAGGCCATGGGCTTCGAGGATGAGTATGATCTAGGTTGGGCTGATCCACCCCCTAACTCTAGGACCAACTCGCACAATATTGATCCTCAATTTTTGGGATCGAGGATCGACTCTATTGAGCTTGGGACCAAGGATTATACTAACTCAATGGGCTCGATCTGGTTCCGATATCAACTTAAGACCAACCAATAATTTTTTTGTTTCATTTTTTGTACTCTATGAAAAGAAGACTAAGGATCGGACCGACCTAATGGGTTTGGCAATGAGAGAGGTCAACAAAGAGAGGCGAGCATTGCGAGCATCAAGCATCTAGTGGGGCGAGCATTAAAGGGCAAGTAAGGTGAGTGGCAAGCAACAAGCTAGGCGAACATCGAGTAGCAAACAATGTGAGCGACCAAAAGTGAGTGAAGCGAGTATCAAGCGGCGAGCAGGGAAGTTGTTCCTTTCAATATTGGCAATTTGAAGACTAAGAGGACAAAGAAGATGGAAGAGAATGAGTATTAGAATAGGATACCGTAAGGAGTTGTTTATGTCATTTTGGATGCCGTGAGGACTACTCACAGAGACATTTTCCTCCTTTGTAAATTATGACGTTGATATCATAAAAGACATTACAAATCTAAGCCATTATAGAATGGTGTAAAATTACTTGGACTTTTCACTAAAGAGCTGTTTATTGCTATTGACACTATTTAACTTGGGGGGTTTTCTCTATATAAAAAAAATTATAAATAATATATTAGATATATAATATATACCATTAGAGTTAGTTCCGAGTTGGACTAACTATAAACTCCCAAGATGAAGAACCAACTCGCACGGTACTAATCTAGGATTCCATGACTAAAGACCGATCCAGTACCCTTAGGAATCGGATCAAGGACCAGCAGGGTTAGGTTGATCCAGGGTCGGTTTAGGATTGGCCTTAAACCGATTCTCACCCCTAATGGGCTCACACAAGGGATCAATTTCACACAAAAGGGGAGTATTGAATATGATACAAATTGATTCGGAATACCCATGATCAATGCAAAATTCGTAGGAGGGAATAGTTAGAGGATCTCTCTCTCTCTCTGACCCGACCTAGCCCGTGATCAATGCAAAATTCACGGGAGGGTGTTTGAGGATCTCTCTCTCTCTCTCTCTCTCTCTCTCTCTCTCTCTCTCTCTCTCTGTGTATCGTGGGCACGTAGAAAAAGCAATAGGCACGCATGCAAGCAAAAGGGGGTAAGTCAAGAGACCGAAAAAACCAAAAAGAGTACTCGTGTGTTCTTATGAGACCAACCCCAAAATTCTCCAATAGTAAAATTGCAAGCACTCATTTTTCTGTGTGAGATCTCCGATCGCCCATATTTTGTTAAACATATTGGAAAAGACTCATTCTTTTGAGTGAAATAGACTACACATACATGAGATACGTAAAGTAAAACAAATTTCAATAATTTAACTTGATTATCTAATATCTTTCCATTTCCATTACAAAGTCATTTAATAGCACAAAAAGTAGTAAGAAATAATATATATATATATCTCAAATCTTGTAATTCAAGAGGGTCCCATTCTAAAGTGCAAACTTTTCTCATGTACAATATAATTCACATAAGTTTGTAATATATCATTTTCAGATTTTATAACCATGCCCTTGAATTATACAGAAAAGAAAGAAAAGAGCGAAGTCAAGGAGTTGGCCGCGTACAGATGGGTGGTGGTTCAATGATGGCCACCAACCGTGCAGATGGAGGGTACACGGTTGCAACAGACTGTATCGGAAAAAGAATGAGGTTTGCCTTGTCACTATTCTGCGGTTAGATTTGATCTTTAGTTTATGATGCTTGGTCTTAATTTGGAATGTTTCTCGTGAAAGTACGACAAAAGAAAACTCAAAACTAAGGGCTTAACCTTAGTTACGCTGGATATTTCCACAACCCTTTTCCTGGTCGACATTCTTTTAAAGTTCTTAATTAGCTATCTCACAGAGCTGTGGTTAGAAAAAGAAACTAAACGTGGATCGAAATACTGTCAACTTGACGAGGTTCTCTTTCAAATTAGTTCAAAGAAAACTCTTTCCAACCACATTTGTAATTAGTGAATTGCAGGTAATGAACATCTCCTACATGCATTTCACCAAAAAAAAAAAAAAAAAAAATCTCCTAAATGCAAACTTGACCAAAATTAAGTGAGACTCTTATGGAAATGCTCCAAAAGGGCGCCCCTGTAAAGAAAAAACCAAAATTAAATGGGTCATGTACATACTTATAACCAATCAATCAAAAGCATAGTTGGACGGAATTTTCTTCAATCCAAATTGGAAAAGTATATGGTCCTTATCGAACTGTAAAAAGGGGTTAACAGTTTTCTGAATACATATTTCATTAGGATCAAAGTTTTACCAAGAAAGATAAAAAAAGTTTAGAATCCCGGAAAGATAGTGATATATTAATCACATGGCTTTTACATGCTAACAATTTAGGCCCATCACGAAAGGTCCAATGCTCTTAGTTCTTAAGACCAGCGGTGCACACGACCTGATTTTGTAACCTGACAAATACGACTAAGAAATCCAGGAAAACAACGTCCCTTCGATGCATTCAGTTTCACAAGCTTATGTAAGGACTCAAAAATTTATGGTCATCATTCTATTTCTGTCTAAAATTATCTTCCTATTGCAAAAACAAGTTTAGAATAGAAATCCATTCGATAACACAATTTCATTTTTTTTTTTGGAACAAATTTTTAATTCAGAAATAGATTTAGAATAGAAATGAAAAGAAAATTTTTAACTTCTCTATTTTTTGAATAGAGATGAGAAATAAAAATTCTTCTTATCACTTGCTCTCATTATTAGCTAGTTTGTTGGCATCACTTGCTATTGCCGGTTGTGCGATCGCCTTTGTGAGTCACTGGTTGCTTGTCGCCATCGCCTGCCCCCCTGTCAACCCTTGCTACCGCTACCCACCACTCACTGCCCGTTATCCGCTGTCACTTGAGAAAGAGAAATTTTGTGTTGTTATTAAATAAATTTCTATTTTGAAAACAAAAATTTCGTGTCATTATCAAACTCGTATTTTTATTTGGAAATGATTGGAAATCAATTTCTAAACAAAAATAAATTTCTGACTATAATGATTATTATTCGCGACCTTAATATTTAGATTAAGGAACAAAGGAAGTACGTGTCAACCCTCCTGATGATTTCATATGATTCAAAGGAAGAATTACAGTCTCTTGATGCTCTCTCCTGTGTTGGTAGCTTGACATTGTTGTGAAATCTTGACACGTAATCATCAAGTTTCCCATAGGGAATATTCTCCCGCAGAGTCCCATTGTACTCTCTGGCATGTGAGAATTTATGCAATTTTGACTTGGGATTTGACGGAGGTCAAAACTCGATTTATTCTTATTCTCTTCTTTGATGATGAATCGGTGGGCTAGATCGAGCATTACTCGCCCTTCCGGAAATAGCTGGGCCCAAATCAAATTCTAAACTCATGACTTACGATTACCGTAAATTTAGGATAGCACTATTTTCATCCCTTAAATGACTAAATCCACTCCTATTTACACTAAAAAAGGCAATTTGCCCCAAATCTTTCCATTACAATTTAAAGTGGTGACCCAGCTCTTCATCACTGTAAGTCTTCACCGTCGTGCTTTACAGCATCATCGCAAGTACACTTGCTATCGAACAAAGTCTTAACGGTGTCCCCTACACCGCAATCTGCTCCTCCTCGCAAGCCACCGTTATGTTCTTTTCCCTACATTGTCAGTCATCGAGCCACATCAACAAGCTACTGCAGTTGAGCGACAATCCTGCACCACGAGTCCTCTACCTAGCCGTTGAGAAAGAGAGATGTTCATAACAAAACAAGCTATTGGATGCTACAACAGCAACATGCTCTCTGATAAAAAAAAAGTCTCACTCTCTAGGGTTAAAGCTAGCTTTTATTTTGCTAGAATTTGATTCGACGATAAAATTGTAAAAGTTTTCCTAATGTAGGCTATATTAATTGATATTATAATTTACCATTTTATGATGTTGGACTAAGATGAGATAGAAAATTTCTTAATTAATCTAATATGGGATTGGTTATGTGGGCCAAGTTGAACCCGGTCCATAATGAGAGAGTTTAATTGGAAACTTTATAAATAGTGTTCAAGTCTCTCCTCTAATCCCAACACACATGTATCCTAACAAAGGTGAGGGGTCATCTCATTTAAGTCAGTGATACATAGGGTTATAAAGGAAAAGTTCTTGAGTTTGGATCATTACCATTCTACATTACGAACAATGGTCCAAATCAAGTGCGTTAAATCTCTTTACTTATTTATATGTGTTCTTGATTCTAACTATGGAGATCTTGGGATTGCGTTTTTACGTCTTACATGTGGTATCAGAGTCTCCATTGATTAGAACAAAAATGTATAGTTTTTGCCCTTTTTCGTGATTTTTTGTGCAGCAAAAAAAATTAATTTTAATTATATAAATGGAAAGAGCTCGTCGAGACGAGCAAAATCGTGGGTGGCACATCGTCGGGGGAGGGCGCATGCACTTCCACATGTGTTCACGATCCCTCATGCACGGCGAAGGCTGGCGCGTGTAACACACGCACTAAGGCTGACATCCGAGCGATGTTAGCGATCCTAACCCGACCCGACCTAATCTGTTGACTTGGCTTGATTGATTGTTGACTTGACCCAATTGACCCGACCTGGCTCCAACTTGTTAACTTGTTCGACCTAGTTCTTTGTTGACCAAACTGGTCAACTAGTTGGACCAAACATTGATCGACCGAACCAATCGTTGACCGGTCTAATTCGGTGTTGATTGGTCGAATTGGTTAGCTACCAGTTCATACCAGTCTAGTCTGGCCTGCGTCTCTTCACATGTTGCGTACTCCAGACGCACATACGGGCACGTCCGAGCTTCGATTGGGGCACTCTTGGAGTTTATGTGCTCGTATAAAGATTCTCTACACCTATGATATATTTTTTTTTCATTTTTGATAATTTTATAGATGTGAATATATACATAACCTTAAATAAAAGTGTTTTTTGGGGTATTTTTAGTGTATTTTGCATATTTTTCTGTATTTTATATGATTTTAGAAATACAGGTGCAAGCTTACATGTATATATCATCACCTAGATATTGTGTAGAGTGTGATTCATTGATAATTTGTATATATGTATGTATGTATGTATGTATGTATGTATGTATGTATGTATAAATATATATATAATTTAACTTGTATTAATGAATAAAAAAATATAACTGGCACGATCTGTGATTTTAGTGATAAATTACCCTTGTTACTAAAGTTAAAATCACATTTATATGATTTATGTGAGAAGTAAAGTTTATATCCCCAGTACGAGAGAGTTTCGAGTATTCAATTGAATTATAACCATACTTAATTGGGTTTGAGAAATATTTGTATCGTATAATGATGTGATGTCTTCTATTGCAATGTGTGGTCATACTCCCAAATGAGGTGATTGTGTATTAGTTCATGGAGGGATACATGACAGTATGGTAGAAGAGTGATTGATCCTAGTAGTCTATACATCTAAAGGTGATGAATTCACGAAAGTTGGAATATATTTTCATGGTTGTTGTCATATGTGGCTTATACAACTACATATCATGTATTATGTTATTATGTGATGATGCATGTAACTCTTTGGATATGTACCTGCACATTTTCAAATTATATAGTGCTCACATTATGTTAATTATATATTACTTGTTTTTCAATTACCTTATCTATAGTCAATAACTCCATAACTATTGACATTCTTACTAGTTCAAACTTTAAGTAGTGAAAAGATGATTTTTGTTTAGGAAAAGAACAATCAGATTTGTTTGTTATCCATGAAACATTCCATTCAGGAATACTTAAAAAATGGTTTATCAACTAACTGCACTGTTAAAGAATTATAGAAGTCTTGGTGGCTTGCAATTATGTCGTGTCTAATGTCGAGATTAGGACACATTTGCAAGGACTCTTCAATATAAGGTATGATGGTTCTGATGAGGTTAAAGATTGCGTTCTAAGGATAGTAGATTTGAAGTATAAAAATCATACTTATAAAGAAACTCATGAAACCACCGGTCATTTTGACAATCTGAGTCTTAAGAAAGCATCCTTCAAGAGATGGCGACCGTTGCTTCTTTTTAAGAAAAAAATGTCACATAAAGATAGACTATAGTAAATATATAAATATTTGGTTATCAAAGCGTGATTTTTTGGTGTAATGATTTTTTTAGCATTGTTTATAAATCAAATACTTATCAGAAGCGCCGTCCAGTTTTTGGTGGCTAGAGAGTGATGCAACAAAATTGTTGTGTTTACCATATGAGGATTCATAAATCTAAGGAAGCCAAATTAGAATAAATGATAACTCACCATGGGAAATAACAATAAAGTTGACATTGGAGTTATTATTTTAATTCTAGATTCTGTTTTTATCTAATATTAAGAAACATATTTTATGTACTTTCCTTAACACAAAACTTTCGAGTCTCGCCAGATCCGGCGAGGCTCGAGCCTCGCTAGTCGTCGGCGAGGCCGAGCCTCGTTGGATCTGGGGAGACTCTAGCTCGCCGGCGTCGTGCAGGGCTACATCCAATTTAAACATGTGTGGCTATTCTTTGAGAATAAAAAAAATTATTTTTATATTCACTAATTCAAATAATGTTTAAACACTTCACTAACTTGGGTTTTTTTTTTTTTTTTTTTTTTCTCTTATGTAGGTTAGTAGCTTGGAGATTAATTTTAATTTTGTTAAAATAACAATGTTTTGTGATTATAAACTGCTATGTATGTTTTAATGTTTTAGCACTACACGTGGCACACACAACCCGGCCGCCGGACTTGGGCCGCCATAGGATATTTAGGATAATGTTAAGAAAGATACCGCCTTAAACGCGAGATTGCGATGTAGAGGTTGCCTTTCTTTTCCCCGAATTTCTTTAGGTAGAGTCGAGATTAAGAGGGTATGATGCCAACGTGAGACTACGATGGACAGACATCCTCTTAATTTCCCTAAACCTTCTCAGTTAGACATCAAGCTGCACGTATCATGTGCATGTCTTTGTGCTTGCCATTTTCTTTAAAAGCAAAGTGATTTCTTTATCTTTTTTACTCAGTTTTCTTATTGGCTCATGGCAAAATAGGTCGGCCATATATATGCGATGGGAAGAGTCAATATTCAGTTCATTCCTACTCCCAAGGAAGAGCTCCTCAGATGGTGGAATCAATTAGATCAGCTTAGCCAAGAATGTGTCGAAGCAAGGATCGATCATCTCCTCCCATTGCTCCGAATCAATGTCCACTTTAGGGTCATGCAAGCACTACCACATTTCTAGTGTCCTAAAACATCCACCTTTGTATTCAACAAATTTGAACTAACTCTGACTCTCGAAGAATATAGTCTCGCCATAGGAGTGCCCCTTGGAAGGTGATGCGTGATGGGGTGAGTGACTCCAAAACGGAAATTTTTATGAGGGTATTTTTTGTGGTTAAGTGTATGGAGTAGTGTATACGGGAAGAAATGAAAAGGAATAAGAAGATAAAACGATCTCCTCCCAAGGTATAAAGGTCACGCCACCAACCTAAGATGAGGATTGAGATCTATGAAGTTCACCACCAAGGCCTAAAGCTTCCGCCAGCCAAGGATAAAGGACTTCGGGATAGGAGAAGCTCACCACCAAGGCCTAAAGATTTCACCAGCCAAGGATAAAGGGCTTCTTGGCTCACCACCAAGGAGTGATCTACGCTCCAAGGATAAAGAGACCGAAAGGAGCTATCCACTCTCCGAAGGAGTTCACTCAAGCAGAGGAAATCTCACCATTTTCATTGATCAAATTCATATCTCCCATACATTGGATAGTTTTCCCCTGTTTATAGGAGGAGTTTAGCATTAGGAAATATTAAAAACGGACTTTAATGACCTAGGAACTTAAACCTTCAACTCTTGAACAACATAACAATAAAGACACCTAGGAAATTATGAAATGCAATTAGTAGTACGGGAACTTGCATTCTTGAACTTTTAGCTTTCCGTATTCTTGAACCACATTCTTGAACCTTTGGCCTTCCGCATTCTTGAACCGCATTCGTGAACCTTTAGCCTTCCCAAAATTCAAGCTCCTCCCTTGACCAAAAATTAATCCTCCTGAAACTTCATCAATTGGTCATGCAAGCCATCTAAAATGGCCTCCCATTGCTAGTTATCAACGAACCACAAAATATCGATAAGTAATTAACATTATTCATTCAAAATGATCCATCGAAGCACATAATGCCAAATTTCTTTATTGGCTTGGATAAGCATTGATGGTTCTGAGTTGGTCGATGGACCTACGTTGGATGCTCCCGCATCATCCTCCTCGGGTTATTTGAGATTTGTCCTCAAATCTAGAAAGTTTCCATCCTCTAAGTAAGGAGAAAGGTCTCCCACATTGAATGTTGCTGAAACTCCAAATTCTCCAGGAAGGTCTATCTTATAAGCATTGTCACCAATTCGCTCAATAACTTTAAAGGGACCATCCCACATTTGTGTGCCCAGGTTTATATTTTGAGATAAAAGAAAAGGATTGAAGAAATTCTACCCATTTTGCATGTCTCGAATTAAGCTTGCGTTGACTGCTAATAGACTTAAGCGCCTCATGATCAGAATGAAGGACAAATTGCTTTGGCCTCAAATAATGACTCCAATGATCAAAAGCTCGGATAATGGCATAGAACTCTTTGTCCTAAGTTGAATAATTCCTCTTGGAATCGGTTAACTTCTCGCTGAAATATGCCGATGGCTTTTGTGCTTGGACAAGAATAGTGCCAATACCAACTCCGCTTGCATCACACTCAACTTCAAATACTTTATCAAAATCAGGAAGTGCAAGAATAGGGGACTCACAAAGTTTTTGCTTGATTACCTCAAAGGTGTTTTGAGCAGCCTTTGTCCATTCAAAAGCACCCTTCTTCATGCATTCAATTATAGGAGCCATGACGGTACTAAAGTTTTTGACAAAACGTCGATAGAAAGAAACAAGGCCATGAAAACTTCTTACATCAGAAATGGACTTCAGAACCGGCCAAGTCTTCATAGCCTCCACCTTGGCTTGATCAACAGAGATTCCATCTTTGGAAACCACATAACAAAGAAACACAATGCTTGGAGAGAAGAACTCACATTTGTCCATTCTAGCATATAGTTTTCGTTCTCTCAAGACATCAAAGACCTGTTTTAAATGAGAGATATGCTCCTCCTCATTCCTACTAACAAGAATATCGTCAAAATAAACAACGACAAATTGACCAATAAAGGAACGAAGAACCTCGTTCATAAGTCTTATGAAGGTACTCGGAGCATTAGATAATCCAAATGGCATAACCAACCACTCATAAAGGCCTCCCTTGGTCTTGAAAGCTGTCTTCCATTCATCACCTTCTCGCATTCTGTCAAGTTGAGATCGCAAGACTATAAATTCTCTTTTGATTCATAGTGGAATCTAGCTAAAAGGTTGTCAGCATGGGAGAGTGGATGTAGGCTTGATCTAAGCCAAACCACTATAAATTCTGTGTTCATATTCTCTTCCCTGAACTTCTTTATTTTGTTCATAGTCCTATTTAACTACTAAAGTCTAAACTTGCTAAAAATCTATTGTTCTTCAGACTCAGTTTCAAAAGTAAAATATTTTCTTTGTTTTTTGCGAAAAATTGTTTTTACACCTATTCATCCCCTCTAAGTGTTCATACTAACACTAACAATTGGTATCAGAGTGTGTGTGCTTAATTTTTGAAGTGTTTTACTTCTAAGCTAAAGATCTTCTATAGCTAGTATTTTGGCTTCGGGTTTGGTTGAAGGTCAGAGCAACACTAGACCTCCTTACTTCTATGGAAATGATTATAATGTCTGGAAGAACAAAATGAAGGCATTTCTCAGATCCAGAGATCTTCTGCAGTGGGATGTCGTAGAAAAAAGGATCAACCCTAAAGCTGCATTAGCTTCAGACCGAGGAAAAGAAGTCATTGATGTTGAGGAAGCAACACAAGCTGAATTTACCAAGAGATAAGCTCTTGATGCGAAAGCAATCTACTCTTTATACCTTATCTCCAATTGAGCATAACCGAATTTCTTCTTGTGAAACAACAAAAGAAGTTTAGAACATATTACATATTACCTATGAAGAAACTGACCGTGTGGTGGAAACCAAAATAAACATTTTGTTCGGACAGTATTGATATGTTCAGTCGTTTCACAGAGATTGTAAATGGCCTGGCTTATCAAGGTCAACCAATCTCAGGACCAATGAAAGTTAACAAGCTGCTGTGTGGGCTTTCGAAAGACTGGAATCATGTGAAGACTTTAATTAGAGAGACCCAGAGGATCATGCCTCTATAAGTTGATGAACTGAAAGGCACGCTTCAGTCATACGAAGTGGAACAAAGAAATGATGAAGAAAATCCTAAAGGTAATAAGTCAATTGCTTTAAAGGCTAACGTTGACTCTGATGATACAGACTTACATGATGATATGAACGACAAAGAGCTGGCACTCATGATCAAGAAATTCAGAACGCTGAATAGAAAGGGAGAAGATTCAATTGGAAGAAACAAAGCACACAAAATTTCCAGAAGAGACTAATTGAGGACAATGAAACCGGTAAAGATGTGATATGCTTCGAATGTAAAAAAAACGGGCATATCAGACCTAACCGTCCTCTGTTGAAGAAGAAGAAAGGAAAAACTGAAAAGTACAAAAAGACACTCAAAGCTAAAACTTGGAGTGACATCAAGTGTGAGGAAAGTGAAGAAGAATATGTCAACATATGTCTAATGGCTCATTCCGACTCAGACTCAAAATCATAAATAGATTAGGATTCAGACTCAAACAAAGAAATTGAGGTTAGTGATTTAAAAATTCCTGTCAAAGTCTCTAAATACATAGATGAACTTTGTCTTAGTCTCAAATCCTCTCTTAAAAGGATTTCTGAACTAAAAAGGGAGAATTCCAAGCTCAGGCAATAGGAAGTTTCTTGGAAAGAAAAATTTGAAAGTCTGAAAACAAGTTTTGATATCTTGAAAGAAAAGTCTGATTCTCTTTGAAAGGAAAATACTTTTTTGAAAAGTGATATCTCAAATATAACAAAAAAAAAAATTCAAAAGGATCCGAGAAACTGGAGAAATATCTTTCAGTTCAAATACCCTACTTTAACAAATCTAGTTTGGGTATGGCTTTAGAAATTGTTTCTTTAATTGATTTTCCCAAAGTAAAAGAAAAATCAAACAAAGACTTGCAAAGGCATTTTACAAAAATCATTTTCAAATATATTTTGTAAAACCTGTTGGCCGAAGTGCACTCAGATGTTCAAAGTGTAACAGCTTAGAACATTTCAAGAAAGAATGTCCCAAGGTTTGGAGACCCGTTAAAAAGGATTGAGCTAAGATTGTTTTTAATACTAACCCTCCTAGACCCAAGAAAATCTGGGTACTAAAGAAATTTTCAATTTTCTTATGATTATAGCTCACTATCAAAAGGAAGATCAAATGGTATTTGGATAGTAGCTGTTCGAGGCATATAACAGGAGACTCAAGCTACTTTATAAAGCTTGTGAAACTAAATGGAGGAAAAATATCTTTTGGAGGAAACAACAAAAGAGAGATTGTAAGATATGGAACTGTGAAGATTGGAAGCCTAACAATCAACAATGTTTCCTTGGTGAAAGGATTGAATTACAATTTGCTGAGCAAAAGTTAGCTTTGCGATACTGGTTTTAGTATAAACTTCTAGGAAGGCATTTGTTCTGGAAGGAGTCAAGACTTCTCTCAGTCTTTCACTAGGCGAAGACATGGCAACATTTACCTTTTGGATATAAACCGAGAAAGTTCTCATTGTCTTATTTCCATTCAAGATGAAGCGAGTCTCTAGCATCGTTAGCTTGGTCATGTTAACTTGAAGCAAATTGCCAAGATTTCTTCTAAGAAGCTTGTTCGAGAACTTCCAAATTTGGCTTACCAGAAGAATGAGTTGTTTACTCCCTGTGTTCTAGGAAAACAGGTTAGAAGTTCCTTGAAACCTGTGAATCAAGCCTCTACCAATCGACCTCTGCAACTTCTTCATATGGACCTTTTTGGTCCAACCATAACTCAAAGTATTGGTGGAAAGAAGTACTGTCTAGTAATCGTGGATGATTACTCTTCCTTCACTTGGGTTTACTTTTTGGCAAGTAAGTCTGAAACTTTCTTCTATTTCTTACAGTTTGCCAAAAAGGTTTCAAATTAAAAGGATTATGCTATTTTAAGCATACGAACTGACCATGGAGGTGAGTTTGACAATCGGGACTTTGCTAAGTTCTGTGATGAATTTGGTTTTCAGCATGTTTTCTCTTCTCCAAACACTCCAGAACAAAATGGGGTTGTGGAAAGGAAAAATAGATCCTTATAGGAGATGGCTGGAACTCTCTCAATAGAGAGCAAGATATCCTCTCGATTTTGGGCAGAAGCAGTTTCTACAGCTTGCTATATTATCAACAAAGTATTTTTGAGATCTATCCTAGAGAAAACTCCTTATGAAGTGTATAAAGGAAATAAATCGAATGTTTCTTACTTTCATGCCTTTGGCTACAAATGTTTTTAACAAGATGAGAAAGGGGATAGAAATTTCCTTGCCCGCACTTGCATCAATCTTTAGGTGTCTTTATTGCATATGAACACTCATGATAATTTAGTGCCCTAGAATGACGAGGAGCAATTCTTTTGTGCTCTATGCACTTGTATTCGTTATACAACTCAATTGAGTCTGTAATTTCATCCTCACATTGAGGTAAAGCAAGAGTTACTGCCATTCAAGTAGCATGATCTGGAGCGCCAATTGACGATGAAGACTCAAGAGTCTAATAGCAGTGTTTTGTTTGAACTTGCCTTGGCCAGTTTTTCAAAATACAAGAAGAAAGACCGATGACAATGCCAAGGCAATCACCTACTCTCACCATTTTACACATGAGCCAAGACTATGTTGCGTCCCGTTTTAAAAGTCTCTTCAGACTATGACACTTCAATTAACGTAGGATTTCATATGTTTATAAACATCACTCGAAGAAGTACAAGTAAAGATTATTCTATCTCATTTTGCAGGGTTCTTGACTAACATAGCCAATATAATGACAAACGAGTTTCATTGAGGGATTGAGTCCAAAATCCTTATAGAAAAAATATAACACAAATGTCAAAGATTTGTCCAAACAGGAGTTAGAAGAGGGGTTTGAATTTCATCTAATGTCCAGATTTTGATCTAGTTTTTTTAAAAAAAAGGAAAGTGGTCCAAACGATAAGCGATTTGCGTGAAATCAATGGCATTGGAGATTTCTAAGTGTGCCTTACAATTACCTAGAAAGGCTCGACTCCAAAATACGTTAATTTGGCACCCCAAAAAAACAAAACATAAGCATGCATTAGAAAACCTCAAAATCATTCAAATAATGCACAAACGGCATGAAGAAATGACATGGGACTTAGGATTGGATGCGACGGAAAATTTGGATAATAATCTAATCCTAAATTGACATACAAAAATGTCATACAATTTAAATGACATTACAAAATAATTCAAGATTCCGAATGATATGCTTGAGAATCTTAAACGTGATGAACATTTTTGTGACACAAATTGAACGTGCAAGAGGATGCTCAATTGACATGACCTAAACATCTATGCAAATCTTGCACCATGTGGATCAATTGTCAAGAAGGCATAATGGCAAGATTTGGTCTCTAGCTGACTCAAACAAGAAGACAAGGTAAATATATGGTAAGGTTTCGTTTCAACATTAATTGTGGCACCCCCAAACCTAGTAAGGTCGCCACAGATACCAAACGCTCTACCTATTGCAATACTGGTTACTTGTCTTTGAAGAATGGGAGTTGTATAGAAGGGCCGAGGTTCAAAGGCCAAAATTTTTTGTTTTTTGAAAGGAGTTTAACGCAACTGATAGCGAAAATTACAGGCGAGTCTCACCATCCCTCCACTCTCTTAGCAATGATACAATGCACACCAACTACACATAAGGCCGAACCACTTTTATTTACATTTTTCAGGATGGACATCTTGGGTCGGTATAAACAAAAAGGAAATCAAGACTTTTCACTATGCTTGGCTACATCCCAAAAGAGATCATCGACCCCCATATCGAACATGTAAAAACCTTCCATCTACAAGTGTCGGCTCCCTCTCCAAAAAGTGTCATGTCCCTCTCCTCCCGCGGGCCATCACACCCAGCTAGGTGCATCGGGCAGTGGCGGCGGTAACATCCCTAGCATCACCCTGTCGTGTCGGACATGGACGGACAGGAACTCCTGGATGACGGGGCCCCTAGCCAGGCCCACATCATACATCACCAGCACCCGAACTCGCAAAAACACCAACCCAGGGATGGTGACGCAAATGTGCTCCATGCACTCAACCTCCACATCCGAGGGAATGCCGTAAAAAGTGCAACCACTCAGCAAGCATAACATCCATTACACTACTCAATGCATCAAACAGAGCAATCATGGCAACATTGAGTACATATAGTTTATACATATCAATCATGTCTCACCTTTCAGTCATGCATGTTACATCAAGGCAGCCATGTATAAGTCACCATATCATGTGCATAAACCACCAATGCTAAGTACATAGATCATGTAGCCATGCATTCATGTCATCATACTATGTGCACACATTACCATGCACTTTTACATGTTGCATCATGCAGTCATGCATACATGGAACCCTACCATGTGCACATATCATCATGCACTTTACATGTTGCATCATGCAGTCAGGCATACATGGAACCCTACCATGTGCACATACGATCATGCACTAATACATGTTACATCATGAAGTCCCGGGGCATCCCGACACTCTCGGGGCATCGTTGGCTCACACCTCTGACGGTATCCATATTCTCATACATCTCTTTTCCAATTTCACATTTGAAATAACAATACAATTGGTTTAAATCACTCTTTCGAAATCATGTAATATGCATTGGGAAAATGTCATTTGATGCAATGGTTTAAATGAAATCTTTCTTTGAGTTCATGAAAATTCATCATTTCTTTAATGTCATATGAAATGCATGAATGTCATCACACCATTGCATGAGTAATAATCCAAAGTATCATGATTCACACAATAATTTTATACAGATCACGCATCACAGCATAGTATAGGCCATGCATTCCAACATCATCAAGTCCGACATATACAGATTGCACAATTTTCAAAACACATTCGATTAAATATGCAAATGACCTTAAAAAATCACGAAATTTGACTATGTTGTATTCAAGGCATAGACTAAGATATCTCATGCAGAACATTTTTCCAAAAGAGGTTTGTACAGAATAGTATAGGCCATGCATTCTATCAAAGGTAGTTACCGAAATCTCCAGATTTAGTCTCTTCGAAAAAATAGGAATTTCACCCACTTGTAGTTGTTCGTTTTGTCCCAAATTTGAGTATGTTATATTTGAAGGACCCCTTAACAACTTTCATTAAGGGATCAAGGTGAGATTTTCAACGGAAAGTCACTTTATAGTCCACGAAGTCACTGGAGCTCAGCACAACATTTCCAGATCTAACGTCTTCAAAAGAAAAATCGTTTCACTAGGCTCTACAATTTTCGTGAAGAAGTTGAAGTGAAATTCTCAGTAAAAAGTTACATGAAACACACAAAATCATCAAGAGGTCAACAAAACAGCTTTAAGATGTTATCTACAAGTTTCATGCAGAAGTTGAAGCGAAAATCCGACTCAAACACTGCATGCAAGCAGCTACAACAATCTGGGTCAGGTTGTTTACTCGAGAACAGTTTATACTTTCCAAAACAACACCCTTAAAACTTCGGTTTTTCCCCCCTAGATTGAGCAACGGCGAGCACACGGCGGGACACGGCGGCGACGGACTCCTCCTCTTTCTTCTTCCTCGCACGCGGCCTGTTCTCCTCCCTTCTCCCTCTCTCGAAAACTCTCTCCCTCTCACTCTCACGGACGACTACCCTCCCCCCTTTTCTTTCTCTAATTTTTTTCTTTCCTCCCTACAATGATTAGCTTGTAATCATTTCTAAGCATGCAAAGGAACACTTGGTAAACCTCCTAAGCCACTTGTAAAATGGCATGCAAAAGAAAAAGGGGCCTCTCATGGGCTGACCCCCTTCCCCCTCCATCCGTTTCCCTTGGTCGACAGCCCCATTGGGCCTTGTGGGCCGGTCGAGAAAAGGGGTGAGGCAATGGGCTAGTTTGGGCTTTCAATTGTCCAGCCCATTCTCATCCTATTAATTTACCTAATCCTTAATTTTTATAAATACCTAATTGGAATCTATAATTCACCAAAACTTTGTGACCTATTTAAATAAATTCCAATCCATAATCCACTCTGCCAGGAATTCTAGGATGCCACATTAATTCCATCGAACGGGTATGATTTCAGCCATCTCAAGACATGAAAAAAATCCCACAAAAAATCCCACATATAGAACATGCAATGAGGAACATTTCTTGTTAAGAGTTCAAAACCTAAATGTAATCACTTGAGTTATAGAAAAAATGGCAAAACAGAGGTGCATGAATTTGCAAATCATGCATCACTTTGACATACAAAACTTTTGAAGACAAAAAAAAAAAAAAAAAAAAAAAACTCATTTATGGACAATTCAAAACAAATTGTGCATGGCAAACTACCCTATGTTCGAATTTAGGCAATTTTGACCTAGTTAAACATATCCAAAAATTCCAAAAAAATTACAGGATATTCTCACAATTATGAGCAACTTTGATGAGGAAAGTTCATCTAGAAATCAACTTTGAGATCAATATAAAATGACAAAGTCGGAAATCAACTTAGAGCAAACTGACCTAGGCTCAGATCCGAGAGGTTTTGACCTAAATAATCATATCCAAATATTCCAAAAAGAAGAAGAAAAAACATAGACCACACACCAACAAACAACTTTCATTAAGGAAAGTTCCTCTAGGAATGAACACAGAAAGTTGCACAAAAATAGAGAAATAAAAAGCGGAATAGGAACAAAATTGAAAACTAACCTAAACTGTTACAGAATCACTCATCTTTGCAGGTGCTTCTGAAAGGTCAAACATCGCTTGATTGGGGAGTGCAACCTATCGATTCGCAGCTTGTGTCGTGTATTATCGACGTTTAGGTGGACTCAAACTCCAATGAGGTCGTTTCGGACCTCATTTTGGCCAAAAGAACAAACCAGTCCAAGTATACGAAAATACAAGTTTTAGCCAAAATCAAGTCAATCATTCATGATCAATGAAGAACACTCAACCACAACAAATCAGCATTCAAATGCAATGATCTAACATCTAAACATAGCATATTAACCTAAAATTGAATCCTAGACCCAACCGGTTAATCCAGTCTCACTTCACAAGATTCGAGATCAAGATTTTGATCGCAATCAATCGAATCAAATCACAGGAACACGTTCAATCCTCTACGAACCGGTTGGAACACCGGCATGGATCACAAATAAAACCGATCCAATCATGAACCGATTCCTCAAGTACTAGGGAAAGCAAAGATTTCGGAGTTCCTCCGATGTCCAACCTCCTTGATCTCGGCCACGCCTTGGCTGAATATGCCTCAAAACAAGATCAGCTTAGAGTCGGTGGTTGAGAACACATCGCCGGCCACCGATCTACTAAAAGGCATAACCGGTCCAACAATGGACCGGTTTGGCGATGGTTCGAGCTTTCCTTGATCGGAACCAAATTAGCTCTCAAACACTTGAAGAAGGCTGAGCAAGGACAGACAATTTCTAATGAGGATGGACCATTGCCAGAGGGGGCTAAACTGGTGATCATCTAATCGCTAGAAAGAGGTCGGGTTGATCCGTATTAGAGAGAGACAGATTTGGGCAGGAAGAAAACCAGAGAAGAGAAAAACCCAAACCAAAATCGAGAATTGTGTCGAAATATTCAATTAGGGGTTAATTTGCAATTTGATGACATTCGAGAATCAATTTGTAAAATTTCGAGAAATTGAAGGCGTGGAAGTGAAATTAACATAGGGGTGAGTTCAATTACCGGGTAGAATTGGGAACCAAAGAACCGCCCTGGAGGGTCCGGTTCGAACGGGACCGGTTCCGGTTCCTGGTTCCTTTATTCTGTGAACTGGAATTTCCTTTTCGGGTTCCGGTTCTAAGTGGAACCGAAACCAGAACCGCCCCCCGGAACCAGTTATGGAAGCTGTTATGGAACCGATTAGACGTTAGACTTGGGCTCCAAACCAAAAGCCCCAAATATCTTGACACTTGCCCTCAACGCCCCCGCGGGATGCTGCTCACCCATGATGCCGCCGCCGGACACCGCTCGCCCTCCCCAAATGCCATTGGACGCCAGTCGCTGACGCTACTCGCCCTAACCCTCATGTCTCTTGCCAATCGACGCCAGTCAGAGTCTCTCCCGTTCTCTACCTCTGCATCTCGGCGATGCCGCTTGCCCTCGATGCTGCCGCTGGACGTTGCTCGCCCTAACCCTCACCACTCGATGCCAATCAGACTCTTATTAGTTGTCTGCTTCTACTCGTCGCCGACGCCGCTCGCCCTCGACGTCGCCGCAGCCAAACGCCGCTCGTTGACCTAGCCTCGTTTGAATATTCTCCGCTAGTCGTATGTTTGCTTGTGAACAAGTGTAAGAGCTTTCGATCACCAGCTCGTATGCTCGTTGCAGTCCCGGTGTAGGTTAAAAAATCCAGCTAACCTCTTCTCTTTGTGCTGCCCTATTTCACTCGAAGTCTAGGTTGAAGCTCGATTTCTTCAGATTTGAGGACTATCAAGGAGGAGACGGCAACTGATAACCTGGTTCAGAGGAATATCAAGGAAGAGACGACAACTGATAACCTGGTTCATAGGACTATCAGGGAAGAGACGGCTAATTGCACCGTCATAAGCGGTTCTCACCGGATTCTGACTGTCATGAGTATTCATTTTTAGGTCCTTAAAAGTAGCACTACCAATTGTGTTCACAGAAATTTGAAAATTATGAGTATTCATTGTTCCCCTCTAGTCTCTTATAAGATATGTTTGAAGGAGTCGCATTCTTTCCATGTGGGCATTTGAATAGTGTCATTATGAACAGTTTATTTTGGACAAGCTACGCGTTCAAGTATTGTACAAGTATTCTAATTTCATGGTTAGCTCAGCTTTGAGGTTTGTGTCCAACAACTTTTAGTGGTCTTGGCTTTTCTTTGTCTTGTTTTGAATGCTAAATCTGATGAATTCTGGGTTTCCCCTTGCACTTCTTTTGACTTGGCTAGTGTTTTCAGTGTAGCCTTGAAAATTTACATGTGAATCGAAACTGTTTGCTAAAGGCAGTTTCTTGCATAGTGCCAGCTAATCAACCATTTTATGGCCCTGGAGAACTTTAATCTGTTACCACAAATTGCGAATTACTGGGAGTGCTGTGTGGACTGTTGGCTAGAATAGTCATTGCTAAAAATTGATTTTAAACCGTTTGCTGTGAATTATTGTTGTTCAAACCATTTCATTTTCTATGGACTGTTTGCATTGACAGGTTCATTCACGATATTGTATCTGTATACAATGGTATGGCTAGATATAGTTGTGACCTGTATCTCATGCAGGTGTAAAAAGATTCGTAATAATGTCCGCAGTTGACTTTGGTGTAATGAATTATTTACTCTAGGGATATTATGAGGGAAAGGTTATTGTCTATAAAATTTACATCTTGTCAAGTGTACAGAATTTGGTAGTTAAAGCTTCAATTATTGGGAGGCCTTATTTATTATCCATAAATTGCTCTAATGCTTTTTGATGAAGCTTTTTTCCAGTGCAAGTTTAGTCAGATATAACTAAATGCTTTCTGAGTGCAATGCCAAATCTATAAGCTGGATTCAAATCAGCTTGAAGAATAATGAGCACTATGTTACATTTCGATCTTACTGATTTGTCTTTCATTTATTTTGGCTACAGAGAGCTGCTGAAACAGAGATGCTGAAATGCCGTGTTCGGAATCTGCACACTAAAAGGGCTAGTGATTTACAAAAGTGCCATGCAACCTATACCTAGATGGATTTGTATAGAATTGGGGTCAATAACTCTTGAGCGATTATCTTATTGTTGGATTAAGAATGAGTGCTTATGCAAGGCCTATGGTTTTTAAGTGCATGAAGGGTAGAAGTCTTGCAAGACCGACTGTTGATGATGGATGTTGTCGCGCTGTTCTACTATTGTGCGGCTCGCAGGTATCAACCTAGACGTTTCTGAACAGTGCTTGATGATGCATGTTGTTGCTCTGTTCTAATCCTTTGAACCTAACTTTCAATTGTTGGAAGCTAGAACCGACCCTGGAACTTGTGACATAGGTTCCAGGTTCCAGACGGAACCAAATCATAACTGATGAATGCTCACCGCTATTTGAGAGGATCTTGGAATTGGTTGCTAGAGGTTTGGAATCGACTGACAAGGGGCTGAACCGGCTATGCCCGCCGGCAGTCGATCAAACTGGCTAGACCAATTCGCTCCGATTCGATCGGTTTTGGATTAGTTCTTGACCTGGTTGACCAGATTCTAGCTATTTCGCACACTTCGGACCCCTATGACTTCAAAATTTATGCAATTTGGTGTTAAAGGACCAAATTTAAAATAAAATCTATCCTTTTTAAGAAGAAAGTGGCTTATCGAGATTCAATTGAAACTTCATGAATGCAATCTAGGGGTCTTTTATTGACTTAATAGAATGATTATTGCAAAAAACCACGAGTCAAAACCATGGGTGCTTTTAATTGAGCCTAAAAGGCTAAAAAGATCAAATTTGTAATTCAATGGGCAAAATTGCAAATTGATTTAAATTGAGTTTAATTAATGCTGCAATTGCTCCATCTACTGATCAAATTTGTAATTCAAAACCAGGGGTGCTTTTGTCATATTTTTTCTTTTGCTTTATTGTGTCTAAATTGGCCTCCAATTAAAGTGGTTGAACTTATATAAAAAATGAATCTAGGTCCAATATTGAAATTAGATCTAGATTTATGAAACTAAACTATAACCATGAATGGATCAATTTGAATTTATCCAGTTAAACCTTAATTGCTTGACCTTCTTATGCTTGAGAGAGTAAAATTCTTCAAATTGAGAAGTTTTCATGTGAATTTTAAAATCAATTTCGAATTTGGACTTGTCCGTTCGCAAGTCATGAAAGATCGGTTTTGGTCCCCTAATTAGGGCTCAAAACGGGAATTTGTCTTTTGACTCAAAAATTTGCAAAATTGAACACACGAGCGGATTTAAAATAGTCCCTAAACCAAATGTGAAAAAATGAACTATGCTTAATTATCATTAAAGAAAAGAAATTTCATTTCTGGTCGATTTAGAACCTAAAATCAAAAAATTTGGAAAACAAGATTTTTAATTGAATTTTGTGAAATTTTCAACATAAGAGTCAAATTGACATTAAGTGAAATTTTTTTGTGCGTTTTTTTTTTTTTTTTTTCAATTTTTCGTCAAAGGTCTCAGCTAAAAAGTTTTGAATTCTTGAGAAGTTGATTTGACAAAAGTGAAATTAAGGCTAAATGATATCTTTTTGGGTAAAAGTCAACCTGAAAGTCAACCGTTTGATTTTTCAGGTTTTTCTTGAAAATGAACTAGAAATTGCTTAAAACAACAATGCAAAAAAAAAAAAAAAATGAAAAACGAAATTTGTGGCTGAGAAATGGGGCTTTGTTGCATTTAGAAACCCAAGTCTCGATTTTTTTAACTGTTAATGACACGTCAACTAAAAATTAGATGTCAACACCGATGCCCAAACCAGTCAAGCTTGGACCAGTTCTTGTTATAGGTTTTGAATCGATGGTCTAATCGGTGTTGTGGTTTCCAATTGTGATCTTGGAGCTTCGACTTTGTTCTGGTGAGGACGATCACCTAATTACGTCAAAATCGACAAAATCGCACAAAGTTATAATCTTGGACTTGAATTAGATGAAGCTTGATTAGAATAGCTAACTGGGGCTAGGATTTGCACTTAGGGATTAAATAAATGCTTAGATACATAATCGATAGGTTAGATAATTGATTTGTTGATATTGAATGGATGTTGAAGACGATTTGTTGTTGATTACGTGGCTTTGAATGCAAATTTGTCATTTTCAAATATCTGTGACATGTTTGCTGTTTAGCCTAAAACAAGGCCTTTGTTGATCTTATTTTGACTTGAGATTTTCAAGACTTCGAAAGTGCATTATGAGACTTTCGAATCGATAGGTCACACGCTCTGGAACGGCTAACATTTGACCTTCTATTCTTAGTCAGCCATAGCATTTTGCTTTTTTTCTTGGCTTCAAAAATGGTTTATCAATGAAATTGTCTTCATGAAACTTGTTCTCCATTGTCTTTATAATATCCAATATTTTTTTTCAAGATTTTTTTGACATGTTTCGTAAATCTAATTGTGTTTCTGTCTACCCTGCATTATTCTGAGGTATACTTAGACAAAATTAAGCATATAAATGAGCTTGTTTAACAGTAGGGCCTTTATAAAAAATGAAATACATGCTGTGTGCTTTCTATCAATGCATGATTTCATCACCATTCGATATATCAATTGCATGTGCAAACACATATAGGTGCTGCTACAGTTAGGATGGTTAGTAATGTGCATTTGTCTTGTCATCAGCCATATGATCACAATTAGGTTTTGAGCTGTTAATAGAAAATATTTGCGATCATTCATTCTATATGTCAAGTTTTGGTTTGGATTTTTGCACATTTTGAAGTAACCGAATTTAAGCATGCTTTCAGATCTTGATATAGGATTAAAGGCTTTTCATGTGCATGATTTCACACGCTTGTATGGGTCTCTTAGTTAGTAACTTTTTAACTTTTGATCTAAGTATTGCAAGCTTTGTTTATAGATGTTATTCGCCATAATTGAATGCCATTTCATATGTGAAAATCATCCCACAATTGTGCTAATTACACTTAGAAACTTTCAAATATTATAAGTCTTAGATCATCTTGTATTGACATTGAATTGTTTGACATTTTAACATACTAACTTAGGGTTGGATGGTTACCCAAATCACTTGTCACATCCAATTCTAGGTTGTGTGTGATTTTGATGCCATTTGTGTATTGCATGAATGATTTTAGACTTAATAAAGCATGGTTATGTTTTGGTTTTTAATAGTTGACACAAACTTTTTTGAATAGTTGACCACCCACACTAGGAAGTTGTACAAACCTTGATTTTAGTTACATAGCCTAGATATTTCTTAGTCTAAAAGCGAACCATATTTAAAATGTTTGCAATGCCTATGAGTACATTTATGTGAGCCCCAAGTTATCATTGACAATTAAATACATTCCATTGACCTCATGATTGGACCCATGCCTGACCCACCGAGGGTTCCCACTTGGTTGGTTTGAGGCCCAAATTTAGTTGATTTTGAACCTTGCTTCATTTGATTGAAGTCTCTCCAGCTTGGATAGCATCAATCAAAACTTGAGATGCATTATTGTCTTTTTCTATTGTATGTACCTACTTATAGTTTTTAAGCTGGGTTTAGAATAGGATCCCGAAGATGGAAGGATTGCTTAAGAACCAAAACTTGGAAGGTTGATGTCCATTTCAACCATAAACTTGTACTATTCATCCCCGACATATGTCTCGGGTTTCCCTTATTTGTACAAAAACCCGACAAGTTACGGGTTCCTTCCTTTAGTATCCTTTCATTGCATTTCCCTTCTTATCTTTCCTAGGATTGCATGTTAGATTTACCACTTTTCTTGATTCCTTACTTACTGTCTCATACTTTCAATTCGATTGATTGCCTTCTTTTCATTTTTCTTGGAAATAGAATGGCATGAAAATCATTACTCACCATGATCGCCTAGTTTAGGATAAATGATCCTGAAAAGGTAAAAAAGAACTGCAATGACACTCTAGGTAAAAACGATACATTGTTAGATTCCGAAAGGGTGCTAACAAAAATATTAGCATATCTAGTTTTGTAGGAATTAAAGGATTATTCCCAAATCTCAATTGGCTTCTCTAGCTGACCCCCAAAAACGAGACTAGTAGCAACTCTCATCTTATTTTTAGAAAATCTAAAACAACCAGATTGTATAAATAAACCCGTCATGATGGGTATGAACCTTTGGAAAGGGTTTACGGTTGCGATTTAACATACTCAAGATAGTGAAGCCGATAAAGATGAAGTGATGCAATCTTTGGTGGACGTACATCTTGAGAGGCAGCATAATCGTAAAAATACCCTTCAACTCAAATTTTCGTCCTGTTTCCTTTTGACATTAAAACTGTTGATTAAGATGTGTCATGACATTTTCCGCTATCATGCAAGGAATGACCTTGGGAGAGATACGACTATGATGAAGTGAACTCACAAGAGATTCGCTCGGGAGGCTAGGTGATGACACCTCTGTGGATGAGAGTCGTGAGGGAGCTGTCGTGGTCAAGTACCTCTAAATCTAACCTGTCCCCCATCTCTCCCTGAGGGTCGAGCCGTAAATACATCGGGTCACGACACTTAGTACAAGCATAATACAATGACAAGCACAATTTCTCAATAACTGTGTATCTTGTTTCTGCATCGTAAAGCATTCGACTCAAATAATAAAAGCTTATTCTTTTGCCTCATCATTTTCTCTTGCAAGCACGCATCTGATTGTAGTATGGGTGGTCGACAAGTACAGTTTCAACAGCCTACCCACCTTGGGTAGAATCAATCAAAACTTGAGGATTGCTGAGATATTATTTGATTTGGTGAAACGGTTGTTGATGCTTGTCTTCCCATACAAACTCTTGATTCTTAAGCTTCAATAATGGGAAAACACTTCCACCTTTCATGACAAGTTAGCAATAAATCGACGCAAGAAATTTATCTTTCCTAAAATCATTTGAAGTTGCTTTTTGGTAGTTGGTGGCACCAGCTCTAGAGTTGCCCTAAGCTTATTATTATTATTTTTTTATCTATATAAACTTTTTTATTAACTAAGAATCCTAGGAAATCACTAGTTTTAACTCTAAAAGCACATTTCAAGGCATTGATCTTTAATTTATATTTCTGCATCCTAACAAAAACTACTCTAAATAAAGCAAATGAGTTATCTAATTTGATTTGACGATGACATTATCAATAGAAACCTCCTTCAAGTCACCAATCATCTTGTGGAAAATAAAATTCGTCGCCCTTTGGTACATAGCAGTTATGAATATCTTATTATAATCCGAAAACGAGCATATCAGCCATTGAGATCTACTATCCATCTTTGGGCGTTACTACATTTTAAATCCCGGAATCTATATATACCTTGAGCTTCCCATTCTTCTTTTTTACTGGGACAATGTGCAATGGCCATTCAGTGTACCATGTTGTTCTTATAAAGCCTGCAGCGAGTAATCTTTTGATTTCTTCTTGTACTTTTTCCATAACCTCCGATATAAACCGTCTTGGAGATCCGTTATGTGGCCTAAAGCCCTTTTTAATGGTTGGTCGATGCTAAACTATATTTCTACCAAATCCATGCATTTTATGATAATCCCAGTTTTTGTATTTCCTTAACAAGTTTACTAGTCGAACTTTGAATTCATTATCTAGCAAGGGACTGACATAAATGGGGCGTCGATGAATCTTGGCGCCAAAATTAACTTTTTCTATTGGGCCTTGAGCCTCAATCACCTTATCATCATCCTTGATAGCCAATCTTCAAACTCTAAAATTCCCTCAACATCTTCGACATCCTGCATTGCTAGTTCAACCCTATAGGTTGAGTACCTTCTAATGAGGTCTTTTAATAACCTTATCAAATTGCTTTGCTAGTTGATTCTTTGGGACCCACTCAACTATCCCTTTATCGAAACTGTTGAACGCAATACTATTAGGATCTACTAGTGGGGGCTTACCCAAGAAAATATTGTCTTTTGATACACCATGGCACCCCATGGTGAGTTGTGACCAAGCTACCCGTGGCTCATTATTCGCTTCAACATATTCTATCTTATCACCAGTCCAAAATGCCAGCATCTAATGAAGAGTCGATGGTACAGACTGGTTAGCGTGAAGCGAATCTCCTCCAAATAAGAAATTATATGATCTAACAGTATCAACAACACAGAAAGAAGTTTTGGAAGTCTTGAAACCCATAGTTAGATTAGCCATGAAGGAATGTACGGAATCCATTACGAAGTTTTACCTGTACCATATATGAGCTTAATGGTAATCCTAACCTTGATATGGGACTTACCCATTTGCTCGAGTGATTGAGCAACTACTTTTGTGGTTAGTCTTTTGGTTTTCTTCTTCACACCAAATTCTTTGTCTTGACTTTCTTTTGTTTATGGGTTGGCTTTATAGTGGGTTTGACCTTAATAATCCGAACCTCGTCAAGTTGCTTTTGAAGCAGATGGATCTTCTTCTTTTTTGCATCCTCCTCTACTGTGCATGTGTTAAGCTGTCCTTTCGGGCTTGAACCCTCTCAACCTTATACCATTTGCCAGCAGGTGGATCATGGGGTATCTTTAAAGTGCGTTGACGGTGATAATTAGTTATTAGTTTCATATCTTCGTTGTCAAACTTTGCTCCCCACCCAGATGGACTTTCCACTTTGATGCAAGCGCATCCAACATTGGTCCATCGACCAACTCACTCAGAACCATCGATGCTTATCTAAGCCAATAAAGAAATCAGGTATTATGTGCTTCGATGGATCATTTTGAATGAATAATGTTAATTAGTTATCGATATTTTGTGGTATGTCGATAACTAGCAATGGGAGGCCATTTTAGACGTCTTGCACAACCAACTGGTGAAGTTTCAAGAGGATTAATTTCTGGTCAATGCAGGAGCACGATTTTTGAAAGGCTAAAGGTTCAAGAATGCCGAAGGCCAGAGGTTCAAGAATGCGGAAGGCCAAAGGTTTAAGAATGCAAGTTCCCGTACTACTATTTTGCATTTCATAAGTTCCTAGGTGTCTTTATTGTTATGTAGTTCAAGAGTCGAAGGTTTAAGTTCCTAGGTTATTAAAGTCTGTTTTTAATATTTCCTAAGGCTAAAATGATGAGATTTCCTCTGCTTGAGTGAATTCCTTCAGAGAGTGGATAACTCCTTTTGGTCTCTTTATCCTTGGAACATAGATCGCTCCTTGGTGGTGAGCCAAGAAGCCCTTTATCCTTGGCTGGTGGAATCTTTAGGCCTTGGTGGTGAGCTTCACCTATCCTGAAGTCCTTTATCCTTGGCTGGTGGAAGCTTTAGGCCTTGGTGGTGAACTTCGTAGATCTCGATCCTCATCCTCGGTTGGTGGCGTGGCCTTTATACATTGGAAGGCAATCGTTCTATCTTTGCTAATTCCTTTTTGTTTCTTTACCGTATACACTACTCCATACACTTAACCAGAAAATTCCCCTCTAAAAAAATTCCGTTCTAGAATCACTCACCCCATCACGAGTGGTTGGTTATGCCATTCGGATTATCTAATGCTCCGAGTACCTTCATGAGACTTATGAACGAGGTTCTTCGTTCCTTTATTGGGCAATTTGTCGTTGTTTATTTTGACGATATTCTTGTTTATAGTAGGAACGAGGAGGAGTATATCTCTCATTTAAAACAAGTCTATGATGTCTTGAGAGAACGAAAACTATATGCTAAAATGGAGAGAAGAACACAATTCTTCTCTCCAAGCATTGTGTTCTTGGTTATGTGGTTTCCAAAGATGGAATATCTGTTGATCAAGCCAAGGTGGAGGCTATGAAGACTTGGCCGGTTCCGAAGTCCATTTCTGATGTAAGAAGTTTTCATGGCCTTGTTTCTTTCTATCGACGTTTTGTCAAAAACTTCAGTACCGTCATAGCTCCAATAACTGAATGCATGAATAAGGGTGCTTTTGAATGGACAAAGGCTGCTAATAACGCCTTTGAGGTAATCAAGCAGAAACTTTGTGAGTCCCCTATTCTTGCACTTCCTGATTTTGATAAAGTATTTTAAGTTGAGTGTGAGGCAAGCGGAGTTGGTATTGGCGCTGTTCTTGTCCAAGCACAAAAACCATTGGCATATTTCAGCGAGAAGTTAAACGATTCCAAGAGGAATTATTCATCTTATGACAAAGAGTTCTATGCCATTATTCGAGCTCTTGATCATTGGAGTCATTATTTGAGGCCAAAGCAATTTGTCCTTCAGTCTGATCATAAGGCGCTTAAGTTTATTAGCGGCCAACGCAAGCTTAATTCGAGACATGCAAAATGGGTAGAATTTCTTCAATCCTTTTCGTTTGTCTCAAAATATAAACCTGGGCACACAAATGTTGTAGCAGATGCTTTATCGAGAAGATATTCAATTCTTGCTATTCCGGACTCTAGGATTCTTGGATTTCAATCAATGAAAGAACTTTATTCTGAAGATGCGGAGTTCTAATCCATCATCAACAATTGCAAGCGGGGAGTTCAAGGTCCATATTCTTTGCAAGATGGGTTTCTTTTTAAAGGAAATCGATTATGTGTGCCGAAGAGTTCTTTTCACGAATTACTGATTCGAGAGGCACAAGGAGTTCATTTTTTTAACAAAACTCTTGAGGTTCTTCAAGAGAATTCTAATTTGCCAAAGATGAGTGGAGATGTGCATGCTATCATCTCAAGGTGTGCAACTTGTCAAAGATCAAAAAGCCATTTGCATCAAGGTGTGTATACTCCACTTCCAGTACCATTGCAGCCCTGGGAAGATGTTAGCATGGATTTCATTGTGGCTCTACCAAGAACTCAACGAGGAAAAGATGCTATCATGGTGGACGTCGATCGGTTCTCTAAAATGGCTCATTTTGTGCCATTTTACAAGACCAACGATGCATCTCATATTGCTGAATTATATTTCAAAGAGATTATTCGCATTCATGGAGTACCAAAGACCATTGTGTCGGATTGTGATTCCAAGTTCTTAAGCTACTTCTGGAGGACTCTATGTAGAATGCTTGGTATAAGACTCTTATTCAGCACGGCTAATCATCCACAAACTGATGGCCAAACGGAGGTAAGAAATCGTATTCTAACCACTCTTCTTGCGCATGCTGAATTTGCTTACAATCGATCACCGAGTTATACTACCGGTCGATCGCCATTTGAAGTTGTGTATGGAATTAATCCTCTCACACCCATTGATTTGATTCCAATTCCATCTAACTCTCAAGTAATCTTTGATGGCAAGAAAAGAGCTGAATCGGTGATCTTGTATGGCTTCACTTTAGGAAGGAGAGATTTCCATTTCGACGAAAGAACAAGCTCATGCCTAGAGCTGATGGTCCTTTAAAGTTATTGAGCGAATTGGTGACAATGCTTACAAGTAGAGGTGGCAAATGGGTGGGTCGGGTCGGGTATGGGTCGAAAATGGGTCGACCCATATTCGACCCATTTAACCCGTTTTGACCCATATTTTTGTAATGTAAATATAATCACCCATACCCGACCCGACCCATATTGCTAAAACCTACTAATATTCTAAAAAAAAACCGCACTCACTTTAAGTTATATGCTAATTGGATAAAAACCTGAAATTAAATTAAAAAATAGTAAATAAAATAAAATTTGTTAAAAAAACCTATAAATTGAAACATTTATGAAGAATTAGACTATGCACATGCTTCTTTTATTTAAAGTGAGGTCAAATTATTTACTCACAAATGAGTTCATCATCTTGATTAAGATACCTGTTCCAGTAAGGAATTCATCAAACAAAACTTTAATATTGAGATGGCATTGCATAATGCCATGTTGCAGCTACATAAAAACATATTTTTGGGACAAGGGAGAAGGCTAAGCAAAACAAGTGTCATTGTAACAGTTAGACAGCAAATTGACAGCATATGCCTGTAAATAAATAGCATAAGGCCAAACTATCCATGTCAAATCTGTTGAATGCTTTGAGAGTTTGAGCCAAAATACATGCACATATTGAGCTGCAGGAGAAAGTGAGAAGAAGTTATATGTATACGTATGGAATCCACTAACTCTGCAAACTCGTGCAAACGCATTTTAAAACATTGGATATAGTAGGCTGTGCGCACCTCCTTGGCAACAGCCCGAGCTGTCCTCCAGTTATCCCCTGTCACCATTACAGGACTAACACCCATCTTCTTGAGGCCTTCTACAACTACACCCGCTTCCCTTTTCAGCGGATCTGCAACCCCTCAAACACCAATCAAGGCATCACCATATGCAACAAGAATGCCTGTTTTGGCACTTTCTTCAAGCTCTACAACAAAATTGTGCACATGAGTTGGAATGGCAATTCCACTTTCAGCCAATAACTTCCGATTGCCAACCTGTCGAAGTTGCATGTCCAGCAAGCATATTAACATGCTATCGAAAGGCATACTATTGAGTTTTCTTTTTCTTTTTCTTTTTTTCTTTTTTTGGGTCAGAGGCATATTATTGAGTAAAGCAGCAAAACTTTTAGATCTTCATTTCAAGAAACACACCAGCACTCGCTTCCCTTCAATAAAGCACTAAATTCCCCTTCCTGGAAGAGCAGAAAACTCAGTGACAACCTGGAGCCATCCAGAATTCATTGACTCCTTGGAGTTTGCAGCATCATCAGTTTCAGAAGGATCATCGAAGAAGTGGAAATGGCGTGCATGCTCCACAATTGCTTTCCCCAGAGGATGTTCACTGCTAGCCTAGTTGAGATAAGCAACAAAAACAATTAACATGCAATGTTGAAAAAGAAGTCAAGAATATCAGCATAAAAACAAATGTTTTAAACTACAGCCCACATCTTCAGAGAAGGAAAAGCAAGCTGAGTTCTGCAGTTTGAGCTTGGGCACTCGAAAGTCTCTGTTTGAAGTCAGCTTTACCACATGGCTAAACAAGAATCTAAATAAGCTTTATCTTAGTGAAGCAGTTAGGTATCATGTTTGAAGGCAGGGATATGCTTAATATAAAATGCATGCGTAATTTATGCCCAAACCATAATTTATGCATCCATGATTGGTAATATTGTATAGGTGATGGTAATTTTTCAAATGTTTTAGAAAGGCTGCTAATTAGTAGAATCTGTCCTAAAATAAACTCCAAATGTACATGTTCAAGATTTGATCCTCAGACAATCAGTTCAGATTCTCCATATGGTGATGACATCATAAGAACTGATGTATATGGTCCTCCTCTATCTTGGCCATTTCAGTTTTCTAAATGTCTGCATCTGAAATCTCCATTTGAACAAACATACTGCCCTGTATGTGTGCATTACACTCTTTCTCTTTTCTGTTCTCTCTCTCCAGGAGAAATGGGGAGCGAGGACTTGAATAAATGGACAAAGAATACATAGTTACCTCTGCAGAAGCCACCAAATTGAGGAACTGTCCGCGGTCGATCTCATTGAAAACTTTTGCAGTTGTGACGGTGGCTTTCCCCTGTGTAAGTGTGCCTGTTTTATCAAATATTACATACTTAACCTTCTGGGCTCTCTCCAAAGCCTCTCTGTCGTTTATCAACACCCCATTGTTGGCACCAACCCCTGTTGCCACGATCAAAGCAGTAGGTGTTTCCAACCCAAGGGCACAGGGGTCGTCGCAAACCTACTAAACACTATTAACAAGTCTTTCCCTTTCAGAAGCATAGTGTTTTGTCGGCTACCCTCCAGTGACACCAACCCACTGTCGAAGCCATGATGAGGAGAAATTCTCCCCTGCGCCTAACCTACAATGAGCACCAAGCCCAGTTCACCAATTTCACTTCCCATGCCCATAAGAACCCGACCAACCCCAAGTTTCCCTCTTTATCCAAGCAATTCGCAGAAAACAACATGCTGATCCAAAATAGCAAACTGCAAAGGGAAAGGGAGGAAAAAAAGGGGTTACCGACAGGCGGATTCGGGAGGGTGAGATCCGACGATCTTGCTCTTGACGCCTTGAGGCCAAACTGCAGTGGGGTGTCGGCCTGGACACCTCCGATTTCGTGGGTGAGCAGCGGAGGTGGGTGACGAAGCTCGTCGACCTTCGAGGGGAGCGGCGGAGGCGGGCCTCAGAGCCAGAGGCGGGCGGCAGAGGCGACTCGGAGGCTAGCTGTGGCGGCGAGTGGCAGAGGCGGCGAGCGACGGAGGCGAGTGGCGGAGGTGGGTCGAAATGGGTCACCGACGATTGCCGAAGTCACGATTCTCACGAAGAGTCGAAGTCACTGAAGAGTAGAAGTCGGTTCCCTAAAAATTGCGACTCGCTTTACGAAAATGGGTTACAGCGTGTGACCCATTTTCGACCCATATTAGAATTGAACTTAAAATGGGTCATATGCTGGAATGAGCCCATTACATCCTTCATAACCCATTTTGCCACCTCTACTTACAAGATAGACCTTCCTGGAGAATTTGGAGTTTCGGCAACATTCAACGTGGGAGACCTCTCCTTACTTAGAGGATGAAAACTTTCTAGATTTGAGGACAAATCTCAAACAACCTAGGGAGGATGATGCGGGAGCATCCAACGTCGGTCCATCGACCAACTCAGAACCATCGTTGCGTATCCAAGCCAATAAAGAAATTGGGCATTATGTTCTTCGATGGATCATTTTGAATGAATAAAATTAATTACTTGGTGGTATGTCGAAAACTAGCAATGGGAGGCCATTTTAGACGTCTTGCGGGACCAACTGATCAAGTTATAGGATGATTAATTTCTGGTCAATGGAGGAGCACGAATTTTGGGAAGACTAAAGGTTCAAGAATGCGGAAGACCAACGGTTCAAGAATGCAAGTTCCCGTACTATAATTGCATTTCATAAGTTCCTAGGTGTATTTATTGTTATGTAGTTCAAGAGTCACTTTTATTCACATTTTTGCGATGAACAGTCGAGTCGGTACAACCAAAAAGCCGGGATTTTTAACTATACTTCACAAACTCAAAAAGAGATCTCGACCCCTACATCGAACGTGTATACCCCTCCATCTACAAGTGTCTATCCCAAAAGTGTCACGGGCCACGATTGGGAAACGTGCCACCACACCCAACTCGGTTCATCAGGCGCGGCGGCTCACATCCCCAGCATCACCGTCGCGACGGATCGTGGACAAAAGAAATTCCTGGATGACCGGGAGAAGCCATGCCCACATTACATGAAGTAGTGGATGATTACAAATGACCAGGAACAGTAACGCAGATGTGCTCCGCGCACTCGACCTCAACCTCAGACGGTAAGCCGTAAAAGGTATTGCGCACGACCGGTGGTAAAGGCATATTTTCAGTCTAAAATGTTAGTCCGCAAATGGGTGAGTACAACCACTCAGCAGTGAGGATCCATCATACTACACAATGCATCAAGCAAAACAATCAAGATATCATGACAAGTACATATCATTCATACGTTTGAGCATACCTCACCTGACAGCGATGCATATGTCACCATACAACGTGCATATACACCATGCACACTTACATATATATGTATATACCATAAAACAGCCGTGCATATATCACTATGCAACGTGCACATCCCACCATGCACTTGTACATATATCATCAAGCAGCCATGCATATATGCACACATCCATACGCGTGATTCAATTCCAAATTTTTATCTTTCAATTAGATCACAACATTTTTCTTTCTCGGGACCAGTAATTGCATGCCACATTTTATCGCTTGCACCCAACCTGGCATCACAAGGAGTCTCCCGCACACACCTCCTGGCATCTCAAAACTCCCGAGGACATCCGGCATACACCTTTGGGCATTCCAATAGTCCCGGGGCATCCCAATAGTCCCGGGGCATCGTCGGCTCACACCTCCGACGGTATCCTCATTATGATACTTTATTTACACATATGTGTCTCAATATCAACATGGCATATGATGTGATGATAACGAAGGTCTAGTACAGCTTTTGATATTATATGTAATGCTAAATGTCATCACCTATGTAGCAAGATCAATCACTCAAGACATTATATCTCATGGAGCAAATTCTTTGATTTTTATTTTTGAACATGCAGTAAATTCTTGGATAAAACAGAATGCACTCTTTTGGTTAAAACTCTTGAAAAATTTGTAAACAACCTTACTAAATTCTAAAAATTTGTCATATTGTATACAAGATCTAGAGGAAAATATATCATGAAAACATTACACCAAAACAACATCATTCATTTCGGTACAGTCCATGCACCACAGTCTTTAAGATTTCAACATTTCAGTTTGCACAGTGTCGAACTAATTTCAATTAAATACCCAAATGAATTTCAAAAATTCTGAAATTTTAATATGTTATAGAAAATACCAAGAGGTAGATATCTCATGCAGAACACCACACCAAAAGAATCTCACACAAAACAGTACGGTCCACGCATTACAGCTTTGAAAATCCTAACATTTCAATTTGCACAATTTCAGAAACATTTTCAATTAAATACCAAATGAACTGCAAAAATTCTGCAATTTTCATATGTTATAGGCAACACTTAGAGGTAAATATCTCATGAAGAAATCGAAATCCTAATTCATTCTAGATAAATAGATATAGGTGGTTAATACCTCCTGTTCTCGGTATCGCTATTCCAGAATAGTTTCTTTCAAAACAATTTCATTTCACTGACCTACACATGTTTGTTTCTTCTAAATTTTCAGTATGTTGTTCCTCAGAATGTTATCTACAACTTTCCTTCAGGACACAAGATCAGAATTTAACTGGATGATTTTATAAAAATCACAGAATCGTACAAGGTTGAGGTAGCATTATCCAGATCTAGTTTTCTTCAAAGAACAACGATTTAACCTACCTATACAAGTCCTTTACAACTTTCATTCAGAAGTCGAAGTCAGATTTCAACTAAAACATCGCATGCAACTCACTAGAACATCCAAGGTTGGACTGTTTTTCTCAAAAACAAAATACTAGGCTTGAACACAACTCTTATAACTTCGAAATTTCACACTTCATCCACATCCGAGATTCACCATTCAATCACACACAAAACACAGCAAGCAAGGGTAGATCAAGGGACCCCACTTGCCTCTAATTCCAGCAAACAACCGGTGGGGGATGAGGTGGCTCGACGACGGAACACGGCGGATGCATGGTCTCCTCCTCCTTCTCTCTCGCATGAACAAACTGCTCTCTCCTCTCTTCCTCTCTTCCTTTCTTCTTTTCCTTTCTCTCTTTTCTTCTTTCTCTTGCACAACAACTCTCACTCTCTCTCTCTCTCAGTCGATAATCCCCCCTCATTCAATTCGCCTCTCCTCTAATTCTTCCCCTTCATCATTAGCAATCATTAACCTTGCATGCATGACACTTGGTTGCTCCCCTTGAGCAGTTGTTCATCTTGCCATGCAACCGAATGGGCCTCCCTTGGGCCGGGCCTCTCCCCTTCAGTCGACGGTAGCCCTTCCTCCTTTGGGCTTCTTGGGCCGGTCGAATGGTAGGGCTATGGGCTGGCTTGGTCCTTAAATATCCAGCCCACCATCATTCCTAATAATCCACCTGAATTTCCCATCAAATAATTGCCTAATTACACTTATAAAACACATGGCCAAGAATGAAATTTTTCCATCAAATAACTATTCATTGAAAGCTTGGCCTGAAACTTATTGCAGATCATGGGTCAAATGGTTACAACATAACTTGATGGTACTTCCATCACTATCCATGGCTCATAGCACAATTCGCCCCTCCTTAGAGAATTTCGTCCTCGAAATTAGACATTTCCTATGTTTCTTGGAATAAGTGAGGGTACCTTTCCCTCATTTCATTTTCACTCTCCCATGTGGCTTCCTCCACATCATGATGTCGCCATAATATCTTAACCAATGGGATTTTCTTGGTCCTAAGGACTCACTCCTTTCAATCCAGCACTTCCACAGGCTCCTCGATGTACTTCACTCTCTTATCCACTTTGATGGCTTCATGATCAAGTATGTGACCAGGGTCCGGCTGATACCTTCTCAGCATTGATACATGGAGGCAGCGCCAAACAATAAACTGCGTCTCCTATTCTTTCAAGTATTTGAAAGGGTCTAACAAATATGGGACCTAGCTTTCGTTTCATTCCAAATCGAGATATTCCTTTCATTGGAGATACTTTAAGAAATACGTGATCTCCTACACTAAACTCCAAAGGCCTTCTACGCCTATCTGCATAGTCTTTCTGTCTACTCTGGGCTGGTTTAAGTCTTTTCCTGATAATCTCGACAGCTTCAGTAGTGTCTTGTACCAATTCAGGTCCTGTCAATCTTCCTTCACCTACTTCATCCCAACAGACAGGGGTCCTGCATCTCCTTCCATATAACGCTTCATATGGAGCCATGCCTATACTTTTCTAAAAACTATTGTCATAGGCAAACTCTATCAGATGCAAATTCTCATCCTAGTTTCCTTTAGAGTCAATAACACATGCTCTTAGCATATCCTCTAGAGTCTGTATCACTCTTTCTTAGGATGTAAGGCCGTGCTAAATTAAAGCTTTATCCCTAAGGCATTTTGGAGAACTCGCCAATTATTCGAAGTAAACCTGGAGTCTTGATCAAAGGTGATCGTTACGGGTATACCCCGTAGGCATATTTCCTGGCTTACATATATCTCAGTAAGTTTATTCATTGAGTAGTTTCTACGAACTGCTAAGAAATGGGCAGACTTAGTCTAACAATCCACTGTTACATGCTCCCATTTCCATTCTGGTATGTCTGACGGTCCCAAGAGTCCTGCAGGTTTGTAATGTTCCGCCATCACTTGTTGGCACGTTAAGCATTGAGAAACGTGCTTAGCCGTATCTGCTTTCATACCATTCCACCAAAATTACTAACGCAAATTCATGTACATCTTTATACTACCCGGATGAAGACTGTAATTACTCTTATGTGCCTCCGACAGAATTTCCCTCTTTACTTTTTCATTGTCGGGAACACAGAGTCGTCTTTGGCATCTTACCACGCCATCCTCATAAACTTGAAATTCTGGTCTTTTTCCTAAAGACACTACATCTTTCACTTTTATAATTTCCGAGTAAGACTCTTGCAGGATCTTAACTTTTTGAATAATTTCAGGTTCAATCCTTAATGCACTAAGCATACCGGTAAGACGGTCCACTTTTAATTCAAACTCTGAGTCCGCTACGGACTTTAACAGGTTCCATTCCGCCATTCTTAAACTGGCCATCTCCATAGCTGATTTACGACTATAGACATCCGCTACCTTATTCGCTTTCCCTGGATGGTACTGTATCTCACAATCATAATCCTTTGAGAACTCTATCCATCTCCTTTGTCTCATGTTCAACTCCTTTTGTGAGAACATATATTTTAGGCTCTTATGATCTGTATAAATCTCAAACTTTTTCCCCATATAAATCTTCAAAGCAAACACTATAGCTGCAAATTCTAAATCTTGCGTGGGAGAGTTCAGTTCATGAGGTTTCAATTGTCTAGATGCATCAAAACACATCCCAGTCCTTTGTGAGATGCGTCACTATACACTATAAAACCATTAGATCCGGATGGTATACTCAGGATTGGAGTCGAGGTCAATTTTCTTTTGAGCTCCTGAAAACTCGGTTCACATTCCCCACTCCATTCAAACTTCACGTTCTTTCGAGTCAATTTTATTAAGGGACCTGCCAGTCGTGAAAACACTTGAATGAACCTTCTATAATAACCAGCCAATCCTAAGGAACTCCGTATTTCTGTGGGTGTTGTCGGCTTGGCCAATTTATCACCATCTCAACTTTCGCCGGGTCCACTGCAATTCCTCCTCCTTATACCACGTGTCCCAAAAATATTATCTGGTCCAGCCAAAATTCACACTTGCTGAATTTGGCATATCAAGTGTTGCTCATGCTCTTCAAGCCCTCTAGAATATATCAGGATGTCATCAATAAAAACAATGACAAACTGATCTAAATAACGCTTAATTACCCTATTCATTCGATCCATAAATGCAGCTGGTGCATTCGTCAATCCAAAAGGCATGATGAGGAAGTCGTAATATCCATAACGTGTCCTAAACGCAGTCTTAGGAATGTCTTCTTTCTCAATCCTTAGCTGATGGTATCCCGATCTCAAGTCAATCTTAGAAAAGATCGAACTTCCCTAGAGTTGGTCAAATAGATTATCAATTCTAGGCAAGGGATATTTATTTTTAATCGTCACTTGATTCAGTTGCCTATAGTCAATACATAAGCGCATCGACCCATCCTTCTTTTTCAGTAAGAAGACTGGTGTACCCCAAGGTGAAGCACTTGGCCTAATGAATCCTTTATCAAGCAACTCCTGCAGTTGCACTTCAAACCCCTTCAGTTCCATCGAGGCCATCCTATACGGGGCTTTCGATATTGGTCCTATTCCAGGCATTAGTTCAATTTCAAACTAAATTTCTCTTTCCAACGGTAATGCAGGCAACTCCTCAAGAAATACATCTTGAAATTCATTGACTACTTGGATTTCATTAAGCTTAGGCTCTTCCTTAGTATAATCTTTAACCATTGCTAGGTACCCTTGACATCCTTTGTTAAGTAACACACGGGCCTCTATCGCTGAAATAAGTACTATAGATAGGTTGGTCTGACCTCCAAGAAATTCACAACTAGACTGATCAGGTATTATAAATTGGATCACTTTTCTAAAACAATCTAATTTGGGCTGATACTTATGAAGCCAATCCATTCCTATGATAACATCAAAATCATACATATCCATTACGACTAAGTCTATTTACATATCCCTTCCTCCTATTGTTATCATACACTTTCCACACACCACGTCGACAACACCATATTGTTTAAAGGTGTAGAAACACAAAGGGGTGTCTCAATGAATGCGTAGCACCCGTATCAAACAATGCATAAGCCTTCTTGCCATTTATGAAAATTGTACCTGAGATAACATTTTTGGAAGCTTTTGCTTCCTCTTGGGTGACAGCATATACTTTTCCCTGTGCTGGTGGTCTTTGTGGATTTCTTTGTGTATATGGTCTAGCGGTGCGTTGTGGTACTCGTGGCATTGAGTTGATACTTGTCCGCGACCTCTCTTGTGGACAATCCTTCTTAAGGTGTCCTACCTGTCCACAACCATAGCATTTCAGCCTTCCTTTACAGGGTCCTGGGCCAGGACGCCCATCCCACCTTCGACATTCTTCATTCCGATAACATGCTTTTCCAAAATTCAGGCCATCCCCGGCTTTTCCAAAATTCCCGAAAATTGCCCTTCTTCTTCGACTCCTAGGTCTGACCTTGACCTGTATAGGGTCTCTTACCCGGTCAATATCACCAAAAGTTGACTGCGTCATATACTCTGACTGCTCCCTTACTAACTCCTGCTCCAGCAACTGTGCCCTTTCATAGATCTCCTTATAATCTCTTATTTTTAAAGGCACCAGTTGCTTCCTTATGTCAGTTCTCAATCCCTTCAGAAACCTCTTAGCATTCTCTTCTTGATCCTCAATTAGTCTAGGAGCATATCTAGACAGTTCAGAAAATCTTGCCGCATATTGATCCACTGTGAAATTCTGTAATTTTCTTGTCCGTAGCACAATCAGGAAAAAGCTTTGTATTGAAAGCTCTGACAAACACATCCCAATTGACATCAGTACCTGGTGGAAAGATCGTGTCCATCGAAGCTCTTCACCAAAACTTTGCATTTCCCTCCAGCTGGCTTCTATAACGTAGCATGATTTTCCTACAGTTTCCAAGCATTTGCCTCAGGACTAATCTGTGACTGAATGTCTCCATTAAAAACAACTGCAACTATGGAAATAAGTAATATAACCATGTTACTGGCAACTAAAGCAACACATAACATAGACTGGGGATCTACGGGTGAATGCCCATCACCCATTATTCAAAATTAGTCAACCATTCTTAGTCAGCATCCTAAGGTGTGCATTTTCATTTTTAATTGATCATTGTAATAAGTGATGAAGCTAGTATCAACACCTAGAGAAAGGGAAATAGACAAATAAATGCTGAATAAAATAAGTTGGGAGCAAAAACTGAATACGGATTAGAGTTTGATAAACGAGCTACCAGATTTCTAGTAGATGTTCAGAATCAATTAATATGCAATAGACTTAAAAAAGAAGAGTTAATGAAAGAGAAGATTGCATATGAAATTTATAATGATTCGGCTGAGATCAAGCCTAAATCCACTCTCCCACGCTAACAGTTTACTTGCTAGATTCCACTATATGATCAACAAGAGATTACGGTTTTGAGTGCAAACCCTTAATGGTAGATCACACTCTCTCACTAAGTCACTCTTTTAACATTTCTCTAATGATCGTTGTGACATTCTCAAAATTCAACCCTATATAGGATATGATGAGGGGTTTAATTCTATCAATGCGCAATTGGTAGAATTAGACTTTGAATTGGTTTGGGAGCCCTTCAAGAGTCATAAACCTTTTGGAAAGGCAATTTGTGATTTCAATGTGCACAACCAGAGATCTTAACCATGGATTGACAATTCAATCATAAGGATCGACGAGGGAAAAATTTAAGCCGTTTCAAACCGATCTATAATTTGACACATGATAGAGTGATGCATGTTGAGTGGCGTAATTCCTGTTAATAGATAATGCAAAGCAAAGGCCATACTATTGATCTGCCATCGATGGAAAAGTTGCATGTTTAGGACGTCTTTGTGGCGAAGAACCCTCCTATGCGAGGTTTAGCGAGTTCACTCACTGAGATATTTATATCTCACCACGTCGTGGTTTCATATTTTTCTAGCCCGTAGTATGGAGAACCTTCATGTTCGATTCAAGGTTACATCGGAGACGAGAGTTTCGCCTGGCATTAGTGAACTTTAGATTACCCCTGACCCACTGTTGGTTGGTTGGAAGTTGCTGGTGTAAAGACTTGTAATCACTAAACTCCATATTGTTTGTTAATGGTTGGGAGAAGTTTGTTCTGCCTCCGCTTGTGTATAATCAAAAGATAAAATGAATGGGTCGGTGACACGTTCTGGAATGTCACAATTCCATGACCGAAGAGATCGAGGGATGCTGCGCGCTTGAGGTTTGGGGCGTGACAATTTAAACGTTTAAGCTCATGAAAGACAAGTGTATGATTGAAATTCTACACTTCGTCTCTTACTTGCTCATCGGTCCTTGCTCTCCTTAAAAACTCCTCAACTTCCAAACTAGCGGTTGGATGGTATCTAGAGGATGGTCTTCCAATTTACCTGTAAGACAGATCTGTATCAAGAAAATTTAGTAACCGTTAAGACTTAGAAGTAGAATCCCAAGTTGATTCTAATCGTCCATACAAACATTTAGATTGATCAATGAAATCTATTTCGTTTAGACTCCAAATTAGATCACTAGCCCTTATATGTTTGGGGCTTGTTTGGGGCTTGTATTACATTCTATCGAGTTGTCTCATTTTGAACATGCTCCATTCTGAAGGTTTCATTTTCTAGACATGTGTCTAGTTTTGGGCCGTGTGACTTTCTGGACTTATGTCTTGATCTAGATGTAATGTTTGAGTGTGTTTTGTCTGAAGTAATGTCTGAGTGTCTTCCATTTGAAGTAAACTTTACAATCTGTACGTAAGTCTGAACATATTTAGCCTTAAGGTTTAGATACAATCTGAATAAGTTTAGCTTTAGCATAGAGTCTATCTTTTGGTTATTCGAAGTATAAATGTTGATATCCTTGACACATTCTACCATCTGCATAGTCTATTATTGAATAATGAAACAGGTTAGTAGCTTTTAATTTATTTTTTAATTTTCAAAACATCATAAGGGAATTTCCGTAACAATTTCCTATTTTCTTTTCTGACAAAACAATCTATGAATATGCAGATGTGTCAACATGCTTTTAAAGATAATAATAAATCAAGGTTATCTTAAGCACATAAATAGACTTTAAATATGAGATATTCAAATAATGTAATTCGAATAAGAAGATAGCAAAGGATAGTGGATAGATTGAACATAATAATATATGAGCAGATAATCGCAAAACATCAACAAATATGCATATTTATATTCTCTTCCCATTTTTGTAATAATCAATAACAATGGAAAGGGTATCACTTATAGAATATAAAGTGATAAAAAATATAACTTGTGTCAAACACAATTTCCAAAAACATCAGCTTCTACAAAGTATGTCAAACATCAAAGATATGTAATATAGCTCACTTCAATCATTTATATAAGCAAAAATATAATAAAAAATACGGATGCATTATAAAATTCACTTACCATTTTTGTCATAATTAAATGATAATGTAAATAAGAGATTTGTTAATGACAAAAGGGCACAATAGATGCACTAACCGGATGTTTTTAGAATTTAACAAGTTCTAACACATTTGCCTTTTCCTTCATTCCATAATAATCAATATTTTTCCATAATTGATCAATGCTCCCCCTCAATTTGTTGCTTTTTTGAGGTGATCACGGTTCTTTCCCTTTCTTTTGCATTCACTTTCTCCCCCCATGGTATATGTTTGAAATATATCATTGATTAAAAATGATCATTTCCAATTTGCGTACATTTGTGCCATGATTTGCATACGTTTGTGATCAATTTTCTTGTACAAAATTTCTTGCAATGAACTCATTTCCTTGACGTTAGAGCAAATTATGAAATCTCCATAAATAATCAAATATCTTTTCGTAAACTTATCATGACAAAGTATCTAAGGGAGAATATCTTGCATAATGAATTAATATCTCATGAAACAAATTTCCACTTTGCAAAAGATGACAAAATTAGAGAGCATAAAATTAGACAAAATAATATGAATTATCTCTAAGAAAGATGTCAAATTAATCACACATATTAGATTAAATCGCAACTTACAAATCATAAAATACAGTTATAATAGAGTCTGAATCAGCCGAGGGACAAAGAGGATAAGTGGAATTTCAAATATAATGACAATTTAAAAAAAAAAGTAAAAAAATTATCTAAGCAAACTAAATTGAGAATTTAAAAAATATACCTTCCTTACCAAATTCTCTTTCTTCTTTTCTTTTATTTCTTGCAAAAACAACTCATCTTTTCTTTAGTACCCAAATTTTCGTGGGTCCATGAGAGTTAGTAGAGTATGGTATTTTTACCCAATTATTTTTAACAGGTCCCCAAACTTTAGGACATTTTTTTCTCAAAGTGTTCGAAGTCTCCACAATTTGATCACTTGGGGGCATTTCAACTAACATGCTTTGTAAATATCATTTGGAAATGCTTCTTGTACACAAGTCTAGGAGGAATTTGTTTAAGTTTCTCCTTTACTTTGGAAAGTATATTAGAGAATGATTTTCCTTATTGAAACCAAGTATTGACTTATTATAGTAAGGATATGCTTGAATGTTTTTGAACCCTTTGAATATTTTCTCAAGATATTTGAAAATTCCTCCTTTAAAGAATTACTTTCTTTGACAAGTAAATCTCAAATTTCTTTTGTTTGCATAAAATCATTTAGATTGATCAATCAAATCGATCTCGATGTAGAATCCAAACCAGATCAGTAGCCGTTATATGTTTGGGCCTTGTGTTATGTTCTGTTGAGTTGTCTCGTTCCGAACTTGTCATGTTCTACACATGTGTCATTCTGGGCCTTGTCACATTCGAGACTTATGTTTCGTTCTAGAAGTAATGTCTGAGTGATTTCCGTTTGAGGTAAAGTGTGATGACCCCAATCCCATCTCCAGGGTAACTAGCAACAAGGTTTTTTTTCTCAAGGTCCCAGGCTCATCGCCGCTTGAATTCTTTTTGTCTTGTTATTATGCACATGCGGAAAGCATAAACATACAACTTCTCAGACAAACAATAGCTGGAAGACTAGGACATGTTTCACACATAACACACTAATTTATATCATAATTCTACTGTTACAAGCCCTTTCTCTATGGGCCCTCTTTTCTTTTTGCATAACACTACAAGTTTTCCACATAGGCCAAGGGAAATCCTATCTCCCCTAGCGTGATTGCAGTACCTAAAAGTGATGTGAGACTTCCATGCCTAAAAGATGAGGGAGTGAGTTTTGGGGAAACTCAACAAGTAAAATTTCTAGTTCGCTATTAGGAAAGAATATCATCATTAAGGCCCAGAAAGTACACACTCACAAACAATGCTGATGGCACATCAATAGCAAAGTTGTTGCTATCCTTCTACATGCAAATGTCCATGGCAATGTACTTCAATGCACACTTACGTTTCACTTATCAATAAATACATCAACGTATCATACTGATGCATAAACTGCCACTCATTCAAATTCATTCAACATCGTCTTGGCTGAACTAGGCCCTCCCAGCTCAACCTAGGCTTCTTGGCTCGACTATGGCATCTCGGCTTGACCGAGGCTTCTCGTGGCTAGCTTCCCGAGGCTTCTAGGTTCCAAATTCAAGCATCCCGGCTCAACCAAGGCATCCCGGCTCAATTGAGGCATCCCATTTGATGAACAAGGCATCACCACCAACGTTGTGTGGCGACAGGTGCTTTTTCCTCTTTAAGTGCATGCACAAATGTATGATACAAGCAGGTTCTTATCTTTTCTTTGAGTCAACACATGCTTGGCCCGAAGGCGTGTTCATTCATTCGTGTGTCATGAGTTACTTATACTTCACTAGCAAACATGTCGGGAATGATCTTTGGTCCGTTACTTGAATGAACCACTTAGCGCTGATCCCGCATTGGATAAGACTCGGAAATAGTGTCACCTCAATACCGATCCAAGACATCGAGGCTTGGGCACACGTCACTTTAGTGACGATGCCAAGCTTGACAGACCTCGGCTCCAAGTCGATGTGAATACACACGAATCAAGAATGACCCTCGGGTCGTGGTTTCATCCAATGCCAAGCACAAAGTCCACGTATCCCTTTGGATTATGGAAATCGGCATATGCCTTGGTACCTTATCAAGACCTCGTGGATTTTGGGTGATCCTCGTATCGATCAAGCGAGACTTGTTCCCGACATCCTATTTATGCCAAAACAAAGGCTTTATGGCTTGGGGCGACCTTGCGTTGCGATGAACTCAACTTGAACGTACCTCGGTTTTATTTTGAGCGTGAACAACTCAAGCACATGCTCAAGCACAAACATGAGAAAAACTTAGGGATATTACTTACCTTGGTGACCCTTGAAGACCAACTTAGATTTCCTTAAGGGATTGAGGATGCAAAGCTGAGAGAAAGGAAATAGAGGAGGAAAGGAGAAAGTGAATGGCAAGGTCAAAAATGAGGAGGGATCCTCCTATTTATACTACTTGGCGCCATCATTACTTACCCAAGAGGCCCAATCACATTTCTGACTCGATCATTACCTTTGAAAAGTCACCGGACACATCACCCCTTTCATTAATGAGGGTGTTCTATGCTTACCGTATGATGTTGAGGTTGCGTGCGCGGAGCACCTCTGTGTCAGTGTTCTTGGTCAGTTTGTTCGAGTCCGTGTGTTTGTTATGTATAATGTGAGCCTGGCTAGGGGCCTAGTAGTCCAAGAATTCATGTTTGTTCACATTCGACGCGATGGGGTGATGCTAGGGATGCTGTTGCCGCTGTTGCCGCCGCCGCCTGGAGCACCGGGTTGGGTGTGATGGCTCGTACTACTGGTAGAAGCTGACACTTTTTGGATAGCCGACACTTGTCGATGGAAAGGTGTACATGTCTGATGTAAGGTCGAGTTCTCTTTTGAGTTATAGCCAAGTATAGTTAAAAGTCTTGGCCTTTTGCCGTACCGACCCGAGATGTCCATCATGAAAATGTAAATAAAAGTGACTCGGCTTTATCTTTTATCTGACGCATAGTTGGTGTGCATTGCATTATTGTTATTGGAGTAAAGGATGGTGAGACTCGATTATGCTTCCGTTGATGAGTTGGGCTGGGACCTTTCCAAAATATAATATATATATATATATATATATATATATAGATATATATATTTAATTGATCAACCCCCATGAACTATGGTTCCACTATAATTAAAAGGTATCAGACTGGTATGTAGTAGGATAAGTGATAGGTACCTGTGGCGATTGTAATGGATCAGGGGCCGTGCCGAAGGGGTGCCACAATTTCCAACTGGAACTCCGAAGTTGCTATCATCTCCAACAAGTTCCATTATGTTACCCTTATACTTGCCACGGCTGACTTACGACAGAGAGCATCTTCTACCTTATTCGCCCATCCTGGATTATACATTATCTCACAGTCGTAATCCCTTAGCGGTTCTATCCACCTCCTCTGGATTATACTTTTGTGATCTGTATCGATGTCAAATTTCTCCCCATATATATAATCTCTCCATATCTTCAATTCAAAAATTATAACCGCCAATTCGAGATCATGAGTTGGGTAGTTCAATTCGTAAGGTTTCAATTGTCTCGATGAATAGGCTATATGCCCTTACCGTGCTTCATCAGAACACATCCCAATCCTTTGTGGGACGCTTCGCTACATACCATGAACCCACCAAATTCAGACGCATCGCAGTATCGGAGCCGTGGTCAATCTTCTCTAGAGAATCATTCTATAAATCTCCTATAATAACCTACAAGTCCCAAGAAACTTCTTATTTCGGTTGGCATTGTCGGTCTTCGCTAGTTTACTATAATCTCGACCTTCATTCGGTCCACCAAGATTCCTTCTCCTAATTCCACAAGACCAAGGAATATCACCTGGTTCAACTAGAATTCAGACTTACTAAATTTCGCAGAGAAGTTGTGGTCTCTAAGGGTTTGCGGCACTATTCTCAAGTATTGCTCGTGTTCTTCTGGTCCTTTGGAGTATATCAGAATATCATCAATGACGACAATTACAAATTGATCCAAATAGGGTTTGAATGCCCTATTCATTCAATCCATCAATGCAACTTAGGAATTTGTAAATCCAAATGGCATAACTAGGAACTTCTAATGTCCATAGCGAGTCCTAAAGGCAGTTTTAAGGACACACAAAAACATCTTCATCATCTGAAGCAGAGTGACTAATGCCTTCACTAGCAGTGGGTGCAATAATGGGACTTTTTCGCCTACTCCTGCTAGTTTGGTACCTTCGGTCTGAAAAGTAACTTCTTCCTCTTGAACCTTTTCCTTTCCAGCTCAGGTTTGTTGATCAGTTCCCATCTCCTCAACATATGGGAAATCAATTTCCCTAGTATCTTCTCCTTCCTTGTCAGTCTCATCCTGTTCCTAGTTTACACCAGCATCTCCATCTGAATCGTTGTCCCAGTCTCTTTCACTTTAGTTTCTTCACCATCACTTACTTCTTCCGGTTCTTTTTCACGAAAATCTTCTTCTTCCTCCTTTGACTCAGCAAACCTTAAAGATTGCGCAAGGCAATAGCAAAGATTGTCTCATCTTCATCTTGGAGAAGAATGGATCTCTTCATTTTTTGTGTTATCCAGACAACACTCTTTCGCATTTCTTCTCAACAGTAGATCCTTGCTTGATTTTTCTAATAGATGCTTTCTTTAGAAGATCCAGGGCTCTAGAGAGATCTTCCAATCACATCTTTGAGATCATTTTCAGTCCAATTTGCATGGGAGCAAGAGTTCTGGAATGAAGCTGAGATGGTGGTTTAATCTAAAAGAGTGTCTGAAGAGTTTGGTTACCAATCCAGAGTACGGCAGTTGTCCTTTTCCTTTCATAACTGTCCTGTACATATGCATAATGATAGTGTAAGGAGTGAAAAGGCATCACCATTGCAGATGGCCCACATTATTTTTGCTTCGAATCTGGATACATCAGTCTTTGAAGCAGCCTTAGGTCTGACGCAGTTGATGACTATCTTGTGTAGCAAGATATTGGAAGTAGCCAATGGAGAGTAAGCGATATACTCCCACTAGGAATTCTGTCTTTTACTAAAAATTTGGTAACCTGCACATTTGATATATTAATGGGCAAGAATCCACTCCTTTATAATCCCAAAATATCAGTCAACAGATTCACATCTACATCAAGAACACTGTCACGCACAGTAAACTGAATATGAGTGGGATCCAAAATAGATAGATTAGAATAAAAGTATGCTGTCAATTCAGGGTAAGTTTCTGATGTCTCAACATAGAACTTCTCTATTTGAAGTTTGACAAACTTTTCCCTCAAGTTAACCTTGATGGAATCCAGAAAATCAAAATCCATAGTGCGAGGGTTGATGACCCCTCTGTTCAACATTTGAGCAAAAACCTTCTTATGATCTTTTCAATGAAACAGTTTTGTCCTTTCTCTAGTGATTTCAGCGGCAACACCAATCTTTGGTTGAAAATTCTAAAAAATCCTCGCATCATCATCCTTGTTGACCTTCTGCCCCAAAGCGAGGTTCAAAAGGAAAGTTCGATAATTCCTTTTCTGTAGTTGCAGGCTGTGACGACCCTCAGCCCGTTAAGGTTGCCACGACGTCCCATGGTTATTTTCTATTATTTCTATGTGCAAGCATATTACGATAACTCCAATATAACCTAAATCGATGCACACGAACTAGGTCGAAACATTAAGGCCAAAAAGTTCCTTTTTCTGGCTAAACCAAAACACTGTCCTGACCATCCTATGGCCTATTCACATGACTGTCTCTGTTTCCCACCCTGGTCTTGTAAAAAAATGTCACCCTTGTTCCCCCAAGCCCTCAGTCTACTCGACCCCACTAGCACCATTGTCATCATCATCTAGGAGTGGAAGTGGTCCCATCGTGCACCCATTGACACGGGCGTATAATGCAACAAACCCCATTAGCACAAGGCCAAATAGAAGACCAAAATCGACCATCAGGATCACAGTGATCCGAATGAATGTAACCTCAGGGAAACCGGGGTCCACTTGGTCCACTTGGTCCCACGTGAAATTGGTGGGGATGTCGTAGAGCATCGTGGAGGACACAGGCTGCAGCGGCATATTTATGTGTCTAAAAAATATATGGTCCACAAGGGGTGAGTACAACCACTCAGCAAGTAAGGCTGCGCATGGTAAAATTTCTGTTTCTCAATTTCTCAATTTCTCTGTTCTCCGGAACAGGTTTGGAACAGAAATCCGTTTGGTAACACAAATTGATTTCTCTATTTCTGAAACAGATTTCTATTCCAGAAATTGTTTTGGAGGAGAAATCAAAAGCTAAAAATTTTAGCTTCTCTATTTCTGAAACAAAAATAGAAATTGTTTTTTTTTTTATCCACCCTTCTTCCTTCAGCAAAGACGTCGACTCCTTCTCTCCTCACTACCCTTGCTTTCCCATTCCTTCTCCTGACCTCAACCAAAAACCCTAGTGAGTCCGAAGCTGTTCATCCTCGCCGTCGACTCCGACGCCGTCGCCATCCTCAGACCGGCCAATTTGCTCCGGTCGTCCCGTCGAACCCGCCTCCTCCGTCCGCGTCCCCAGTCACTGTCGCCCGTCTCCAGTCGCCATCGCCGTCGCCCATCTCCAGTCGCCGCACCCATCTCCAGTCGTCGTCTCCCAACTCCAGTCGCCCTCGCCGTCGCCCATCTTCGTCCGCGTCCCCTTCCACTCTCGATTCCGCAACTCCAGTAGCTGTCGCCCCTTTCTGCTCTCGATTCCTCTCGACGTTCGATCGATCCTTCCCTTTTCGCCTCTTTCTTGGTTGTTCTGTGCTTGTGCTCTGGAAATGAACGATTGGTGTTTGTGCTGCGAGTCTGGGTTGCTCTGTTTCTCGGTGGGGTGGGGAATGTGAGAGCGATTGCGAATGGTTGGTGTTTGTGCTGCGAGTTCTTAGGTAGATTTTATCCGGGCTGCTCTGTTTCTCAGTGGGGGTGGGGAATAGAGATAATTTTTAAAAAGGGAAAAGAGAAAGGAACAATGGGCACCTTTTTTCTTTCTGCTGAAGGTCAACGGACTGTTGATATCAGAAATCTGTTTTTGCTTAATAGGACAATCTGTATTTCAACTAAAACATAGTCATGTATTTCAACTAAAATTATTTGATATATATTGTAGATATAATAGAAAGAGATGTTATACTGAGCTAAGATTTATCATAATTTGAGATGAATTTTGAAACAACCCCGAGAAAAACAGAAATGATAACAATAAGAAACTAGTGGGACTCATGCTTGATCTTGGAATTGTTAGAACTAGAACTGTTCTTTCCCTTGATTTTGTTTGTAAATCATATAAATTATGTAAACCGTATTAATTCTTTGACTTAAAATTGCTTATGGCAAGTGCACTCATGCTCGATAGTGTCTGATGAGCCATTACAGAGATTTATCCTCATACTTCTAATTATGTTGTATTGGCAGTGCTCCTTTGTACCTGGCTATTAATGTGACCTATGGGGGTGAAGTTTCAAAGGAGCTGAGCCCTTTGTGGATCCTGGGGCCACTCCTCGTTGCCCTCTATGTCAAGCTGTTCCGAGGATTGTGGGCACTTTATTTGTTCACTTTCAAGCAGATAGTTAAAGTAGTTAAGAACTTGCCCGTGTACTACCTCACTGCTTATCAGTATGTCGCAAACGGGAAGCTAAAAGAAGACGTACGTTCTCGTGTCTGGCAACCTGTGGTGGATGTAAAGAACTTGGACTACAAGGAGCTTTCTAGAAGGAAACTCAAAGAATTGCAAGAGTGGTTGCTGGAGTGGTATTTGGATTTTATTCAGTCGATATGGCCATATTACTGTAGAACAATTAGATTCTTAAAGAGGGCCAATTTCATTTCAGTTGCACAACTTGATTCGAGAAGGCAGGGCTAAGTGTCAAGATTGTTTAGATGGTTTTTTGAATTCATGATATGGTTTGAGAGCCCCATTTTGCCCTGGAGCTCTCGGTTAGATCTTGATCAAGTTGAGTTGACAGCAAGCAGTCAGGGATATATATAGTTTTTTGGGGGCAACATTTTAATTCATGTATGAGATCCTCATAAATCATTTTATGTGGTTGCATCTGTTATTTGATTGAGAGAAGCAGAAATGACTATTCTGAACTGCAAAGCAGAGCATTTGGTTCTATTTTCGATCTATTCTTTTGTTGTTTCATTGTTTTCTTCACGCAACATGATGATGTTCTGATGTTTGAATCTCTGAATGTATCCACACTGATGCTTTAGATATTTCAGGTGGGTTGACCCTGTGCTGAGATACTAGAAAATTTATATGCAGTGCAGTGGGAAAATGACTTTTTGAGAACCTTTTGTCCTCTAATTTTTTTGTTTATTTCCTACTTGATTCCGAGATTTTCTACAAAACTTTTGAGTTATGAAGGCAGTATCCCTCGAAATTTTGAAGGGATCATTCCCAGTAGTGAATCACTTTGGTGTTGATCCAGCATTTGGTTTTATATGGGGCATGATTTCACCTCCAAGAAAAGGCAAGTTGGTTATGAAGTTATACTATGAGGAGTAGTAATTGGTAGTCTGATAACTGATTATGTACATGTATTGGAGATTTACCTATGGGAATATAAGAAAGATTTGATTGGAAGTTGTTATGCTCACTTTGTTTTGAATGTTAAAGTGAAAGGATTGCAGAAATTATGCGCGTGATTGAACTCGGAAAAATGTATAGCCAGTAAATAATTGTGAATTTTTCTGCATTATGATACCGATTCTTATATTGATCAGGACTAGTATTTGATCCATTCAGGCCGGAATTGAATTGAAGTCCATGTCACGGTAATGTACGTCAAATGCCTCGCTCCACTTGAATGTTTATAAGTTGGATGATGAGTGTAGATAAACGGGAACAAGACTGTTAGGTAAGCCAAAGAAAGCTTAATATGGAAACTCGTTGCCTTCAGTTAACCTCACTGATTAAAAAACCATTTCCACAAGATTTATTTAAATCAAAGTTTATTGAAACATGTTATTCTAAGTGTCCTTTATCCCTCAAATGTAAGTTCCCTATTCCCAAATCTTTTATAGTTTGCATATTAGCATTTTTTATACTAATTACTAGCTTTTATTTACATAAATTGCTAATGTTTTGAAGTTCCTAACTACTCTATCGAATTACCAATATAAATTAAAGTGATTTACCAACTTTTATCAAATTAAATTACCATCACAAGCACCAAGAAGAGTGAGGTAAAAGGATGGGGACAACATGATTCATATAAATAGAAATTTTTTTTCTGTTATCAAACGGATTTCTGTTTCAGAAATAGAAATTTTGAGTCGTTATCAAACGGATTTCTTTGCTCAGAAACTTGTCCAGGGAATAGAAATTGAGAAATTGATTTCTGGCTAGAAATCAATTTCTGTTTCAGAAATTTTGTCATGCGCAGCCTAAAAGCCTCTTACACTATATTACATGAGTCTACCGCTACCCATCCGACGGACTCCTAAACCAGCAATATATCAGATCGAAATAGGTCAATTTGCAATGACTCTAAAGGATTTTCATGAAAATGATACACTAGGGAGTAAGTAGACATTTGCGAATTTCAATAGTCGTATCTTGTGGCACCCCCAAAACAACTAAGGTCGTAACAGATACCTATCGCTCTACCGTTTGAATACCAGTTACATATTTTTGATTAAAAAGGGTTAAAGAACAACCCTGGTTCATAGTATATATATATATATATTTTAAAAGAATTTCGCGCAGCTCATAGCGAAAATTAAGACGAGTCTCACCATGCCTCTACTCTCGTAACAATGATACAATGCACGCCAACTACCTGTCGAAGGAAAACATAAAGCCGAGCCACTTTTATTTACATTTTTATGATAGACATCTCGGGTCGGTACAACCAAAAAGCCAAGGCTTTTCACTAAACTTGGCTACAACTCAAAAGAGAGATCTCGACAAGTGTCGGCTATCTCTAAAAAGTGTTAGCTCCCACTCCTCACGCGGGCCATCACACCCATCCTGGTGCATCCGGCGGTGGTGGCGGCAACATCCCTAGCATCACTCCGTCACGACGGACATGGACAGACAGGAACTCCTGGATGACCGGGCCCCCAGCCAGGCCCATGTCATACATCACCAGCACACAAACCCGTATGAACACCAAACCAGGGATGGTGACACATATATGCTCCATACACTTGACCTCCACGTCAGATGGAAGGCCGTAAAAGGTACCGCGCGTGATCGGTGGGAGAGGCATCTTTCTAATCTAAAATGTTAGTCCCCAAAGGGATGAGTACAACCACTCAGCAGGTAAAAGATCCATTAAACTACTCAATGCATCAATCAGAACAATCATGACATCATGCTAGAACACGTATAGTTTATACATGTTAAACACACCTCACCTTTCAGCCATGCACATTACATCAAACAACCATGTATATAAGTCACCATGTTATGTTCATAAACCACCATGCACTTGTACACATAACATCATACTGCCATGCATGCGTGTCACCATACTATTTGCACATGCCACCATGCACTTATACATATAACATCATACAGCCATGCATACATGTCACCATACTATGTGCACATGCCACCATGCACATCATGATACAGCCATGTATGCATGTCACCATACTTTGCATGATTCAGTTTCAGCCTTTATTTTTCAATTGGATCACAACATTTTTCTTTCCCGGGACTAGTAATTAAATACCACATTCTATCGCTCGCACCCAACTTGGCATCGCGAGGAACCTCCAGCACACACCTTCGGGCATTCGGCACACACACTCTAGGCATCTCGAAACTCCCGAGGACATCCGGCACACACCTCTGGGCATCCGGCACTCACCTCTGGGCATCCCGACACTCCCGTGATGGGGTGAGTGATTCTAAAACGGAATTTTTTTAAGGGGAATTTTGTGGATTAAGTGTATGGAGTAGTGTATACGGCAAAGAAACAAAAATGAATAAGCAAAGGTAGAACGATCTCCTTCCAAGGTATAAAGGCCACGCCACCAACCAAGGATGAAGATCGAGATCTACGAAGTTCACCACCAAGGCCTAAAGCTTCCACCAGCAAAGGATAAAGGACTTCGGGATAGGAGAAGCTCACTACCAAGGCCTAAAGATTCCACCAGCCAAGGATAAAGGGCTTCTTGGCTCACCACCAAGGAGTGATCCACGCTCCAAGGATAAAGAAACCGAAAGGAGTTATCCACTCTCCGAAGGAGTTCACTCAAGCAGAGTAAAGCTCACCATTTCATTCATAAAATTCGTATCTCCCATACATTGGATAGTTTTCCCCTATTTATAGGAGGATTTTAGCATTAGGAAATATTAAAAATAGACTTTAATGACCTAGGAACTTAAACCTTCGACTCTTGAATTGCATAACAATAAATACACCTAGGAACTTATGAAATGCAATTAGTAGTACGGGAACTTGCATTCTTGAACTTTTAGCTTTCCGTATTCTTGAACCGTTGGCCTTCCGCATTCTTCGACCGCATTCGTAAACCTTTAGCCTTCCCAAAATTCGAGCTCATCCCTTGACCAAAAACTAATTCTCCTGAAACTGCATCAATTGGTCATGCAAGACGTCTAAAATGGCCTCCCATTGCTAGTTATCGACGTACCACAAAATATCGATAAGTAATTAACATTATTCATTCAAAATGATCCATCGAAGCACATAATGCCCAATTTCTTTATTGCCTTGGATAAGCAATGATGGTTCTGAGTTGGTTGATGGACCTACGTTGGATGCTCCCGCATGATCCTCCCCGGGTTATTTGAGATTTGTCCTCAAATCTAGAAAGTTTTCATCCTCTAAGTAAGGAGAAAGGTCTCACACGTTGAACGTTGCCGAAACTCCAAATTCTCCAGGAAGGTCTATCTTGTAAGCATTGTCACCAATTCGCTCAATAACTTTAAAGGGATCATCAGCTCTGGGCATGAGCTTGTTCTTTTGTCGAAATGGAAATCTCTCCTTCCTCAAGTGAAACCATACAAGATCACCTGGTTGAAATTGAGTCTTCTTGCAATGTTTATTAGCTTTCTTCTTGTAAGATTCGTTGGCCTTTTCGATCTTGGATCGAATTTGCTCATGGAGCTTCTTCATCGATTAAGCTCTTTTCTTGCCATCAAAGCTTACTTGAGAGTTAGATGGAATCGGAATCAAATCAATGGGTGTGAGAGGATTAATTCCATACACAACTTCAAATGGCGATCGACCAGTAGTATAACTTGGTGATCGATTGTAAGCAAATTCAGCATGCGCAAGCTTTAAATCCCAATCTTTCAAAGATTTACTCACCGTACCACGAAGAAGAGTGGTTAGAGTACGATTTGTTACCTTTGTTTGGCCATATGTTTCTGGATGATACGCCGTGCTGAATAAGAGTCTTGTACCAAGCATTCTCCATAGAGTCCTCCAGAAGTAGCTTAAGAACTTGGAATCACGATCCGACACAATGGTCTTTGGTACTCCATGAATGCGAATAATCTCTTTGAAATATAATTCAGCAATATGAGATGCATCGTTGGTCTTGTGACATGGCACAAAATGAGCCATTTTACAGAACCGATCGACGACCACCATGATAGCATCTTTTCCTCTTTGAGTTCTAGGTAGAGCCACAATGAAATCCATGCTAACATCTTCCCAGGGCTGCAATGGTACTGGAAGTGGAGTATACAAACCTTGATGGAAATGGCTTTTGATCTTTGACAAGTTGCACACCTTGAGATGATAGCATGCACATCTCCACCCATCTTTGGCCAATAGAAATGCTCTTGAAGAACCTCAAGAGTTTTGTTAATACCAAAATGACCAGCCAATCCTCCACCATGCGCCTCTCGAATCAGCAGTTCGCGAAAAGAACTCTTCGGCACACATAATCGATTTCCTTTAAAAAGAAACCCATCTTGCAAAGAATATGTACCTTGAACTCCCGCTTGCAATTGTTGATGATGGATGAGAACTCCGCATCTTCAGAATAAAGTCCTTTCATTGATTGAAATCCAAGAATCCTAGAGTCCAGAACAGCAAGCATAGAATATCTTCTCGATAAAGCATCTGCTACAACATTTGTGTGCCCAGGTTTATATTTTGAGACAAAGGAAAAGGATTGAAGAAATTCTACCCATTTTGCATGTCTCGAATTAAGCTTGCGTTGGCCGCTAATAAACTTAAGCACCTCATGATCAGAATGAAGGACAAATTGCTTTGGCATCAAATAATGACTCCAATGATCAAGAGCTCGAATAATGGCATAGAACTCTTTGTCATAAGTTGAATAATTCCTCTTGGAATCGGTTAACTTCTCGTTGAAATATGCCAATGGTTTTTGTGCTTTGACAAGAACAGCACCAATACCAACTCCGCTTGCATCACACTCAACATCAAATACTTTATCAAAATCAGGAAGTGCAAGAATAGGGGACTCACAGAGTTTCTGCTTGATTACCTCAAAGGCGTTATGAGCAACCTTTGTCCATTCAAAAGCACCCTTCTTCATGCATTCAGTTATAGGAGCCATGACGGTACTAAAGTTTTTGACAAAACGTCGATAGAAAGAAACAAGGCCATGAAAACTTCTTACATCAGAAATGGACTTCGGAACCGGCCAAGTCTTCATAGCCTCCACCTTGGCTTGATCAACAGAGATTCCATCTTTGGAAACCACATAACCAAGAAACACAATGCTTGGAGAGAAGAACTCACATTTCTCCATTTTAGCGTATAGTTTTCGTTCTCTCAAGACATCAAAGACCTGTTTTAAATGAGAGATATGCTCCTCCCCGTTCCTACTATAAACAAGAATATCGTCGAAATAAACAACGACAAATTGACCAATAAAGGAACGAAGAACCTCGTTCATAAGTCTCATGAAGGTACTCGAAGCATTAGATAATCCGAATGGCATAACCAACCATTCATAAAGGCCTCCCTTGGTCTTGAAAGCTGTCTTCCATTCATCACCTTCTCGCATTCTGGTTTGATGATAACCACTCCGCAAATCTATCTTTGAAAACACAGAAGAACTATATAATTCATCAAGCATATCATCAAGTCTAGGTATAGGGTACCTATACTTAATGGTGATGTTGTTGATGGCCCGGCTATCAACACACATTCGGTATGTACCATCCTTCTTAGTTACAAGTAGAGCCGGAACAGAACATGGACTCATGCTTTCTCGAACGTATCCTTTGACGATAAGTTCATCGACTTGTCTTTGCAACTCCTTAGTTTCCTCTGGATTGCATCGATAAGCTGGCTTGTTTGGTAGTGGAGCACCGAGGATCAAATCGATTTGATGCTCAATACCTCTTATGGGAGGTAATCCAGGGGGCAAATCCTCCGGGAACACATTTGCAAATTCTTTCAACAAGTAATGCATATTTGGATGTATGGGTCGCTCAATCACACTCTTTTTCTCGACCACAAGCAAAGCAAATACATTCTTTTGTTTGCTAATGGCTCTCTCAACCCGTGTCTCACTTAAGAACAGATTTTCCTTACAAGTGTTTCCCTCCCCAGGTTGATTATTATGTATTGAAGAATCATTCAAGGGTAAAAGAGTAATGTATTTATGTTCCTTATGAAAAAGAGTATGTGTTTTTCCGACCATCATTGTAGCATTTATATCAAAATGCCATGGTCTACCCAATAACAAATGGCATGCCTCCATAGGAATCACATCACAAATAACCTGATCTCGATAGTTCTTCCCAATAGAAAATGATATAAGAACTCGTTTGGTTACCTTGAGTTCATTCCCTTGATTGAGCCATTGGAGCTTGTATGGTTGATGATGTTTCATTGTTGGAAGCTTCAGCTTGTCGACAAGAGTTGTCGAAGCAACATTGGTGCAGCTCCCACCATCGATGATCATCGAACACACCTTTCTGTTAATAGTGCAACGGGTGTGAAATATATTCTCCCTTTCCTCCTTATCAGGAGAAACTTCAACATGTAATGCTCTTCGGATGATCAACAGCTCGCCATCATCGGCTTTCTCCACAACTTCTTCCTCCCGATCAGATTCAGAAATATTTTGGTCTTGATTGCCCTCAACCTCTTGAAGCGATGAATTGATCTCCTCAATTTCTTGAAGAGTCATAACTCTCCGATTTGGACAATTTGCTTGTAAATGCCCAAAACCATGGCACTTAAAGCATTTCCTTGCGTCGCCTTCAAACTTATTTTGGACTTCTTTGGAAGGCTCTGCAATTTTTCCCTTGCTTTTGTCTTTTGTCGACGTACTCTCGCCTTTGCTTGACGAAGCACCCTTAAAATAGGATGTCGCCTTTGTTGAGGTTCTGAAGGAAAACCTCTTGCTCTTCAATTGTTTTTCGACGTTTATGGCTAACTTGCATACGTCTTCAAAGGACCAATAAGGTTGAAGTTCAACCATATCAGCAATTTCTCGATTCATGCTACTAAGGAAACGAGCGATAGTTTGCTCAGGAACTTCTGGAACTTCACTCCTCATTTTGAGTTGTTCAAACTCACGAATGTATTCTTCAACACTCATCCCTTGTTGTCTTAGGGAATTCAGTTTGAGGAAATAGATCTTGCTTATAGTTGTCGGGCAAGAACCTCTTCTTCATCAACCCAAGACTTGATTCGGCCTTTTCCTTCCCTTACTCGTTGATGCTTTAGATTCTCCCACCATAGAGAAGCATATTTTGTCAGCTTTAAGACAGCAACCTTACATTTCTTCTCATCCGAACAGGACTTGAAGTCAAAAATTCATTCGGTTGTGTATAGCCAATCCACAAAGTCGTCAGGATTAAGATTTCCGTCAAACTCAGGGACCTCCACTTTAATGTCTCTTTCATCTTCCTTATGCCTCCCTCTTCGTCTTCGTCTTCGAATTTGAGATTCAGAATCACTTGAGTGCAGAATCGTTCGGTTGTCTCCAGTGGACTCGGAATTGCCATCAGAATTTTGACGAGATTCAGAATCGTCACGTCGTTGCCGTTCATTGGGACGCCTTTCCTATCTGTCCTTGTCTCGCCGGATTCTCTAGAAGATTGAGGACTCGCTCCACTTGTTGCTGAAGATTTTGGATTGCGCGATCTCGCCTTTCATTGTGTGCTTGCTCCAAAGTCAAGCCTCTTGGAACTTGATCATCCATAAGGAATTTGTAATAGAAGAAAGAAAGGAATCACTCAAATGAGTTGAACCTTGAGCTCTGATATCAATCTTTTGATGCGTGATGGGGTGAGTGATTCTAAAACGGAATTTTTTTAAGGGGAATTTTATGGGTTAAGTGTATGGAGTAGTGTATACGGTAAAGAAACAAAAAAGAATAAGCAAAGATAGAACGATCTCCTTCTAAGGTATAAAGGCCACGCCACCAACCAAGGATGAGGATCGAGATCTACGAAGTTCACCACCAAGGCCTAAAGCTTCCACCAGCCAAGGATAAAGGACTTCGGGATAGGAGAAGCTCACTACCAAGGCCTAAAGATTCCACCAGCTAAGGATAAAGGGCTTCTTGGCTCACCACCAAGGAGTGATCTACGCTCCAAGGATAAAGAAACCGAAAGGAGTTATCCACTCTCTGAAGGAGTTCACTCAAGCAGAGGAAAGCTCACCATTTCATTCATAAAATTCGTATCTCCCATACATTGGATAGTTTTCCCCTGTTTATAGGAGGATTTTAGCATTAGGAAATATTAAAAACAGACTTTAATGACCTAGGAACTTAAACCTTCGACTCTTGAATTGCATAACAATAAATACACCTAGGAACTTATGAAATGCAATTAGTAGTACGGGAACTTGCATTCTTGAACTTTTAGCTTTCCGTATTCTTGAAACGTTGGCCTTCCGCATTCTTCGATCGCATTCATAAACCTTTAGCCTTCCCAAAATTCGAGCTCATCCCTTGACCAAAAAACTAATTCTCCTGAAACTGCATCAATTGGTCATGCAAGACGTCTAAAATGGCCTCCCATTGCTAGTTATCGACGTACCACAAAATATCGATAAGTAATTAACATTATTCATTCAAAATGATCCATCGAAGCACATAATGCCCAATTTCTTTATTGCCTTGGATAATCAATGATGGTTCTGAGTTGGTCGATGGACCTACGTTGGATGCTCCCGCATCAATTGGTCCTCTGGGGGATGAAATCTTTTGAATGATAAAATGGATGATACCACTAATGTGTGTGTGGTCTGGTTATAGGAACTAAATTGTATGGCATGGAATGGGACGTGTCATTACAGTTTGGCCTTATGATCGGGACTTGTGTAACTGGACATGTTGCATTATGATTCTTTTAAATTGCATTTGCCATTATATTAAAGAATTCCAGGATTTTAATGCATATTTATTCTTTGATTTCCTGTTTTTGTCTATCTTTTATGAATCTAGATACTGATAGTCATGCTTGACATAGTTTGATGAATCTTTTACTGCTGAGTGATTGTACTCACCCCGTTTGGGGACTAACATTTCAGATTAAGAGATGCCTCTGTTGCCTGTCACTCGTGGTACTTTTTACAGTGTCCCAGTCGACGTGGAGTGCATGTGTTCAGAGCACACTCATGTCGAGATTCGAGGATTATATTCAAAACATCATAAGGGACTTCCCTAACAATAAGAAGTTAGGACTAATCTATTAGGGTCCAGTAGAAATCAAGTGATATTTCATGTCCTACATAGTTAGAGAATCTAGACAGTAAGATTTTGTTTGTGAACCATCACAAATCTCAAATGCAGGACCACATTGGACTCACTCTAGGGGGCTCACTTCACGCCATTCTCACTACACTCACTCTTGCACACACCGAACATACGCCTCTCATTGGCCCCTCCCCCACACTCCACATCTATAGGACATAAATGCTAGTGGTTTTTTTTCTCTTTTTTTTGGGTCTCTTTTTTTTTTTTTTTTTGGTCTAGGGTTGACCCTGGACCGACCTTGGACCAGCCCAACCCTGGCGGTTCTGGTCTAGTTCCCGGGGGAATTGGGTTAGTCCTCGGTCCTAGGATCCCTGGACCACACTATGCGGGTTGGTCTCGATTCTAGGAGTTTAGGGTCGGTCCAACCCGGACCAACCCTAACTGTATATAATATATATAATATATAATATATTATATATTATATATCTAATATATTTTTTAGAATTTTTTTATATAGTGAAAACCCTAAGTCAAACGGCGTTCATTATAGTAATTTTATACTGTTATTTAATAGCTTGGACTTTTAATGTCTTTTACGGCATTAACGGCCATATTTACAAATGATGAAAATGTCTCTATGAGAAGTCCTCACAACATAAATAGCTCCTCATGGTATCCTTCCCCAGTATTTGTTCTCTTATGTTTTATTTGTCCTCTTGATCTTCAACTTACCAAAATCGAAAGAAACAACTACTTCGTTTGCCATTCGACACTTGCCTCCCTTGCTTCTGGTTGCTTGCGTCTCTCGACACTCACCCCACTCGACGCTCGCCTCTCTTCGCTGACCTCGCTCGTCGCAGAACCCATTGGGTGAATCCAGTCCTTGATCGCCTTTTTAGGAAGTGCAAAAAGTGAAACAAAAAAAATTATCGGTCAATCCTGGGTTGACCCTAGAACCGGACCGAACCCATTAGATCAATCCGGTCCTGGTCCTAGGCTCAATAGGATCGGTTCTCGGTCCCAAAAATTGAGAACCAACACTGTGCGGGTTGGTCCTAGGGTTAAGGGATGGATCGGCCTAATCCAGACCATGCTCACCCCTAATGAAAATGGGACAAACAACTTTGCATGATTTCTTGCCATAAACTAGGGCCCTAATGAACACTAGGACCATATAACATTGTTTCCTCTCTTCTTTTCCTACTTTAATTTAATGGTTAGGCTACAAACTAGGACCATATTGAAGGGGAAAAAAAAAGAGAGTAGAGGACAAGAACCTTAGGACTTATAATTGAAAAAAAAAATCATGTGACACTTAGATAACAAATCAATCAAGGTACCAAAGGGGTTAGTTGAATATTTAATTTAAACAAGTTGCGATCGCGAACTACCTTCCCAAAGCCCCTTGGGCTAAATAAAGGGTGTTTGGCAATTTTTTTTTTAAAAACTTCATTTCCCAAATGCAAGCCTTCAAAAGGCTAAAAGCCTAAGGCAGCTTATGGTTGCCTTGGGCATTCTTGGCATGTTGGCCTTTGGCTAGTAAAAAAATATTCTCTCAATTATCCTTGCTAACCTTTTGTTTTTTAAGTTTTGCTCTCGATGACTGTTCATCTTCCCTTTTCTCTGTTAAACACGACCAGCATCTGCACATGGTCACTGACAAATAGTAGCGGTCCAACAAAAGGCAGGTAGTCCGGTGAGGGTCGGGCAACCCTTGTAGCATATGCGTGGTCACCGTCGAAAGGTAGGCAGTCTAGCAAAGGACAAGTGGTTTAGTGAGGGTTGCCACGACCCAGATCACAATTTTGGTCGCTACGACCATTGCACAGAGGTCGTCGCAAATGGTTGTAGTGATGAGATCATGCAACCCTAGCGACCTCCGCATGGAGGTTGTAGTGCAGCAAGTAGCGCGACCATTCGGGGAGGGTTGCCACGACTCAAATCTTGCGATCTAGGTCGTTGGGGTCGTGCAATCTAGTAATGGTGACCACCGCGCGATGGTCACGGCAAACCTTGCCACACCGTGATCTTCATGCGAAGGTTGTAGGAGCCACGCGATCTGGGTCGCGGCTATCTCTACGTGATGGTTGCGGTGACCCAGATTGTGATCTAGGTCACGGCGACCCTTGCCAAAGGGTCATGCGACCCTCACTGAACCCCTTGCCCTTTGCCGGCAACTTGCCTACTCTTCACCATCGCCCTTGGCCCTTGGCCGGCCAACTTTTCTTTTCTTTTCTTTTCTTTTTTTAACAGCAAAAGTCTTTTGTAAATATAATTTCTCCAAACATTATTTTGCTCAAAGGTACTTCATAATGGACTTTTACAATATAATTTACCAAAATCAATTTGCATTTTGAAAAATTATGTTAACTCAACGGCTTTTGCATTTTCCCAAAACCATTCCCAAACACGCCCTAAGTTGGCCACAAAGGATTGAGTCTTATCATGATATGGCCATTCGGAGCCTCCAAGATAACAACTTTACCCAAACACAGTAAATGACACTAAAAGTTTAGGATTTGTATTGTCAATAAACAAGATGGATTGTAAATAAAATTTAAAGAGAAAAATAAGCTCACTCGGGGATGCTTCGTTTCTTTTTCTTTTCAAGGATGAGAGGACGCCTCGAGATTTCATCGAGTACTTGACATTCTTAATGAATTTGTGCATTTCCTCCGGTCACTTTCATCCTTTCTAGTCTTCATGGTTTCTACATTTTGTACTTACCTTCATACCACGTGGAAAAGACCAATCATTCTCTTTAAGTTCATAATGCAGGATCCCCAGCAACTTTTGTTAGCGCACTATCGATAACGGAAACTCCACTTTCTGATGCAACCACAGCGGTGCAACTGCAATTCCAATGACAGCAAAAGAAAGGTACTTACATCAGCTCAGCTCAACAAGCACAAAGGGAATTTCAAATAAGGTTTACACTACTAAAGTAAATATAACGAATTCCGAGATATAATGGAAACTCAAGCTTTCTGATTGTGTGAAAGTGATGAGAATCTTGACTCTCACGCCATAACAAGCTACAGATTGTGCTAAGAGATGGTTTAATATTAACAAGATCATATATCAATGCTATCGAGATAAGTTGTGGATATGAATAGGGATATAAAATTTGCAACCTTTCATTTGATCTTATAAGCTAAAATTCGCCATAATCATTTGATAAGATAAGATCTACTCAAGACACTTACAAACTTTAGCAAGAGCAGACTACACTAAGGATTGTTGGCACATAAACATTGATAAGATGACAAACTACCTATGACAGAACCAATTCTCACTACCGATGGTGCTACTCTGGTTTCGAAAATCCGAATGTGAGGTAGTGATCCATAATCATATTTATGGACCGCTAGATAACACTCCCAGATGCTGCTCAAGAATATTTAGTTTAACAACATAAAATCCAGCACCCAAGTCTATTGCTTTGAAAATCTACCCTCTCTAAACACAACAGATGCTAGGATACCACTTTTTTGGAACTACTGTATGAGATATAGGATCTCAGAAATTAAAGAAGTTCAAGGAATTACTCAAGAGTTCTCTTGAGAAATTCTTTGCCAAGCAATATCAATTGTTCCTAAATATGGTCCAAAATTATAATCAGCAGATGAAGTTGTCGTGCCATATCTACAAGGATCATTTAGTGGACAGCCAAGTCTCAATTACAAGTCCATATAGTTAGTATTGCACCTGTGATGTTCTCCACCACATACCATCAGGTGATGGCAAAGAGGAATAGCAAAATAACTGCAGGCCAGAATCTAAGAGAGAAAAATTAAAGGAATCTTTTAAGTAACAGTTTGCTGATATCAACTGTCAAATTTTCGCAAGACAGTCCACTGAAGAATATCTAATATATAAGTAACAGGGACATTGATCTTGAAAAGGAACAAAGTAGATTACTATCAAGGAAAGAAAAGACGGGAATAGCATTATCATTGCCCTTCTTTCAAAATTCAGTAGTCTCATGCTCAAAATAATTCCTATAAAGATGCGGTGACAAGTAACTTTGACTTTTGTATGATGAAGAAACTATTCCTCAATGTATATGCACAAGGAAAAGCTATTAAGGTGATTGCTTTAGGAAAACTAAAACCCTGAAGTATTATCTCGGATCATTTGACATGAAGTCCTAAATGCTCTTTATATTTATGTGGTCTCCCTCCACCTATTAGCTTAAGCTTTTTAATAGGCTTTTCTAACATGGTATTAGAGCTAATTTGATCCTTTTCGTGAATGTACGTAGTCAAAATTTCATGTGAATATGGATAGTCAAAATTGCACGTGCCGCTCATAATTCAGCTTGCATGTGAGGGGGTGTGTTGAAGTATTATCCCACATCACTTGACTTGGGGTCCTAAATGCTCTTTATATTCATGTGGTCTCCCTGCATCTATTAGTTTTAGCTTTTGGGTTGAACTTTTCAACAAAAACATAGCTGGCACCACACCACTCTATCACCATCAGCACCTCCACCACCATCAGCATGGACAATTGAAAGTGGGCAAATGACAGTGGAGGTGGCAATGGTAGTGCAATTATGATAACAAAGATTTTAGAGTGGTTGAGGTGGCAGCCTATTTGTTTCTCTAGAACATGAAAATAATTTTTCATTTGTTCTCAATTTTATCTACACTAAAATTTGAACATAAACAAATTAAATACTCAAATCCTAATTTACAATCTAAATTAAACAGTTATGTCGATTAGACTGCCATTCGAATCTACTGCCAATTAGAATATCCCTGAAAGAACCCTGCATGTAAAAACAATAAAAATTGGTTTTATTTTTAACCCCGAACATTGTATAAGAACATTCCAAGATGTGCTCTATGAAGATTACAGAAGAAAGTAGTGAGCACACATAAAACAAGTGAATCAGAGCTACTTGTTTATTAGTCTTTCCTTGAATGGATGAAAGGATTTCCTACATTTCTTGTTTCCGACCAAAGGGTTTATGATCCAATTCATCAAAGGTTAATATTGAGAAAGATGTTTGTTCAGATGTTAATCAAGTTCGCCACTTTTTAAACATCCATGACGTGTGCATTATACACACACAGGGACACTTATTGAGGAGGCTTTTTGAGATAGAGCTAACTGGAAGAACAAAAAAGCCCTCCTGCATTCAAGCAGCATAGCAGAAATGGTTGTCATGTCAAGCATCAAATCATTGTGACTTGAGAGTCGTATCTTGCTATGTGTTATTGACTAAGAAGCATGCTTCTGCAACACCTCCAAGAATGACCAAACAAATTTCCTTCCATGCAAATCAAAGAAATGCACCATAAGAATGATATTTAACTCACGGAAACTTGGATATGACCCCATGGTCCACCACTCCGTCTACTCTGTCAAGGCTCTCGGCTACTTGAGCTACAATTACACTAAAGAGAAGTCACGCACATTATCATTAATCAAAAAGGAAAATAAGAGGAGCAAATCATGTTTGAGCATCATACCGAGGTTTGCAATTGGAGATGTGAATATGACATCAAGAACATTATGGCCATCCTTGGTAATGACTGGAAAATCTCCACCGAATGGATCAGCATGTCCTATAGATGGTCTTCTCCAGACCTTCGACAGAAGAGAAAATTAATCATACAAATCATAGTAACAGAAATCTGCTACAAAGAAAAAACTCCCAAGGCGCTTCATTGGCAGTTGTTACAAAACCACAGTAACAAAAATCTTTATACCCACAAAGTGAGTGCCAAATTATATTTTGCTGACACCACAGACATGACATGGCAAGTTAACAAGTATTATTATAATCGACAAAAAAAATTAAAAAACAAGTATTATTATATTAAAGAGACGAGAGTTCATAACTGTAATTGAATTTAAAGGATAAGCAATCCCATATTCTATGCTGTTATCTAAATAACAAACCTTAAAATAAAAGCAACATTTAAGTTCTGACAGATCAAAGTTGTAGGGAAATTAAATGTTTAATCTCTAATCAGCTTTAAGTTCTTAGAATAAAGTCCAGAACAGTCCCTATTATTTTACATTTTATCAAAAACCAAACCTCTGCATCTCCCAGAAACAAATCATCGATCTCTTCAGCTATCCCCATCCAATTGAGCTGGCAATAGAATCTTTACTTCACTATCATGCGGTTGAGCACTTTAACATATGTAGATGACATATATGTGCGTAGCTGCTTACAGATTGAACTAAGACTGGAACAGAACCGTCTAGAGCACCTTTATATTTGTTCTCTGTGATGATAAATACAATTCTCTTGGCTGCATTAAGTACAAACTGCAAAAAAACAAAATAATGCCCAGTCGGCTCACAGTTAGAAGGAAGAAAGAGCATACAATTCCATTATAGAGGGATAGACTAGTAAGGCTCATCTTATGGTATCTAAACAGGACTCACTTTCTCTTGGATTATTGACTCTCCGCCTTCCAATTTTCGGCGGCCAATAACGGCAATAAGTGTGTCTTCTTCTATGATATCAGCATCATCAAAGGCAAAGTCAATCTACCAAAATCATGTAAATACAATATTAAAGCGACAGAGATAGACGTACTTGGGCATAACCTAGAGCATCAACTCAAAATATGAAGAGGATAAGTAATGCAACTAATCGGATAAATAACATTCATTCTGTGGATTTTCCTCAGCATGTTAACTTGCAATAAAACAAGTAGGAAAACACAACAGACCACCATGCAATGGATTATTATTTAATGCTTTGCTGCAAGACTGTTAAGCTGCAAATAGCAAGTCAATGGACTCAATCCTTGACTGACTCGATTCATGCAAAACTGCAGCCCAGGAACATCCTCAGGTGGGATCATTATGGAAAATTAATCTTTTGATGTAAAATTCATGCAGCTGAACATATATCCATGGTAACAATTCTACTGTCAACTTAAATCCTGCCGTTCCAAGAAACATTTACCATATTTCCAAAACACATCTGTCACAAAAGAAAGAAAAAGACTGTCACAGACACGGGGAAATTGATTATGACTTAGTCATTTGTGCACACCTGAGAACATCCTTGGTAGTCATACAAAGGAATTCCTGATTTTGCTGCTTCGCTTGCGCTTGTAACAGACCTACATAAGACTTTTAAGGAAGAATGAGAAAATGGACCAGGAAAAAAATTATGTATGATTTGACCCTGAAACTTAAGTTGCTTCCTGCCTCTAACCCAGGAATTATTAACATATCCAAGTATCCTTGCAGAAAATATTCAGCAAACAGTATTTAGTTGATAATTTTATTTAAGCCTGTTAGATCAGTGAAAATGAGAATTTATTTCAGAATTAAAAATAGTGAAATGTCATGCTTATATTCCATCACTATAAAGAGGCTTTCCTTCTGGGATTCCAAATGCTATAGAATTCATTTAAAATGAAAGTAATAAAAAAAATAAAAAAGTTACCATCAGTTTATTTAAATCAGGTATCCTTTTTGAACTGTTCATGCTGCCGAAAAAAATTATGGAACGTAAATAAATACAAAAACAGAAAAATTAGAAAACTTACAAGATGTAATATTAGCTCTTGTCTTTGAATTCCGGCACTCCTCTCTATTGGTTATTCTATTTACTCTGATATCTATTAAAATCTACATCTATTCTACATGTAAGGCCAACCTCATACTGTGGAAAGTGTACTAAGGACTACATTTGATTATAAGACAAAAAAGTTTGTGCAAAACCTAGTAGAAAGTAAATAAGAGAACACTAGATATTTGACTAACATAATGATGCTTCGGCAATATACATTTATTGAGATACACATGTGAATTGAGTTAAAAAAGTCTAGTAATGGAAAATTAGTGTGTTTTGCAGCAACTAATAATCATAATTTGCCGATAACTCATTGGTTAAGTTTTTCAGTGAAAGTGGATCTAACTAGATTTGTTGATTGCTCAGATTTGGGCTCCCTCTTAGCTTTCTCCCTACCTTAAGTACCAGAATTCTGCTATGCGCTCCCAACAAATAGTATCAAAAGGATGGTTGATTGTTGTGTCCCCAAGGTGTAACAGTATTCTAGAATAGACAAGGAATCCTATGGATCTTCACAGTTGCCAAGAGTAGTTTGCGATGACAGTCCAGTTTGGGAGAAAATGATGGGTGAAAGGTGCGTATGCATTGATTGACCATGATTGGAGATTTAGATGGAGACATCTTGAAGCAAAAGATTATGTGAATTAAAGGGAGCAAACTAACACTGAACTCACATGAAGGAGAAATTATTGAGATGCATGTGTAAACAATCCCCACACATAAAGGTATTAGCTTTTGCCACTCACTCCCAACATCCTTGACAATGATTTTCTAGTTCTTATGTTGCACACTCACACGTATGATCTTCACTATCAACTTCAGTCCCTAACAGCAAACAAAATCTTCATTACATCTGTCCAAAATTGGTACTAAAACTTTCCATGTTAGTTGTATCTCAAATTGTCAATCTTCAATTTCACAATTGAAAGAATAGTGCGAAACTAGAAGTATACCAAATAGGCGGAGAGAAGGGCTTGAGGCTGGCAAGGGGTGCCAGTGATGTTGGGTCAGTGGCGCCGCGCAACGCCCCAGTGGAGTCAAACCATACCCCCGTTGCACTCTCTCATATTAGGGTTAGTTTTTTAAGATAAAAAGATTTGGCTTTTTTTTTTTTTTTTTTTTTTTGGTTTTTATGGGTTTTGTTTCTTTTCTAAACTCCGAATTTTTTTACGTAAGCCACATTAGCACTATGCCAGCACCAATATATGTTTCATAGTATTAACTAAATGCCACGTTGGATTCCAGCATGCTACACCAAAATTTATGAGGCAATCACTGAAAGGACTTGGCTTGTACTATGACAGCACCAATATATGTTTCATAGTATTAACTAAATGCCACGTTGGATTCCGGCATGCTACACCAAAATTTATGAGGCAATCACTGAAAGGACTTGGCTGCACAAGATCGAAAACACAGGACTTGATTGCACATTTGACTAAACATTTAAGATTTTTTGTACAATGTTCTTTTTGCTGAATGACCTTAGTTTGTGAGCAAATAAGAAAAAACTAATAGATAAAAGGAAGAAAGGTTTGACGAACAAGTTGATGAGATTAAATAAGTTTTAGGATTAAATCAGAACTTATACATTTGGTTTTGTCAGTAGAAGCTATTTGACATGGTAGATTTTTAATTGGAACGTATTTACCATCTTAAGCAGAAATTTGACAACTGAATCGAAAAATAAATGAGTAAATTTGACCTACCAGGTTATGTAGAAGACACTAGACAAATCATGACCTACCAGGTTATGTAGAAATAAATAGTCTCGCAGAATCACAAAAGAATAGGTCTGTCAATGTCAACCATATGGTCGGCCCTCATGAATAGACAGTACACAGTTGCTCCCCGGCAACCAACCATCCTTGGCATGTTCTCTACCAGTGTGAATAAATGTAACAAAAGTGCCTGATTGATATGAGATGCAAGATTTGATAACCTAATCAAGAAACACAAACAGGACGGAGCTGATACACTGAAATAACTGATTTCTAATGTAAAACTGAGAAGAAGGCCTTGGCCTTGCGGTTGCAAGGGTAAGAAGAACTCACGTGGGTACCCCTACAATATCTTCCAAAGTGCCTGCACGGAGTTGCTGACCAAGATATTTTATGGCCATGCAAGAAGCGTTACCTGATCCTAGCCCAACCACCATTCCACTCTTAATGTATCTGTCAACCTGGAAATGAAATGTCAATGAAAAATTCCTGACATAAAAATGAAAGGGCACCAGTCGAAGAGGCAATGTCAGTCATATACAACTATAAAAGTAGCCTAAATTACTTGCATTACATTTGTTCACAACTCATTCAATCAAAACAGCCAGTGGAAGAACTCCTAGTTTCACGTTATATTGAAGAGGTGACAGTATAGGATATCAAGAAAGGACTCAGTAACTGCAGTCAAGGATGATGACAATTGGAACTGGAATGAACTTCTCTGGGCTAAAGGCAAATTCCGTTATAATGTTGGATGTTATTTGGGAAAGTGATGAGTTTGAGTACAGTCACATGCATATTGGATGCAAAGAACATGTGTTAAAATGACAATTTATCAAGATTCCACCTGGCTTTATTTATGCATCATCAATCCTGTCCTTCACAGTTGTTACTGATGAAGCAGCTACTGGTATCTCCAGACCAAGTTGAAGCTTGAAGCTAGATGCTGCTTTTACCTAAGGGGATGTTAATTAGAATATCTAAAAGTAGGCTTTCACAGGGTCTAGATTGGCAACAGAAGAGGTAGAGCAGCAGTGTCTCATCTTCTGATCACCGATGAAACAATAATGTGAGGCAAAAGTTGAGCATCTGTCAGTCTTTGCTCTTCATTGTTATGTCCATAAGTAGAATCTTGTTAAAACATCACATGAGATGGGAATAATTGTTGAAGGGATTCATCCTGCTCATTCAGCAACTCCAGTAGGTGGGGAGGAGGGTTTCTTGTCTATTAGCCCAAAAGAGACAGCTAGCTTTGCATGTTCGGAGCTCATTCGAAAGAATGGTGAGACAAATGAAAAAGCTCCCAGCACAATGGACTTTTGAGAGATCCCACTTACTTTTCATTAAGAAAGTCTCATGAGCAGCTGACAGCCTTGAATTTCTAGGAGACAAAAAGACCAAGTTGAAGCTTGAAAGCTAGACGCTGCTTTTACCTAACGGGATGTTAATTAGGGCATCTAAAAGTAGGCTTTCACAGGGTCTAGATTGGCAACACAAGAGGTAGAGCAGCAGTGTCTCATCTTCTGATCACCAATGAAACAATAATGTGAGGCAAAAGTTGAGCATATGTCAGTCTTTGCTCTTCATTGTTATGTCCATAAGTAGAATCTTGTTAAAACATCACATGAGATGGGAATAATTGTTGAAGGGATTCATCCTGCTCATTCAGCAACTCCAGTAGGTGGGGAGGAGGGTTTCTTGTCTATTAGCCCAAAAGAGACGGCTAGCTTTGCATGTTCGGAGCTCATTCGAAAGAATGGCGAGACAAATGAAAAAGCTCCCAGCACAATGGACTTTTGAGAGATCCCACTTACTTTTCATCAAGAAAGTCTCATGAGCAGCTGACAGCCTTGAATTTCTAGGAGACAAAAAGAATTCATGACATCATGTAGGGGAATCATATCAGCAAATTATGGATAGTAATTCAGCCGAGAGAAGTTAGCACGTGGTCTATGATCGTAGAAAGGCATTCAGCGAATTGGAATTGGTTTTTAGATAATATTCACTTTATGGTTGGTATTTAAAGTTTGTCAGGTTATGCCAACATGCAGTGACTGCCCCAAATTTAAGTTTTTAGGACAGTTTTCATTCATTATGACCAAAGACATCTGATCGTGGCTTTGCGGCAACATAATTGCTGCAGCACATATAAGTATGTGCTCCCTTCGATGAAAACTTCTTGTCAATCACAGAAACCAACTGACTACACACAATTATTCAGCAGGAGCCCACTTGCAATATGCACGATCAGGCGCCCTTCATGACAGGGATATTGACACTGATATCATTCGCCTTTCCAACTCAGTTACAGCTGATTAAAGTCTCCTGGCAGATGGGGGCTGATCCGAAACTACTACACTACAAGCAATTGCAAAACCCATGAAAAGAGAGGAGCGCTAGTGGCTAATAGATCTACTATGAGCAAATTCTGTGATCAAGGAACGGAGCTGTTTGTCTGGATCAGGCACACAACATAAGTTTGGTTACCCACACAATTAAGTTTAACGGATTCGGAATCTAGGCCAACCACCCAGGCTTAACTCACATCTTACATACATTAAAGTTAGAAAGATATGTAATGAGAACTGCTCTATCTTCTTGACATCTCCAATGCACAAGAAAGGTTGTGGTGATAAGTCTTGGGTTAATATGACAAAATGTAAAGCTTCTAGCTATGTCTCTCAAGGAGCCAAAACTGTACAGTTCCACCTACCACCAATACTTGAGCAACAAATGGGCCGAGGCTTGAATCAATCACCACCAAATTCTCTTGTTCTTGAATGAGAAAATAAATCAAGGGCAAAGAAATTTCACGGGCATGCATCTTGTTCGCCAACCCTCCTGTACAACTAAAAGAACCAGAAAGAAAAAAACGAGGAATGGCGTCGAAAGACGGGGAAGGAATCGTTACGGTGTACTTTGCTGCACGGAGCAGAGGTGGTGCATCAATGTCGGATGGGGCGGAGCATCGGACGGCTCTGGGCGGAGGAGCTCTCGCTCGGCCGCTGCAGCTTGTGAAGGAGAGAGAGGATCGACATGGCGGTGCTAGCGATGCTGTTGATGCCACCCATTTTTGGCCCGCCTCCGTCTCCGTCTCCGTCTCGAGCTACTCGCTTCTGGCGAGTAAACGTTTCATGCTTGTTGCAATGGGATAACGGGGGACCCACTTCTGTTCTGTCTACGTTCACACATCAAAGAGGTCTTTTCCATCATTTTTTGGGGGACGTTACTTCCACCGCCATTAGCTAAGATGCTCCTTTTATTATTTCTTTTTTTAATAAATTGACCGACAAAACTGCTTTTATTCTTTCTCCATCATCAGATAAATACATGATTACACCCAATAAAATATCATCTTATTCTACACTCTTTTATCACTTTGCTTAGAGGAGGTCGTTAATTTTAACTTATGGTCTCATAAATTTAATCACAAAATCTACATAGAAGATTAAAAATTTCTATTTATAATCACTATAGCGGCTTATGAACACACATTTAATTGCACATTATTTATCAAATAGTTTGAACAAAATTCTATTTCAAAGTTGAATTGCAAGGTGGATCAATTCGAACAACTTTGACTTGAGTTTTTCGCACTTTCATCTGAATTGCAAAATGGGAGTGGAAAAGTGAGTTATACCTTCTTTACTTTCAAACTGACAATTGATTATTTCAGAGAAAAGTTTTAAACATATTTTAAAATTTTGATTCACTTGTTATGAGATTGAAATTACAACAAGAAGTTCCCTTTTTTCCCCCCTTTTTGTGCTTGTCTTTTGTTAATATTAAAAGGGAAAGCTTGAGAATCTAGGATGGAGATACTCTTCATCATTTATGATCTCTAATCCTAATATATTTAACATTCAATCCTGCTTCTAGCGAATTAACCTTTTCCATATTTTGATAAATTTTCATCTTTCCATTTTTTATCAAGATCGGCTAAAGAATTACATATATAGTTTTGCTCAAACTATTAGATACAAATAGGCAATTAGTTTTGTGTTCGTGAGCCATCATAAATATAATTTTTTAATCTTTTATATGGCTTTTTTGATTAAGAATATGAGATTGTAGATTAAAATAAATAAATTTCTCTTGGCAAAGTGATAACATGATGCAAGATACGATGATATCTTGTTGGGTGTAATGAATCATTTGTTTGGTAATATTAATGAAATGTGTGATAAAAATAAATACAGGTTTTTCCCTTAGCCTGTTATAAAAAATAAACAAGTTGAAGAGAGAGAGAGATGGGTATTTTAGTCAGATAACCAAAAAAAGGAGTGTCGTAACTTAAATGAGGGTAGAAATAGCGCCATCCTTATTTTTACTATTGGAAAATACTGAATTGGTCTTATTCAAATTAAAATATAAACTTTAAATTAACAAAGATGATAAATTCCAAAAGTTTAGGGAATTAATATAAAATTGTCAACGTCCCTATTGATTAAGAAAAATTACAATTGTTGGCGCCAAAAATTGGCTCACTGGACTTAGAACAAAAGGAGAGCCCATTAGGCCCAATATGTAAGAAAGCAACTGATTATTAGAGATGTGGAAGGTTCATAATCAATAACTGCTCGAAAGCGAAGAGCTAAGAATGGAGGTAGTTTCAAAGGCTCAGTGCCAGCAACACTTTATATAATGTGATGTGGTTATTGGCCTGGTGCCGAAGTCTCCAAAAGCAATTTGAAATTGAGGATAGTAACAACTAGAGGGTGATTATCCGTAAACTTAGCTATAAATAGCCAAAGAGACACGATTGTTGAAACTTTGGGACAATTAACAATCACGAGAACACTTGTCTTTTGACTATCTTTTTCTTTATATCACACGTTTATATTTTATTGCACATTTTTTTCTTGTTTATCCTTTACTTTATTGCCCATAGAGTAGAACTAGTCACTTCCTTTCCAAAACTACACAAAACTCAATTCACATAACAAAAAGCCAAAGATATACCAGTTCAGCGAAAAATATTCACAAGGGAACAATTTCCTAGCAAACATCTTTATTAACACCTAAATTTTGGCGACTAAAACATCACTCGCCTCTACCCAAGATCCTAGCATCACAATTCCATTTTTGTCTAAATTGCAGAGTAAATGAGCTCCTAGATGCAGTATTTCGTTAGTGATCCTTTCAGGTCCTTGGCTTGTCACATGAGTCTGAATTTCATATTTTCGTATGTGAAAAGAAATACAAATATCTTCATATACCAGATGCTCACTAATGAGTACTGCATCTTAAAAGTTGTAACCTTTCCATTGCAAATATCATTCATTTATTGTATAGAAAATTAAGCATTAATTTTTTACCCCCGAAACAAAAATATTAGAATTAAATTACCTAACATATAGTTTTCGGAGCATTTTTTATTATTGCATTTGCATTGGACCAGTGACGAATGAGTTTGACTTGATGATTCTGAACCTTAATTTAGTGAGTTGGACCAAGCCCGCGGTGAGATAGAATATACCCAAGCCCACATTCTTCGATGGCCGAAAATTGACTTATGAGGAACGACGAGTTGGAAGATTGATATATTTCAGAAAGGATTCGTATTATTCTTCAAATATTCTGTGAATCTTCATATATTCAAACAATATATATATATATATATATATATATATATATGTAGGGGTATATTTTTTTGGGCAGAAAGAAAAGTCACAAGAATAAGAAAGAAATCATGATGGGTGGTTGGTGAGGCAAGTGAATATTCATGCAATGCAATAGAAAGAAATAAAGTCTACAACAACCCTAGTCCTCTCACCTATAAAAATGTTACTTCTTACTTCACTATAGATAAGGGGGAATCTGGGTCAAAAAAGAGTGGGTTTCCCTTGCTAATATGACACGCAAGAGGAAAAGATGGAGAAGAGAGTGGGGGGCCAAGAGAGAAAAGTGGGTGTCGTCTTCTTCATCCACCGTCCCTCCCCCGACGCTGCTGCTTCCCACCACCTTGGCAAGCCACTCCTGAAGTCATTGCTTTCCCCCGAACGCTGTCACTGCTACTCGTCCAAGCCAGCGCTTGCATCGCTGCCGCCACCACTCGCCGGAAACCATCCTGATGCCGTGACCAATTCAACGATGCCATCTCACTCCTGCTCTCTACAAGTTGCTGTCCCAAGCACCACCACCTCAACATCACTTGCTACTTCGACGTCTGCTGCCCCTCGGCAATGCTTTCGGCGCTCGCTGCTCTACCTCGTGCCCCCGCTATTTTGGACCAATGACAAGCTGTCCTCATGGTTGAATCATCTTGACTCGTGACATTCTCGCTAGTCCTATAACAAAGCACTGACCAACTCGACGATGCCATCTCATTCCTGCTCTCTGCAAGTTGCTGTCCCAAGCACCACCACCTCAACGTCACTTGCTACTTCGACGTCTGCTGCCCCTCGGCAATGCTTTCGGCGCTCGCTGCTCTACCTCGTGCCCCCGCTATTTTGGACCAACGACAAGCTGTCCTCACGGTTGAATCAGCTTTCCAAACCTCGCTTGGTGTGGGAATCGCCTAAGGCCGCAATGTCCTAAGTCGACATTGAGGTGTGTTGATCTTATGCCTTGATCGGTACAGGAATCGCCCAAATCCACGAGATCTTGGCAAGGCACAAAAGGGTGTTGATTCTAGGGTTCGGTTTGGTGCGAAGACCTTGCACTTATGTATGTGGTACGTTCACATCGGGTCAAACCAAGGTCCCTCAAGCTTAGGATCTTCACCTAAGCGAGGTGTACCAAAGCCTCAAGGTCACGGATTAGCATTGAGGCGTGCCGTTTCCGAGCCTTGTCTGATGTGGGGATTGACACTAAGTGATCGGTTCAAGTTACGGACCAAGGATCATTCCCGACATGTTTATAGAGTAGTGCAAGAAACTTATGACACATACGAATGAATGAGCATGCCTTCGGGCCATGCATGTGTCGGCTAAGAGAAAATATAAGAACCAACTTGTGTGTGTGCACTTAAAAAGGAAAAAGTGTTCGTTGTCACGTAGCGTTGGCGACAATGTCTTATTCATTGAACGAAATGCCCTGGTTGAGCTAGGAATCCCTTGAAAGTATGGGATGCTTGGCTTGATGGCCGGATGCTCTGGTTAAGCTAGGAAGCCCTTGAGAGTATGGGAAGCCCCTAAAAGTATGGGATGCCCGGCTTGATAGCCGAACGCCCTAGTCGAGCCAAGAAGCCCCTAAAAGTATGGGAAACCCTAAGAGTATGGCATGCCTAAACTGATGCTGAATGCCCAGCCTGGGACTAGAAGCCCCTGAAAGTATGGGAATAATCATTTATACGGGTAATAAACTTATTGAACATGCTACTATGTGCTATTGATAAGTTTGTTTGGTGAAATGACTTATTTGATAAGTTGAAAGTGGATCACACACAGATAGTCGAAAGGTGGCAATAGACTTGTGATTGATATGCCATCGACACTGTTTGTGAGTACTGTATTTGCTAGGTTTTGATGATGAGATACTTTCCTAGTAGAGAACTAGGAATTTTACTTATTGAGTTTCCCAAAACTCATCCCTCATCTTTCAGTCTTGTAGGCATGAAAGTCTCACGCCAGTTTTGACTTTTGGGAGCTACAGTCACGTTAGAAAAAATAGGATTTCCCTTGACCTATATAGAAAACTTGTACTGTGATGTAAAAAGAAAAGATGGCCCGTGGAGAAATGGCTTGTAAAAGTACTGTCATAATATAAATTAGTGTGTTCTGCTTGATGTAGGTCCCAATCTTCCAACTATCGTTTGTCCAGGGGAATTATTTATTCAGGTTTCTGCATGTGCATAATAACGAGTTAAAAAGAATGGGACAACAACGAGCTTGAGACGTCGCAAAATAACCCTTATCGCTCATGACCCTGAGATGGAATTGGAGTTGTGACAAAAATGATCGCTTTTCAAAATTTTTGGGACTTAAGTGATCCAAAATAAATTTTTGGCACCAAAATGAGCATCGTACACAACTTTTGACACTTTAAGTGTACTTACCACGATAAGAATGAAGGCATTTTTAGAGCTCGATGCTGACAATACTATGGATAACGTGATGCAGTTATTAGCATGGTGCCAAAGTCTGCAGAAGCAATTTGAAATTGAAGATAGTAACTACCTAATAAACTCGGCTATAAATAGCCAAAGAGACGCAGTTGTAGAAAACCTTTGGACATCAACAATCACGAGAACACTTGTCTTTTGGCTATTTTTTATTTTATTTTATATATCGTAGGTTTATATTTTATCGCACATTTTATCTCCTATTTATCTTTTACTTTATTGCACGTAGAGTAGAACTAGTCACTTCCTTTCCGAAACTATACAGAACTCAGTTCACATAACAAAAAGCCGGAGATTTGCCACTTCGATGAAAGATATTCGCAATGAACACTATCCCGGCGAACAACGATATACAAGGTTAATTGCTCACTAATAAGACCATTACGTTGATGAGTTGTAAAGAAAATTGAGGTCACTAAGGCAAGTTGGTAAGACTACAAAAAAGAATTTACAATCATTTCATATTACCTACGATATTTCATGGAAAGAAGCAAACATTAGGAGAGGAAAAATGGCATAACAATCCTTGTAGGCATAATGAGCAATGTCATCCATAAATTATTAATTCATTTAATATGGTCCTTATAGTATTCATGATGCACAATGTAGTCCTTTTGTATTTTTATTTTTTAAAATAAAGGAGTAAGTCATGACAAGTCCCCAAGTAATTAAATGTTAGGAGAGGAAAAGGAAAAATCACCAAGAGTCTTTGAAATTTAACATAATGTGCAATGTCATGCTAAAATCATTAATTCATTCCATGTGATCCTTGTAATATTCTTAAATATTCAATGTAGTCTTTTTGTTTTATTTTTATTTTTAAATAAGAGAGAAAGTCATTGCAAGTCCTCAAGCTATTACCAAATGTGTAATATAGTCCTTGAATTTTCAGTTTGCTTAGTCTAGTCCATCAACCTTCCATAGCAAAGTCAAATTAGTCATTCAATATTATTCACAATTTTTCATAATTACACTATTACCTAGATTTTATAATTTCCTTTCATTTCAATGCATTTCCTAAAGTAACAAAAAAATGTGGATGGCACAAAAAAATGCATTTAAATGCATTTCCTAAAATATACTTAAATGCAAGTATTGTTATATTTTATAAAGACCAAATATTTTTTTTTTTTTAAAGTAAGAAAAAGATGGCACATTTTTGTTGATTTAGGAAGTAGATTAAAATAAGAAGTGGATTAAATTAAATAGATATTATATATCCGAGTAACAATGTAATTACGAAACTTGTGAATCTTACAAAAGGACCAACTGAATTTTGTTATGGAAAGTTGATGAACTAGATTAAATATATTTAATGTTTAGGGATTACGTTAAAAATTTTGCAATATTTTAGTGATTATATTACACATTACACAATAGTTCAGTGGGAGACTTAAAAGAAGAGGTGATTTGTCTATGCATTGACTCTGCCCTGGGCACTTGGGGCCCAAAAAGCCTATTTAAATTGACTTTTACTTTTATTTCTTGCTTAATCTAAATTACTTCTTTTGGTTTAATATCATTAGAAAAAAAATCCTACATTGATGCCATTTGGACATTTTTTTCCTCAACCTTTCAACGCATAGGGAACGCAAAAGTTGTACTACTGTTCATAATTTACCTTCGGTACCATTTTGTCCAATTTCGTATGCAACTAAGCTTTGTGTTCACTGTAGTGACAAATGAGAACACCAAAGTGACGATAACTGTTACTACATGAGCCCTTCCCACAAATGAAATACTTTTGGTCGAAATGATACCGTTTTTAACTCACTTGAAAAAGTTCGAATGTAATTATATTAGACATGGCTAAAGTGAGGCAAAATCATGGGTTTTGGTAGAATCAAAATCAGTTGGCCAGCTCTTGCCAAGTCGATTACACATGGGACAATTGATGATGAAATCGGAGAGTATGCTAATGGAGGGTAAATTTGGTATAATAGTACCATTTTAGTAATTCCGTAAGTAAAAAAAAAATAGTACGTGATATTAACTATTAATTTTTTTAAATGTGAAATACTTGAAAATTTGACAACATGCAAATATTAACACCTAACTATGTAAGTATTTTCCACAATATTCTATGAAATTTAAATAGCATTTTAATTTTGGGTTAATATCATGGAAAACCCAAATTGTATATTTGTGATAAAATTGCTCCAAATTAATTATTTTTTACCATCAAAAGCTCGAACCTGAATCGATACATTTGTAACCAATTTAACTCAAGTTAACTTTTTACCACAAAAATTGTAAATTAGTATATTTGTGACAAATTGATCATCTATTAGTTTCAATTAAATTACTTAGTTAGATGATACGTGACAGTTAATAAATTACCATTTTGAGTTTACTCTCCATTTGTCACAAATGTATCAATTTGTGTTTTTCGTTGTATTAATTCAATTTAACGGAAATTAAGGGAGGATAAATTTGTCACAAATATACTAATTTAGAATTTTTTATTGTTAAAAAATTAATTTGAGTTAAATTTATTATACATATACAAGTTTGAATTATTCGTGATATTAATCCTTTAATTTTTTAATAGATAATGTCATTACTTTTGCTTAAAGCAAAAGCTGATATTAATTTGTGTGTGTTCTTTTTTTCACCTGTCTCCCGTTTGTTTTTCAGTTTTACCATTGAGATGGACCAAGCAGCGTTTACCATTAGGCGGACCACCGATGAACACAACTCAGCTCCACCCAACCGATTCCCCATTCCATTCAAGAAAAAGGGATTCGAACAGCAGAATTTCGGCGCAGCATCTTGCCCCGCAAACGACGGCGAGTGGAGATCACGCGCCGTTGGCCTCCCTCGGCGAACGGTGAATTAGCGGAATCACCGAGAATCGATCATGGCTTCTTCCGATCCCGATAAACTCATGCTTAAGGCTGACAAGCAGTACTCTCTCTCTCTCTCTAACTTGCACATCCTTCCATGACTGTGAATGCCTTTGATTGGATCGAGATGATCGGTTTCGATCATCACCGAGAGAATCTGTGCGTTCTGTCATCTTCCCGACGCGATTGCAGGATCCATTCTCGCATGTTGTCCGCCTCATGAATCTCGCTCTTGCAACTCCGAACTTCTTCGCGAGATGTAATTGCTGGAAAGCTAGATTGATTTAGCCATTTGGGTGGTTAGGTGAGAGTGAGATCGTGCCGAGTGCATCTTGATTTACTTTTGCATCTGTGCGAACTTTCTGTGTTTATGTATCTGATGGAGAAGAATCTTACTGGGGGTTTTACATTTAAGTTTCTCATCTTTCTTGTTAGACAGGAGCTTGAATGAAGTTGTCATTTAGGGATGATATGTCAGAATGCGCATGTTGGAAATGCCTTACAATTTTTTTTTTTTTCCCTTGGTTTCAAGCCTAATGGTTGTTTAATTCACCTGGAAACGATGATTTTTTCCCTTTGTTGAAGTTTATCCTATGCTATTTTCGTTTGATTTATTCTCTTGCATTTGTTTTTGTCAGAACAAAATTGAGCCTTACAAGGTGGAGTGCTGATTGGAGGAGCGCAACTGCACTGTATGAGCAGGCTGGTAGGTTGAAATTTTATGCTGTTAATTTAGTTCCACTAACTGGAGATCATTGTTTGATTGCTTTGAGGAAATAAAATGTTGGGACTGCTTCTTCATAGAAACTGCCAACTAATATGTCTTCTGTTCAAGCTATTGCGTATAGGCTTGCTAAAAATTATGAAAAAGCAAAGGAAGCATTTGAAAAAGCTTCAAAAGGCCAGGAGATGCTCTCCTCGTATCCTTTTGTCTGTTATAGTCATGTTCTGGTAGTATACTTTTCTTTTCTTTGTATCCTTGACGGGGAAATAGGCCCTGGGATGCGGCTAAGCACATGGAGTCTGCCGCTTCTCTAGCTAAGGAATTGAGAAATTGGAGTGAGGTTGCAGACTTCTATAGAAGAGCATCCGAATTGTACATTGAGTGCGGGAGATCACAGCCTGCATCAGATGCTCTGACCAAAGGGGCTCGGTAATCTTGGGATTATCTTTGCATTCTGAAAATATTCTAGTTCTTTTCAATTAGTATGTTCCATTGCACTTGTTATTGTGTTGCTCGAGTTTCAGCATTCTTGTAGTGAAGTGTGCAGGGATGTTCTTAAAATCGTATGGGATGTCTTTATTGATCAGAAATCCATTTTGGCAACTGTGTAAATCAGCAGTGATATGTCTCAGAGCAGAGTGGGAGAATTTGGTTAAAGCAGGACATAGATTAAGATTTCAAATGCCGTGTAGTTTGATGATCTTTCCCGGTACATCTGCTTAACCTAATTGCTTAAATTAAAGTATTCTAACAATTGTCTGGTTGGCCAATTTGAGATCACTTAAAATCAAATGAATCTTTGTGCCATCTTTCCTTTCACATTAATACTCGCTGTCTTGATATTTAGCAGTGGTAGCATACCTTCGCAGCTTGGGTGGCTCGTCCCTCTTCTTAATACCACTTCCTTTGAGTACTCTGTTCTCCGTATAGTACCCTAATATCGTGAAACATTTATGTCCATGACAGTGTTCTTGAAGAGGTTGTCCCAGAAGAGGCTATCAAGCTGTACACAGATGCTTGTGCTATTCTCGAGGAAGATGGCAAGGAACAGATGGCATTTGATTTGTATCGTGCTGCCACAAGTGTTTATATTAAGCTTGAAAAGTAAAGACATTGTCTTTTACCAAAAAAACTTGGTTGATGTCCTTATGAAGATTCGTATTTATGTATGATGAAATCTTATGGCATATATCTTTAAGTTTTAAGGTGTTAAAATTGTGCAGTAATTTAACTTAGGGGGCATTTGATTTTGTTTTGAGCCAAAATGAGAGCATTACATAAACTTGAAAAATGTCACATCACTCATCCAACTTTTATGTTTGAAAAATCTGTTAGAAGTTTCCTATTTATGTAGGTCTAAAGTTTATGCATATTTCACTGCGCCAGTTTCCACTGCGCCAAGTTTTTCAAGTGACGAGCAATGTTCATGTCAGGCTTTTTTCTGTTTTTGGGGAAATTGTGTCAGGCTTTAGTCATATTGGTTGAGAAAATCTAAAAGAAACATTTCTGTGAGCTTTTGATCTTGCTGTATTCTGTAACATGTATGAAATAGAAAATACTCCTTGATTTGATCTGCCAATGCCAATTATGGCACTTACGATGATGTCCACAGACGGCTTTTTCTGGATCTTCATAGTAGAAGTTGACATGTTTTACTGCATTATCCTGTTATGTGAGTCCTTCGATATTGATATATGTCAAAACATATATGGTGAACTCATTACATATCTTTCTCAGGTTTACGGATGCTGCAGCAACATTGTTAAGATGGGGCCTTGCAGCAGACAAGTGCAATGCCACCAACAGCCAATGCAAGGTGTGAGTCTAGCAAAATGTTTTCTTTATTTTTCTCCTTAAGGGGAAATTACCTGCATCCTTGTTTTGATTTTTGACATCATACTGAAATGTCCTGAGGTATGATATTCTGAGAAAACCCCTTTTTACAAAGTTGCTGCCAAGAGGCGATTTTTCTGCACAAATTGTTTGAATATAAATTCCTTTTATGAGATTTTTGGCAGAACTTTTAAACTGTGAGCTATATTCAAGACACATTAATTAATTGGTCAATGTCACGAAAATTAGTCATTCATAGTGATAAGTTGCATTCTGTTCACCACTCTTCACAATGCTGTTCTCTAGTATGGCATGTTTTAATATGTACAACAGTCATCTTTCAAAACTGAGTTCCAAGGTTGCCTGTTTATTGTCTGGACAAATGGCAGGAGAGGTCTTGTGATTGACTCGGTTGTAAATTCTGCAGTTGGAGTGATCTTTATCTTCTTTACAGAGCTTATTATCGCCTTTATTTTATTACTAGCAAAATATTTCAGCTTTGAATTACACAAATTCATTACCAAGGAAACTCCTCTAAATTAAAATTATGCATGCTGTGTTGGGGGGAATAATTGTAATTTGGCTGAATGAAACACTGAAACTGTTGCTGCAACCCTTATGCTGTGGTCACTCCATGGTCAATAGAAAATGATTTGGATGTGGGCATTGGGGGACTTGTTGCTCAACATCGATCATGCGGCATTAATGTCTGATTGCATAATTATTATGTTTTTCACATAATAATGAGAATCTCATAGAAATGACAACAACAAGAAGCTAAACCTATCTCACTAAGTGGGGAAGAAGAATCTGGAGAAAGCTACAAAATATTAGTTAGATAGGAAATGAACATCAACGAGATTGTTAAAGCTCGATCATATAATGCATTCTAAGAGGGAAAACTTTTTTTTTCATTTGATATTTCTATATTACAATGTTCCAGTGTCAAAGTTATATAATGCTTATATGACAGGTCTACTCATCCCATATTAGATACATACACAAGATACCAGACATAGATAATAAAGTTATTTGATTTGTGATTCTGGTCTCTTTTGAGGTAGTTGGTATTGTCCCTTCTGAAGTTGGAATGGAATATCTTCTTTGATGTGAGTGCTCTATTTACTTCTTTTGGGGGATGTACATAATTCACTTCCTCATCTGATGAGAGACTGCATTCCAATTGATTACTCATGAAAGAATGATCCTAACACACTTCCTTGTCCGGTATTCATGATGGGACATTCAGAAAACTCTCTGTAAATGTTCCCCTAATCAGGAAACCTTGGTTATGGATGTTTAAAAATATCCTGCTGTCATCTCAGAATAAGGTGCAATGAGAACCCATGAGAAAATGATAAGCATTGTCTTCCCATTGTGCTTGTTTGCTTTAAGAATGCTTTACTTGTAGCTTTTTCTTTACTGCCTTTTAAATGTTTGTGAGGCAGCTTTGCTGATGATATGCCAACATTTTTCTCTCAGTTTATTTCCTGGTGAGGGAGGCGCCTCTTTGTTTGCGCTTATTTTGTCTGTATTGCTTTTCAAGCTCATTCTTCCTCTGGTTTTCAATTCAGGCATATCTTAGTGCAATCATTGTCTACCTCTATCTCCATGACAGTACCCAAGCAGAAAAGTGCTATAATGACTGCTCACAGTGAGTACACTTCAATATTTTCCCCTGCTTGAGTGTAATTTGCATTTCACTTTGCAAGTGGGAGATTCAGGTGGCGTCATTGGGGATCTCATTCCTTCGTGTCAGAAAAGTAAAGTGCTGGGAAAGAGAGGGAAAAAAGAAGGGAGGGGGGGTGTTAGGGACTAACTTTAGTGAATATGTCGAAGGGTTTTTTGGCTTTTCCAGTTCAATACAATACGCAATACAATTCTGTATATTTTATGTAGCGTACCCATGAGGTATCATTGTGATATATTGTTATTGCTTCCCTGGCCAGCGTCAATCTGGTTGATATTGCTTTAAAAATAGGCCTAAGTTCTGTTTTAGTTTGTCTAGATGTGGATGTCAATCCCATCAACCATCTTGTAGTCCTTCAAGAACTGGTTTTTTCAGGTTGTAAAGTCAATCGTGATCTTTGTGCACTTACTCTTCTTTTTATCTTTTGTTCGAGTCTTGTAAATGCACTGATCTGGAGAGTGCGTAAACTTTTTAATTGGAAAAGTGGTGCTAATTTTAGTAGTTTCTCTCATTACTAGAAATGAAACCATAAACATGCTTGGTTATAGGCACAAAACATCCAGTATAAACTGAACCCTTTCAATCTGAGTTGATCAATGGAAAAGGAGTAGGTGACTTAAGTAGATGGTTGAGCTTTTCTGCAATGTTGACATATAGCCTACATGTTTCGGTTTCAAATATCAACTAGGTGAAGTCTGATGATGGTTTATTAAAAAATATTGAGTAATTAGTGTATTTGTGTAAATGGCTCAGTTCAGCAAAATGGTATGCATTTCTATTCTACTGGCAAAGAAAAGATTGTCTTACTCGGATAATTTATGTGACAATATTAAGTACTTTGTTTGTGAACTATGTTTTCCATATGTTGTAGGATTGATGCGTTTTTGAGAAGTGACCAGAATCGTTGCGCCACTAAGCTTCTCTCTGCCTATGCTGAAGGTGATGTAGAAGAAATTAAGCACATAGCTCAGTCGAGCACCATTACCCATCTTGATCATGTGGTAAGTAGTTATGTTTTGCATACTTTTGAATTGACCAGAAAGTTGGTTTACAGATTTTTTTGCATCAATATGAAGAATTATTTAATAGTCATTTTACGGTGTCTTCTTCATTCTGTCACTAGTATTGGAAGACCCCACTATAAAAGTGAGGTGCTTGCTGGAAAAATCTCATTATAATTGCCTTCATGTAAGGTAAAAAGGAAGATCGGGCAGTTCTCATGGAATTGACATGGTGTGTTTGGTTGTGTAGCTATCGTAATGTCTGCTATTTTTCTTGAAATTCATGGCTTGTTTTTTAACATCCCACTAAAAAGAAAAGGGAGGTGCATGTGCAAATAAAATCTTGTAGATAATTGCCTACAACCTAGCCCATATAAGGAAAAAGACGATCATATAGTTCATGGAATTGGCAGCATTTTCATAGTTTTCTGAAATCTTCATTTGGATCATGTTTATGGTGTTTGCACTGATAAAAATTTCCTTTCACTTCCTGAGGTGTTCATCGTCCCACAATGAAAATAACTTGTTTCTCAACTTAAATATGTTTAGATTTGCTGCTAATCTCTCTGGGGGTAACCTATGTCAATAGAAGCCTAAAACCTAGGTTCTGACGAAGAAATCACCTAGTCACCTAGTTTGCGTAAAATAATAGAAGGGTTTGGAGTTTTGTAGTTTTGATTGTGCTTGGTCAAGTAATTAGCACTTGCACAACATCCTTTTGGTACTAATTTGCTTAGTCAAATCCTAAGCCTATAGTTGTCAAATGATATTCTAGCCTTTGTAAAAGGATTTTTTGACAAAGTCTAGAATCTGGCTAGCACTACATTTGTTGTGAGGCCTTGATGCAGAAAATACAGTGGTCATTAATCTAAACAGGAATGGGCCTATTTCATACAGACAAAACAACAAAGAGGTTAATCCCGTTTAATAAGGAAAATTTGATGCTTATGGTAGGGATTGGGACCCACAGTTGTCAATGTTCCTGCAAGCTTTTCATATGGTGCATGATAAATTTAAAGTTGTGTCCAAATTTGAATTCTTTTAACTACAAAATCATTGGCAATGTATCAAAATATTCAAAATTGCAAACTGTCTGAAGTACTTTGTGTTAGTTTTATCATTAAGAAGGGTTAATTGGTTTATTATGTAATGAACTAATTATTCAGATAAACGGACCCTTCAGTAGCAGTTTTAGGGTTTACTATGTAGTCTAGCACATAGAAGAAGCATTCTATATCTGTGATCTGTTTAATGATGTAAACATCCTTTGATTTTCATATATCAATTGTCATCTTGTCATGGTTATCCATTCAAATTGCAACTGAGCAGGAGACTTCAACTAGGCCCGAAATCTTAAGAATGTACTTGCCCTAGGATGGGTTTGATGAGATTTTTCTTGCCACAGATAATCAGGCTTGCAAGGAAATTACCTACAGGCGATGTTGCTGCCCTTGAGAACAATGCCTCCAAGGAACAGGAAGAGCCACTTGATGAAAATGACCTGACTTAGATTTCCTTTTGCTTTTGAGGGTGGTGATGGGTCATCTGTTTTCTTTGCTTAACTCTGATTGGAAAGGCATTCTACTGCCATGTCTTATACTGCAAAGATTTGCTTTCTGCGTCGTATAATGGTCAAGACTATCCGCAGCTCTTTTGCCTAAGCAATGTTGGAGTATTCCCCTATGAGTCCTTGATTCTGAAATGTTACTTTTATGTAAAGCTATGTAAATTTCTGGGGTTGTGCTGTTCTTTTGATCGACTGTTTGGACTGACCATGACAGAAAATTGGGTTGAACGAGGAAACTGTACATTCGATCAAATCAATAGTTTAATGAAATGATCGCTGCACAAGTTCTCGTGTATTTACAGTTGCTGAATTTGGCATTCAAAAAAGCATCATTAATTTAGGCAAGTATCTTTTTGCTTTTTAGGTGTTAAGATACTCTGTAAGGAATATTAACTCTAGCCATTATAACTCGTCCTATATTTACCTTAGTAAAACTTTGTGACTATGGGGTATTTCTACAGTCTCGTAAAAGAAAAACTGCATGATCGTAACTTTCCCTTAGCATTTATATTTTCCTCGCCCGTAGTAATTTACCTAGTACATATCATTCCTTTACTTTGTTTTACAGAACGTAATTTCCTTTTTCTCATTGCATGTTCTGTGGTCCCACGGCTTGTAATATCCACAAAAATAAATAAATAATAATCTAAGTTAGAGAGTAAATTCATTTCCCTGTTGGTAAATTCTATCCCTCATATCATATATCCTGTATATGGTTGAGTATAAAGTATGGCCTCCCTCATATCTTTTCTTTTACGTGGATGGCCACCTCTCCTTTGGTAAGATGAACTGAGTAATAAATCATAATTTCCCTTTAAGATACAGTTTTTTTTTTTTTCATTTGGTTTTTGTTGTTACATGTACACTGTTAAACAAAGTAAAACAAAATTTCTAATTTTAAGGGATCTCAATCATTTTTTTCTTTATCTGAATATCCTTAATAATTGATTTTACAAATATTATGTAAATGGACAGATGCGTATTTTGTCCCTCAAGACTCTCGGTATCAAAATTTAAAGATTTTCTACCCCACAAAAATCTTCTTTAATATGATTGCAAATCTTGAAATATTCTCGTTTTTCCACATTTAAGGTCCGTTCATTTCGCGGAAAATGGGCCATTTCCAGGAAAATATTTTCTAAAAATTATTTTCCAGAAAATGATAATATTTTCTGGTGTTATTTAAAACCTCGAAAATGTTTGAAAATATTTTCCGGTGTTCGGAAGGAAAATATTTTCCGCTCCCCGGCGGCGCGAGCGTCAAGCTCAAAACTTGCGGATCGACGAGCGTGAGCTTGAGATTGACAAGCTTGAGTTCACTGGTGACGCGACGGCCAACGACTAGCTAAAAGAAAGAAGAATATAGGAAACAAAGAAAAGAAAACGAAAAAAAAAAAAAAAAAGAAAAGAAAAAAAAAAAAGAAAAGGAAATTAAAAATAATTCGAATTAAAAAAGAAAAAGAAAATTTAAAAATAATTTGAAATAAAAAAAAAAAAGAAGAAGAAGAAAGGGAAGGAGGAAGTGAGGATTTGTAAAAGTGTGAGATAAAGAGATCAGTGAGGAAAATGTTTTCCACTTTTCAAAAGTAGAGCCGGAAAATTCGGAAAACATTTTTCCGGAAATTATTTTCCACGAAACAAACGGAGCCTTTAACGTCGAATTTTTTTCATGTTTTGTACTTCTTATTAATAATTTCCTTTTATGTGTTGAAGATTCAAGTATTGTTATAATTTTTAAATGTTAATTTCCGCATAATATGTAGGGGTGATTGGTTCATGATCCGATTTGGTTCCAAGGTGGAATGGGAATGGAGACCGAATCACTAGGCCAATCCAGTTCTAATTCGGTCTAATGGAATCGATCACTATTTGTTTTTCATATTTCCATCCGAATATATTATTGTCTAAAGCATGACCAAGAACAAATTTAGAACTCAAAATGAATCTTATACTTCCATCATGATAGTAAATTATCCAATTATAGACTCATATTTTCTCTAAAATGATAAACTAAATCCATTAATTTTTTTTTGAAGAAATAAAAATAATAATTAAAAGTATATGTAGTTGATTCGATTCCTCATTGAAATCAAGAATCAAACCGGAATCGGACCGGCACTCTCGAGAATCGGATCCAACCTGGTCAGTTTGAATGGTCCATTTTGCATGCCCCTAGTAATGCGTATACACATTTGCTACTTCATCACAAAATCGACAGAGAAAGGAAGCAACGACTAGAAATAAATGGTTTGCTCCGTCACCACCCTACTCACCTGCTACTAGGGGTGTCCAAAAGCCTAACCTGAACACGAATCAAACACAAAACAAGTTGACTATATGTTTCGGGTATTAAAATTGTTTGGGTAATTGTTATGAAACAAAACAATAAACATGTTTGGGTCAGGTTAGGGTCGAAACATTGTTCACCCCGAACACATTATTGGTTTCATGTGTTTGAAAGGCAACCCTACCACGATTCGTCGCCGACCTGGATGAGCTCCGCCCTCCTCCGGCCGCCTCCTCCTCCCTCCTCCAGCCGCCGCCAACGGTGCCCGAATTGACGCTCTCGGACCTGCGCCGGCGATCCGGACCTCCTCGACCGGTTCTTCGAGGACCTCACCTCGAGGAACCTCCCTGCGTCTTACCCCACGCAGTGCATCGGTTCGGCCATGGACTCGGGCGGCAACCCTCGCGTCTCCCTCTTGGCGTCGGATGTCTACCTATCCCTGCTCCATCAAGAAGCCGTCGCCGCCTCCTCCTCCTCCTCGACCACGGCCGCCGGGGGCCCCGGCGAGGACAACGAGTGCTCGTCGGTGATCACGGAGGAGAATTGCAGCAGCAGCGTCGGGGACGGCGGCCAGGTGAACTCCTGCTTTGCCGCCACCGCTGCGGCGCTGCCCAGCTTCGAGGCCGCGAACGGCGGTGGTGCGTATTTGAGTAATCATCTGCCGTTTTTGCCGAATAATGCGGCGGATTTTCTGTGCTCGAACCCGCCTAATTTTTACGATTTTAGCGAGGCGACGACGTTTGGTTTTCCGGGGAATAGCATGAGGACGACGAACTACATGTCGTAGACCGGTTTTGAAAGGACGAACGATTTTTTCGAATTTTGAAAAAAAAAAATTAGAAATACCTTCTTGGGTCTTGAAATCTGGTTTTCTTTCTTCGCTGTGCTGGAGAAGCTGGTTTTGGTGATGGATTTGATTCATTTGTATGGTGGATGCAGGGAAAGAGTGCGAAAAGGGAGGTGGAAAAAAAAATTAAATGGTCTTTTTACTTCAAAAAAATTAAACTAGGGAAGTGGGAAAAAAAAGAAGAAGGAAAACCCGAAACCTGATCTGGCCCAACTCGAATTTTTTATGTGGATCTAATGTGTTTCGGGCCAGGTCATAGTATGTGACCCTTTATGATTCAGGTCGGGTCGGGTAACATCAAAACCCGACCCGACCCGACCCATTGACACCCCTACCTGCTACTACCGTCATTCAGGTGTAGTTGATTTTGTGCCCCAGCGATCTTCGCCCTCACCCGTTGCCATCGTCACTTAAGGATTTCCCTTTTCTTTTTTTCTTCACAAAAAGAGGGGTTATGCATGTGACCACTAGCACTGATCGTCACAGCAGAGGCTGCGGTTGACGTCGAGTTCGTGGCCTGAGATTGCCTGAAGCTAGCGACCTCCGCTCCAGGGTCACAAATAAAATATGATTGGTATATGGATGGATCCATAAAAAAGGGGTAATCTTAGGGGATAACTTTATAGTGAAGAAATGTCCTTTATTTTTAGGAGATTTTAATCAAATTTATTAACTAAGTTCCTTTCGGAAATAACTATTTACTTACTCTACGAAGCTGATAAACAGTGTTTGTTTTAATTACTTTTTTTTTTTAATCATAAATACGTTCACGATTTTTCTCTACTTCAAGGGGAAAAAAAAAGCCCCTTTTAGATGGGTAACTTTTAAAATGAAAAGTAGCCCCACCAATTTTATAGATCAGCTAAAGCATAAGCTAAAACTATGGTAAGTGGCCGAAACATGGATTTTTTTTTTTGGCATTTGGTGGTGTGAATAATCGTATCTTGCCTCTACTTTAGACATAGAAATCCACTCATTAACCCAGTAGCCAATCTCGCGATGTTTACATTCATAAATTTCCGTGATATTCGTTGATAATGTACAAGGGAAAAAAATAACGACATAAGCTATTATTAGATGAATGACATGTATATTAAAAATTTATTACCAAAATCAATTTTGAATCTATATGGTGACCTTCTAAATTAATTTTTCACCACGGATAATAATTTGCATTTCGTAAGAACAAGCAAATTTTCTATTTTAGTACTAAAGTTACTCAAACCCGTGTAAAGTATATATACGAGAAAACGGGAGAAGTGCCAAAAAAGTCCTAAACCTTTTGCCTTTGTGCCGAATTAGTCCTAAACCTTTTTTTGGTGCCGATTCAGTCCTAAACCTTTTTATGTTGTGCCAATTCAGTTCTAAACCTTTTTATGTTGTGCCAATTCGGTCCTTTCCGGCCAATTTTGGCCGGATTTTGCCTGACCGGACGCCGGCCGGCCGACGTGGCTTGATCGGCGGCGACGTGGACAACTTTTTAATAATATTTTAATATTTTAATATTTTAATATTTTTATTTTTATTTTTATTTTTGTCTTTTTCCTCCGGCCGGTCACCGAGGTCCGGCGACCGGCCGAGCCGAAGGCCGGCGAGGGCGAGGCCGACCTCGCCGGCCACCTCGCGGGCAAGGCCGACCTCGCCGGCCATGGGCGAGCTAGGCCGGCCATGGGCGAGGGCCTCGCTCGCCCATGGCCGGCGAGGGCAAGCCTCGCCCATGGCCGGCGAGGCTCGACCTCGCCAAATCCGGCCATGGGCGAGGCTTCCCCTCGCCGGATCCGACGAGGCGAGCCTCGCACATGGCGGCGAGGCTCGACCTCGCCGATCCGGCCATGGGCGAGGCGAGCCTCGCACATGGCCGGCGAGGCTCGACCTCGCCAGAGATCCGGCGAGGGCAAGCCTCGCCCATGGCCGGATCCGGCGAGGTCGAGCCTCGCCGGCCATGTGCGAGGCTCGCCTCGTCGGATCCCTCGCCGGCCATGGGCGAGCGAGGCCCTCGCCCATGGCGGCGAGGTCGGCCTTGCCCGCGAGGTGGCCGGCGAGGTCGGCCTCGCCCTCGCCGGCCTTTGGCTCGGCCGGTCGCCGGACCTCGGTGACCGGCCGGAGGAAAAAGAGAAAAAAAATAAAAATAAAAATAAAAATAAAAATAAAAAAATAAAAAAATAAAAAAATAAAAAATAAAAAAATAAAAAAATAAAAAAATAAAAAAAATAAAAAATATTATTAAAAGTTGTCCACGTCGGCGCCGATCAGCCACGTCGGCCCGGCCGGCGTCCCGTCAGCAAAATCCGGCAAAATTGGCCGGAAAGGATCGACCGCACCACATAAAAAGCGTTAGAAAGGTTTAGACCAAAAAAAAAAAGGTTTACTTTTTTAAGACAAAGACAGCGCAAAAGGTTTAGGGACTTTTGGCACTTCTCCCACGAGAAAACTCATCAGGTGGTCGAAGCCCTGAATTCACACTCTCTCTCCTCAGAAAGAATAAGATGGAGCCCCAAATCGTACTCTCTCTCCCCTCTAAATGACGTTGTCGAGGTAGAGACCGATTGTTTGGTCTAGGGACAAGGCACTTACAAGCCCTCACCAATTCCCTTCACGTGCCTATTAAGAAGTGTAAGGGAATTTTGGTCAATTTTGTCTAACGTTCAAGTATCTAATTGATACTAGAGAGGCCAATTTGATCGCGGATTTGGTGGCTAAAGCCCTCCGAAAAAATGCTTTATCTCAGAATTGGGGTTTCCTCCCCTCCTTTAGCTCTTTAACAATTATTATGTTCTGAAGCCCATCTATTTGACCTTTCCACCTTTGAACCAGTTTAATGAAAAGTCTATTTTCTGATTAAAAAAAAAGGGTAAATCCCAAGTTAATAAGATATGTTACTAATCTCATAGATTAGGGAATTATACGCAAATTAAAATTTTGGCAATCGATCGAAATATGAAATTACTCGTACGCGATGATGCGAATGCTTGAAGTAGTGCAGTGCAAGAGCTATATTACTAGTCGCAACTTGTATATAGCCTTTCAAGGGAGTCACTACTCAAAGATTACTTTCAACCAGACGTCCTCTTTCGATCGATCATGGCCAACACATTCCAACTCCTCTTTCTCTACTGCGTCATCCTAACCACCGCCGCCATGTCAGCCTCTCCATCACCATATCCAACTGTCATACCCACCGCACCGCCCGCGGACGGCGGCGCCTGTTGTCTCCAGCAAGTCAGCAACATCCTCGATGCCTTACTCGGCTCCACCGACTTTGGCAACTGGGCATCTGTCCTCCCCGCCTTCAACCCCTCGACCCTTTCCATCTCGGCCACGCTCTTCGTCCCTGCCGGCAATGACGCTGCCGTCTCTGTGCTCCCCATGGACCCTCCCTCTCTCCTCTACCACATGGTCCCTCAACGCCTCGCCTTCTCGCAACTCAAGCTCTTCCGCACAGGCTCTCGCCTGCCGACCTTCCTGCCCAACAACTCCATCCTCATCACAGGTGGCTCTCCATCCAACTTCACCCTCGACGGCATCCTTCTCATTGAGCCCGACCTCTTCTCCTCCGACGGCCTCATCGTGCATGGCGTCGCTGGGTTCCTCAACTACACAGTCTACGGGGGTGGCAGTGCTGCGCACGGGGTTTCTCCGCCACTGCTGCAGCATGCTACAGGTGATACTCCGACTGCAGCGGCATTCTTGCCGCTTCAGGAAGCGACTGGCCAGCGCATATCCCATGCCGCATGCAGCACTGAGGGCATGGCGGTGGTTGTTACGTCCGTTCTTGGCTTGGTAATCTTGGGTTCAAAATTGTAAGGGATTTCTGGGTCTCTTGTTGATGGGTTTTGAAAGTTGCAGACTTGAAGAGCAAACGATTGTTGGGCTACGCGCGAGGTCATTTTCTCCATTAATTTTCGCTGTTCCTTTCTAGTTCTTGTCGAGCCATTGAGGCTAGGGGAAACACGTATGATCGGTGCTTTTCTTTCTGTAAATCCCGTGATCATACGAAGTCCATTAGCATTTGATTTCTGAGTAGGGAGATCAAGAAGGAAAGATGCCGTGTTCTTTCCGAGTTCGCTAGCGTGGTTGTAATCAAGAAAGTGGAGAAGTGTAAATCTTCTTTGGTCACAAAGAATAGTTTCTTCTAAGTGGCGACTGTCTATGCATTTCGGGTATACATTCTCTTCTTGTTCATTCTTCTTTTTCAACTCCATATGGGTGAATTTTTTACAGTGAAGGGAAAAATGGAGAGAGCCCATAGATAAACCCAAGTTAATGTTACTGTGTCAATCCCAACGAGTTGAAGTTCTCTATGTTAATCAGTAGCACAACTTACATATATTCAGCTCATGTGAGTCGCACGGGGTGGTGCTACAACAGCGGCAGTGATTCTGCCGATTGAGGAAATGGTTGGCCGGCGCACGTCACCCCGCCACATGCAGCCCTAAGTTCATCGCGGTGGTTCTTACGTCCATTCTTGGCTTGGTTTTCTTGGGTTCAAGATTGGGAGGGACTTCTTTCCACGTGAGCTTGTATCCAAGAATTTTCGGGCATCTTCTCTGGTCCGCTCATCGGTCGGCCAGCACCTTCTCTTGTTGTTAGCAAGCCATTTAAATTCTTCTTTTATTTGACTCCCTATCAAAATCTCTTGAAGATCATTGAAGAATCGCAGAGTTCATTTATCTGGTACTCCTATACGATGTTGTATAGTACCGAGAAATTGGGAAAATACTAGAACTAACCCTACTTTTCGCTCTGATTCCGTTTTTTAAAATTTTACTTTAGAAAATGGATGTTTTGTAATCGTGGACAGGATTACGAAAGGACCAAATGCCCTCCATTTGGAAGACTCCAAGACCCAAAATACGCCACAAACTCTAACCTCGCCCGTCATCGACCCCCCTCCACCGTTGTCTGAGCTCGTCTCTCTCTCCCTCTCCCCTTCTCTTCGTCCACAGCGTTGCTGTGTCCTCTCTCTGCAGTCTCTCTCTATAAGACGTTCTTCGCACAGACCTCCATGGACAACCTCGACAAGTCTTAATTTTTACCCTTTTCGCCAACCAAGAGGAAACCCATGCCCGCTCAAGTCCACTGGTCATAATTCTCCAGCCCAGGCGTGTCGAACCACCCTGGGAGGAGTAAGAAAATTGGACCGTACAGCTCTAGTCTTTCTAGGATATGTACAGCAGGATACCAAGGAACGAGCAAGACAGTTGCATTCATCAAACATTTAGATGGAAACACGATTGCATGACGAAGCCTAACAACCTTATAAACCATTTTGCCTAGCCAAGAAGTATTGGGCAAGCCAGACAGATGAGACAGACTCGGAATGCTTACCCCACAACATCTGGCATGGGTAATTCGCTCAGGCAACACATGCACAATACCTAAGTTTTCTCTGATTGAGCCTGTAATGGTAAACGGCTAACTCGTATGTCGTAATTTAAACTAGTTATTCATGTTAACTCGACATGTTTGTACACTTTCAAACATGTGTTCATAAACATTGCAACATACATACTTATATATAAAAGCCAATACCTAGTCATTAACTCACAATATGGCATCAACATGTTTTCCAGGTTATTTTGGGTTTTGGAAAATTACCACAAGTTGATAAACACATCGTCATCATACAGGTCTAAGCAGATGTGCCACAACCCACACGACACGATGATGACACTGAAACACAAAATCTTCTTTACACATTATCCTGTCTAAGGTGCTTGTGGAGGAGGAACAGTGGACACCATCAAAATGATTTTATATTGGTGTACCATATTTGGAGCTTCATTCAAATTAAGCTCAGCTTGCTTTTGTTGACACCGTGAAACAAAGGAAATATAGGCAGGAAACAAGCAAAGTGGATGCATGCTAGGCAGAAGACACAATGTAAGGGAAGAGGGCAATGTGCACAAAAGGCAAAGTATACAATAAACTTTTGAATGATGCAAATTCAACGATATACAAAAGTGCTTGTCAATTGGCATCCTAAATTGATACTCAAGTCTAGGCAATGGCACTTTGAAAAAACGCGCACATCTCACATGCGCGGAGCGCTCCTATTCTCCCTACTGCCCACTAAAAAGAATATGCCTAGAGATAAGCATATGAGTGAAAACAAAGCCTACATTAATGAGAAAGAATGGTCAGAACTCTACCTTTTGTCTCCCCTTTCCCTAATTTATTCCACACTCCCTTGAAATTTCCTAGATGAATGTCATCAATGCTGCTTCCTATCAGCACTTATTGTGAAACATCTTATTCTCTACTTCGGTTCTTCTGTGATGGCCTCTTCCTAACAAGCCTTATAGGATCTGTCATAACTTCTCTTGTCAATAGGAAGAAAAACCTTCTTTAGCTGAATTCCTCTGCTCCTGTTTTATCAATGTACAACCAAAATTCTCTGCAACTACAACTCTGACTTAAACCAAAATTGCAATTTATTGACGCCGACCAATGTCGCCAAAAGATGCAGTTTCGTTGCACTTGTTACTCCAGTATTCTCCACATAGATGATCTGGGTCCAGAGCCTCGATAGCCTGAGAAGGGTAGTAAAATATGACCACAAATTTAAAAATCATTATCACAATGGTGCACGTGCCTCATATCCTCCTCCTGTTAAATCTAAAAAAAAGCATGGCTGATATACTCTATAAGAAGCCTATGCATTATTTAAGCTTCACAAGTGGGTGGCGGATCGGCAAAGCTGAGTGTACGGTGCACTGGTGGAGGTGGTTGTAGGTTTTAATTTCTTTTCCATTAGTTAGATGACGTTTCAATATATACAATCCTTTTTCCCTTTTCAGGAGAAAGATGAAGAATGATTTGCAGTGAAAGCCTGTGTAAACAGGTGTTTCCAGCTACCCCATGTTATGTTGACCCAAATTTTTGAAAAGGTGTTGCTCTAACTATGATAGAATAAGCAGGTCAATAGGGCTCCATGCAGAATTATGCCATCGATGAGTAGATTAGGTGCTGTAAATGTTGTCCACATTCATTTGACCATTCGAACTCAAATGCTTGACTCTTTAGCATTGCCTTCCTTTTCATTATTATATATAAAAGAAATTGCATAGTTAGTATATATTGTATAAGAAAATAGTATCGTTAACGAGTGCCCCCAAGGGATTGGTTAGAAGTCCTTGATAAGAAATATTTTTCAAAGTATTGATTCCAAATAACATGAGGTATGCAATGCATTTGAAACTGCAAACATTACTTTTTGCTTGATTAATAAGCATCCCAAGGGCAGTCAATATCCTAAAAGAGAGAGAAATGACTAATGATAGAAAGAGAATTAACGCTACAGCTGTCGCAGGTTAAACTTTGCCTATTTAAGTACCATAATATGAAGTCCCATAAATTACGGCCATGCATGCAGAGTATGAGCATCTTCAGAAGTATGACTGGGGAAAAAATGTTGATTTATTGCTGCCAAAAAGTACGAGGCCTCATGAAGCTTGGTGCAACCATAATGCTTATCCTCAAGCTACATGGTCTTATAATAATGGGTCAGGCATCACGTTCTGTCAAAGAAAATCCTAATTGGCAGATAAAGCCCAAGATACCAAATGTCAAGTGAATTACTTATGGAGTTGTATTGTTTGGAAATTCCTCTTAGATTGTCTTACCTGGATGATATTTGGGGAAAGAAACCCAAACATTTCAAGGCCATTGACCCTCTGCATGTGAAAAGGAGGAAGCTGTCCTTGCACCCCTAAGCTGCTCTGTCGAAGAATTTCTTGGTTTAGGCGTTGCACTACCAATTCCCAGCACTTCTCTGCTGAAGTATCAGCAAAGGTTACACTTGGACATTCTTCCAGGGTGACCTGAAATATACAGAAAAAGAATAAGAATATGGACCCTAAACTAAAAGGAATGCAAAATGCTTAGACCATGATATCAAATGCTTTGTATTAAGAAGATGCTATTTTCTAACTTTCAGCAATGATCTAAGTAAACATGTGATTCGTCAGCATATAATTGCAAGTTTCAATTCTAATGAAAAAGTTCCTTAAGCCCCACTTGAGGATGTCCAACAAAGTAATCCTTTCAATGTCATTCTAGTAATTCATTTGATTTCCAATTAGAGCGACTTTAGTGAGACATCCTAAAAAACGGGCTATCAAGTGGAGAAAAAGCAAAACTACTCTCTTGCTTCAACCAAAAAAGAACTCTCATACATTAAAAAAATATTTTGACAGAAAATTTTCAGATGCTCATTAAAGAACATTGCCATTAAGCAGGAAAAGGTCCACAACACATCTTCTACTTATTATTTATTAGATATGGACAGCAGAATTTCCAACAGGTACATCTATGCTGTACTTTCAATCAATTATCCCATACTGCAGATTGAGAGTAGGTAATTTAACAAGTGTCAAAGGTAAAATTCTCCTTTCAAAAAGTTGAGGGAAAACAAACCTTAAAGATAGGGCCAAGTAGCCCTGCATCCACAACTTCTGATATATAGCCACAAATCTTTCCAGGGTTTAGCACACTGAAGAAATCAACCCGACTTTTGTATCCTGCAAAAAAGTCAACAATTAAGGGCTATAAAAAATAAGTCATCGAGCCAAAAAAAAAATAAAAATATAGGGTCATGTTTTCTTGGAATTTTTCACAGATATAGTGTACCTTCGGGGAAAATGGCCTGTTTTGAGCACCAACATTTTCCCGCAATAATGGAACCGAAATGAATGGGTTCAACACAAGCTGTAAACTCCTTGATGGGATAACTAGAGCGCTTCACTCCGGAACTATCCACAGGTTTACTGGTAAGCAAATTGCTGGAGAGAACAGCAGGATGTTGATTGGGAAACAAAAGATTAACCCCAAATAATTTGCAATCATCATGTGAGCTCGTATTCCAATTATTCATGGCAGACATAGGAAGATCGCCCTCAGAAATTGCACATGCTTCTAACGACTTGGAATCTCTAACAAGCTGCATATCCAATGATCTTTTGATTGCATGTGGGATGGTTTTTCTCTCCTCGTAACAAACCGATACACAAGTATCCTCCAAACTTCTGATACCCCCAGTGACTTCCAGAGTGTTGTTCTCTCCTTCATCAGGCTTAATGCCAATGTTCAAATCAATGCTGTAATTATATTTATCATCATTCCTCGAGAGAACTTTATTGTGGTTATCACTATCTTCACATTTCATGGGAGATGCTCTTAGGTTCAGAATATCTTGCTGGGACTCCGATAATACTACTTTCAAGGAACACAGTGAACTTTCATTAGGTTCGGAGCTCTTGATTCCACTTACATGCCTATCGATACCCAGACTAGCTCCAGTACCAGTAACAGAAACCCAGTCATGGTCTTTTCCTGCCCATTCTACCATAGCATCTGATCCACCTTCCAAAGCTTCAGTTAACCTCTTAAGTTCATAGATGGTGTAGCGGAGGAGGACATACTTATCATCTCCTTCACAAGAGCATGAGAAATCTGCATGTTTCAGACACACATATCGCTCAGGGGAGCACTTGCAGCTGATGGCAGATAAATGCAAGTCATAAAAGCATGTAAAACATTCTCTCTCATCATTCAAATCAAAGTCCGCCCCCATTTTTTGCAATTTCACACAATTTGGAAGGGACTTTACTCGTTCTTCCTCCATCTCCACTCTGGTCTGTGAAAAGAGAAAAACAAGGGAAACAGACAAGCACATGAGAATCGATCCAACTATAAGGATGCATCCACGCGTAAATTGAAGAATAGAAGATTGGATAAAGTATTGCAAAAAAGAAGAGGCTCTAAGTAGCCAATCCAAAAAGAGAGAGTACCTTTATAGCTCTGGTAAGAACCCCTTCTTTCCCACAAACAGTGTTCCACTTCAAATTCACTGGAGTCTCCTTTAAGAGTGATTGTTCCCAAAGAGCTTGCACAGCTGCCCTAGCTGCTCTAAACAGCAGTTTGTCATGAGATATTGATGTTTTCCTATGCTGTGTGCTATAAAGCTCCACTGCATTTTGTCCATGCCCTAACCAGTCAACGGGAGCTACATTCACTGCTTCTGCGCAGTTAAACCCACAATTAAACCCGGCATGGTAAGCTCTCGGAAAAGTAAGAACAAACTCCCCAGCTTGCTGGACGACACGATATACTGGTACCCCTTCATCCCTTAAAATGGATGGAGATAGCTGAGTGACCTGCATGAGCATAAACATCAGAACATACAATAAATGCTGTGAAAACCAGCTAAAAAATACCATACACCATCTGAAAAGCTTACTGCACTACCGATGTCAGTAGATGGAACGTAACACAAAATGAGCAAGACTATTTCAACGCTACCAAGTGCTTAAACAGATTCTTAGAAGAAATAAGAAGATAACAGCAAGAAATAACCCGTATGTTTTACTAGTGGCACATACAACCTATTAAACCGCTACAGTTGACAACAAATCATATAGAAAAGAAAAGAACTACTTGCCAATTCATTCAGTAAATCTGGTTGCTCTTCAAACAAATCTGGTAGATACATTTTCATAGTTTTCTCCAGCATGGAAGCACTGCTTCCAGGTACTCCATACCATACTTTTCCATCGCCAAAGTGGAGGTAGTTAAGAGAATAGAGGTGGTGATCCTCTACATGCTGTTCGGTAAAAAATTGGGGAGAAAGAAATATCAATGACACCATCAGATAGCATGAACTGGAAAAAGTAAGCAATTATGCAGTAGTCATCTTTTAAAAAGAACAATTAAATGAAACAAGAAACAAGAATTTACAAAGATCAGCCAGGATCAGCACAAGTAATAATCCGTCAATTCTGCATTTCCCACCATTGAAATAGCAAATGCAGAATAAGGTCTTGAAAGAAGTATTTCATGGCTGTATCGGTCCATCTTAGATTATATATGCTATAGGATTGTTCAATTGCTCGACAGAATGGTGAATCTCTGGTAAAATGAAGCCCTTCTCTTGAGAGACGTTCAGAAGTCCCAAAAGAACTTCCTCTTTTCGATGAGCGAAGCAGCTTCTTAAGTTTCTCACTAAAAGATTGGCCGCACACTTCAATACCAAAATGATTTACATAGTGAAGCCAAGATATAATTGACAGAGAAAGCCTTACGAAAAAGTAATATGGCCAAGGATGTACCAACAGAACAACTACCAACATCTTCCACTTAGTATGGTCAGCTACATGAATTCTCTTATGACATTGTACTTTAATTAGTAAAAGAGTCTTCAACAAGATCCAAGGACAATATTCTTTGAAATTTCTGCCAATTTCTGGTCAAGTATTCTATTAGCCTACACTATCTTAAAGTCAAATCTTTCAATATAGCCACTTAAAGTTGCTCGTGAGTTTAAATTTGGGATCACATTTCCTCAAATAGATCAAATCTGCAAAAATACCAATCAATATGGTACATAGTCATTTTATTTTCAGTAACAATCTAGTCATTTTATTTTCAGTAACAATCACTGACCAACCAGACTCTGCACTTCATCGAGTTCTAATTCCTAGATACATTATTGCCTTGATTCAACATTTTATCAGTTTGCATATAAAAGTAAAGTCATGTTCATGCTTCAATTTCCTTGAAAAAACAGGAACCTCTGAAGGGGAGAATTATCCAATGAAAAGACTGACCAAATAAATTCAATGAGCTCTGGGTGTAGATTCAATCATTACAGCATAGAAGGACATGGATGGCTTCACTAAATATACGAGAAATGGATCTTTCTAAGGCAGAAAAAACTCCACCTCACTCTTCAATAGTAATAGTGTGGTAGCCACTAAAATAACATTTTTGTAATGCTTCCCTGTAGAGATCAGATATTTCATCACATGTAAAATTATGCTAGTTCATGGCCGTGTAAATGTCTAAACCACTTCATAAAACAATTGCACTTTCCAAAGAAGTTAAACAATGTGGCACACAGCGAATAACAAGCTAAAAACCAAAGAAGAACGAAAGAAGGAGTATATATACCACTGACCAATTGAAGATCTACAAATGTCTCCCTACACAAGATTCTTAGATGGGGCATCAGGACATACCCAACAAAATGATGAAAAGCACATTCCAACATAGAGCCAAGGCACTAAAACCCCTGATATGTCACCTTCCTCAAAAGATAGTACTGAGCCTGACAAGCGAGGGAAGTTATTCAGGTTCCATCCTGACTGTACATACTGATCTGAGCTGCCTCCATTCCCGGTGGAAGCTGCTTTGGGAAATCCGCTTCCAAATGCACCTGCTTCTAAATCAGCCCCATAAAATATCTGTGGCACAATAAATGATAACACCAACATCAGTTTTTATCTCAAGAAAACCCATGATCAAGCCGTGATAGGAAGTGATGAAAATCTCGATCCATACCTCAACTTCATCCGTTGGTTGCTCTACTATCCGCCAGTATTCACCCTCAATGTCCTCTACAGAGGGTTCCCATCTTTGGTTTGACTCAGTCAGCACATTAGTTCTTTGAACACTCTTAGCATCCTTAAATCCAAAATAACATTCTTTGAAGCCAGCAGCATGTTTTTCGAACTCTGCAAGAGTGAAATCGGGTCCAGTCTGGAAGCCAAACTTCTCTTCACAGTCTGAAGTAGAATTAGGTTTCAACTCAGAGTTGGCATTCGCTTTGCCAGTCCCTCTTCTGGAGTGCCTCTTCCTCTTCCTCTTTCGGCTTCTTTTCTTTCTCATGGGCTCCCTATTTTGGAGCAAATCAATTTGCTGGATTCTAGTGGAGAATTTTGAATGTTCCCATACATCCTTCTCTTTAAGACGGCAGGGAGGAATCCAGGAAGCTGGTGGGACTATCCGGCATATGCCATATGATTCTGCTTGATGACGTATCTTTGATATGTATGCAAGTGTATCTTCAAATTCCTGATGATCATTTGTAAGTGTAAACAGAGTTTCCACACTTTTAACAACACTAAGAACATGGCACTATGATCACCAATGCCCAACCACATAGACATGATACTCAGATTGCCAAGCACAAAGGGTTACCTCTGCTGTTGGGTAAAATACAGGAGCATCATCAATGATAGGTCGGCATGCTTCAGCAGGATCCCACCTCGCTGACATCTGCAATAGTTGTATTGCAGAATGGTCATGCAAACCCTTTTTATCTCAATAATCCAGGACTTCGAGAAAATTATTTTTCATAGCTTCACTCATCATAGATAGATTTGCTCCAAAATCCAAGACAAGATGCCCTACTTGAAAATTACTGAACAAGAAAATGAACTATAAACCTTTTTTATGCGGTTATGGATGTTCAATTTTACTTATCATCACTGTAAGGTATCAAATTGAAATTGTGATCTTTAAAAACCATCACAGTCTAATATGTTTACATTAAAAGGTCATATTGAACTATGCCAACAAGATGCATAGGCTGTTCAAAATTCACTGAAGTGATCCTGGAAAGATTTAGAGTATCTCGAAGAAGAGATACTTGGAAGTTGATCACAAACATAGTACCAAGAAATAAATTGAGGAAGACAATCAAGAAATAAATCTAAAGAATCAACTAACAAAGACACTATAACCACAGATTTGACACAGCGTTGAATCCTGTTATAACATAGATCATATTTGAGGGCTTCAAAAGTTAGGGTTACAAGGATCTATTAAGGACAGCAGAACATATGGTAAAGAAACGCAGGAATGGCAAATTTATCAGAGAGGACCAGCAAAAATGAAATCTTGATGGACAGGACATGAACCATGAACAAACCCATCGACAATATTGTGAAATCTAACCTCTTTAGGATGAGATTCTGTCGCAGACTCGAACTTTGCCATTGGCTCAGAACAACCCTAAATCTTCGACAATCGTTCCCACATAAAAGTCTTCTTTCTCACACCAGATATAATTAAGGACCTTTACCAAAAGAAACGTGCAAACAATCGGTCTTGAAACTATTCCTTCTCCAATTGATTAAGATCAGGCTGCGGCGGACACGAAACCCTAGAATTAAAACAGAATACAGGTGGTCATAACATTCTAGATTACAAATAAATAGCAAACAGACAATCAAATTCACAGAAAACAAAAGGGTGATTATTTTTAATAAAAAGATAATATGAAGAGACTGAACAAAAAGACATTTAATTAGTACCAATTAAACTGGCAACCCCACATGAATTGAACAAATGTTGACAAAAGAAAAACCTAGACAAAACATTAAATTGGCAGAAATTGGAGACGAAAAAAAACAGGCACAGATTGAACAGCGCAACGATGAGCGCAAGAGATTACATCAATCAAATCATTACCATATAGAGCAAAGGGATTACCTTTCAAGGAGGGCGTGGATCCTAGGGAGGCACACAAACTTGTGGAGCCCGTGTGTTGTTATCTGCCCTTTTATTTCTTTCTTTTCTCCCTGATAAAACCTCCTCTCTCTTTTTTTTCTTTGTTCTGAAACTTCCAAAAATAAAAATAAATAAAACTGCCTGTGATCTTTTGTTTCCAAGTGGGTAATCCAGAAAGGGAAAGGAAGAGTAATAACAAGAACGAATTTTGGTAGGGTGAGGACTCCTTCTCTAAACTGGGGAAGTTTTGAATCTTGTTCTCTTCAGATTTATCAGTTACGTTCTTTGAGGAGAGAGAGAGAGAGAGAGATAAGTGATTGAGTGAAGGGGAGGGTCAAGGGAAAGGAGGAAGGAACCCGCCCAAACGCACGCAGTTTTAACGGAAATCTACGAGGAGACCAACCAACCAAAGTCAGAGGAGAGACACGACACCAGAGTCTCTCCCCCCTCTAAACACAAACATAAAAACCTAAACACGCTTCTTCTGCGTTACCGCTACTCTTCGTGTTTAGCCGTTTGGGCCCAATTCCACGCTGTCCGGCCCACGAGCACCGTTTTTCTTTCGTGGCCCTGAAAACTGGCTGTTGTGACCAATTCCTCTTGTGGATCAGTGAAATACTTACACGATCGTATGAAAACTTGTTGATATGAAGATATATACGACGCCGCTTTGGCGAGTATCGCATTTGCCAATCACTTAGAATATCATTAATAAGTCAAATTATACTGAAAGTTACCATTTGCGTTATTATTTGAAAGTGTGATACTAAGGCAACTGCACTGTTATTCATTGTGAATAGGCTGCCTTTTTTTTTTACCACAAATTACCTTTTAAATAGTATAAGCCACCGGATGGACAGACATGGGGCAAATTTGGAAAAGAATCTTGATGCAAAATTCTTAATTATTGGGCAATGAGAGATGATTATGTCACGGCTCCGTCATTTTTAATGGAGTGACAGAGCTGTTTCTATCATTCATTTTTCCCTCTGGTTTGAAGGAGAAAAGGAGTTTTAATTACATTGTTCTTTGTACTTAGAAAAAATAAAAAAAGAAACCAACAAGAAGGAAACACGATTCTTAAATGAAAAATTCAATTCTTCTGTAGTGTACTCGCGAAAAATTAGTAAATTTAATAAAAGTCAAATTACTAACCCATACATGTATTTTTACCATATAAGTGAAAATAAATACACTCCAACAAGTCTCTTTTTGGCCTTTGTTGAACTTAGACACAATACATAAATGGTTAAATTATTTTGAATTGAAAGTTGGCAAGCATGCTAAAAAAATAGGGTTGTGCCAAAAAAAATAGTGAGGCAAAAAGATTAATATATAAATTCATTATACTTTAAATTTTTAATTTGGATTTTCAAGTTTAGTTGGATTTTTATAGCTCAAGCTGAATTTATCGATGCTTTAAATGGTGTAGATTAGTTGTTGCTATTACTAAAACAAATAGCATTTAAGTTACAGCAAAAGTCATAGTAGAAATATTTAAAGTTAGTAAGTTTGTAATTTTTAATATTTGGACTTTTATCAATTTTAAGTCGAGTAAGACATCAGAATTAACAAATTTGAGCAGTCAACAGAAGCTCTACCAGATCTTTTTCGTAATTAAGTTTGTGATCTATGGCCAAAATGAAATTAAGTTTGTAATTTTTTTCCTAGTTATTGCTACAACCCTAGAAAGTAGAAACCAATCAAAGAAGTAACCCAGTTTCCAGATTTAAATGAGTGGTTGATGCCTGTCCGTCACTCTTGTGACACTGATGGGGCTATCATCCACTCATTTCTCTAATAAAAATTATTTTTTTAAAATTATTTTTTTTTACTTTTCTATTCTAACAATTATTAAACATTTCGAGAGTTCCGCCCCCATCCACAACTTGATCACCAAGCTCTTGTTAACTCGAGGAGCCAATCCATAGAGCCGTCCATTCTGTAAAAGGCAACACTTTAAAGAGAAAAATTGCTAAAAATGGATTTCAAGTCGATCAAGTATGGATCGCTAAATTTAAATAGCATGTAAATGGGTTAATTTTGGTGGAATCATTTTCGACCCAACCTACCAGTTTGATAGGCATACTCGAGGTGACACTATCACTTTTAGTTTACTTGTTTGTACATTTATCACTATGATGAGAAAAAATAGCTATGAGTGTTTTTTTTTTTTTTTGGTAAAAGGTAAGCAAAAATAGCTATGAGTGTTCGAAGCCATATTTTCCAACAATATGCATAACTTACCTTATTCGAAGAAAACTTGAGTTGCAACCACAATTTATGTGCTGATTGTTATGATAAAAATGAGATGAATTTGAATGTCATGATTGTCCCGCAGAAATTGTTCAAGAGGTCACGTAGATGGAGGAATTTGGAGCCCCGAACACTAAGTGTATATATTCTAAATTTACTAAAGACTATGGTGTCTTAGACACTATGAGTTCATCGTGATGCCGTTTCGGTTTTACAGGTTGACCACCGCAGTACTTAATATTCCATATTTTCCAACGTTTAGAGGAATATGCATAACTTGAGAACCATGAGTTGAATTATCCGACGCATGACTTAGAAGAAAACTTGAAGTTGGAGGCATTACCGTGTGGAGAAAGACAATTCATCGACCATGTGTTCTCGTAAGGAGTTGAATATGAGTGGATGGAGCTCCCGAAAGACAGACCGTGTGAGATTGTATGTGCTTGTATGTTGATGATATGCTTATCTCAAAATCTGCCAACATTATTGGTGGTCGTGGGATGAAGGCGGACATCGCTAAGCATGTGGCCAAGTGTTTGACCCGTCACAGTCAAAGGCTCGCATTGTAAAACCGTGGAGGACTTCGCAACCTCTCGAGATCCCCGAGTGGAAATGGGAGCATATCACGATGGACTTTGTGACGGGTTTACCGAGGAGTCGAGAGGGAATGATTCGATTTGGGTAGTGGTCGATGTGTCGACAAAGTCGGCTCACTTCATTGCATTTAAAGGACTTGAGTTTGGATAGACATGCACCGTATGTGTGCCATATAGTTCGTATGCATGGAGTGCCTAAGCACAATCACTTCACATGTGAGACCCGAGGTTCACCGCTGCCTTTTGAAGAGCTGCGAGTGCCTTAGGTACTAAGTTGCGCAGACAAGACGGCCTATCATCCTCGTACAGACAGATGGCTGGCCCGAGAGGACTATTCAAACCTCAAGACATGCCGCGGGCTTGTGTTGTTTTGACTTCAAGGGAAGTCGGGAAGAACAAACTTCATCTCGGTTGAGTTTGGCTCACAACAACAAGCACGCAGAGGTATTCATGGCCCCTTTTGAAGCTGCCAGGCAGAGCGTGCAGAACGCCAAAGGGTGTTGGGATGAAGTCGGGGGAAAGAAAGATCGTGCCCGAGTTGGTTCAGCAAGCAAGCTGGAGGCGCTATGCTATCGTAAAACAAGTTAAAGATCGCTCAGAGCCGCCGAAGAGCTATGCGATAAGCGCCGGAGGCCATTGAGTTCCAAGTTGGTGATCATGTTTTCTTGAAGGTGTCACCACGAGAGGTACTTCCCGCTTGCGTAAAGGGGAAACCGAGTCCGAGGCACGAGGCCCTTCGAGATTTTGGAAAGAATAGGGACTTTGGCGTATCGTCTCGCATTACCTCCGAGGTTGGCACAAGTGCATGACGCCTTTCACGTGTCGATGCTGAGAAAGTATGAGCGATCCGACACACGTTCTAAAACTTCGAAGAAATAGACGTGGGATGACAGATGTCATACGTTGGAAAGCCCGGGACATAGTGACTTTGAACAAGACCACGTTGGTCAAAGTGGAGTGAGCAACTGGGAGACCGAAGTAATTTTGGAACAAACACGATTGTAATTGTTGAGACTAAATGTGACACCCCCACCATGTCACTGCTAATGCAATTAATATGTTCTTCCACTTTTTTATGCATGTGAAAGTGCGTATGGACAAAGAACAACCCAGGACATAAAAATTCAAAGGAACACACACAGAAATGTAAACCGGGCAATCTCATTTTATTTCTCATTTATGTACTTTAGGTGACAAGGTCGAGGTACACTAGAGGATCAGCAAAAACATACACTACTCTGAACCATGCCAAAAACTCCACCAGCTACATCATCCCAACCTAGATACCACATACGTCTAGTGTCACATGTCTCCCATCCACCATACGTCCCAAAAATCACCGCTTGGTCTTCCTAATAATGCTACTCCATCGTCTTGTCCTCGTCTTGCTCTACCCCACTGCTATTGTTGTCGTCGCCGAGGAGTGGGACAGGTCCCACCAAACGCCCACTGATACGGGCATATACAGTGACAAACCCTAGAAGTATAGGGCCCGCTAGGGATTCGATATCGATAGTCAGGATGGATATGCACTTCACAAACACTATGTCTAGAAAATCAAGATCCACAAAATTGGTAAAGTGGCTCGAGAAGTTGATGGGGACACCATAACTAGTTGAGGGGGGAAGTAAGCAAGATTGGCATGGCTACAAATCTAAAAAGGAATAGTTAACAACCAGTGAGTCTAAACTCGACAGGTAGATTGTCAACTAGTCTATACTACATAAATCAATCATTGCACATGTGAGGAAACTCCAAATATAAAAGATATGAGATTATTTTAAAATTAACTTGTTTGAGAACCTTTTTCAAAATCCATATATAGGCCGATCAAAAAAGTAATTTCTATAAAATCAGTAAACCAATAACTCAAATAGAACTTGAAAACATCAATAATCACATTTGCTTGAAAACTTAGCTGGCACCATCTTCCAAGGGAACCCCGTTACCCCCTCAGGCATCTTGCACCTACATGGCATTGCGAAAACATCTAGGGGAGCCGTGTTACACCCCCAGGCATCCGAAGAAACCCAGTTATCCCTCCAGGCATCTCACACCTATTCCGGCATCGTGAGGACATTTAAGGACCACGCTACCTCCCAAACATCTAGAGGAACCCAATTACCCTTCCAGACATCCCTATACAACCCTAGGCATCGTTGTCATGGAGACCGACGGCATTCACCACACTCACATCATAGTACAACAATTCAATAATTCAATTTAAAAATGTCATTCACTTTGCTAATGCATAGGCAACAACTCAAGTTCAAAACCAATCATCCTTTATCCATTTATAAATCATAGAAATGGTACAAAACTAGTTAGTCAGCAATACTAGTCTTGAAAGACAAGTTGCAAGTAAATTTTATCTAAAATCCCAAAATTGTCCCAAAAAGGGCCGTTTGCATGCCTTTGGGATTCTCTAGCACTCGCTAAGTAAATCAGTTCTAAAAATTATGAAACTTTAACATGACGTAGACAAGACCCAAAGGAACGTTTTTGTGAAGAGAATTCAAGACCCAATTCAGCTTGTACAACTTAATAAAATTTAATCAAACTGAGCCAAAAACAAGCTTAAATTCCTGAACTCATGCGGCCAAAAGGACAGACGTATTACCAGTGAAATGAGGTCTAAAAATCATGGAAATTTTATATGTTATAGTTTAAGATGTATTTTACAACTTTCATGAAGAACACTTGTCCAAATTTCTTGCCGAAAATCCTATAGAAAATCATAATCGTGTGAAGGTCGGTATCAGTGCTTGAAAAACTGATTTGAACCTCATATGTTTTTCAAATATAAAATCATCATGTGAAGTCTGAAAAATCTGCAATTAAAATATGTTATAGAACGAAAAATAAGGAGCAACTTTTGTGAGAAAATTCGCATTACATAAATCGCCACAAAATTGGCAAAATTGTGGGTCTATAGTGACCTGAACCTGTAAGCAGCGATGTCTCTGGGTTTCATCTACTATCTGTGTCATTCAACTTCAAACACGCATAATCCTCAACAACCAACACCTCAACAACACATTCATGAACCCAATAAACGATGAACTCAACAATGCTAGCCATGTATGTTTTCCAAAATCGCTAATCAACACGAACGTATACGAAATCAACGGAAATCCGAGGAATTCAACCTCGTTGAGCAACAATCAACTTACATAGCATAGAATGGAGGACAATATACTTGCCTCAAGTCCTACATGTGTTGTCGCATTGTTTTGCGGAGTCCCGAAATCCGGACTCGTGGCTAGTCTTTAGGTGTGCCACTTCAGGCCAAGAAAGCATGGTAGAACAAGATAGGCAGCATGACCGGCTAGCAGGGTGAGGGTGCGTCGCCGATGAGAGTATGCGGCATAAGAGCTACGAACTTGCACGAAATAGAAAGAGAAAAAGAGTGGAGGTCGAGCAAGATAGGAAATGAGGGAACAGTAAAGATGATGATGTGGGAGAATCGCTGGTTTCAATCTTGTCGTCCCCATCTCTCTTGCAGTTACTGGTTGATTTGGCAGCATCAAAGTGCGCCAGCTTAGGGGAAGAGGTGTCGTGCGAAAGGGCTAAAGTGGCATGGTTTGGCTGAGGTGGCGATGTAGGTATCTCGGTGGAGTGCAAGGTGGCATGATGTGGTGGCAAGGTGGCGGTGGTGCTGACGTGGTGCCAAGGTGGCGTGGCACGGTGAGGTGCGATGGTGGGTTAGATGGCAGGGGAGGCTCGGCGAAGTGGCATGGTGGGGAAGCTAGGTACTTAAGGTGCATGGTTCGATTGAGTCACAACCAAGATGTCACACTGAGAAGTATCTAATCTCCATGTTTAAAATGAAGGGTTTGGGTAAAGTAAATACTATCTTAGGTGTTAAAATTAAAAAAAAAAAAAAAAATAGCTGGGCTTATTCTTTGAGTCAATGTAGTTAGGTTGAAAAAATGTTAAATAAATTTCAACATCTTAGTTTCAAGGAAATGAATACTCCATTTAATTATGGTATTATATTAATTATAATACTGGTAGAGCAGTAGCACAACTTGAATATGCGAGTGCTATAAGATCTTTAATGTATGTGATGCATTATACTAGACTTGATATAACTTATTCTGTGTTCAAGTTAAGAAGACATACTAGTAATCCAAGTATAGAATATTGGATAACTATTACCAGAATTTTTTATTATCTTAAGAGAACTAAAAGCTTAGATTGTTCTATAATAATTATTCAACTATTGAATTACAAGTATGGGAGATTAACATTCCACTTCTAGATGGATTTTCACACTAGGTGGAGGTGATGTATCTTGGGCAATCGAGAAACAAACATATATAACTTACTCAACGATAGAAATCAAATTCGTTGCTTTAGCGACAATTGAGAATGATATTGAATGGATTAGAAATTTGTTGTTGAATATCAAATTATGGCATAGTCCTATGCCTCCTATTTCTATCCATTATGATAGTTAAATTACTTTGGCAAGAGCTTATAGTAGCATCTAGGGGTGAGCATGGTTCGGGTTGGTCCGGGCTACCCCCTAACCCTAGGACCAACCCGTACAATGTCGGTCCTCAATTTTTAGGACCGAGGACCGACCCTATTGAGCTTGGGACCAAGGACCGGACCGACCCAATGGATTCGGTCCGATTCCAAGGTCAACCCGGGACCAATTGAAAAATTTTTTCGTCTTATTTTTTATACTCTCTAAAAAAGCAAACCTACAAATTCAAATTACACATCCATCAACAATGCAGCATTGTGCAACTAAATTATAAATACCAATACATATTTAGCAAATTTAAGATGACACAATAATAGAAATTTCATACCTGCTAACCGTTTATCGAGATATGGGACAAGATGTAAAGTTCTTGTAATCATCTATCTTTAATATTCATAACACCATATGCAAAAGCGTTTTCCTGCATTTGATCATGTAGAGTCCACTCAACCAAAGAATGAGCTTCACACCACTTGACTAGCATTTGATCATGTAGAGTCCACTCAACCATAAAATTAGCTTCACATCACTTGACTAGCAAATCATCGTAGCAACTGCAGTACTACTCTACTCTTCAAAAACTTCTACCATTTGACACAAATTGAAAAGCAAAGTGCAGCTAAAATTCATTAGTAAAATACAATTAAACCATAAAAAGTTCAAAATACTTAATATAAACCATGAATATATAATTTCACATTTTGTTAATTCACTTGAACTTCTAAACACTGAAAACAAAACAAACGACACATAAAATAATACTCAACAAAAGTTTTAAATTGAAATTACTATTAGTGCTATTGATAGAACATCTCAATATAATATAATATAACATACATTTTACTTAGGTTTGAATATATAAAATAATTATAAATAATATAATATACATGATTAGTCCAGGGTTGGACCGACCCAAAATTCTTAAGACTGATGACCAACCCGCACAGTGTTGGTCCTGGAATTTCAGGACCAATGATCGACCCAGTCCCCTTGAGAACCGGACTAGGATCGGCAGGGTTGGGCCGATCCAGGGTCGGTTCAAGGTTGACCCTAGATCGCTGCTCACCCCTAGTAGCATCTATAATGGTAATTCTAGACACATTAGTCTAAGACATGAATATGTAAGACAATTGATTAAAGATGGTAGCATAACAATTGTCTACATGAGGTCAAGCAATAATCTAGCTGATCCTTTGATAAAGGTTTTACCAAAAGACATGGTAAAAATAACCTCACAAGAGATGGGGCTAAAACTCTTACTCGACCTTTTTTATAGAACTTCACTAGTTACAATGTTTAATGGGTAAGAACATATTATTAAATGTAAATATTAGATATTAACGTAGTCCAGATATAAAAAGTAGTATCTGTTATGTTTTATAGGTTGAATTGAATTCTTGATAAAATATAATACAAATTTGTAATGTGTTAATAGTTACGGAAACATATGGTAGATACTTTATGTATATGAGCTTAAAAATGATGTCGCTTCTTACGAAAGTTAGGGTTACTTTCTAGAGAGCTTATGAAAAAAAATCAAATACGTTGAGTTATATAGGACTTCTCGTTGAAACAAGAGTTTAGTATACGTGCGATATATCCGATTCTATTAATTAAAAGTTTAAAACAAAATTCCTTGTCACTTTGATAGAATTTTGAGATACTTGCACCAAGTAAAGGTTTAACTTGAAAGAGACCTTTATATATGTATATTAATCTCATGGAAATTTGGACCGTATATTTTTAACATTTTATTTTTGTAATTTTGTTTAACAAACAAAATGTGGGATTGTTGGTAGTTTGTTCATAAAACAAACTAAGAGGTGCCTTATCCCACATTAAAAGATATGAGTGTGCATGTGGATAAGATTTGGCACTAACCAACGATAATTATTTTTTATACATTGGAAAATTCGAATTTATTTTAATGAAAATTAACCATAACGTATCGTTAAAACAATGCGACTGTTTACAAAGGAGTTATGGTTATTTCTTATGTATTATTTATTTAATTCAAAATTTTATTATCTCTTCAATGGTTATCTTAGAGGTCGTACCTGTTCAGACATAACTTCTTAATACTTGGAAGGTTGTGTCTGTTTGGATATAACTTCTTTCTTTTGTTTTTTTTTTTTTGTCAGTCCTACTTTATTCCTATTCTAACTCTCACTCTATCTCGACCAAAAAAAAAAAAAAAAACTCACTCGACTTTTGCCTCGCCTCCTGCAGGGCGTGGGAGTCGAAACCCACTCCTGAAACTATATCGTCCCCACCCCCAACCCCTCCCGAGAAGGTGGGGATTTAAACCCCCCACCTCCTTCTATGTTGGAAGGGTGGCCACTGGGGCAAACCCTAGTGGTTAACTTCTTTCTTTTGTTATTAAATGCTAAATGTGTGTGTTTAATAATAATATTCTTCTTCCATTTTTGTTTTCTTTCGAAAGAAAATACAGCCATTTTTTTTTTCAATTGTTTCTCTTGAGAGACCTTGAAAAAAATACTAGAATTACTATATAGTATTCTCAATCAAAAATTTGTTGTATCTTAGGGGAAATTTACTAGTGACCATTAACAATGTTGTGAGGCAAATAATTTTCTAAAGAAAGTTATATCATGCCTTAAAGTCTGACTTTATTGTTTTACCCAATTGTTTGTCTTGTATTTCCCAACAATGAGTACATCTAACCAATTAGGCACATCAGCTAACAGAAGGATGTGGATTTACAGCAAAAACGAACCAATAAAAGAAGAAAGAACCTCACATGCAAAATTCAGATCGATGCATCCTTATGGTAGAGGTGGCAAATGGGTGGGTCGGGTCGGGTATGGGTCGGGTCAAAAATGGGTCGACCCATATTCGACCCATTTAACCCGTTTTGACCCATATTCTTGTGGTGTAAATATAGCGACCCATACCCGACCCGACCCATACCCAACCCATACTTGACCTAACCCATATTGCTAAAAGCCACTAATATTCTAAAAAAAACCGCGCTCACTTTAAGCTATATACTAATTGGATAAAAACCTCAAATTAAATTAAAAAATAGTTTTGACCAAAAAAATAAAATAAAAAATAGTAAATAAAAAAAATGTTAAAAATGCCTATAAATTGAAATATTTATGAAGAATCGACTATGTACATGCTTCTTTTATTTAAAGTATGCATACTATTGAGCAATCGAAACCCGCAATGTGAAACTAAGTATTAGCTATTTGAACACTATCTAATGAAACATCTCGCGAAGGCAAGAATGAAAATGGTCTTTCGCAAGTCGGATTTACGCGAGCTTCATCAAATCTGGAATTGAAAGTAAACGCTTCTCTTAATAAGAATCTCATTTGCTCGTTCAAAGAAAATAATTCTATAGCTACATCTATAATTCAAACAAAACATACAAACTAATATATTAATAAACCAGTAGCTACATCTGTAATTCAAACAAAACATACAGTGAACCAGTTAGCACGTGCTGTGTTAACATTACATTCTTGCGATGAAGTTGGTCTAAGGTTGATAATGTTAAGCACCTCCGCTTTTGCAAGGTCATACTTTTTCACCTTCCCCAAAAGGTCAGAAACACTCTCTTTTGTTTGCTTGTCCACAGCGGTGTCGACTAAGTACTGGAAAAATTTGTATTCTGATGGTGCAACTGTTGCAGCCACTTCCTTTGAACCGCCTCTAGACTGTAAGAAACTCAAGACCTCAAAGTTTGTTAGAGCACAATCATTGGCATTCTTTCTGCAAAATGCATAAAAGAGACACAGGCTTCTATAATTCAGATATACACGATATTAGAAAATCAAGACAGCATGGTCAAAGTTAAATTACTCAGACAATAAATATTTCACAAAAATTTAAAAGGACCTAAGAAGGAAATAAGAACCTCACATTATCAGGAGGATACCAGACCAACCCCATCCATGTCCATGAACGTAAATTATTTTAGCACAACCAGAAGGATGCCTCAACGATGTAGCCTGAAATTAAGACATACGAAATGTCATTCCACATTCTCCCAACCAAAATGCACCTAATTAACCTTCACCATCACCTTTCTTTTAACAGACATATAAGCGAATAGAACATGCATCTTTAGCTGATCTTCAATTAATGTGAATACACAGGAACAATGCCCAAGTTCTAATATCATTAAACTTCAGCATATATTGACTGACTCTTCACATCTCTAGCTAATACTGCACCAATGATCCTGCTATTTGATCATGACTTCACTATTATAGTTTCTGTCAAGTGCTCTGGATAAAGAAGAAACTATGAGAAACCACTTGATGCATCCCTGATAGAATTATGATGTTGGTGATGATAAAGCACCAGAAAACAGTCTCATCCTCTGAGCATTGTATTAACCATGGAACCAGAAAGAACTTCAGGACCATGGAACGACAAAAAATAACACATGCTCATGTGATTTTGCTAGGATCACACATACATTCTCTCGTTCCATATCCTACAAACACATTGTTAACTGCAGGAGAATAAAAATGGACTTCCAGTTTTAGAGCACTCACATAGTCACAAGTCCTAGATTTCTCGAGTAAATTTGGTCCCCTGTTGGAGTTGCCCAAATCAAAATCTCGTATAACAAAGAAAAACAACAGAGAATATACAATCATGTTATAATATAACTATGGACTCCGAGTATTGAATTCTTAAAATTTTAATGCACCTGAAATGAGCAGACGAAACAAGCGCCGCGCCACGGCTATTCAAGATTCAAGATATTAAGAACAAAACCCATCAAAGAAATAGAACGCATGACCCACATCATAAGCCAAGATTCCACAATCTCCGCTTCACATATGATCAACACCATGCCGGAGTTGATCATATGAGTGTGCATACATCATTGCAACAGTAGGCCACTGCATGTACCCAAAGCATCACTTGTATTTTGATTCAATCCCGTCACTCCAAAGAGTTCATAACAGCACCGTAAGGAGGCATATAGTTAAGTGAAGCTTGAGGCCTCAGCATCTAACCAAGTGGAGTAAATCCAGCATCAAAATGCCCAAAAGGATGTTGAATCTTTTGCATGTTGAAGGGCACCAAACCAAAAAAGGGGTTACCGATTGGTAGGCAGATTCGAGAGGGTGAGATCCGACGATCTCGCTCTTGACGCCTTGGAGGCCAAACCGCAGGGCGTCGGCTCGGACACCTCCGATTTCGTGGGTGAGCCGCGGAGGCGAGCGGTGGAGGTGGGTGATGAAGCTCATCGACCTTCGAGGGAGCGGCGGAGGCGAGCCTTAGAGGCGGGCGGCAGAGGCGACTCGGAGGCGAGCCGAGGAGGTGGGTGACGGAGCTCGTCGACCTTCAAGGGAGCGGTGGAGGCGAGCCTCAGAGCCAGAGGATGGCAGCGGAGGCGACTCGGAGGCTAGCTGCGGCGGCGAGTGGCGGAGGCGAGTGGCAGAGGCGGTGAGTGGCGGAGGCGAGCGGCGGAGGTGGGTCGGAATGGGTCACTGACGAAGTCACGAAGTGTCACGCCCCGAACCCCGAGACACGTGAAACATCCCACCATGGTCATACAAATGCGAAATTCCCAGGTAGTGTCGCCGACCCAATTAATTCATTATGCACATGCGGAGGGTGTTAATTAACCCCTGACAAAAACTCACGAGATAGGAAAGCAGGAAATAATTACAATCACAACCAAACATACTTTCATAAACAAACCAGCTCCCAAGGGCTTACATATATACCAAAAAGGGGCCAGTTTACAAAAAAAGGGATCAATCCACCAAAAAGAATAAACGGTCCTAGGACTACTAATCGGACCCGCTCTTCGATCCCACTTCATTTGGGATAGTCTCCGAGGCGGTGATTCCTCCATCTACGGTCCTGAAAAATTTTGGCCCACAACGGGTGAGACATCGTCTCAGCAAGTTCAACCCCTAAACCCCTATTAGAAAGCAAATACACCTGTGGTGGCCTCGCCACCTCAAAAATGTAAGACCGACCTCTTCTTAATTCTTTTTCTGCAGGTTAGCACAATTTATATCACACAATCTCAGGTAATGATAAGAATTTAAATAATTGGAACGGCATCACTTTCAAACAAATCACAATCGTACTCAACTCGCATTCCAATTATTCACCGCCACACAAGGGCATAGCCTACTCGCCATTCAGCTATCTACTGACACTCATGTCGCACGCTCCTCCCCATGGAGCGCGGCTTCGTCACTACGTCGACGACATTCCCAAGGAGCATGGATCCAGTTGGCCTAGCCTCTACCGCGACCCGAGCCACGTCACTCACCGACGGCAACCACAAGAGAACAGTCCGGTTGGCCTAGCCACTCTGCGACCGGGCCACGTCACCACCGACAGCAAATCACAAGGAGAACAGTCCAGCTTGGCCTAGCCACTACTGTGACCGGGTCTATCAACCAACACACGACAACTCATTATAGGCTTCCGGACATTCCACAATTCATTCACATACTTCAATTTCAATAACAAACCTTAACAATCGAATTTCTGCATCGAAATCCAACACTTGGGTTTTTTATGGCTAAAAACCCTATTTATCACAATCAACACTCAATTTGCCACATCCATTCATCAAATTCAAATTTTAAATGCACAAAGAACGATCAGCATGAAATTCTAAGCAATTGAGGTCAAAAATAATTTTTCGAGTTTTTATTTATTTATTTAAATAATAATAGTTAAACCTCAATTTTGCCACCCCCGTTCATCAAATTCAAATTCTAAGAGCACAGCGACGATCGGCACGAAATTCTAAGCAATTGGGGTCAAAAATAATTTTTCGAGTTTTTTTTAATAATAATAATATTTTAATGAATTTCGGAAAATAGTAAATTATTAACTTTTTCCAGAATTTCGAAACAATAAAATAAATCAAAAATAAAACCCAATAAGTCACATCAAGGCTTATATTAAATAAACCTACTTAACCTTAAACTAAACACACTTAAAACTAATTAAACCTCTTAATCCAAATCACATTTAAATAAACTAAACTAACCCCCTAAACATAATTAACTTAGGCTAAGCACACTTAGGGCATCATTAACCCTCTAATTAAGATTTAGTGAGCTAAACTCACCGGATTAGCGAGCCGAGCACGCCAAAACAACGGGGCCGACGCGAGGATCAACTTTCCTCAAGGCGGGCCGAGCAACCGGGGCCGGGAAGCCGGCCAAAGCGGGGCCCGAACTTCTAGATCTGGCTGGAAGTTCAAGCTTCGTCCATGGCCGGACGGAAGGGGGAAAGGGGGCGGCTCGGGCGCGGGCGGCGGAGGAGGGCGACGGCGGCGAAGCCGGCCCGAGCCCGGCGGCGACGAACGGGAGGCGATGGGCGGCGGGTGCGACGGGCCGGGCGGCGCGCTGGCCGGGCGGAGCGGCGACGGACGGGCGGCGGTGGTCGGCGCGGGACGGCGACGGCGGTCCGGCGTGGCGCGGCCGCGACGGCGAGCCTGGTCCCTTTCCAAGCTCCTCTGGTTGCTGGTTTAAGCAGCAAAGAGCAGAACAAAAATGGAGGAGGAAGCCAATGGGAAGAAGAAGAAGAAGAAGAAGAAGAAAGAGGAAGGAGAGAGAAGGGGGCCATTTCCTTTTCTTTTTCTCTTTCTTTAGCTCCACAAATTGGCCCACCATGACATCATCAGTGATGTCATACCCCACTATCTCAATTTCTCCTACAACTTTAGTGCAATAGGTTCAATTTCATTTTCCGCCGGGGTATAAAATCTCGTACCTTAAATTTCCTAATTCCAATCAATTCTTGTCCAATTAAGCCCAATTAAAATCCATAAAATTAATACATGATCCTCATAAGGTATGTGACACCCCAGGACTTCCAATTTCTTAATTTAGTCACAATTTCACGGTTAATTTTATTCTGGCACGATATTAGCGCGTCTTGACCTACCGGTTAGCTTTTAGAATTTTTTATGCATTCGACCTGTGGTTGATAAATCTCAAGCCACAATATATATCTTTGACACATTGGTGACCCTCGGTTGTCGTGAAAATCTCAAGGTTTCAAATACGGACACAGGGGACCCAATCGACAGAAAAGTCGATCCAGTGCCGACCGACAAGAATAGTGTGATCGGGTGGAATCACCCACACTCGATCACATGCCTCCGTCGAGCCGACCTATCTCCGGCTTCAAATCGATTTTTAATCGTGCCATAATAACCCTTGCAGACATTAGCTCGGTCGAAAGGTCGTTTCGGTCAAATTCTCGAGTCCGATGCATTAGAATCTCTTACGGCTTCACCACCGATAGACCGGGTTTTCACATGAGTGGCCAATTCAAGGAAAGGAACTATATGCGTGCAGATGAAATGCCCGTCTCAATTTACTAAAAATAAAATTGAAAAAATCGGGATGTCACAACTCTTTCCCTCTTATAAAAATTTCGTTCTCGAAATTTAAATCATTACAATACTTCAAGCAAAAAGATGGGGGTACAATTGTCTCATCGACTCTTCGGTCTCCCAAGTTGCTCCTTCGCACCGTGGTGTTGCTGCACCACTTTGACCAACGGGATGGTCTTGGTGCGCAGAACATGCTCATTGCGATCCACTATCTGAACCGGGCTTTCAACGTATGACATCCTGTCATCCACGTCTATTTCTTCGAAATTTAGAACGTGTGTCGGATCAGGCCCATACTTCCTCAACATCGACACGTGAAAGACGTCATGCACTTGTGCCAACCTCGGAGGTAGTGCAAGACGATACGCCAAAGTCCCTATTCTTTCCAAAATCTCAAAGGGACCTACGTACCTCGGACTCGGTTTCCCCTTTCTGCCAAAGCGGGAAGTACCTCTCATCGGTGACACCTTCAGGAAGACGTGATCACCAACTTGGAACTCCAATGGCCTTCGACGCTTATCTGCATAGCTCTTTTGACGGCTTTGAGCGGTCTTTAACCTGTTTCTGATAACTGCAATCGCCTCCACTGACTGCTGAACCAACTCTGGGCCTGTGATCTTTCTTTCCCCGACTTCATCCCAACATATTGGTGTTCTGCATGCTCTGCCATACAACGCTTTAAAAGGAGCCATCTGAATACTCTGGTAACCGTTGTTGTAGGCAAACTCGACCGAGATGAAGCTGTTCTTCCCAGCTTCCTTTGAAGTCCAAAACACAAGCCCGCAGCATGTCTTCGAGGGTTTGAATAGTCCTCTCAGACTGGCCATCTATCTGAGGATGATAGGCCGTGCTGTACTGCAACTTGGTACCTAAGGCGCTCTGCAAGCTCTTCCAAAAGGCGGCGGTGAACCTCGGGTCTCTGTCTGAAGTGATTGTAACCGGCACTCCATGCATACGAACTATATGGCGCACGTACAAATCTGCATGTCTATCCAAACTCAAGTCCTTTCGCACTGCAATGAAGTGAGCCGATTTTGTCAACCTGTTGACCACTACCCAAATCGAATCATTCCCTCTCTGACTCCTCGGTAAACCCGTCACAAAGTCCATCGTGATGTGCTCCCATTTCCACTCGGGGATCTCAAGAGGTTGTAGAAGTCCTCCTGGTTTACAATGCTGAGCTTTGACTTGCTGACATGTCAAACACTTGGCCACATGCTTGGCGATGTCTGCCTTCATACCTGACCACCAATAGTGTTGACGCAGATTCTGATACATCTTGGTGCTACCAGGATGAATGCTATAATTGCTACGATGCGCTTCTGATAAGATCTCTTCCCTAAGCTCCACATCATCAGGTACAACCAATCGCCCTCGGAACCTCGATGTTCCATCTTCAGAAATCTGAAAGTCAGCTTTCCTTTTCTCGTATCTTCCGCAGGATTTTCTAGACATCCGGATTTGTCCGCCGAAGCGTTCGATTTCGACTCGCACTTCGGGCTCACCCCGAGGGTGGCCATAAGATTTGAAAGGTGGCCTACCTCAAATTTGAAGTCCAAATCCCGTGCTCTCTCAAGTAGATTCCACTCCTTAAGTACCAACTGTGCAACTGAAGACTTCCTACTCAGTGCATCGGCAACCTTGTTCGCCTTTCCTGTGGTGATACAAAATCTCACAATCATAGTCTTTCAGAGCTCCATCCATCGGCGCTGTCTCATATTCAACTCCTTCGGGAGAACAGTACTTGAGACTCGATGGTCGGTGAAGATCCGGAATCTTTCTCCACACGTGTAATGCCTCCAAATCTTCAAGGCAAAGATGATTGCTGCGAGTTCTAAGTCATGCGTCGGATAATTCAACTCATGAGTTCTCAACTGACGGGACGCATATGCAACAACCTTGCCATGCTGCATCAACACGCAACCCAGTCCTCTAAACGACGCATCACTGTAGATCTCGAATCCTCCCGGGACCAGATGGAATAGTAAGCACAGGTGCGATAGTCAGCCTCTGCTTAAGCTCTTGGAAACTACTCTCGCACTTATCTGACCACACAAACTTCTCTTCCTTCTTCAGCAGTTTTGTCAACGGCGATGCCAACAATGAAAACCCCTCTACAAACCGTCCGTAATACCCTTCTAAACCCAGAAAGCTTATGATCTCTATCACTGTAGTCGGTCTCGGCCAGTTAATTACTGCTTCAATCTTGGCTGGATCCACTGAGATTCCTTCCCCGGATATGACGTGACCTAGGAAAGCCACATGAGTTAGCCAAAACTTGCACTTGCTGAATTTGGCGTACAGCTCATGATCTCTCAAAGTCTGAAGTACCACCCTCAAGTGCCTTTCATGATCCTCGGTACTCTTCGAGTATACTAGGATGTCGTCGATGAAAACAATCACAAACCGATCCAAGTACTCCCTGAACACACGGTTCATCAGGTCCATGAAAGCAATGGGCGTTCGTCAACCCAAACGGCATCACGGTGAATTCATAGTGACCGTATCGAGTGCGAAACGCCGACTTCGGTATGTCTTCCTTCCTGATCCTCAACTGATGATACCCTGTCCTCAAGTCGATCTTAGAAAATATCGACGCTCCTTGAAGTTGATCAAACAAATCATCGATCCTCGACAACGGGTACTTGTTCTTGATTGTCACCTGATTGAGTTGTCGGTAATCGATGCATAGGCGTAATGAACCATCCTTCTTCTTCACAAACAAAACTGGTGCTCCCCACGGTAATGCACTAGGACGAATGAATCCCCTTATCCAAGAACTCCCGCATCTCGCACCTTCGCCTCTTTAAGTTCGACAAGGCCATCCGGTAAGGGAGCTTTGGAGATCGGCTCGGTCCCCGGAGCTAACTCAATCACAAACTCTACCTCCCTTTCGGTGGCAAACCCGGTAATTCTTTCAGAACACGTCGGGAACTCTTGCACCACCGCGATATCTTCTATCTTCAATTCCTCCACCGTCGTATCCATGACAAGCCGCTGTAACCTTGGCAACCCCCGTCTAGCAAACGGGTCGCCTCGAGCGATGAAATCAAGGAAATCGATGGTCCTCCTCGACTCCCAATAAATTCAAAGCTCTCACCCCCTAACGGGTTAAACTGAATCGCCTTGCGATAACAGTCCAACTTAGCTCGTTGCTTGGTGAGCCAATCCATGCCAATTATCACATCAAAATCATACATGGCCAGGACTATTAAGTCTATCCTACCCTCTTGCCCACCAATCACTAACTTGCAACCAAGACAACCTACTGAAGCTAACACTTTACTTTTCAATGGCGTAGATATGCTAATCACCGACTCCAACAACTCAGGAATTAATTCTACCAACTTAACATATCTTTCAGCTATAAACGAATGGGTAGCTCCAGGATCAAATAAAGCATAAGCAAGTTGGTCATTCAGCAAGACCGTACCTGTGATCACATCAGGCGCATCCTCCGCCTGTCCTCTGGTGATAGCATATGCCCTTCCCCGAGCCGGGAGGTCGGGTCAATCCACCCGCGGCATCACCCGCGGCGCGGCTCCTCGTTTCGACCCGACGGTGGCGGCGGCGGAACCGATGCCGCCCCACCGGGTCTCTTGGGACAAAACCTCGCGATGTGACCCTGCTGGCCACACTCATAACAAGCACCCGTCCTAGGAGGGCACGGGGCTGTACCATGTCGTCTCCCGCATAGACGACACACGCCATTCGGTCTCGGCGCTGGCTTTCCTATCCCACCCTGCCTGTTGGGTGGAACAGGGTATCTTCCTCCAGACATCGGCCTCTTCCCAAACCGATTACCTTCCCTGTTCGAACTAAACCGCGACCCGATGTGGCGGCTCTCTCATTCCGGTTCTTCTCAATCGCCCGGGGCCCGCCCCGTAAATGACATTGTACTCTTTCAGATCTAGTGGCACCACCAAGTTCTTCACCTCCTGTCGAAGCCCATCTCTAAACCTTCGAGCCCGGTCTGCTAGTCTCTGAACTAAATCAGGGGCATACTGCGATAGTTTAGCGAACTTCGCTTCATACTGATCGACCATCATGGTACCTTGGCGAAGGCGCTGGAACTCCGCCATCTTCGCCTCTCTAGCGCACTCAGAAAAGTACTTCTCGTTAAAGACCTCGAGAAAGGCGTTCCACTTTGGAACCACACCTCCAGGGAACGCTATCCCTTTGGTAGTCTTCCACCAAGTACCTGCAATCCCCTTCAACCGATAGGTCGCGTAACAACCTTCTCGTCTCGGTGCACACGCGAGGTCAAAGGCATTCTCCAACTCCCCGAACCCATAATGCCGCAGCCGGGATCTCCCACTCCCGTGAACGTCGGCGGATCCAACTTCAGAACCGGCTCCACCAACTTATGCATAGGCCTCCCAGTGGCCACGTTCCCAGGTGGAACTTCATCAGGGGCCACCTCAGGCTCCTCAACTGGTGCGGCGGCAGGGGCGGCGGCAGCTGCAGCAGCAGCAGTTGCATTGGCGGCATTGGCGGCATTGATAGCGGCGGCGGTAGCGGCGGCTGAAGCGGCGGCCTGCTGATCCATCCTGTCACCCATCATCTCCAGCATCCTCATGATCCCAGCAAACCTCGGATCCTCGGGGGTTTCTACCCCGGCATCGACTGAAGGCGATGCTGCACCACTCGCGTTGGCCTCAGCCGGCGCTCTCCCAAGGGCACCACGGGCACCGATTCTCATCGATGGCCCACCCCGAAACACGAGGCCTGCTGCTCTCTTCCTAGCAGCTCTTGGCTCTCGGTCACACATGCTACAAGCTCAATATAGATACATGTTTGCAAATTCCAATACCACATTAGAATCTGAGTGACCTCACCAACAAGTTAACAAGCGGCCTATCAATCACATGCGCCAAAGAATATTAAAAGTCTTTCCTACCAACTATCCCATGACTCACTCGCTCCTTATCACTCCATACACAAACCATGCTCGATACCACTTAAACGGGGATGTCACGCCCGAACCCCGAGACACGTGAAACATCCCACCATGGTCATACAAATGCGACATTCCTAGGTAGTGTCGCCGACCCAATTAATTCATTATGCGCATGCGGAACGTGTTAATTAACCCCTGACAAAAACTCACGAGATAGGAAAATAGGAAATAATTACAATCACAACCAAACATACTTTCATAAACAAACCACCTCCCAAGGGCTTACATATATACCAAAAAGGGGCCAGTTTACCAAAAAAGGAATCAATCCACCAAAAAGAATAAACAGTCCTAGGACTACTAATCGGACCCGCTCTTCGATCCCACTTCAGGCTGGACAGTCTCCAGAGGCGGTGATTCCTCCATCTACGGTCCTGAAAAATTTTGGCCCACAACGGGGTGAGACATCATCTCAGCAAGTTCAACCCCCTAAACCCTATTAGAAAGCAAATACACCCAGGGTGGCCTCGCCACCTCAAACAGAAGACTTACCTCTTCTTAATTCATTTCCTGCAGGTTGGCACAATTTATATCACACAATCTCAGGTAATGATAAGAATTTAAATAATTGGAACGGCATCACTTTCAAACAAATCACAATTGCACTCAAAGACACATTCCAATTATTCACCGCCACACAAGGGCATAGCCTACGCGCAAATTCAGCTATCTACCGACACTCATGTCGCACGCCTCCCCCATGGAGCGCGGCTTCGTCACTACGTCGACGGCATTCCCGAAGGAGCATGGATCCAATTGGCCTAGCCTCTACCGCGACACGAGCCACGTCACTCACCGACAAAGAATTCACAAGAGAACACACAGGTCCATTGGCCTAGCCACTACCGCGACCGGTCTATCAACCAAGACACGACAACTCATTATAGGCTTAGGACATTCCACAATTCATTCACATACTTCAATTTCAATAACAAACCTTAACAATCGAATTTCGCATCGAAAATCCAACACTTGGGTTTTTATGGCTAAAAACCCTATTTATCACAATCAACACTCAATTTGCCACATCCATTCATCAAATTCAAATTCTAAATGCACAAAGAACGATCAAAGACGAAATTCTAAGCAATTGAGGTCAAAAATAATTTTTCGAGTTTTATTTATTTATTTATTTAACTAATAATAATAGTTAAACCTCAATTTTGCCACCTCCGTTCATCAAATTCAAATTCTAAGAGCACAGCGACGATCGGCACGAAATTCTAAGCAATTGGGGTCAAAAATAATTTTTCGAGTTTTTTTTATAATAATAATATTTTAATGAATTTCGGAAAAATTGTAAATTATTAACTTTTTCCAGAATTTCGAAACAATAAAATAAATCAAAAATAAAACCCAATAAGTCACATCAAGGCTTATATTAAATAAACCTACTTAACCTTAAACTAAACACACTTAAAACTAATTAAACCTCTTAATCCAAATCACATTTAAATAAACTAAACTAACCCCTAAACATAATTAACTTAGGCTAAGCACACTTAGGGCATCATTAACCCTCTAATTAAGATTTAGTGAGCTAAACTCACCGGATTAGCGAGCCGAGCATGCCAAAACGACGGGGCTGACGCTTGGATCGACTTTCCTCAAGGCGGGCCGAGCAACTGGGGCCGGGAAGCCGGCCAAAGCGGGCCCCGAACTTCCAGATCTGGGCTGGAAGTTCAAGCTCCGTCCATGGCCGAACAGAAGGGGGAAAGGGGGTGGCTTGGGCACGGGTGGCGGAGGAGGGCGACGGCGGCTGGTGGCGAGCCGGCCCGAGCTCCGGCGGCGACGAACGGGCGGCGATGGGCGCTGGGTGCGGCTGGGCTTGGGCGGAGCGGCGACGGACGGTGGCGCGGCGGTCCGGGCGCGGCGGCGACGGCGGTCCGGGGTGCGGCTGCGGCGGCGACGGCGAGCTGGTCCCCTTCCAAGCTCCTGCTGGTTTTTTGGTTCAAGCAAAAAGATTAGAACAAAAATGGAGGAGGAAGCCAACGGGAAGAAGAAGAAGAAGAAAGAGGAAGGAGAGAGAATGGGGGCCATTTCCTTTTCTTTTTCTCTTTCTTTAGTTCCACAAATTGGCCCACCATGACATCATCAAGTGATGTCATACCCCACTATCTCAATTTCTCCTACAACTTTAGTGCAATAGGTTCAATTTCATTTTCCGCCGGGGCATAAAATCTCGTACCTTAAATTTCCCAATTCCAATAAATTCTCGTCCAATTGAGCCCAATTAAAATCCATAAAATTAATACATGATCCTCATAAGGTATGTGACACCCCAGGACTTCCAATTTCTTAATTTAGTCACAATTTCACGGTTAATTTCATTCTGGCACGATATTAGCGCGTCCTGACCTACCGGTTAGCTTTTAGAAATTTTTATGCATTCGACCTGTGGTTGATAAATCTCAAGCCACAATGTACATCTTTGACACATTGGCGACCCTCGGTTGTCGTGAAGATCTCAAGGTTTCAAATACGGACACAGGAGACCCAATCGACAGAAAAGTCGGTCCAGTGCCGACCGACAAGAATAGTGTGATCGGGTGAAATCACCCACACTCGATCACATGCCTCGTCGAGCCAACCTATCTCCGGCTTCAAATCGATTTTTAATCGTGCCATAATGACCCTTGTAGATTAGCTCGGGCCGAAAGGTCGTTTCGGGTCAAATTCTCGAGTCCGATGCATTAGAATCTCTTACCGCTTCACCCGATAGGCGGTTTTCACATGAGTGGCCAACTCAAGGAAAGGAACTATATGCGTGCGAGATGAAATGCCCGTCTCAATTTACTAAAAATAAAATTGGAAAAATCGGGATGTCACACGAAGCGTCGAAGACGAAGGGCAGTGTCGCGACTGGCGACTCGTTTTACTGCTTTAGGTTTTGAAAATGGGTCGAAAATGGGTCACAGTGACCCATTTTCGACCCATATTAGAATTGAACTTAAAATGGGTCAAATGCTGTAATGGGCCCATTACATCATAAATAACCCATATACGACCCATAATGAAAAATATGAGTCGCAAAATGGGTCCATGACCCATTTTGCCACCTCTACCTTCTGGGGATGAAAAGAAACAAAGGGCACGTAACTAACAAAAGAATTTTCTCTATAAACCTGGTAGATCGACTTGATCAAAGACTTCTTGACTACCACTGTCAAGTTTGAAGTTTCTGTTTCCTCAGGTGGAGGCTTCACATACATTACTATCGCTTCCTGTTGCTGCCGCTTTTTCATCCTGTCGAGCTTTTCCTTACTCAGTTGCCTTCTCTTTTCTTTCTGCCAATTTGTTTGGTTCCTCTCTCTTTCATAAACACCTTGCCACAAGACTTCCCCAGTTGAAGGCCACAACCACCTTCTCATAGGTTCATTGGAATTGTCACGTCCCAATTCTCGAGTGCGTGCCCATCCCTCACTGGTCAATTAAATAGCGATGTCCCAGGACGCATCGCCGACCCATTCATTTTTGTACGCATGCGGAAGCATATAAATAATCCCCAGACAATAAAACAATAGGACAGGAAAGTAGGACCATAAAACTCAAACCTAAAAAATAACCACACTTATATACATAGCAAACCAGTGCATATATACAAAGTGAACTGCCAAGTCATATTATACTCAAATAGGTTTAGAAAACAAAGTTTGCAGACAACAGGGGTGGGGGTTTCCAAACTACTCCAGGTCGTCCTCCTCGACAATCTCTCCTTCTTCCACGCTCCAGCTGGAGCCCACGGCTGAGTACTCTGAAGATTCAGGATCATCAAGACTGGGATCCTTTGCATCCACCACCGATCCATCCTTAGGGTCTGTAGTACTCTTTCCAAAAGTGGCATCCATCACATACAGAGGTATATCAGATTTCGGTACTGGGCCATCCCTTCGTCCATCATGATAATGGCAATACCATGCCCGGTATTGATGGCATACCTTTTTGGGTTCACCCACATCAACCCAGACTATGGATTTCACCATCACATATTCTAGTCCTTCAGGGTGCCCCTGTATCGGAATATGATAATCTCGTTTTGTAATTTCCTCCGGTATACCAAAATGCTCGGGAGGAGCTGGAGGTGCTGCCATTTATGGATATGAAATGTTGTCCCACAATGGGGTGAGATTATGTCTCATCAAGTTCAACCCCCTAAGACTCGATTAGGAAGAAATTACGCCCTAAGGGCTGCCTAAGCACAACCACGAGTTGGAGGTCTTACCTTTGCCTCTGTTCCTTTCTGCAAGTTAGTTCAATTCATAAACTCGCAATCATAACATTCAATCAATTCGGATCGACTCATCGATCAATCGATTCAGTCGATTACATGTCATCACGATCCTTTCTTGGTCGACTCATCTCATACTATCTATAAAGTCCGTTTATATCTGGACTGCTCACTGCTAAGCTGATAAATATATAGTATAGCTTGCTTATGAGATGATCGGGTATACTGCTCTCTATCTAAGCTGCCATATCACCCGTAGGTTGATATAATATATCGACATTGCTCAATCTAAGCTGATAAGGTATACTGCTATCTGCTAAGCTACCATATCGCCCATAGGCTGATATAGTATACCGGTATACTGTTCTCTACTAAGTTGACATATCGCCCGTAGGCTGATATAGTATACCCTCCCAAACATACAACCAATTCAACATTTTTCTTATTCCCGATAAAATAGTTGTGTGTGGGTACACGGTCGCCTTAGCTAAAATATAATAATTTCACTTTTAAACTTCCCACCAGGCCAAATAGCGGTTCCAAAATAGATTTTTGGCGCTGTGGACCGACGCCCGGTAATTGTTCAATTAATTACCAAAATTAAACAAATTTAGTAATAAATTCCTAATTTCTCAATTCACTAATAATCAGCACAAAATTAGAGCTCAATTAAATAAACAGAATGCACTACTGCAATCAACACGTAATTCCGATCACCGGCTATCACGGTCTAATTTCCGAAAAATAAATAAATAAATAAATAATTACTGAAATTAATTATTAAATGCAGAAAATGCATACTTAGGCCCGTAATGCCTAATTATATGCCGGAACGGGCCCGGAAAATTTTCGAGACTCGTTAAATAAATACTAGAGTCTATTTACTAATTGCACTAACTATCCACCTAACATGCATCGGCAATTAATTAAATTCACTAATCTAATCTAACTAACCACCTCATCCAGCTTAGCCTAAACTAAACAACCCTTAAGCGTAATTAACCTACTAAGTGAGGATTAGTGAGTTAAACTCACTTGTTCAGCGATTCGATCAGTGCAAATCGACGGGGATGCAACGGGGCTCAATTCTCTTCAAAGCGGGCCTAGCTTTCGGGGCTCGGAACACTTTCAAAACTGGCCTAAACCTCTGCTGGAAACCCACACTTTCAGCTTCTGTTTTGGGCTGGAAAAGAGGGAAACAAGCTTGGTTTGAGGCGACAACGGGCTGAGGAAGGTTGAGGGAACCAAACTGGGCCTAGGTGGGGACTCACGGCGGCAAAACGGCAGCTGGACGGCTCCGGCTGAGCTCTACAAAGCACGAGACAGCAGCTGGGATGGCGAGAGACACGGCTGAGGGATCGGGGTCGCGCGGACTGGCGCGGGGCAACGGCGGCGCGCGAGGACGGTGAACGGCGGTCTAGCGGTGGCAAGCAGTCCCGGCGGCGTGTTGGTTGGCTGCTCGGCTTCTCCTTTGGATTTTCTAGTCTTCGCATGGCACAATGGAGAGGGAAATGAGGCTTCCTTGCAAAGGGCGGCCAGCTTGGCCTTGTTCGGGTAATCCCGTGCCATGTGCAGATCATCACAAAAGAAACATTTATAAGTATGTACCTTCCTTTGTCCTCCTCCGCTCGACTCTGCATGAGCTTTAGGAGGACCAGCCGGCGGTCTACCTCCAATCGGGTGGTTGTATCTTCCTGATTTCCCCCACCATTGGCTTTATCCTTCGGACGAGAGTCCGACCAGGATGTGGAAGGCCCCTTATACTCCACGAGGGATTCGGCCATGATCATGGCCGTTGTGAGGTCTCACAAGTTGAATCATTTCAACTCCTACTTGGTCTATGGCTTGAGACCACTCATGAATTGGTAGTACGCTTAGGTTTCATTCATAGAAGGAATTTGGAGTAGCAACTCCGAAAACCGCTTGATGTAGTCGTGTACACCACCCCTTTGCTCGAGACGTTTTAGCTCGTCGCGAGCTTCTTCCTCCGCATAAGCGGGATAGTAGTTCCATTGGAACTTCTCGACGAATCTACCCCAAGTCGTGATAGGATTCCCACACCTATCATCTGACCAATGACACCACCACAACAATATATTATCAGCTAAGTACATAGATGCAGTGTTTACCTGTGATTGGTCGTCGTTGATCCCCATGGCTTGGAAGTACCACTCCATATACCATAAGAAATTATCCACGTCTTTGGCCACCCGCAAGCCTTTGAACTCCTTCGGCTTGGGTGCATCCGTTCGTGGACCTTGCACGGTGATCACCCCATTCACGCGTTCAGCTTCCAATTCAGCGAGCTTCCCCTTTAGTTCGGCTATCTCCGCGTGCATAGCCGCCATCATGGCCTCCAGGGACTCATCCCGTTGTGTGAGTTCTTCCCTTAGGGTCCCTAGCAACTCGTGTCGGAGTTCTCCCATGTCGGCCTTGAGCTCTTGCACCTCGGCCATGAGCTCCTCCTTCTCAGCGTCCACTCCATTGGGTTAAGTCATCGACTAATTCTTGGACTTTGGTGACAAACAACTCAAGCTTCGTCATCCGATGCTCCAAATCCCCCATCGGGTCCCTTGAACTCGAACCACCACGGTTCTTCTTTCCCTTGGCAGCGCCCTTCTTGGCATTCCTCCCACAATCATCACGGTCGCCACCCATGACGAGCGCCTCATCAAATCATGGATTAGCCATTACGCTTGGAACGAACTTGCTCTGATACCACTTGTCACGGGCCGATTGATCTAGCGTTCCCTAACCCGTACGACCTTAGGATTTCTCCCAAGCAGCCTTTCTCACGCTCAACTCACAAGGATCTTTTAGAAAGAGAAACTCTAGAGAGAGAAGCTTTGAACTTGTATTTCACTTGTGAATGCGATGAATACAACGAGGGGGAGGAGACCCCCATATATACAAGTACAGAACAAACTGTATCCGTAAATATCTCCTCGATCTAACGGTGGAGATCGTATCTCCCCAACTACCATCTACCCGTATTTATTACATGACTGTACAATTACCGTATCGCCCGCCCCCAGGAGTATTCTAGAAGACTCGAGGAAACCCTAGGACTCTGGGATATAAGCCGAGGGTCGCTTGTTCCACGGATAGGTCACGGCTGTCGTTTAGAACCCTCTTGGATCGGGCTTTCCTTCGAGCCATGACACATACATACATATACATAAGCACTATAATTCAAAAGTTTGTCAAATAAATTGCAGGTTGCATACATTGCCAACCTATGAGCTAGGAAGTTGGAACTTCTTGCATGGACTTGGACTCTTTTGATCATCTCTCATACGATTGGAAGCATCCGTTTCTTTTCCTTGCAATTAATGGCAACATGTATCAAAGTGAAAAAACCGAGCATGTTCTCTCCTTGTGTCAAGAAACATCAAAAAAAAAAAAAAAAATCATCTCAATAAGATTATAAAGAATCAATTTTTTTTTTTTTTTTTTAAAGGAGAAGAAATTTGTAGACACTTTTGTTGTGTTGATTTACTCAAGATTGTTAAACATTCGTTCATTAAGGTGATCCAACATAAGGTATCGAACCAAGCACAATAAGATTGTGTGATTTACCAAGTTGGATCGTACATTTGGCCAAGAAATGTATGAAGGCCTTATGGTTATCACTAATCTGAGTGCTTTCTTACAAAGAACAAAATGACAGAAAATGATGTGTTTACAATGCGAATGAGGTAGGAGACCAATAAAATATTTTGTTACGCGAAAGCAAATAAAGAAATCACCGCATTTACGCGAATGAGGTATGGAGAGTTTCAAGTGCCAAATGAAAGGAGGACCCGTGAAGAATGTCAATCCCGTTGGAGGAACTCCATAACAACCGTTCGAATTTTGACACTCTAGAGGAGGAGCTCCTTGGAGCTTTACCCTGATGGAAGAACTCCACGGGGCAACTATTACGTCTTAACAGGTACTTTAGAGGAAGAACTCTTTACAACCTTTGCCTTGGTGGAAGAACTCCGAAGGCACCAAGTCAAATCCTAACGCGGATTAGACCCAAAAAAAAAAAAAAATCCTAACGCGGAAGAACTCCACAGGCTTTCAAGAGCAAATCTGAACATCTTATTCTTTTCTCCCTGCTCGGGTGAGCTTTTGTAGGCCAAAGCATTTTCATTTCTTCATGCCCAGGAGCTTTTCTAGCCGGGAATGTTTCTCACTTCTTCCTGTTCGGATGAGCTAGCCCATAGCATTTTCAATTTCCTATTTCTTTATGCTAGGATGAGCGTTTGTAGCCTAGAGCGTTCTCACCTCTTTTTGCCCAAATGAGCTTTTGTACCCTGGAGCTTCTAAACTCTTTTCGTTTTTCTTTCTTATGGATTTGATTTGATGGTCTTTCTTGTCCGTCGATAATTTCCTTCACAATCGGGCAGAGTTCGCCATTTGGTTTGGACAAATTGGATATCATCAGAAAGCTCTCATTTGATCGAACTTGTAATCAAGAAATATCTTTTGTCAATCTTGGTCAAACCTTGGTCCAAACCTTGGTCCAAACTAAGTGTCTAATTTTCAAGTCTAAAACTTGACAGCGCCGACCTCAAGAATAGGGGGCAAATGATGTGTACCGGGCCTAGGATATTCATGGTCATACGATATTTAAGGCCCAAGCCTTAAACATAAGACCGAACACAAGAAGAAGAATATATAAATCCATCTCCCAAAACATTGGAGGCCCATCCTAAAGTATGGGTCCGAAAGTCTGGGCCCCATTCGAAGGCCCAGACCATCGTCCTTGTACAAATGTGCCTGCTGGGAATTTCGGAGCACGATAAAAACATCCACTATCGAGCCAAAACATTAGAGGTCATAACTTGGACGATACTCAACTCATTTCATTCTCGTCCATTAAGCTAAAATTCTGCTAGTTTCCAAATTTTCTGTAAAAATTATTAAAGGGTCCTCAAAAGCATCACTTTCAGGGGGACTTGTTCATCTATGTGCTTTGCATGATTGGTGTCTCTCAAACCCCTTGTCCAATTCTTGAGGGCATCTTCCAAATCCCGAAAAAAAGTTAAGTGTCCTCACAAGTAATCATTTTCTTGAGCAAAAATTTTGTCAAAAAATTATTTTCTTCACTATGTACTCCACTAACAAATGTATTAAAAATTAGAGAAGAAATATTTGGCTTTTCATTAACGATTTTAATTTGTTGAATATATTTATTTTACTTTTTATAAGAAAGAATGAAAAAATAAGTCTTTTCAACAAAATATAGTTGAAACTGTAAAAAGGTCATACGTTCCTATTAAAATTGTCACAGTTAATTTATTTGGTATTTGCTCAAAATAAAATAAAATAAAATAAATCCTGTTACTTTAATATTACAGTAAAATTAACATTTCATTTTAAAATTGTACTAAAATCTATAAAGTACAAAAATTAAAATCACAATTTAACTTAGACAATATGAAATCCCTGTTATTTTGTTGGTGGTGGTGATCCTGGCGCTCGTGCTGTGCTGATAGCAAGATTTATAATTGAGAGAACGTTTGTTGATTTTTTTAATTAAAAAAAGAACATATGTTGATTAAAGAAGATATAAATAAGATAGATAAAGTGTAAATATCTTGAAATAAATTTATGTTATCATCCCCCAAAATGTATTGTTCCCGGTTTTATCACAAATTAAAATAAGAAATATCTCTTTACGTTCAATAATATGCATAATTTCGTATGAAGCTTAATTTATTATGCAAATTAAATTTATTTTATATTCCCTAGATCTAACTATTACAATAAAATTAACATTTTCAAAATAAAAAATGAAGAAATAACGAGTCATTTGAAACATAGCGTATTTATATTTCATTTAGATATAATCAATTATTATGGAAATACTTATTTGATAACCATTTCACACAACAAAAAATGAAAACAAATTAATTTTAAAAAAGGACATTTAACAATAAGAAAATCCACGTACTTTGAAATAGAAATAAAATTGCAGTTGTAAAGCTAATAGTAATCAAAATCTTCTTTCATTTGGTGCTTTCTTAGCAGGCTTTTGTTTGTTCAGCTTGGACGAATGATTTTATTTGGCGCTTTCTATGGTCAATGGAAAAACAACCCTAAATAGTAAATAGCATAAAAACAATCCTAACTTACTTCTTTTATAAAAACATGTTGAACAATATCTGCCCGTCCAAAACACGTACCAGGTAATGTTGAGCAATATCCTTATTGACTAAAATACACTTTATCAAATATTAAATCGCGTTATCTACTTTGATCAGAATAAAGTAAAATAGAGTTATAATGACTTGGACCCCAATTCATTCGGTAAATTTAAATATTGCTGAAAATATGAAAAGGTGTAACACACAAATTGCCTAATGTAGGAATTCTCCCGCGCTTAGAGAGTTAACCACTTTGGGCCCCCACGCATCTAAAGCTTATGATGAAATGATACTTAATCGACAGATACGACAAATTAACAATCTGCACATTATCAACATTATTTTAAACAATGATACTTCTAATGCATATTAACAGAGTTCTACATCATACCGTAGGAAATGATAGAGATGATGCGGGAAGACTGCTAACTAACTAACCTATATTGACAATCCCAGGCTGAACAGCAATCTTACAGTATTGAGATGTAAAACCTTACAAGCATTTGCGTTGTTGCATCTCTAGAATGAACAACACCACAGGAAAGTTTCCAATCATGGGAAGTAAGACAATATAGTAATTAGTTTTTATGATGATCATCTCTACATCGATTAAAGACTCACTATTTGTCTTGAGAACCTTTACAGAAACTTTGTGCAGGATCAAATACGCCGAAGAGAAGCCAACCTCTTCTCCAGATCCTCCACATCTGGAGATTCAGAACTGCATTGCAGGAAAACAAAATTAGTCAGAGAAATTAATGTAACAGTGGAATGTTGATAGTACTTTTCTTTGGTAAATCAGGCACATCATTTTATACTAATCAGTGTATTAAATTGATTAGTACCGATTAGGATAACTGATTAGGAAAAATCAGAAACTGTCATTCTTTTTATTATATTTAAGTGTTCTTGTTTGGCTTGTGCTGGCATTGGCGCATCCCAAGCATTTTAAAAAGAACAAGGAGAAATTATGAGGAAATTATTGTATCTTCAAATTTGAGAACCCATTAGCTCCACAAGGGAGGACAGATTAAGAAACAGAAAAAAAAAAAAAAAATTACACCATCTAATGCAAAGTTTCAGCTTGTTAGCACTTTTGTCTTCATAATAAACAGTTTTGGGGAAATATATACTAACCTAGTCACAACAGTCTCCACTTTCTTTGATGAGATGCGGCCCTTAGGAGCTGAAGACAGCTGTTAGGAACAAAAAAGAGGGAAGAAAGTGAGTTCCTTTCAATAACAAAACAATGATATAGGAGCTTAGGTTTGTGGACATTGTCTAGAAGACCAACCTGTGAAGCGATATCAACACCAATTTCATCAAGTACCTACAAGTAAACAGGTGAAATTAGTGAGACAACCAAAAGGCTTTGAGAGGAGTGATAGCAAAAGGAAAATAAATTACCTGATTAGTCAGCTCCTCTGTTTCCTCTTCAGCCTCATCCTTGTCTAAGGTCTCATCTATAGACTCTGACATCATCTCAATCTATTGGGAAAAGATGAGAATGAACAAATCAATGTGAAAATATACAGACACAAACTAAGATGTTTAAGGAAAGAATTCCAAAAATCATCATTCGAAAAGCCTACATATTACTCATTCAAAATCCACGCTGGGAGTCAATGCCACTATTACTCCAAAAATGACACAAGTGCACAAATCCGTGCCAAATTCCTTAAAATTACTCTGCTGTACGTCATTTGATTGCCAGTAAATTATGTACAGTTCAGGAGAGAGGACATCCTCAAGTTAAAGGAAACAAGAAATAATAGGCAAAGAACCAAAAGCATTACCGTCATATCCAGTTGTGCTGACTGTTTCTGAAATTCTTTGATCACTTTGGCTTGTTTTGCAGGAACCATTTGCTGGAAGGTACAAGCAGGAGATTTAGATACCGGCTCAAACAAGTAGGTTTGTGCTTTTGTGTTTTGAGGAAACAAAGACTAAATGATAATGGAAAACAAAAAAAAACAAAAAACAAAAAACAAAAAAAATCTGTACTAACTCTGAAAATCTCATCATGCATCTAGAGAAGGACAAGAAATCAAAAGCTCTTAACTGATACATAGTTTCTTTTTAGGGAGAAATTTCAAAAGTCAAGACTTCTCTGATGATCAACCACGGCATATCAGAAGGTCAAAATTCCACATGTTTTTCATTGAAGAAAGGCTAGAATATATGGCCCACACATCTTCTAGTTGGACATTCTAGTAGCATTATAATAACACTTACTGGACTGCTAATATTCATACCTTGTTCATTGCGACCATTGCTTTTGTTGCACCTTTCATTCCATTAGATATAGATGTGCTGGCATGTAATGCCTAAATGACGTGAAAGTAAGAGAGAGTTAAAATGTTAAAATGAAAATTCTCATCACCAGTTGTAATATATGTAAGAGATAGACAAGAGTTATTACCTGAGTATGAGTCGCCACCCCTCTGATTTGAGCACGACTTCCTTGCAGGTTAGTTATCTGTTGTCGTAGACGCACAAGTTGACGAGCTAAAATTCTAGTTGCTGCCTGGTTCCATAGAGATGATTGTTCACCAAAAAAGACAAATAAAATTATAAATAAGATGACCATGCTGTTAGATAATAACTTTATGCAATATATAAACACACTATACAGATTATAGATTTAAATAAACAAATGTGCCCAATGGGGAGGGAGAGAACAGCCAGTTATCTAGGCAAATTAGCTTTTACACCTTTAATACATGAAGCAGTTTCTGTCAGAAGTAAAATATCTAGACTCTGGGCATCTTGCAATTATATGACCTTAATTTGACAGAGGTTCTCACACCATCTCTGCATTACTGAAGCCACAATACATTGTTATCATAAAGAAAGTCATACATACATCTCAATTTGAGCAGACACACAGATAGGCAGACAGAGCATGCAAGCTCAGAGAGAGAGAGATTATCACAAGTTATTAGAACTTTCTCATCTGCAGAAAGGAAAAAGTAGTGCACATGTTCAATGATATACCTTGCAGACCAACCATTTAGAGAAGTGGGCATACACATTCGCAATTAAATATATACCATAGAATCAGATAAACAAAATTGATGCATGTTGGAATTAAATATTCTGAATTTACCACATATTACTGTTGCTCAATAATTTCTCTATCCAAACCCATAGCTAAGATTTATATTTTAATTGATGGCTGAAATAAAAGAGGAAAGTTGTAAAGAAGGAAAGGTGAAAATGCTTTGCATTTCACATAAGCTATGGCCAACACAGCTTGAATAAGTATTGCGTACACTTATCCATCCCTCAATGGTCATACAAATTAATCAATGATTTGTTTCATTGTAATCTATGGCCATAAAGAAAAATCCAATTGACCATTGTAGAAAAAATTGATTGCTAATTAATTAATAATCTCATCAACCATAAAATTCTCCTAATTATACAAGAAAACTGATATAAACATTAGACATTTTCCTTTTCCCTCTCTTCATATTGAATTGCCAAATGCCGAAAGAAATGTTCGTCATAGACATTATCAACGTAGTGCACATGTTCAATGATATACCTTGCAGACCAACCATTTAGAGAAGTGGGCATACACATTCGCAATTAAATATATACCATAGAATCAGATAAACAAAATTGATGCATGTTGGAATTAAATATTCTGAATTTACCACATATTACTGTTGCTCAATAATTTCTCTATCCAAACCCATAGCTAAGATTTATATTTTAATTGATGGCTGAAATAAAAGAGGAAAGTTGTAAAGAAGGAAAGGTGAAAATGCTTTGCATTTCACATAAGCTATGGCCAACACAGCTTGAATAAGTATTGCGTACACTTATCCATCCCTCAATGGTCATACAAATTAATCAATGATTTGTTTCATTGTAATCTATGGCCATAAAGAAAATTCCAATTGACCATTGTAGAAAAAATCGATTGCTAATTAATTAATAATCTCATCAACCATAAAATTCTCCTAATTATACAAGAAAACTGATATAAACATTCGACATTTTCCTTTTCCCTCTCTTCATATTGAATTGCCAAATGCCGAAAGAAATGTTCGTCATAGACATTATCAACATGAACTTGCAGAAATTTTAAGTAAGGAACCAAAGTAAATTGAAAATTTGCAAACAAACCTAATGCTTGATCTTGCGCTTTTAGGAGCTTTCAAATCATTTAATTTACTTGTAGGTGTGTTCATTTTAATTCTTTTAGAACTTCAAACGGTTTGGAGCACAAGTTGAGAGACATAATTCAGTCTAAATGAAAAACTTCCCATTTTAAGCATGTTTGTCAACAAATGTTTGTTTTGAGATAGTTCAAATGTTTAACATTAATTAAAAATCAAATTTGGAACACTGCAAAAATATGATAAGGCAAAAGGTCAAAGTAAAAGTGTTCAATGAAGATGTATATCAATATCACAAAGTCCTATAGTGAATGTGGTGCAAATGAATCTCTGGAATAACAATATTTCAAGTATATATTATAGTCAAAAAGTCCAAGGGTAATTTATTCCCTTGGAAAAATGAAGTGATTCAATTTGTGCAATGAGAGATCCGGACTGATTAAAGCAGAAACCAGCACTATGAGTACCAACTTACAGTTTCATTTTATTCGAAATTCCAGCATAAGTAAATACAGAAACTATCCTCTGAAGTAAAGAGAAAAAGGTACTTCATGCAAGCAGTTTGATCATTCAAAATTGCAGGAATGTAAAACCAGAAACTACCCTCACGTAAATAGTGAAAGTACTCCATGCAAGCAGTTTGACCACTCAAAGTATGAACATCAAACACCAGTCCCTCTTGTGGAGTGCAGTCAGTGTATTGTGAATCACACTTCCCGCATATAATTTCGGAGCTAATAGTCATGATACTTACAGCCTGGATGATATTAGTAAAGAAGTACAAATTGATTTTTCTAACTCAATAATCAGAAGATCCAGCTTACTGTCCTTAGTATATCTTCTATAGCATTAATAGGCAGAAATGCTGTAATATAACCACGTTTATATAGTCGATTTTCAGCTCATAATCCATCATAACAAGTTCACTTAAGTAAAAATAATTGAATTAAGAAATAACGATAAATGAGCTGATAGTTAAATTAGCAAATGTCTGGTATTTTGATAGGAAAAAAACTTGCCTCGTTGCCAGTCTTGGCTGTTTTCTTAATCTCTGCCACCAACTTTTTCTCCTGAAAGCTCATTAGCAGATAAAAGATTCAGCAAGAGAATACACACGGCAAATTCATAATTGGCAAGTAGCAGGAATATACCTCCAATTGAAGAGATGCTATCTCTCGTTCAATACCTGATAAATAAAAAGAGATGGCTAACGATATGTACTGAAGAACATGAGCGAGAAGAGGGGTGCAGTTATTGTGCAAAATTTCCAGGCAAAAGTGGAACTATCAAATGTATTGATCTAATATTCTTACTCTGTCTACCTGCAAAACTCCTTGTGACTGAGACAACTGAGGTTTCATAAGAACATGCTTGCTCCTATTTTATCAATTTAGAAGAATATGGGGAGCAAAAGGCATCTTTACATTGATTATTGCCCATAATAAAACTTGATCTGTGAGAAATCAACTGGTATCTAATAGGCCTCAAAGGCAAGTCCATGCACCAATCACAGCTGAATAGTTGTCTGTTCCTTTAATTTTCCTTTCTTTTTTTTTTGTCCAGATAACTCACAATACCATTATTTCACCACACGAAAAAGAAGAAATAATTTTTACAGCCTTAGTGAAGTTCGTAAGCACTTTCAATAGTAAAGACCTACTTTCAGCCAATTACAAGTTTTGGATTTCAAGTCTCAATTTGTTCATTCCTGTATCCACTTGTATGTTGAATATATATATATATATATATATATATATATATATTTTTGGTAAGAAGTTGTATATTGAATATTCATAGGCCAAGTTTCTAAAAAAAAAGTTCAGGCCTGACCAGAAAAGCCATGAATGGGCCCAGATCAAATCAAGTTGGTTCAGTCTTGGCCGGAACAGCAAAGACCCCCCTTTTTCTTGCAATTTTCCATAATAAACAGCAGTGCACCAATTACACTAGCACTTCTAGCATATAAGACGTATCTTGCATCGACCTACTAGATTCCCATGTGGCAACACCCGGTGCACGAGAAACTACAGAGAAAAAGCAGAAATACCTCGCGTGGCAACTGCCATTTCTCTCTTGCTGGTCCTGAGGGCCTCTGTTAAAGAACGCAAAGACAAAGAAGCGGAAGTCACTATAGCATTGAACATTCAGACGAAAAAAGAGAGCAGAGAGGCCAAAAAAACACACAAGCTTCAAGCTAAGGGAGATAACCCGGGAGTCCAAAATACTCAAAAGTTCCTAGCAGAGAAATTACTAATTACACGTAGCCTAGATGAAAAATCCACAAATGCACTTGAAAAAAGTTGACAAAAACACAGACATTTGAAGAATAATTTCCCGAACAAGAAATCAGGGACAGTTCCGAATGTGCCATTTTGAGGATCTGAGCCATCGGTCAAAACCCTTAACCCTAATGGAAGAATAATCCTAGCCCAAAGCAGAGGGAAAGAAAAGGGGGAAAATTCAAAATGCTACCTTTGGGGGACGTTTTCTTTTTGAAGATGTTGACGATTTTCGACATTTTTTCCTCCCAATCACTTCAGGGAACACACAGGCGCGAAAAGAGAAGACACGGCTCGTTGCCCCCCTCGAATGTTGTCTCTGTTTCCTCTGCCGGCGCGATTTTGCGATGCCTAGCGGGTGAGAAATGACGGCGGTGTCGTGCTTGTCGTGGGTCTCTAGCTTACTGATGCAATAATGGAGAAGGCAAGCAAAGCAAGCGGTAGCCGAGAGAGAGAGAGAGAGAGAGGAGGGGACTTCTTTTACTCGGAGAGCGTGCTGCTGCCTGAACGAGCGTCCAACGGCAACACCCTAACTAGCCGTTGCTCGTGTCCCCCAATATTATATTTCTTTTCCCTTAAAATACTTCCGGCGACGCATCCAATTTGACTCGTCGTTTCTCTTTTATGCCAAAAAAAAAAAAACAACACTATTTTCAGGCACTTGTTAGACATATCTTATCTAGAATAATTCAATTATTAGAAGACGGCAATCGATATTTTGATTTTCCTATGGTTTAAGTGATTAATTGAAGAAACATTACCTAATATTTATGCATTAATTGTTATAGTGAGATGGGTAACCAATTAATGAAAAAACTGAAATATGGATTGCTTAGTCAATGTTCCAGAGCGCTAGTTGACTAGATTCACTTAGTTTTTTCTTATTTATAAAATTAGTGTTTATAGTTTTTATGAAATATATAACCTAAAAATTATTTTAATTCTAAACACAAATCATCCATAAAGCAATTCATTGAAATGTGCAAGCAATAAGACTAGCAAAACCCTCTACATTGCATTTGGTAGTCCAGATAATATAATTTGTTATATTATATGGTGTTTGGGGATGTCCTCCGGGTTGGTTAGATGAAGTTATTTTTGGATAAAATGAATGATAAGAAATTCAAGGTAAAAAGCAAGATAGGCCCGACTTGGATAAAAAAAAGATAAGGAAGAACTTACAAGTTACAAGAGCGAGAACAACGAGATATTGCTTGCTGCTTGTGAAGATATTACAATACCTTCGACGCTTGATGGGGGCGTAGTCCTCTTGGTGGTTGCTTGAGATTCTTCCGCCCTCTTTTTCTGTTGCGGACTCAGATCGATGAATTTTAGTTGGACTTCCTAAGCGATGCCACCTCAACTTTCTTTACCTACCACCGCCACTATTTTTTTTGTTTTTACGCCCCCCATCGGTTTGATTTATCACTCTAAACAATCGCAACGACAGCCATGCAAACGCAATGCTGGTCGTCTTCAATCGCGGCCATTGTGGCAAAAGCGATGGCCGCAATCCCTAAACCTAGGGTTTTTCCTTTCGGTGCTTTAATTTAAATTAACTTTCTAATAATCAAAATTTAATTTAATTTCTATATTTGTTTATGCTCTTATGTTAAAGTGTACCCTACACTTGGTAAAATTAGATATGTTATCCAAGAGATTTTTTGATCCCCTCATCCTCTAAAATTCAAATCCTTACTCCAATGGGCAAAGTGTAATCCTATGTACAAACCTATTTTTCCCGAAAATTGTAATGTTCTTGAAAAATACAATAAAGTAGTTTTTTTAAGAAAAATATATATTGAAAAATTTCAATTTGTGGCTAAAATTTTCGAAATGAGTTGAAAATAGTAATTGCCATTTGGAGTGGAAAATTACTTTCTTCTTCTAGCAGATTTTATGTCATCAGTATTCATGAACTTGGATCTTGGTTCGGCCCCAACCATTTCCTAAAAACGAGGAGTAATATGTCGTCTTTGTTTCTATATTTGAATTCTCAGGGACAGTCCTTATATAAGCTTGTAAAACTGAATGAATTAAAGGAACTCTTTCTTTTCCCCTGAATTTCTAAGTCAAACCCATGAAGTTTTAAAATCAGGTCGTGTGCATTTTGCCGCTGGTCTTAACAACTAACCATTGGGCCTTTCGTGATGGGCCTAAATTTGTGAGCATGAACAAAGCCATACATTTAACGCCTACTTTCTATCCGGGATTTTGAATCATTCTGCCTTTCTTGGTAAAATGTTCAATTCTAAGAACACATGTATTTAGGATACATGCTTTCAAGTAGTGGAACAAAGAAAACTTCCTCCAACCATGCTTTCAAGTAGTGGGTTATAAGCATGGATGTTACACCCCAGACCTCAAGCGCGAAGCATCTCTTGATCTCTTCGGTCATTCGATTGCGACATCCCAAGACACATTGTCGACCCATTCATTTTATCTTTTGATTATACACAAGCAGAAGCATAGTAAATATCTCCCAACCATTAACAAACAATAGGGATAGTATAAGACATACAATCAAAACATACTTTTATATATATGCATCTACCATCAAACATAATCTTTCCTTACATAAAAAAATTTAGCCATTTATAAGTCCACATAGCGGATTCCTTCATACTTGTCCAAAAATCAAGGTTGGGATTCACCTAACATCTCTATTCTACAAGGATGACCTCACAAAGTGGTATCCCCCTATGTGTCTAGTACATGTCCATCTCAAAGTACTTTGGCTTAGGCTTAAATAGCCATGATTAGGGCCTAAAAAAGTTTAAACAACGAGGTATGAGATAAACTCAGTGAGTAAACTCCCTAAACCTCATGTAGGAGGGTTCTTCGCCTCGGAGACGCTCTAAACATGCAATTTATCCATTGATGGCAGATCGATAGCAAAGCATTCGCTTTGCATTATCTATTAATAGGAATTATGCCACTCAACATGTGACACTCTATCACGTGTGTCCAATTATAGTATAAACAATCACTACATGAATGCACTATTCTATTAAGCATACGACATTCACAATTTAATAATCCAGGCATGAATAACAATAATTCCATGTACCATGTAGCAACCTAAATCTCGCGCCCTAGTCAAAGGCATACAAATCCACAACCTTATCCGCGCCTTTCTAGCTCAATCATCAACCTATAGGACTTCCTCATGCTTCTCAATTCATAAACAAGGTTGATAAAAAGCATGCGTGCGCCACATAAGTCACTAAAATGACATTTAATTCATACACTTTTCTCATGTAACTCATTTATAGCCATGCCACACATGTGCAGACTATAGCATTCATGCACTTTACACACGTTGACGTCTCGAGAGTATCATGGCATCTCATACTACCATGCTATCCTTGAGACCTATCACAAGCATACAAATCCATATACTTCTCAATTTCATAGGCAGGATTAATCGAGCATGCACTAAGTCACTAATATGATATTTTATTCATGCACGTGTCTCATGCAACTCATATATCTTCATGCCACACTTGTGCTAAGCGGAGTATGTCTCATGATCTATCGAAACTATATCAATAAAATATGCTGAGCACGAAACGAGAGTCTATGTTTGACACGATACGTTGAGCACCAACCTAAGTCCAATCCGAATCGGAAACAATACGCCTCGAAATCGCACCAAGACCAAGAAATGACCAATCCGTCGTGACATGATCATTGGCCTAATACCAAACTTAGCTTGGGAACAATATATCTCAATGTCGCATTGGGACCAAGAAATGACCGACCCGTCGTGACATGATCACTGATTTAGTATCAAACTTGATTTGGGAACGATACACCTCAGTATCGCCGATCCAAGAGAGAGACTTGACTTGGCATCTTCCACGCACGTCCAAGAGCCATTGTATATCCCGTCTCGAAGGCTTGAGATGTTCTCACGCATTGACCATGAACAATAAACATATATGTAAAGACTAATACCAAACACCATCACATGGAACAAGCACATCCAATAATATCACAAGTCGCTTCCAATGACAATATCAAATCGAACAACCTTAGCATATTTACCTTTCAAAAGAGTCTTTCTTTACTTATAATCATAGAATATGAAGAACACTCACCATTTTCAAAATAAGAGATTGCATAAGCATCTACTATCTTTAAAATTAGGATTTAGTAATCCCATATCACATTAAAAGTCAACATAATACACACTTATTACAATCAAGATAGGTTATCGCATCTAACAATAATTTATAATGATAGCTTATCACTTCGAATGATAGCCTAAAACAATAACTTATCCCATCTAACGATAGCCTATCACGATAGCTTATCACTTTTAACTATCACTTATCGCGATAACTTATCGCATCCACTTATTGATTATCGTGATAACCTATCATCACTACTTATCACTTTAATCCACTTATCACCTAATCTAATTATCATTAACGTTAAACTAATCCTAATCCTACTCCTTAGTGCAATTGCCACCCTAATCAAGGGTTAGGAAGCTATTCACTTCCAAAACTAGGCTACAACGTTTGGTTTCAAGGCTCACAGGCAGCATCGGCTCACAGTGAAGGGTGGTGAGGCACGGTGGTGGCTGGATAGCGGTCGGTAGCCCACGACAAGGTTAGAACAACCAAGGAATGGTGGCACACGGCTTGAGGGAGGTCCAGCAAGGACTCGAGACTCACTGCCAATGTGCGAGAACTAGGGGTCACAAAAAGGGTCCATGACCCATTTTTCGACTCATATTTTTCACTAATGGGTTGTATATGGGTTATGAATATATAATGACCCAATTAAAATGGGTCCAAAATGTTTTAAGTTGAATTCATATGGGTTGAAAATGGGTCACACGTTTTGACCCATTTTTGAAACCTAAAAAACACAAAACCTTTTCAGCTACCCTTCGTCACCCACCTCCACTGCTTGCCTCCTTGCTCACCTCTGAGCCACCTTCGCCACTCGCCTATGAGACACCTCCACCACCCACCTTTGAGGCTCGCCTCCACCACTCCCCCAAAGGTCGACAAGCTTCAGCCTCACCTCGTGAAAATCCAGCTCCCAAGTGTCGATTTTTGCCTCAATAGCACAACTTCAGCCATTTCAGGCCCTCCGATCCCTCCAACCCTTCCGTGAGTTCCCCGTCTTTCTCTTGGCCCGTCGCCTTGTTCTTTTTATATCTATTAGGTAGCGTGTGCTTCATTTAGTTTCCTTAATTTCTGCTGCTGCTATTGATGCATGTGGTTCTTTTTCTTGTCACTGTTCTTAGTTTATTTTCTGGTGGTGAAAGATGATGAAGAATTTGCATTGGAGAAGTGACGTTTCCTTAGCTTCCGTGTCCAAACTGAGGGTTTTGAGCAGTAGAGATCGTTTGATTAGAGTTGGGTTCTGCCATTTTGCGGCTTAAATGGGGGAAAATCACAAATTTGTTCCAATTGAATGAGTTCTTGGCTTATATCTTAATTCTTCTAGTTGATTTTAGCTGGGTCTAGGATTCGGATTGGTTGGGACAACAATGCTTGTTCTTAAAGATGTTTTTTTATACATTTGCGACACATTGAGTTCCTCGACTTCTGCTACCAATGAGAATGATTCTTTTCTTGTCTCTATTGTTAACCATTTTTTTTTTTTTTTTTGGTGGTGAAAGATGATGAGCAATTGCATAGGAGAAGTGAAGTGTCCTCGACTTCCATGTTTGAACAGAGGGGTATTTATCAGTAGAGATCATTTGATAGAGTTGGTTTCTGTGCGTTTTTTGGCTTAAATGGGGCAAAATCACAACTTTATTCCAGCTGAATGAGTTCTTACCTTATGTCTTAATTCTTCTAGTTGATTTCAGCCAGGGCTAGGATTCGGACTAGTTGGACTGGTTGGGACAACAATGCTTGTTCTTAGAGAAGTGTCTTTATACATTTTCAACGCATTGAGTTCCTCAATTTTTGCCATTGATGCATGCAATTCTTTCCTTGTCTCTGTTCTTAATCTGTTTTGCTATAGGAAGGAAGTGGAGGTGGCAAAAGTTTGAAGGCATCACTTGGTTCCATCGACTTTATAACTTCATTTGTTAAATCTGAAGATGAATCAAAGAAGATAAAGGAGGCTGTTAGTGCATCTTCTTATGGAAGGGATTTAGTTCATGTTGCTCTTTCTGTTAATAAAAAGGTAATGCTCAAGTGATGTTGGTATTCCTTGTTGTGTAAGTAAAATGTATTCCTCGTCTAATAGCTAGCTATTGTGCTTGCAGGCATGAGGCGAAGCTTGCTCAAGCTACTAGTCAGCCTCTTCTTGATGACGGCAATGATGCATTTGAATGAACGCTCAGCCATATAAGGCAGCCTCTTGAAGCTCATGTTGTGGGACCCTTTTAATGCTCTTTGACTTAGTGTCCTAACTTGGGAGCAAGAACACATCTTGGCCCTCCATTCTAACTTGAGGAGCAAGAAGAAATCGTATCCCTCCATCTTACCACAAAAGTCAAAATCTTCTAGAAGCATGACAACCATTCTGTTCCAGAAATAGTTTATGGAACAGAAATAGATTTTTCTATTTCTATTTCTAGAAGAGTTTCTAAGCAAAAATAACCGTTTGATAACGACACAAAATTTCTACTCTAAAAATAGAAATTCGTTTGATAACGACACAAAATTTCTTCCTTAAGGTTGGCGGCCGGTGGCGGCGCGCAGCTGGCAACCGACGGTGGTGGCGGTGGTGGGGGTCGGCGGGTGACCAGCGACTGACGAACGGTGGTTGGCGGCAATTGTGGCACCCCCAAAACAACTAAGGTCGCCACAGATACCTATCGCTCTACCTATTGAATACTAGTTACATATCTTTGATTTAAGGGGGGAGTTAAAGCAGAACCATAGTTCATAGGCACATTTTTTTTTTTTGAAAAGAATTTAGCGCAGCTCATAGCAAAAATAAAGACGAGTCTCACCATCCCTTTACTCTCGTAATGATGATACAATGCACACCAACTACACGTCGAAGGAAAACATAAAGCCGAGCCACTTTTATTTACATTTTTATGATGGACATCTCGGGTCGGTACAACAAAAAAGCCAAGGCTTTTCACTAAACTTGGCTACAACTCAAAAGAGAGATCTCAACCCCTTATATCGATCGCGTATAACCCTCCATCTACAAGTGTCGGCTATCTCCAAAAAGTGTTAGCTCCCTCTCCTCACGCGGGCCATCACACCCACCCTGGTGCATCGGGCGATGGCGGCGGCAACATCCCCAGCATCACTCCGTCATGATGGACGTGGACGGACAAGAACTCCTGGATGATCGAGTCCCCAGCTAGGCCCACGTCATACATCACCAGCACACGAACCCATATGAACACCAAACCAGGGATGGTGATGCATACATGCTCCATTCACTCGACCTCCACGTCAGATGGAAGGCCATAGAAGGTACCGCATGTGACCGGAGGGAGAGGCATCTTTCTAATCTGAAATGTTAATCCCTAAAGGGGTGAGTACAACCACTCAGCAGGTAAAAGATCCATGAAACTACTCAATGCATCAAACAGAACAATCATGACATCATAGTAGAGTACATATAGTTTATACATGTTAAACATATCTCACCTTTCAGCCGTGCACATTACATCAAAACAGCCATGTATATAAGTCACCATGCCACGTGCACATACCATCATGCACTTATACATATTACATCATACAGCCATGCATACATGTCACCACACTATGCATAATTCAATTTCAGCTTTTATTTTTCAATTGGATCACCACATTTTTCTTTCCCGGACCAGTAATTGCATCCCACATTTTATCACTTGCACCCAACCTGGCATCGCGAGGAACCTCCGGCACACACCTCCGGGCATCCAGCACATACATCCGGGCATCTCGAAACTCCCGAGGACATTCGGCACACACCTCCGGGCATCCGGCACTCACCTCCAAGCATCCCGACACTCCCGGGGCATCGTCGGCTCACACCTCCGATGGTATTCTCATTTCCCATTTCCCATAATTCATGTTCACAATTGTGTCTCAATGTCAAAATGGCACATGATGTGATGACAACAAGGTCAATTTCAGCTTTTGATTTTACATGTAATGCCATATATCATCACATGTGCAGCAAGATCAATTACTTAGAAACAATATAATTCATGGGGCAAACTCATGGATTATTACTATTATTTTAGAAACAGAATGCATTCTTTTTAATTTACACTTCTTAAAATTTAGTGATTGGCTTTAATAATTTCTAAGAGTTTAATACATCAAAGACAAGCTCTAGAGGCATTTATTTCATGAAGAACACCACACCACCAGAATTTCATACAAAACAGAATAGTCCATGCATTACAACTTTTGAAATTCGCACAATCCAGCTTGCACAGTTTTAGAAACATTTTAATTAAATACCCAAATGACCTTCAAAAATGATGAAATTCGAACATGTGATAGTCAAGACATATAGGCAGATATTTCATGAAGAATACTACACCAAAAGATCCCCATATAATTCAATATAGACCATGCATCACAACACTACTATTCTGACCGTTCAACTTGCACAGGTTTTGAAACATTTTTGGTTAAATAGGCAAATGAACTTAAAAATTATGAAATTTGAATATGTTGTAGGAAAGACATAAAGAGAGATATTTCATGCATAACACTTTTCCAAAATAACCTCATACAAAACGATATAGTCCATGCATTGCAACTTACAAAGTCTGAACACATCAGATTGCACAGTTTTAGAAACATTTCCGATTAAATACCCAAATGACCTTAAAAAATTATGAAATTTGACTATGTGATAGCCAAGACCATAAGGTAGATACTTCATGAAGATATCGAAGTCAGATTCGTCCTAGGTAATTAAATACAGACGGTTAAAACTCCTGCTCCTAGTACCAACATTTTCAGATCTAACCATCTCCGAAGGACCACGATTTCACCTACCTATTCTTGTTTTTTTTCTCTAAATTTTTTATATGTGAAACCTCAGGATTTCCTTTACAACTTTTATTAAGAAACTGAAGTGAAATGTTAACAAAAAGATTACCTTACTGTCCATGCATTCATCAAAGGTCGGTGTTAAAATTTCCAGATCTAGTCTTCTTCAAAGAACAATGGTTTCACCTACTTATACTTGTTGTTTTTGTCCCAAATTTGAGTATGTTATACTCCAAGAAGTCCTCTACAACTTTCATTTAGAGGTCGAAGCCAAATTTCAACTAGAATATCACATGCAAGTCACTAGAACATCCTAGGTCAAGCTGTTTTTCTCAAGAACAGCACACTAGACTAGAGTGCCACTCTTATAACTTCAATTTTTCACATCCTATACCTCCGAAAATCATCACCAATCAATCACACACACTAAGCACATCATGCATGAGTAGATCAAGGGATCCCACTTGCCTCCAAACTGAGCAAACGGCAAGCACAATGGCGAGACACAGCGGCGACGGACGGCGATGAACGGCCCCTTCTCCTTCCTTCTTCCCTTCTTCCTTTCTCTCTTCTTCCTCTCTTTCTCTCTCTCTCTCCCTCTCTTTCTCGCTTAATCCAGTCACCTTTTCCCCCCTAATTTCTTTCCCTCCATCATTAGCCATTATTAGCTTTGTATGGCTTGACACTTGGCCATCTTCATGGGACGAATGGGGGGAGGCATGCAAACTGGACTCCCCCCCTCCTTCGCGCGACCAACGGCCCTTCATGGGCCTATGGGCCGGCCATTTTGGCCCATCTTAGGTCCAACACTCTTGGGCCTAAGACCCATGCTTAATTAACTAAAGATTGACTTTTTAAAAACTAGTTTAACCCCTATTAAATCAAAGTATGAAATTGCAAAAATTAAATGGCTATAATACTTTGTAACATAGATTAATAAAGTCCAACTTATAAAATTCATGGCCAAAACATAATTTCCTCATAAAATAAATCTTGATCTCACATGGGCATGGAACATGTTTCCAACAAAATATTCACCCATTAGGTGCTTGGCCAGTAATCTATTACACTTATTTGGTCTAAAGACCACAACATAGGTCATTGATACGTCCATTGCCCTTCCATAGGTTGTAAGGCATCTAGAAGTTGCCATGGAGTTTTAGGATGCCACAGCAACGGATGAAGGACCGGTTAACGAGCGATGAGAAAATTTTTTATTTTTCATTTCTATTCCAGAAATAGAGAAGTAGAAAATTTCTACTTCTGATTTCTATTCCAAACCTATTTTTGGAATAGAAATCTATTCTAGAAATAGAAAAACGGAATAAGTTTATCAAACGGATTTCTATTCCAAAAACAAGTCTGGAATAGAAAAATTGTTTCTGGAACAGAAATTCTGGTTTGTCATGCACTCCCTAGGTTGTTGTTCACGCACACTCTTCACATAGGCCACTATTCACGCACATGGGCCAAGCCCAAAATGGCCTAATTGTCTTTGGGCTTGATAAACTTGGGTTTAGGCTTGATTCATCCAATTTGGGCCTTAACAACTTAAAGGGCCTAAATGAGCTCAAAATGGGCCTTAAAGAGCAAAACTGTAATTTCCACCTATTGGGCCCTTATGGCCGAATTTTAAAGGAAATGTGGCCCAAGGGGCCTTTCAAAATTAGTGGGCCCCCTTTGGCCTTTTAATTTCTCGCACTAGAATTTACAGTTGAAATCGATCAAATGCAGCTTTAGCATAATTAAAACCAACGGGTGTCCATTAGGGTTTTGTGAGTTCGACCTATGGTTGATTCAATGTTAATCCACATTTAAGCCCTTTTCATGGATGATCATCGGTTGTCATGTAATCGTGAGGGGTCAATTACTCGTTTCGAAGCACACGATCATTTAGAATTAGTTTGTGGTCATTCGTAATTAATATAGTAATTGTGCAGAATCACCCTCAATCCGATTATATACTATTATCGAATCGATCTATAACCGTTCTTGGATTGGTTTGAAATGGTTTAAGATTGTCTATCATTGATCCTTATGATCGAATTGTCAATCCATGATTAAGTTCTTTGGTCATGCGAATCGAAATCCTAAATTGCCTTTTCCAATAGCTTTAATACTTTTGAATAGTTCACGAACCAATTCAAAATCTAATTTTGTCAATGGCGCATTAATAAAAGTAAAACCCTTATCATAACCCGAATAGGGTCCAATTCTTATGATGTCACAATGGACTATCTTGATTTTCTATTTATAATATGGACATCCCTCTAGAGAACTATCATGAGAGTCCTAATGAACTTTGGTTAAGTTCACATGTAGGAGATATTCATTACCTGCAATCCGTCAATTAGAAATGTGATTAGAAATAGTTTTCTCCGATCAACTTTGAAAGAAAACGTTGTTGGGTTGATAATATCTCAATCCATGCCTAGTTTCTTTTCCCATGAACGACAGCGTGAAAGGGCTAATTGAGAACTATAAAAGAATGTCGACTAGGAAAACGGATTTGGAAAATATCCAGCGTTTTGAGCTTTTCATCGTACTTTCACGAACAATATTCCAGAAAGAAAAAAAAAAAAAACTAAGCATAATGAATAACGATCAAATCTAACCAAAGGATAGTGCACAAACGATGTGCTCCCTTTTTTTTTTTAATGGGATATGTTAACTAGAAATCCTAAAACTAGGGCTTACAATTGAGTCCTTCAAACCAGACAGCCAATATAATGATTAATAATGACAAAATGAAATAAATACTAGGGCTTGGAAATGGAGCTAATGTAGTCAAAACAGGAGCTTCAGCACGTTCAATGGTACTAGCTGCAATAGTGGGTTCAACTTCAGTGCATTCAATGTTGCAAGTCACAATGATGGGTTTAGATGTCATCCATTAAAAAAAAGGTTATTTCGAAGTACATAATATATTGTTGACACCTAATTTTGGCAACCCTAAGGAAATAAAAATAAAAATTGCATCGGAGCAAATAAAAGGAAAAAAATGGGAAAATTAATCTGATTGATTATGCATGGAAGTTGGAAATTCTGAAGAATATTCAAATCTTGGTAAATACAAAAGCAATTCTTGGTCGAGGATCAAGAGTTAGAAAATCAGGCAAGAGTTTTGATAAAATGAAAGGAATCGAAGCGAAATCGAGCTAATTGCAAAATCACGCTCCGATATACAGCCATGAATTAATGCAAAAAAGATGGAAGTTCGAAATTTGCCATGGAAAGCGGCCGTTTGGAACCACTATAAAAGGAGTTCACTCGCATAGGATGCAAGGGAGCTAATTCTAGAGAGCAGAAAAATTCGTGCAAGGGGGAAAAATTTTCAAGAAGGGGAGAATTCGCAGCAAGAAAAATTCGTGAGAGAGAGTTTCAAGACCAAAAAATTCGTGAAAAATTGGTGGAAGAAAGAGCTCGTGCAAAGAGGAAAACTTGCAAAAGGTCAGCGAGAGAAAGGGGAAAAGACTACTTCTTTTCTTCTGACAACCTGCAGAAAAGAAAACAAGAACAACAGCAGAATAAAAGAACAGTAGAAAGTGATAGAAGAGAAAAAAAAAACAAAAAGCGCTTCTTCTCCAGCAGGTCTCCGACGCCCGCGCCCGACCTCCGCTGTTGACCCGCAGCACCGCCATAGCGTCGCTGCCGATGCTCGCACTCGACGCCTCTATCCGCACTCGCCGTCGCCACACACGCCATCGCTGCGTCGCTTGCCTGCACCTGTGCCACCCTCTGACTGCACCTTCGCCAACGCTTGCCCATTGCCGCACCTACCAGCCTTTGTTTGACGATCGTGCCTGCCGCAGCGCTCGACGTCCTTGCCACTCCGCCTTGACCGCCCACTACATAAGCCCGTCGCCGACGCACCGCCGCTCCACCAGCAGCACCACCTTTGCTTCGCCATCCGAGTCCCCACTTCGCCATCTCCGAACATCACCGCCACTATAGCCCAACGCCACTGCTTGCCTCCGCCTGACGCCGCGAGCGCTCACCACTGCACCTTCGCCCAGCCCTCGATGCGCCTCAACCGCGACCTGCTGCTCGCCCGCCACTGCACCTCCGCCAGACACCCCGACGTCATCGCCTCCTCTCCGCCCGCTCCTCAGCCAACCCGTGCGTCGCCTCCGCCCGCTCACCACCACCCCTGTTGTCGACCTTGCAGAGCCCGTCATCGCTGCAGCCGTCGCACCACCACCACGACCCAGAGCCCGACTCTGCTACTTGCCACCGCCTCATACACCTTCACCCGGAGCAGCTCGCCACTATGCCCATTTTTCTTTTTAATAAAAAAAGTCAAGGTAGTTTATTTTTCTTTTATTTTTTTTATTAGGTTTAATTATTATTGCTTAAATTGAAACACTCGATGTCGAGGTTCATTTTATAAATATTCTAGGCATTATCCGTAGGGTTTTGTTCAAAATTACTGTAATTATTAATTTATTCTATAAGAAGTCGGGTCATTTTTTAATTATATTGATTTTTGGGGCATTTTGATAGTGTTTTGATTATTAAATCATTATATTTTTTAATTTGGTCCGTAAGACTTCGGATAAAATTTTTAATTATTTTGAACTTCCTCATATGTTGTGATGTTTAGGGTTAAAGTAATCGTTAATTTAATCCGTGAGATGACGGATTATTTTTTCGATTGTTTTAATCCTTTATTTGCTGAAAATCTTTAGTGGTTTAGATATAATGTCTATAGTGTAATTGCTTGTCATAGAAAAACACTAAAAAAAAAAAATCAAAATAAAAAAATCAAAAATCAAATCTTGCTTTGGAATATGTTTCGTAAATTAGGATTACATTTTTTTTTTTTTTTTTTAGATTGCGTGACTTCGTTATCTAGCTTGAATGGGATTGCACATAGATTACAGTTGGACTTAAATAACTTTTAGGGTCTTAGATAATGTTTGCACATTTTTAATAATCTTTTTTTTAAAATATTTTTCTAAGATAGAATAGAGTTTAAATCAAATTAACCCCTAAAACATATTAGAAAATTATTCTTTCTAGACAATTTAATTAGTTTTTTATTACGAATTTTAATAAAAATACAAAAAAAAAAAAATATTAGGTGCATGTCAATTAGTTTACATGTTAGGTTCATTTAATTAGAATTTGCCTATTAATAAAGTTAGGTCATGAAGTTAAAATGCGCGTTTCAATTTCAAGATAAAAAAAAACCCAAAAAAAATAATCGTCTGCTTTGTGTGTTTTTTTTTTTAGTGGAAGTCTTTTGATTGTTTAATAATGACTGAGTACCCATGTGATCACCCTATTGCATGATAGAAATTTAGGTTAAAATTAATCCAAATTGCCTACGAAGACATTTTTGAAAATAAAAAAAATGGTACCGAAAAGGCATTAGAAAAGTCTAGTGTAACCAAGTCCCCGTACCCAAAGTTTCTGGTTCATAGGAGTAAAATAATTCTTCCATTATTTTACTTAGATGTCTAATCGGCCTTCAATAGTCGTGCCAATGGTTCTCTATTTGAATTTGAAGTATACGGCTTCTTGTAAGCAAAAGATATATAGACAGGAGAAGAATCATGAAGAACTTATAGATAGAGATAAGGTACCTTCATCCTAGTCATCAGGAAAGTTGATGGTGTCATTGCTTGGTCTTTTGGGTTCACTAGGGCTAGGTAGAAGCTTAAGGAGAAGGGTATTAGGTCCAGGTAAAGGATTATTGAGCAAAGTATAGTCATCAAGTGCGGCCAGAGCAAAAGAGGAGTCGGGATTAGTGATTGCATGGCCTTGTTTTGGTTTTCCCTTATGTTGAATTCGATCGACTGCTGTCACAATATTATCTTCGTAAGGACCTTCATGAATAAAGCTAACCCACCATGTCATCCACTTAAGACTATGACCAGAACAAGGTTGGAAGTCTCTGTTCCGATCTTGAGAGTACCTAACATATATAGTCTTGGTTATCTCTGAACAGCAAGCTAAAGGGCTGTGATCTTCCAGATTATATTCCTTCTTCTTTGTTTGAGAAAAATCCATTAGGCAAGGGGTAGTCATCAAAATGGCTTGAAAGAAGCCGAATTGCTTTGCAAAGTAATGAGGAGAGTATGCTTTAAAGGCCGAGTAAAATCGGCCCTTCACTGATAACTATAATGGAAGATCTACTAGGGATAACACACAAACCCAGAAGTCTTGGAAGAGTTTTAGGCTATTAATGTGACATCCCGATTTTTGGGTTCTGATTTCGATTAGATAAATTGGGCATTTCATCGATGTGGCTACAGTGTTTTTCTCTAAGTTGGCCACTCACGAGATAACTAGACTAGTTGGGTAAGCTATTAAGGACTTTAAGGCAAATAGACTTGAGAATTCAATCAAGAATCGACTTCTCGACCGTGCTCATCTTTAGAGATCATTGTGGCACAATATAAAATCGATTTGAAATCAGAGATAGGCTAGTTTGATAGAAATGTTTGGCCAATTGTGGGTGACACCACTAAATTGGAAAATTCTCGTCGACCGGCACTAGACTGGTTTTCTTATTGTTTTGGTACCCTATGTCCGTATTTGAATTCTCGAGATTTTCACGACAACTGAGAGTCGCCAATGGGTCGAGTGGGTTCATAGTGGCTCGAAGAAAATCGACCACGGGTCATTTGTCCTAAAAATTCTTTAGGGTTGTTTTGATCAGAATTTGAAGAGGACCGTTTTTATTGTGAGATGGGGATGCGAGTTGGATTATATGACGGAAAAGTCATGAAATGGACAAGGATACCTTGATGAATTTAATTGGGCTTCAATTGAAATTGTTGGTTTGAGAATTGAACAAATTTGAGTAAGATTGAAGAGGGAAAGATAGCAAATTCGTATGCCACACATACCCCCACATTTTGGCCTATCTAAAGGTTTCTAGAAGGGGCATTTTGGGGCTAGAAATGTGGGTAGATGACAGCTCTTGGTGGGCCAATTTGGTGATGACCTAAGAGAGAGAGAGTGAGAGAGAAAAGGGGAAAACGGTTCCCCTTTCTTCTTCTTCCCCCCCCCCCGACGCAGCCTTCTCTTCCCCATCTCCCTCTTCGGTTTCTTCAAAACCCAGCAAGCTGAAGAACCAGTGAAGTTGGAGCTGCCATCGTCGTCACACGCCAGTAAGCCACCGGAGCTGCTCGCGTGCACCCGAGCCCGCCGCCAAGCTGCCGTTCGAGTGTCTCCGCCCCCCTCTCTCTTCCGCCCCTCTTATTCGAACAAAACAGAAGCAGAAACAGGGGCTAGCTGCGTTGAAGGGCCGCAGCTGCGCCGGAGCCAAGACCATCGCCGCCGCCTCACGCTGCACGCCGTCGCTACTCCTCGGCCGCGTGCGCTGCCCTCCGCCTCTCCCTCACCTTCCTCAGCCATTGGTCTCTGCTCATGCGTCCAGGAGAGGTGCTGGTCGACCCATTCAGGTGGCGGATCGGCCACCTCTAGCCACCGTGCGCCCCCACCTCGCCCCACCGAGCTTCCACCCGACCCTAGCCGCCCTTGCTTGCCTCAACCAGCCGTCGTCTTCCCCTCCTTCGGCCCCAACCAGCAGTGAGCAGAGAGCTGAAAAATGGGTATGGCAGCAACTTCGTGGCCCGTTTTGGCCACCTTCCCGGGCCTGGATGCTCGGCCCGTTTTGAGGAAAGTTGATCCTCACGTCGATTCCGTCATTTTGGGTGAGTTTTATTCACTAATGCCTTCTTAGTTTGCTAATTACACTTAAAGGTTGATTAGTGTTAGTTAAGTGTAATTAGATTGTTGGATTAGAATGGATTAGTGTTTATTAGTTAATTTCATTTCATATTAGTTAGATAACTTGTGTAATTAACTAAAGAGTTGCCTATAGTATTTATTGGATGCTTCTTGGGATTTTTCCCGGCCCTTATCAGGTGTTAATTTAGCAATTCGGGCCTAAGTGGAATTTTTAGGAATTAAATATTAATTTTCGAAATTAATTATTTAATTATTTATTTTCGAAAATTCAACCGGGATGGTCAGTGACCGGGATTTTATGCTGATGATCGTGGTGCAGTCCGTTTATTTTATTGAGTTTTATATTGTGCTAAATTGAATTTATTGTATTTATTTATTTAATTTTCGAAATTATTTATTTAATTATTTATTTTTCTGGAAATTCAACCGGGATGGCCGGTGACCGGAATTTCGTGCTAATTGTCGTGGCGTAGTTTGTTTATTTATTTAAGCTCTATGTTGCATGGAATTAAATAAATTGTGATATTTTAGGGATTTACCCTAAATTGTTTGAAATTGAGTGGAATTGAATGATTGCTTGGTAGGTGGCTGAGTATGGCTATTTAGCATTTATAATGCTTTGTTGAGTTGTAAAGTGGAAAGATTAGTGAGAGTGAATTGAGAACTCTATTGGCTGAGACCGATCAAGCATAAAGTATAGACAGGCGTGGTTCGGTGATGAGGAATATCACTGTGCAAAAACGGCGCCTTAAAAAACGCACGTAGACTGTCTATGACTTGTGGCAGGCGTGGTTCGGTGATTAAGGATATCACTGTGCAAAAACGATGCCTTAAAGAACGCACGTAGACTGCCTATGAATCGTGACAGGCGTGGTTCGGTGATGAAGGACATCACTGTGCGAAAATGGCGCCTTAAAGAACGCACGTAGACTATCTGTGATCTATGACGGGCGTGGTTCGGTGATGAGGAATATCACTATGCGAAAACGACGTCTTAAAGAACGCACGTAGACCGTCTGTTACTTATGTCACCTTGGCGAAAACGACTAAGTGTACTATTGGAGGTTATATGGGATGGAATGAATGACCGAGAGATGGTCTAATTGATCGATGATCCGATGATCCTAGGTTGATTGATCGATGATTCGATCTAGGTGTGATTTGATGTGATTCATTGCCTTAAGTCTAATGTTGTAAATTGATTGATTGAATGGAAATGACAGTGAAGTGGTCTTGTTGGTGTGAAATTGACTAGGTCGATTTGATTGATGCTTCGATCAGTGATGTGATTGCTTGGGTGCCTATTTGATCTGTGCTAATATGCAGGTGGAAACTGAGGCCAAGATAAGCCCTCTGACTCATGTTGTGCATAGGTAGCCCTAAGGTGTATTGATTTACTAATCGGGTCTTAGGGGGTAGAACTTGCCGAGACGTAGTCTCATTGGTTATTGAATAACCATTTCAGGTCCCTAGATGTAGTAGACTTGGATGTTGAAGATCTCGAAGTCCAGTGCAGTCTGCTAAAGGCTCTAGTTGGAGTGTGGAGAATGATGAAGAGGAGGATGGGAACTCGTAGCTTGTGGAACCCCACTTCTGCTTATAGACCTTGTTTTTTAAGCTGGCTTATTGTGAATTGAATCTAATAGTTCACTTTGTATATATATGTGCACTAATTTGCAATGTATATAAGAGTGAAGGTTTGAAATTTAATCCTACTGTTCTATCCCAATGTTTTATTGTCTGGGGATTCATAACTGCTTCCGCATGTGCTATTAAAAAGGAAAGGGTCGGAAAAATGTAGTCTTGGGATATTGCATTTTAAAATCAACCAAGGTAAGGGATATGCGCGTGCCTAAGGATCGAGGCGTGACAATTAGGATTGAAAAAGTAGTAGTGCCCCTCATTGTCATAAGGGAAAATTCAATATCTCTATGATCAACTCCCAAGATGGCTTTTAAATAATGAAGAAAAGAAGTGGTGCCTGAAGGAACCTTCATGGGTAGGCAATTTAAGACTCGATAGCCTAGATGAGGCCTCCTAGGTATTGCGCCTAATGGGGGGTAATGACAAAGATTACGAGAGCCCAAATAGAAAAGAAATTGAAAATAAAGAGACATCCATGCTTGTAAAATCCAAAAGGGACTAGAGATGGCACTACTCTTTTCATCCTTCATTACCAATGAAGCGTGAGTAAAACCCCTATATAGAGAAGCTAAAAAAACTAGAGCAAAAATAATGCATCTACTATGCGCAAGACTTACGGCTAGCTAGAGATAATCCTTATCAACTTTACGCATGGGACAAAAGAATATGTATCTTGGCAGCCAGTATAATAGGAAAATGATACATTCCTTTTCATCAACAAGAGTAGTTGCTCTACCATAACACTCAAAGAACTTATTGTAAGCAAGAACTCTATCTGGGATTGTAAAAGAAAAATCAACTATAGGCAACTGCTTAGCAGAACGGTGCCAATCAACTGAAAACCTGATATGGTATACATGTCTAGAAGAGTGACAATCATAGGTCTCTAAGGGAAAATGAAACAATTAGTCGAGGGGGACTAGAAGTTTACACAGACCCAACCAGTCCCCAGTTTATGTCATAAGAAGACATGCTAATTGCAAGTGCTTTCTCAATCCTAGCACCATTCAAAAGGAATTGATTTTCTTTATCATGTTTAGTAGCAAATACCATTTATGAAAATTTGTTTCAAATGAGGAAAACCCTCGAAATTGAGGAGAAGCTAAAGACCAGATGTCTATGAAAGAGTGATGTTGGAAGGCCAAGGTCTCACGCTTAGAAGGAAAGTATACCTTAAGGACCTTGTTATGGTTAATAAGACCGGAACCATGGAGAAAGCAACCGGTTGTACCTTCAACGGCATCCAATATATTAAAGCGACAATTTTTGGCATGTTCCCCTGTTTTGAGAGCAACCAAATTGTTAAGGGAGCTTGATGAGTCAAAATTGGAGGCTTTCTTTGGTGCCATGGTGAATGATGAGGTAGAGATGAAAAGGAATCGCAAAAGAGAATCTGGAAGTAGGGCAAGAAGACGAAATATAGTAATGGGATCCTTAAGGAGATATTAATAGAAGACGATGCCTTGGGGAAAAAAAGGGAAAATAGTTATCAATGAAATTAGAGGATAAGTGTTGAAATAATATAGGGAATGAAAATTCGTATCAGGGAAAAGATGTTTGAAGATAGAAAGGCATGATCACCTTGAAAAGCCGCGTGGAAATGAGTAAAAGAAATAAATTTAAATTTATTTCTTTTAAAAAGGGGCATATGTTGACACTCAAAATTACCCCTAGCATCAAGTTCTGGCCATGAGGAATAATAAGTGAAACGCCCTGTTTTGGTCATTAAACTAAGGGCAAACAGCTTTCATGGAGGCTATTTAAGCTGAGCATTGATGGAATTCTAGAAACAAAATCTAGCGTTGATGGCCAAGCAACTAATTGCCACGTGTTAGACTATGTGGATGGTGCACAGGATCTAAAGATTAAGTGAAATTTGCATTAGAACTCAAGTGAGAATAGCCACTACGAGAAATGTGCATAAAAATAAGGAGTAGTTATTTACTTGATAAACAAATTCTGCAGCTATCATCGACAATTCATGAAGCAGTTGCTTATGGATATTGCTAAGAAGAACTGGAAAACATGGAGAATGTTAAGAGTGGTGCACAAGGAGAGGAAATTGACTAATGGTTACCAGTTCGTCCTATAAATACCATAGCCTGTTCAACGTAGAAGCCCCTGAACAACATAACAAATATCTTTATTTTATCTTTACTTTATCGCATTTTAGCTGTAGTTTCAAGATTTTCATCGTTGATTAAATTCCAACATGCATCTCTATCTAGTCAAGTATTGTCAATTGAATTCCGATGTTGTTCCACAAGCCCAATGTCGTTGATTAAGTTTTGGCATTGTGTTTTCTATCCAGGAGAATTGCTATTCATTAGATTCTAGCTTTACACCTAAAAGAAGCTGTGTTATAGATTAAATTCCGGCATAGTTTCAGTTCAAAGCATAAACTATCTAACTACTAGTCTCTAGATTATATCATTAATTAGATTATGGTGTAATTTGTACTCAAAATTAGTTAGTCTTTGACGTATTAATTGTGGCATCCCAAAAATAATTCTTGGCCATGTGTTTTATAAGTTGGAATTTATTAATTTATGTTGTAAGTTTTACGGCCAAGTGAATAAGTGTAATTAGGTGTTTATATAAGTAGGAAATTAATGGTGGATTATTAGGATTGATGGTGGGCTGGATATTTAGGGACCAAGCCAGCCCATAGCCCCACCATTCGACCGGCCCAAGAAGCCCAAAGAAGGAAGGGCTGCTGTCGACCAAGAGAGGAGAGGGATGGATGGAGAGGCCCGGCCCAAAGGAAAGGAGCTGCCGTCGACCAAGGGGAGGAGGCCCGGCCCATCTTCTAGCCCATCTTGTGCATGAGGAATGCCAAGTGTGTTTCCCTTAGAGCCAAGTGGCATTAGCCATGCAAAATCAAATGATTGCAAATGATGAAGGGGAAAGAAAGAAAGGGAGAGTGGGCAGATTGAGAGAGAGAGAGAGAGTGACCATCCGAGAGAGAGAGGAGTGTCGTGCGAAGGAGAGGAAGAGAGAAAGCGGGCGTGCGAGAGAGGAAGAGAAAGGGGAAGAAGGAGGAGGTTCGTCGCCACCGTCGAGCCGCCGTGTCCCGTCGTCAAGCGCACCGGTTGTTGCTAGAATTAGAGGCAAGAGTGGTCCATTGATCTACCCTTGCTTGCTGTGTTTTGTGTGTGATTGAATGGTGAACCTCGGATGTGGATGATGTGTGAAATTTTGAAGTTACAAGAGTGGTGTTCTAGCCTAGTATTCTGTTTTTGAGAAAAACAGTTCGACCTTGTATGTTCTAGTGAGTTGCATGCGATGTTATAGTTGAAATTTGACTTCGACTTCCTAATGAAAGTTGTAAAGGACTTCTTGGAGGATAACATACGCAAATTTGAGACAAAACGGACAAGTATAGGTGGGTGAAATCGTTATTCTTTGGAGAGACTAGATCTGAAATTTGTTGTGCCAACTCTTGATGATTTCGTGGACTGTAAGGTAACCTTTTTGTTGAAATATCACTCTGAATGAAAGTTGTAGAGGACATATTGAGGTATAACATATCAAAATTCAGAGGAAATGAACAAGTATAGGTAGGTGAAATCGTTGCACTTTGAAGAAAACTAATTTGGAATATTGATACTGAGAACAGGAGGTATTAACCACCTATATCTATTTATCTAGAACGATTTGGATTTCAATTTCTTCACAAGATATTTACCTCTAAGTGTTGTCTATGACATATCAAAATTTCAGAATTTTTGAAGTTCATTTGGGTATTTAATCGAAAATGTTTCTAAAACTGTGCAAACTGAATTGTTAGGATTCTGAAAGCTGTGATGCGTGGACCTTACTGTTTTGTGTGAAATTATTTTGGTGTAGTGTTCTTCATGAAATATCTGCTTTTAGGTCTTGTCTATAACATATCAAAATTTCAGAAATTTTGAAGTTCATTTGGGTATTTAATCGAAAATGTTTCTAAAATTGTGCAAACTGAATTGTTAGGATTCTGAAAGCTGTGATGCGTGGACTATACTGTTTTATGTGAGATTCTTTTGGTGTGGTGTTCTTCATGAAATATCTGCCTTTATGTCTTGGCTATAATATATTCAAATTTCATTATTTTTGGAGTTCGTTTGGGTATTAAATCGAAATTATCTTCGGAATTGTGTAAACTGTAATGCTAAATTTCGAAATCTGTGATGCATGGACCGTACCAAATCATGTAAAGTTCTTTTGGTATAATGTTTTTATGAGATAATTACCTTTAGGTGTTGTTTATAATCTATCAAAATCTCATAATTTTTGGAGTCCGTTTGGGCATTAGATTGAAAGTATTTTCGGAATTGTGTATAATGTTTCACCCGAACATTCATGTGTTTTTAGAAAAATAAAAGAATTGGTTTCATGTGATGTGATGTATTGCGTGATGGATTATGTTGCATATATGGTGTCATATGGCATGGTACATAATGTCAAAAGTTGAAATAGACCTTTGTCACCATCACATCGTACATCATGTGGATAATGTGGTACATATATGAAAATAAATTATGATGATGAGTATACCGTCGGAGGTGTGAGCTGACGATGCCCCGGGAGTGTTGGGATGCCCGGAGGTGTGTGCTGAATGTCCTCGGGAGTTTCGAGATGCTCGGAGGTGTGTGCCGGATACCCGGAGGTGTGTGTCGGAGGTTCCTCGCGATGCCAGGTTGGGTGCGAACGATAAAAATGTGGGATGCAATTACTGGTCCCGGGAAATAAAAATGTTGTGATCCAATTAAAAGATAAAATTTAGAATTGAATCACGCATATGGATATGTGCATATATGCATGGCTGCTTGATGATATATGTACAAGTACATGGTGGTATATGCACGGCTATTTGATGGTATATACATACATACATACATGTATATATACATATATATATGTGTACATATATACATATATACATATACATATATGTGTGTATATATATATATATATATATATATATATATATATATATATATATATATATAAGTGTGCATGATGGTATATGCACATTGTGTGGTGACATATGCATGGCTGTAAGGTGAGGTATGCTCAAATGTATGAATGATATGTACTTTTATGATATCTTGATTGTTTTGCTCGACGCATTGTGTAGTATGATGGATCCTTATTACTGAGTGGTTGTACTCACCCCTTTGGGGAATAACATTTCAGATTGAAAAGATACCTTTACCCCCGGTCACGCGCGGTACCTTCTACAGCTTACTGTTTGACGTGGAGGTCGAGTGTGCGGAGCACATTTGTGTCACCATTCCTGGTCTGGTGTTCATTCGAGTCCGCGTGCTGGTCATGTATGATGTGGGCCTGGCTGGGGGCCCGGTTGTCCAGGAGTTTCTGTCTGTCCACGTCTGTTGCGATGGGGTGATGCTGGGGATGTTGCCACCTGATGCACCGGGTTGGGTGTGATGGCATGTTTGACTGGTGGGAGCTGACACTTTTTGGGATAGCTGACACTTATAGATGGAGGGGTATACATGTTCGATATAGGGGGTCGAGATCTCTCTTTTGAGCCGTAGCCAAGTATAGCTAAAAATCTTGGCTTTTTGATTGTACCGACCCGAGATGTCCATCGTAAATATGTGAATAAAAGTGACTCGGCTTTATCTTTTCCTTCGGTGTGTAGTCGGTGTGCATTGTATCATTGTCATGGGAGTAAGGGATGGTGAGACTCGTTTATAATTCCACTATGAGCTGTGCTGAATTCTTTTTGAAAAAAAAAAATGCCTATGAACTACGGTTCCTCTTTAACCCTTAATGAAAGATATTACACTGGTATACTATAGGTAGAGCGATAGGTATCTGTGGCGACCTTAGCAGATCGGGGGTGTGCCACAGCGGTTGGTATCAAAGCAAAAGGTTTATATATGGAGTGATAAGGAGCCTCATTTGGAATTGAGGAAGATAATGACAATGCACACCTTAGGATGCTGACTAAGAATGGTTGATTAGCTTTGAATAATGGGTGATGGGCATTCACCCGTAGATCCCCAATCTGTGTTATGAGTTGCTTTTAGGTGCCAGTAACATGGTTATGTTACTTATTTCCATAGATGCTGTTGCTTTTAATGGAGACTTTGAGTCATAGATATTTCCCGAGGCAAATGCTTGGAAACCGCAGGAAAATCATGGTACGTTATGGAAGCCATCATCCATTGAGGGCTGAAGCCTCTGCAGCAAGGGCCGAACCCCTAATGGAAGATATCCCGCAGGCATTGGCCAATATAGGAAATATGATGGAAAGACAAGCGCAGCAACAACCTGGAGCAGAACGATGTACTCAAGGACTGGTGGAGCAATTCTTGAAGTTAAAACCACCTAAGTTCAGTGGAATGGGAAGTCCTAAGGAGGCGGAGCATTGGATTGATGGGATGGAACGAATTTTTCGGTTGTTGGATTGCAATGATACTGAGAAAATAACTTTGGTAGAGTATCAGCTGGAGGGAAATGCAAAGTTTTGGTGGAGAGCTTCGAGGGACACGATCTTTCCACCAGGTACTAATGTCAATTGGGATGAGTTTGTTAGAGCTTTCAATAGAAAGCATTTTTCTGATTGTGCTAGGGACAAGAAAATTACAGAATTTGTTTAGTTAGAACAAAAGGAGCTGACAGTGGATCAATATGAGGCAAGATTTTCTGAATTGTCTAGATATGCTCCTCGACTGATTGAGGATCGAGAAGAGAAAGCTAAAAGGTTTCTGAAGGGATTGAGAACTGACATAAGGAAGCAACTGGTGCCTTTAAATATAAGAGATTATAATGAGATCTATGAAAGGGCATAGTTGGTAGTTAGTAAGGGAGTAGTTAGAGTATAAGAGGCAATCGACTTTTGGTGATATCAGACGGGGTAAAAGACCCTATATAGGTCAAGGTCAAACCTGGGAGTCTAAGAAGAAGGGCAATTTCGGGAATCTTGGAAAAGCTAGGGATGGCTTGAATCTAGGAAAAGCACCTTATCGGAATGAAGAATGTCGAAGGTGTGATGGACGACATGGTCCAGGACCCTGTAATGGACGATTGAAATGCTATGGTTGTGGACAGGTAGGACACCTTAAGAAGGATTGTCCACAAGAGAGGTCGCGGACAAGTATCAACTCAATGCAATGAGTACCACAACGCACTGCTGGACCATATCCACAAAGAAATCCACAAAGACCACCAGCACAGGGAAAAGTGTATGCTATCACCCAAGAGAAAGCAAAAGCTTCCAAAAATGTTATCTCAAGTACAATTTTCATAAATGGCAAGAAGGCTTATGCATTGTTTGATATAAGTGCTACGCATTCATTTGTGTTTGAAAGATATAGACTGTTGAGTAAAATAGAAACTACGTTCCTTGAGACACCCCTTTGTGTTTCTACACCTTTAAAGAATGTGGTATTGTCTACGTTGGTGTGTGGAAGGTGTAAGATAATAATAGGAGGAAGGGATATGGAAATAGATTTAGTCGTAATGGCTATGTATGATTTTGATGTCATCATAGGAATGGATTGGCTTCATAAGTATCGGGCCAAAATGGATTGTTATAGAAAAGTGATTCAATTTATTTTACCTGATCAGTCTAGTTGTAAATTTTTGGGAGGTCAGACCAACCTATCTATAGCACTTATTTCAGCAATAGAAGCCCGTGCGTTATTTGACAAAGGATGTCAAGGGTACCTAGCAATGGTTAAAGATTATACTAAGGAAGAGCCTAAGCTAGATGAAATTCGAGTAGTTAATGAATTTCAAGATGTATTTCTTGAGGAGTTGCCTGGATTACCGCCGGAACGAGAAATTGAGTTTGAAATTGAACTAATGCCTGGAACAGGACCAATATCGAAAGCCCCGTACAGGATGGCCTTAATGGAATTGAAGGAGTTGAAAGTGCAACTGTAGGAGTTGCTTGATAAAGGATTCATTAGGCCAAGTGCTTCATCTTAGGGTGCACCGGTCTTGTTTGTGAAAAAGAAGGATGGGTCGATGTGTTTATGTATTAACTATAGGCAACTGAATCAAGTGACTATTAAAAATAAATATCCCTTGCCTAGAATTGATGATCTATTTGACCAACTCCAGGGAAGTTCAGTCTTTTCTAAGATTGACTTGAGATCGGGATACCATCAGCTAAGAATTAAGAAAGAAGACATTCCTAAGACTGCGTTTAGGACTCGTTATGGACACTACGAGTTCCTCGTCATGCCTTTTGGATTGACGAATGCACCGGCTGCATTTATGGATATAATGAATAGGGTATTTAAGCCTTATTTAGACTGGTTTGTGATTGTTTTTATTGATGATATCTTGATATATTCAAGGGGGCCTGAAGAGCATGAGCAACACTTGAGGATAGTTTTGCATACTCTGAGAGATCACAAGCTATATGCCAAATTCAGCAAGTGTAAATTTTGGCTAGACAAGATCATATTTTTGGGACACGTGGTATCAAGAGGAGGAATTGCAGTGGACCGGGCAAAAGTTGAGATGGTAATAAATTGGCCGAGACCGACAACACCCACAAAAATATGGAGTTTCTTAGGATTGACTGGTTATTATAGAAGGTTTATTGAAGGGTTTTCACGACTGGCAGGTCCTTTAACAAAATTGACGCGTAAGAACAAAGTTTGAATGGAGTGGGGAATGCAAAAGGAGTTTTCAGGAGCTTAAAAGAAAATTGACCTCGGCTCCAATCCTGACTATACCATTTGGATCTGGTGGTTTTACAATATATAGTGATGCATCTCACAAAGGATTGTGATGTGTTTTGATGCAACATGGCAAGGTCATAGCCTATGCATCTAGACAATTGAAACCTCATGAACTGAACTACCCAACGCATGATTTAGAATTGGTGGCTATAGTGTTTGCTTTGAAGATATGGAGGCACTATTTGTATGGGGAAAAGTTTGAGATTTATACAGATCATAAGAGCCTAAAGTATCTGTTCTCACAAAAGGAGTTGAGCATGAGACAAAGAAGGTGGATCGAGTTGTTAAAGGATTATGATTGTGAGATACGGTACCATCCAAGGAAAGCGAATAAGGTAGCGGATGCCCTTAGTTGTAAGTCAGCTATGGAGATGGCCAGTTTAAGAATGGCGGAATGGAACCTGTTAAAGTCCGCAGCGGACTCAGAGTTTGAATTAAAAGTGGATTGTCTTACCGGTATGCTTAGTGCAGTAAGGATTGAACCTAAAATTATTCAGAAAGTTAAGGTCCTGCAAGAGTCTGACCCGGAAATTATGAAAGTGAAAGATGTAGTGTCTTTAGGAAAAAGACCAGAATTTCAAGTTTCTGAAGATGGAGTGGTAAGATGCCAATGACGACTCTGTGTTCCCGACAATGAAGAAGTGAAGAGGGAAATTTTGTCGGAGGCACATAGGAGTAATTACAGTATTCATCCGGGTAGTACAAAGATGTACAGGAATTTGCGTCAGCAATTATGGTGGAATGGTATGAAAGCAGATACGGCTAAACACATTTCTCAATGTTTGACATGCCAACAAGTGAAGGCGGAACACCGCAAACCTGCAAGACTCTTGAGACCGTTAGACATATCGGAATGGAAATGGGAGCATGTAACAATGGACTTTGTGCAAGGACTACCAAGGACATCGAATGGTCACGATTCTATCTGGGTGATAGTGGATCGTTTGACTAAGTCTGCCCATTTCTTAGCAGTCCGTATAAACTATTCAATGAATAAACTTGCTGAGATATATGTAAGCGTGTAATACGCTTACATGGTATACCTGTAACGATCACTTCTGATCGAGACTCTAGGTTTACTTCGAATTTTTGGCGGAGTCTCCAAAATGCTTTAGGGACAAAGCTTCAATTTAGTATTGCTTTTTATCCTCAAACAGATGGACAAACAGAAAGAGTGATTCAAACTCTGGAAGATATGCTGAGAGCCTGTGTTATTGACTTTAGAGGAAGTTGGGATGAAAATTTGCACCTAGTAGAATTTGCCTATAATAATAGTTTTTAGAAAAGTATAGGCATGGCTCCATATGAAGCGTTATACGGAAGAAGATGCAGGACCCTTGTCTATTGGGATGAAGTAGGAGAAAGAAGATTAACGGGACCTAAATTGGTTCAAGTTACTACTGAAGCTGTCGAGATTATCAGGAAAAGACTTAAAACAGCCCAAAGTAGACAGAAAGAATATGCAAATAGGCGTAGAAGGCCTTTGGAGTTTAGTGAAGGAGATCACGTATTTCTTAAAGTATCTCCAATGAAAGGAGTATCTCGATTTGTAATGAAAGGAAAGTTAGGTCCCAGATTTGTTGGACCTTTTGAGATACTTGAAAGAATAGGAGACGCAGCTTATCGTTTGGTGCTGCCTCCTAATCTAGGAAACTTACATGATGTGTTCCATGTATCGATGCTGAGAAGGTATCAACCGGATCCTGGTCACATACTCGATCATGAAGCCATCAAAGTGGATGAGAAAGTGAGATACATCAAAGAGCTTGTACGAGTGCTGGACCTAAAAGAGCAAGTCCTTAGGACCAAGAAAATCCCACTGGTTAAGATTTTATGGCGACACCATGGTGTAGAGGAAGCCACATGGGAAAGTGAAGATCGGATGAAAGAAAAGTACCCCTACTTGTTTCAAGAGGCTTAAGTGATGTCAAATTTCGAGGACGAAATTCTCTAAGGAGGGGAGAATTGTGGCATCCCAAAAATAATTCTTGGTCATGTGTTTTATAAGTTGGAATTTATTAATTTATGTTGTAAGTTTTACGGCCAAGTGAATAAGTGTAATTAGGTATTTATATAAGTAGGAAATTAATGGTGGATTATTAGGATTGATGGTGAGCTGGATATTTAGGGACCAAGCCAGCCCATAGCCCCACCATTTGACCGACCCAAGAAGCCCAAAGAAGGAAGGGCTGTTGTCGACCAAGAGAAGAGAGGGATGGACGGAGAGGCCCGGCCCAAAGGAAAGGAGCTGCCGTCGACCAAGGGGAGGAGGCCCGGCCCATCTTCTAGCCCATCTTGTGCATGAGGAATGCCAAGTGTGTTTCCCTTAGAGCCAAGTGGCATTAGCCATGCAAAATCAAATGATTGCAAATGATGAAGGGGAAAGAAAGAAAGGGAGAGTGGGCGGATTGAGAGAGAGAGAGTGACCATCCGAGAGAGAGAGGGGAGTGTCGTGCGAAGGAGAGGAAGAGAGAAAGTGGGCGTGCGAGAGAGGAAGAGAAAGGGGAAGAAGGAGGAGGTTCGTCGCCGCCGTGTCCCGCTGTCAAGCCCACCGGTTGTTGCTGGAATTAGAGGCAAGAGTGGTCCATTGATTTACCCTTGCTTGCTGTGTTTTGTGTGCGATTGAATGGTGAACCTCGGATGTGGATGATGTGTGAAATTTCGAAGTTACAAGAGTGGGGTTCTAGCCTAATATTCTATTTTTGAGAAAAACAGTTCAACCTTGGATCTTCTAGTGAGTTGCATGCGATGTTATAGTTGAAATTTGACTTCGACTTCCTAATGAAAATTGTAAAGGACTTCTTGGAGGATAACATACGCAAATTTGAGACAAAACGAACAAGTATAGGTGGGTGAAATCGTTATTCTTTGGAGAGACTAGATCTGAAATTTGTTGTGCCGACTCTTGATGATTTCGTGGACTGTAAGGTAACCTTTTTGTTGAAATCTCACTCCGATTCCTTAACGAAAGTTGTAGAGGACATCTTGAGGTATAACATATCAAAAAGTTATAGGAAATGAACAAGTATAGGTAGGTGAAATCGTTGTACTTTGAAGAAAACTAATCTGGAATATTGATACTGAGAACAGGAGGTATTAACCACCTATATCTATTTATCTAGAACCATTTGGATTTTAATTTCTTCACAAGATATTTACCTCTAAGTGTTGTCTATGACATATCAAAATTTCATAATTTTTGAAGTTCATTTGAGTATTTAATCGAAAATGTTTCTAAAACTGTGCAAACTGAATTGTTAGGATTCTGAAAGCTGTGATGCGTGGACCGTACTGTTTTGTGTGAAATTCTTTTGGTGTAGTGTTCTTCATAAAATATCTGCTTTTAGGTCTTGTCTATAACATATCAAAATTTCATAATTTTTGAAGTTCATTTGGGTATTTAATCGAAAATGTTTCTAAAACTGTGCAAACTGAATTGTTAGGATTCTGAAAGCTGTGATGCGTGGACTGTACTGTTTTATGTGAGATTCTTTTGGTGTGGTGTTCTTCATGAAATATCTGCCTTTATGTCTTGGCTATAACATATTAAAATGTCATAATTTTTGGAGTTCGTTTGGGTATTAAATCGAAATTATCTTCGGAATTGTGTAAACTGTAATGCTAAATTTCGAAATCTGTGATGCATGGACCGTACCAAATCATGTAAAGTTCTTTTGGTATAATGTTTTTATGAGATAATTACCTTTAGGTGTTGTTTATAATCTATCAAAATCTCATAATTTTTGGAGTCCGTTTGGGCATTAGATTGAAAGTATTTTCGGAATTGTGTATAATGTTTCACCCGAACATTCATGTGTTTTCAGAAAAATAAAAGAATTGGTTTCATGTGATGTGATGTATTGCGTGATGGATTATGTTGCATATATGGTGTCATATGGCATGGTACATAATGTCAAAAGTTGAAATAGACCTTTGTCACCATCACATCGTACATCATGTGGATAATGTGGTACATATATGAAAATAAATTATGATGATGAGTATACCGTCGAAGGTGTGAGTCGACGATGCCCCGGGAGTGTCGGGATGCCCGAAGGTGTGTGTCGGAGGTTCCTCGCGATGCCAGGTTGGGTACGAGCGATAAAAATGTGGGATGCAATTACTGGTCCCGGGAAATAAAAATGTTGTGATCCAATTGAAAGATAAAATTTATAATTGAATCACACATATGGATATGTGCATATATGCATGGCTGCTTGATGATATATGTACAAGTGCATGGTGGTATATGCATGTTGCATAGTGATATATGCACGGCTATTTGATGGTATATATATATATAAGTGTGCATGGTGGTATATGCACGTTGTGTGGTGACATATGCATGGCTGTAAGGTGAGGTATGCTCAAATGTATGAATGATATGTACTTTTATGATATCTTGATTGTTTTGCTTGACGCATTGTGTAGTATGATGGATCCTTATTGCTGAGTGGTTGTACTCACCCCTTTAGGGACTAACATTTCAGATTGAAAAGATGCCTTTACCCCCGGTCGCGCGCGGTACCTTCTACGGCTTATCGTCTAACGTGGAGGTCGAGTGCGCGGAGCACATTTGTGTCACCATTCCTGGTCTAGTGTTCATTTGAGTCCGTGTGCTGGTCATGTATGATGTGGGCCTGGCTGGGGGCCCGGTTGTCCAAGAGTTTCTGTCTATCCACGTCCGTCGTGATGGGGTGATGCTGGGGATGTTGCCGCCGCCGTCGCCCGATGCACCGGGTTGGGTGTGATGGCATGTTTGACTAGTGGGAGTTGACACTTTTTGGGATAGCCGACACTTGTAGATGGAGGGGTATACATGTTCGATATAGGGGGTCGAGATCTCTCTTTTGAGCTGTAGCCAAGTATAGCTAAAAATCTTGGCTTTTTTGGTTGTACCAACCCGAGATGTCCATTATAAATATGTGAATAAAAGTGACTCGGCTTTATCTTTTCCTTCGGTGCGTAGTCGGTGTGCATTGTATCATTGTCATGGGAATAAGGGATGGTGAGACTCGTTTATAATTCCACTATGAGCTGTGCTGAATTCTTTTCAAAAAAAAAAAAATCCTATGAACTACGGTTCCTCTTTAACCCTTAATAAAAGATATTACACTGGTATACTATAGGTAGAGCGATAGGTATATGTGGCGACCTTAGCAGATCGAGGGTGCCACATTAATTATCAGGATTGTATATAAAAGTTGAAATAAAATTTTTCCTTGCATTTGACATTCTCTGTCCAAGCTTAACATAGAATCTGAGTTTCCTATAATAAATCATAATGTAGCGTTTGGTGAAGGATTGTTCACGGGAATCAAAACCAATGAAATGACATTGGATTTTTTGGCGAGTTAAATCGACTATGGCATTTAAATGATTAGTTTTTTAAATTTGTGGTACTTAAGTGAGCAAAAAATATTATGGCACTCAAGTAAACGCCATACAAAAGTTATGATATTCCTACTATGCTTGTCCCTGTCATATTCACATCTCCAATTGCAAACCTTCAAATGAAGCTCAAACATGATTTGCTACTCGATACTCAAACATGATTTGCTACTCTTATTTTCCTTTTTGATTAATGACAATGTTCGTGACTTCTCTTAAGTGTGATTGTAACTCAAGTAGCTAAGAGCCTTGCCAGAGCAGATGGAGTGGTGGCCACAGGGTCATTTCCTACTTTCCGTGAGTTAAACCTCTTTATTTTGGTGCATTTCTTTGATTCGCATGGAAGGATATGACGCATGACATGACAACCATTTCCGCCTTGCTGCTTGAATGCAAGAGGGTGTTTTTATTCTTCCAGTGAGCTCTATCTCAATAAGCTTCCTCAATATGTGTCCGTGTGTGTATAATACACACACACGTCATCGATATTTAAAAACTGGCGAACTTGATTGACATCTGAACAAAGATCTTTCTCAATGTTAACCATTAATGAATCGGATCATAAACCATTTGTTCGAAAACAAGAAATTTAGGAAGTCCTTTCATCCATTCAAGGCTAGACTAGTAAATAAGTAGCTCTGATTCACTTATTTTACGTATGCCTGCTACTTTCTTCTGTAATCTTCGTAGAGCACATCTGGAAACGTTCTTATACAATGTTCTCGGTTAAAAAGAACAATAATTTTAATAGTTTTCACACCTGGTTATAATTCAGGGATATTATAATCGGGGGTAGATTAGAATGGCAGTCTAATCGACGTAACTATTTAATTTAGACTGTAAATTAGGATTTGAGTATTTAATTTGTTTATGTTCGAATATTAGAGGAGATAAAGTTGAGAACAAATGAAAAAAAAGTTTCTTGTTCTAGAGTAGAAAAAATGGGCCGCCACCTCAATCACTCTTCCGTCGTTGTTATTATAATTGCCCTACCATTGCCACTTCCACTATCATTTGCCCACTTTCAATTGTCCACGCTGATGGTGGTGGAGGTGCTGATGGTGCCAGCTATGTTTTAGTTTTCCTAAAGCAATCATCTTAAAAGCTTTTCCTTGTGCATATACGGTGAGGGATAGTTTCTTCATCATCCAAAAGTCAAAAGTTAATTATCACCGCATCTGTATAAGCATTATTTTGAGCATAAAACTCCTAAATATTGAAAGAAGGGCAATGATACTGCTATTCCTATCTTGTCTTTCTTGGATAATAATCTACCTTGTTCCTTTTCAAGATCAATGTCCCTGTTACTTGTCCATTAGGTATTCTTCAATGGACCGTCTTGCGAATATTCAACAGTTGATATCAGGAAACCGTTAAAATATTCTTTAGTTTTCCTCTCTTAGGATTCCGGCCTGCAGTTATTTTGCAACTCCTCTTTGCCATCACCCGATAGTATGTGGTGGAGATCATCACAGGTGAATTACTAACTGTTATGGACTTGTAATTGAGACTTGGCTGTCCACTAAATGATCCCTGTAGATATGGCACGACGACTTCATCTGCTGAACATAATATTGGACCATATTCAGGAACAATTGATTCTGCTTGGCAAAGTACTCTCAAAGGAACTCTGAGTAATTCCTTTGACTTCTTTAATTTTTGAGATCCTATATCTCATACAGTGGTTCCAAAAAAGTGGTATGCTAGCATTTCTTATGTTTAGAGAGGGTAGATTTTCAAAGCAATAAACTCGGGTGCTGGATTTTATGTTGTTAAACTAAATATTTCTGAGCAGCATCCGAGAGTGTTATTGGTGGTCCATGAATATGATCATGGATCACTACCTCACATTTGGATATTGGAAACCAGAGTTTGCATCATCGGTAGCAAAAATGGTTCACAAGTAGTATGTCATCTTATCAATGTTTCTGTGGCAACAATCCTTAGTGTAGTCTGGTCTTGCTAGAGTTTGTATTTGTCTTGAGTAGAGACTTACCAAATGATCTTGGCGAATTTCAGCTTATAAGATCAAATCAAAGGTTGCAAATCTTATTGTAGGAATTCTAGTCGGCGGAAGACGACTTACCTGATTCCGATGCGCAAACAGCAAATAGCCCCGGAACGAACGTTGAATTGCGAATCAATCACGAACAACACCACCTCACGTTGGTCTAGATGCGATCACGAGGAAAGCACCCGATTTCCACGGCGTAAATGCAAACTGTTCTTGCAAAACTAAAATGGAACGCCTTTTTCCCTTTAATGAAAATGGAACGAAATAATGAGAGGATTTTCTGATCGTATGTTCTGGCAACCCATCCAACGGTTGTGTTCGGGAGGATTATATACGTCTCCCTTCGTACCCCTCCATTAGTGTCTTTCTATCGTAACGTTTTAACTTGAAATGGTGCGTCCAATCGCACCCCATCATGGACGTACTAGCTAAAGTACAACATCTCCCACTCGGACATGATGGGCTTGATAGCACTCTATCAATAATATAAGGCAGGGCGTTCAACATTCATCAACTTTACATAACAATTCATATTGGCAAGTAAGCCGTGCGACCAGTGAGTACACCTGCACTTGGGAGCTCAAATTATGCACCTGTTAGGGATGACATAATGGCTACAACCCCGGAAAAGAAATAAACAATTGATGTCTCACAGTGCCCCAGACATATTTTGTTACATCAATTCAAGTATACCTATTCCTTAAAGGCTATACTTGATTATACTCGAAACACCATGTATTTACAATTATATCCGCAACCACATAATGCGATATAATTGGTCGACCAGTAAATACATGTGATAGAGTCTTTCTTTGCACTCATGTCTCTCTCAATTTTAGAACAACTGCTTTCCTAGACACGTCCCATAGGCCATATCTATTCATGACCGCCCGTAACATGCTAAAATAGCAACATTGATATTTCATTTCGAGAACATAGTCGAAGTAACATAGGGCACAAATTGAGGTAAATTATAAATTACCTCAAGGGCTCACACGATGAGTAAATAGGGATAATTTTACTCACCTTCCCTTGTCGGTCGAACAATGCACATGTAGTATGAATTACATGCTATAGTGGATTTCTCTTTCTATAAGAGCGTATGTCATTTCTTAAATATATCCACTATACGGATCTTAGCCTAAACATAGTCACGTGCTTCTTACGTACTCATGTTTAGCTCGAGTGCTATATCAGCTCGTTTTTTATAGCGTTCAATTAAGTACTCGCATCCGGCATCTTACAGGCATACATGATTGTGGGACTATCATGTTCGGTCTTACAATTAACAAATCATAGACCTCATCTTGACTCCAATCAAGGCGACATATTTTATGTACCAAACTTGCTCTTCAACATTTATTTGTACATAATGTCTCATCTCAACGTGCTATCTAAAGCACTTGAGGAGATTGCTCGTGTGAGTGAGCCAATCATTACCTGCTGACATACTTTTCAATAAAATATGTGTGTATGTGCTAGTCTCATAATGTATTTGTACTTATTGATAAAACATCAAGTCATTAATAAACAAACAAGTACAATACATATGTCCACATATACATAAAACAATGATCCTCTACAATAACACATATTACATTCTACGCAAACCTAGTGACATTCTGTGGGTCAAGAATATGTCTCTAGGAATAGCCTTCGTAAATGGATCAGCAACCATTCTATTGGTTGAAATGTATTGTAGGATCACTTCTTTCTGCGCTATAATATCTCTGATGAAGTTATTCTTTATGTCAATGTGCTTCGTCCTTCCATGATACTTGGGATCTTTCACATAGGCAATGGCTGCTTGACTATCGCAATAAACTGTCATCGGTCTTGGAATCTCAATGACAGTGGCTAAATTTTCAAAGAAACGTTTTAGCCATACTGCTTCTTGTACTGTAGCAGAACACGCAATAAATTCAGCCTCCATAGTTGACAAGGCTGTGCATGTCTGTTTCTTGCTATTCCAAGATATTGCACCTCCATTGAGCAAGAACGCATATCCAGAAGTCGATTTACGCTCATCCAGGTCTCCACCCCAATCAGCATCTAAATAACCTAATAGGCGTAAATCATTCCCTTGGTAACAAAGTCGATAGTCCATGGTGCCCTTCAAGTATCTCAGAATCCTCTTCACTGCTTTCCAGTGTGCTTGACCGGGATTTGATTGATATCGGCTCACCAATCCCACGGCATAACATATGTCGGGTCGAGTACACATCATAGCATACATCAAACTTCCGATCGCACTAGCGTAAGGAACAGTTTCCATCATTTTAATTTCTTCTGGAGTCTTAGGACACATCTCAATACTTAGGCCTTCACCTTGCATGACAGGGGTATCAATGGGATTACAGTGCTGCATATTGAAACGATCAAGAATTTTCATAATATAAGACTCTTGTGATAAAGTAAGGAGTTTCCTTGATCGATCTCTTTCGATCTTAACTCCTAATATATAAGCAGCTTCTCCCATGTCATTCATTTCAAAATTGGAGGACAACCATTCTTTTATGGAGATTATCATAACGTTGTCATTTCCAGCCAACAGAATATTGTCCACATAAAGTGATAAAATCACAAATTTATCTTTGGACCGCTTGACATATACACAGTGATCTTCTTCGATCATCTTGAAGTCAAAAGTTGTTATGGCTCGATGAAAACGAAGATACCACTGTCTAGATGATTGCTTAAGGCCATATATTGAGCGATGAAGTTTGCAAAATTTATGCTCTTGACCTTTAACTATGAAACCTATTGGTTGTTTCATATAAATTTCCTCATCTAGTTCTCCATTGAGAAATGCCATCTTTACATCCATTTGATGTAATTCAAGGTCCAAATGTGCAACGATGGCTAGAATAAGGCGTATTGAGGCAAACCTTACAACCGGTGAAAAGGTTTCCTCGTAGTCTATACCCTCTTGTTGAGTATAACCTTTCGCCACAAGACAAGCCTTATACTTTTCAATGGATCCATTTGCCCTTTGCTTAATCTGAAAGACCCATTTGTTTCCAATAGCCTTACGATTGGGTGGTAGATCAACCAAGTCCCAGACATGATTTGTCCTCATTGACTCCATCTCGTCTTCCAAAGCTTTTCTCCATTCTTCCTTATCAGAGGATGAGAGAGCCTCTTGAACATTCTTAGGCTCGGCATCATCTTTATGAGCAATCATAAATGCTTCTCCTTCAATCTCAAAACGACGACGAGGAATACTTTTACGATTACTTTTACGCAATTGAATTTCTCTTGAATTCAATTCGTCAAACAATGCAACACTCCCACTAGGTCTTTCATGTTGAGGTAAGTCTTCATTTCCCTCCATAACATTAGTGCGTGTATTATTAGGATCTTCCATCTTATATAATTGGAAATCCTTATCAATCTCACCTCTACTAGGAAAATCGTTCTCCAAGAACGTGACATCTCGTGACTCCTTTTCGGTCACACTCCCATCAGCTTGTTCACCTATGAACACATACCCTTTGAAGTGTTCAGAATATCTTATAAAAATACATTTCTTCCCTCTAGGGCCTAATTTGCCATATTTATGGGAAGATTCATGAACATAAGCTGCACATCCCCATGGATGTAGACTACTTAAGTCTGGTTTTCTACCAGTCCATAATTCATAAGGGGTGGAAGTGACCGATTTTGAGGGCACTCGGTTAAGTACATAGGCAGCAGTCAATAATGCATCTCCCCAAAAAGAGATAGGTAAATTTGCTTGCGCCATCATAGACCTAACCATTTCCAATAGGGTTCTATTCCTTCTCTTAGCAACCCCATTTTGTTGTGGAGTACTAGGAATAGTTAATTGTCGTACAATTCCCTTTTCATCACAAAGAGCCTTGAATTGCTCCGATAGATACTCACGTCCGCGATCGGTTCTCAATGCCTTTATCGTTTTGTTCAACTGATTCTCTACCATTATTATATATCGTCTAAAGCAGTCTAATGCTTCTAACTTATGGGAGATCAGAAAGACATAACCGAAATGGGTATAGTCATCTATGAAAGTTATGAAATATGAGGCTCCATGCCTCGCCCTCACATTCAAAGGACCACAAATGTCAGAATGTATGAATTGCAATGGAAATTCAGCTCTAGTCCCTTTACCGAATGGTTTTCTAATTGCTTTTCCCGCTAGACAATGTTCACATACGGGTAGATCAACATTAGTGAGTGACCCTAAAAGGCCTTCTCTAGCTAATCTTTGCATTCTTTGCAACCCAATGTGACCTAATCTAGCATGCCAAGTACTTGCATCAATCTTAACATTACTAGAAGATGCAATTAAAGAAAAACAACTATTAACATTAACATTGTACTGATCATAGTCAATGTCTAACACCATAAAACCATTCGATACATGACCTGAACCATAATAAATTGCTCCATACAAAATGTCAACACAATCACCATAAAAATTTAAAACATAACCTAGGCTAAGAAGAACAACTACAGAGACCAAGTTTCGTCGAATATCCGGAGCATAGAAGACATCATGCAGGAATAGGCTTTAACCACCACGTAAAATTAATTTACATGTGCCGATACCCTTCACTTCAACTCTTGAGTTATTCCCAACATATATCCATCTTCTTCCAGGCTGTATTCGACGATACTCCACAAATGCTTCTCGGTCTCTAGCTACGTGGTCTGTTGCTCCTGAGTCTACAGTCCACATTGGATGAGATTCAGCAAGCATTACAGTACTAGAAACAAAAACATTACTTAAAGTAATGGAGTAATAGGGTACCTCTTTTGGCTCGGTGCATTCACGAGCAAAGTGACCCATCTTGCCACAATTGTAGCACTTCATCTTGGCCTTGTCCTTCTTCCCACCATGCTTCTTGCGTTGGAAGGTTTTAGCCCTTTTAGGTGCCTGATCAGTCTTCTTCCCTTTGTTGTTAAATTGGGAATTCCTTTTTGCGCTTGAAGCTCGAAGCTTTGCGTGAACTCGATTCAGCAACATAAGCATGAGTAGAGGATCTCGCAGCCTCTAGGCGCTCATCCTCTAATTCCAAATGACGCGCTATATCATCAAAAGTGACAATATTCTCATTATGCGTCATATTGATCTTCATATGCTCCCAATTATCAGGAAGAGACCTTATAACAACCTGAACTCGCTTTGTTCATTAGTAAGGGAGTGACGCCGACTTCAGCTCACGAATCATATTTGACATCTCCGAAGATGCTGCCTCATCGTTATATTTGGGCGCTTTCGGTATGTGTCAAATTTGATGGTGAGTCTTCTCGCCTTAGTGCGAGATGTACCCCCAAACTTATCTTTCAAGGCAACCCACATTATATGAGCTTTATCATAACTTTCAAACTCACACATAAAATCATCCTGCATACAGCTCAGCAACGTGATGCGAGCAATGCTATTCTTCTTTTTCCAAGCTTGATAAGCTTCTAGATCTCTCCTGTATTGAGCTGAAGTTCCATGCTCAGGTTCATCCAAGGTGTGGTTGAGGGTTTCCAAAACCTCTTGCTCCGCAAGGATATACTGATCTTTTCGGTGCCAAATATCATAATTGTCACCATTTAGCTTCTCACCCTTATTGAGGTCAGCCACAATGGTCTTGGATGCCGATGCCATAATCAATTGCTATAACACATTGACATAATAGACGCAGAATCAATACTAGCACATTTTTCAGAGTAACACACATATATAATTTTGCAACAAAAACAAACTAAAATAATGATAATTCAACAAAAGACACAGAAACAAAAGTTCACTATGTTCCCAATCAACTTCTATGTACGATTGTTCTATTATCATTAATTAGTTTAATTTGCACAAATTTTGAGTTCTAGGTGAGAACTCCTTTGAATTCTACCAACCTACGAACTCCCACTAGCAAAAATAATTACATGACCTCATGTAATGTCTACATTTTTCCATTAACACAAAAGCATAGCATGATGTAAAACAATGTACAAATAACAATCATGCAGCAACTCCAGTCAAAACCACAATTCAACATGTAATGGATTTCCTATCATTGTTCAAATTTTCTAGCAACTTGAAAATTGCAAGTATATTAAACTATATACATGGTATTATCCAACCAAGCTCTACATAGCATATATGACATCATTTGCACACAAGCTAGCTATTGTATTTCCTAAATCACAAGAAAATACAAGCTACAAAGGAATAAACTATGCATTAAACCCCAAAAATTACGCGTACATAGGGTTCCCTACACATTTTCATACATTTATAAAATCCAAAAATGAAAAATAATATTATAGGGGACATCAAAATAATTATACCACGATGTAGGGGACATCCATACGAACCCAATGCCACCGACCACGCTCCAATCGGAGCTCGCACGCGCCCCCACGCGCCGCCTGAGTGCGCGGCGCATGTGGCGCACGCGCCAGCGAGCCAAAAGGCTCCTGGCCGGTCCGACTGGTCCGATCGTTGACCGGTTTGACCGGTTCGACCATTGACCGTTGACCGGTCCGACCGTTGACTGATCCGACGGTTGACCGGTCAACGGGTTGGGTCAACGGTCAACGGGTCGGGTCGGGTCACCGGCCGGCCAACTACCGCCGGCGGTGACGTCATCGATGACGTCATCCCAACGGTTACCGACCGTTGGATGACGTCACAGTGACGTCATCACGCGCCGGTTTGTCGACCGGCGCGTGACGCGCACCTGCCGGTTCACTGACCGGCGCGTGTGGCGCACGCACTGGCAAAGTCAGCGCTTCAGGCGTGTGGCGACCACGCGCAGCGGCTTCTGGCCGCGCGTGCGGCGTCGTACTGCGGCGCTCAACCCACCGTTGGACTCGTCTCGACGAGATCTTTCACCCTGTATATTCAAAAATTAATTTTGACCAAAAAATTATTTCGAAAAATGGCCAAAACCGTACGGGTGTACGCGATCCCTAATCCATTCTTCGCTTCGGTTCGATTGTGAGTTTCTCAAATGGCAATTCCAACCATTAGACATCCAAACAGTGCAGAATACAATCTCTTAATCTCAATATCAAATGGTAAATGAGAAAACTCAATGAAAAACAAGGCAGAAACCATGACCGGGCTCTGATACCAATGTAGGAATTCTAGTCGGCGGAAGACGACTTACCTGATTCCGATGCGCAAACAGCAAATAGCCCCGGAACGAACGTTGAATTGCGAATCAATCACGAACAACACCACCTCACATTGGTCTGGATGCGATCACGAGGAAAGCACCCGATTTCCACGGCGTAAATGCAAACTGTTCTTGCAAAACTGAAATAGAACGCCTTTTTCCCTTTAATGAAAATGGAACGAACTAATGAGAGGATTTTCTGATCGTATGTTCTGGCAACCCATCCAATGGTTGTGTTCGGGAGGATTATATACGTCTCCCTTCGTAGCCTCCATTAGTGTCTTTCCATCGTAACGTTTCAACTTGAAATGGTGCATCCAATCGCACCCCATCATGGACGTACCAAGCTAAAGTACAACACTTATAATCCCATTCATATCCACAACTTATCTCAATTGATATATGATCTTGTTAGTGTTAAAACATCTCTTAGCACAATCTGTAGCTTGTTATGGAGTGATATAGTCAAGATTCTCATCACTTTTACCCAATCAGAAAGCGTGAGTTGACCGTGGATGTAATCTTTAGAGGAAAGATATCTCGGAATTCATTATATTTACTATTACTACTGTAAACCTCATTCGAAATTCCTGTGACATCCTGAATTTTCGGTTCTGTCTTCTTCTGATTGAATTGGGCGTTTCATTGACGTGTTTATAGGGCTATTTTCAAAACTGATCATTCTTGAGATAACTACACTATCTGAGGAAATTATTAGGAATTTTAAGACAATAGACTTGAGAATTCGATTAGGAATCGGCTACTCGACCGTGTCCATCTTTAGAGGTCATTACGGCACAGTTAAAAATCGATTTGAAATTAGAGATAGGCGGATCGACGGTGATGTGTGGCTAATCGTGGGTGACACCACTAAATTAGAAAATTCATGTCGACCAGCACTGAACTGATTTTCTTATTGTTTTGGTACCCTGTGTTCGTAATTAGATCCTCGGGATTTTCACGACAATCGAGAGTCACTAATGGATCGAGTGGGTTCATAGTGGCTCGAAGAAAATCGACCAAGAGTCAATTGCAATTAAAAATATCCGAAAGTTAACCGGTAGCCTAGGTCGAATTGAAATTAACCGCCAATTCGAGTCCGATTTCAGAAATTGAAGTTTTGGTCACGTCACAATAAATTCTAGGAGTGTCGACTCAGTCTCAGAAAATTTTTCGGAGATTCCAAGATTTTTTCGGAAAATCGGTTCGGACGCCGCGGAAAATCAACGGAATTTCGGATAGGCCAAATTAAAAGAAAATTTGACTTCCGAGCTGTACCTTTGAATGTTGGGGACTGGCAGAGAATGGTACGGGATTTTCCTTCGATGAAATCGGGCCTCAATTTGGAGAATCGAATGAAGAATTAGAGCCAATAATTGAGGAAATTCGAAATTGGATTGGGGCTGAAATTTTGGACTCTAATTTGGACCAATTATTGAAAAAAATGAATCAAGAAAGTATTATTGGACAAGAAGATAATTATGGAGACTTTTGGGGGAACCAAGCATTGAATGTAAAGGATAAGTTTTGATGATTTTGGGTCCCCTTTTTTCTGCCTTCTCCCACACGCCTGTCCACCGCCTCTTATCCGCGTGCGTCTCTCTCTCTTGCTGAAAATTCATCGAAGTCCCTCACCCTTGAGAATTTTCTTCGTGTCAATCTCTCTCTGCCGCTTGCATCTCCATGTTTTCTCTCTTTTCACCCTCCACCGAAACCTTTTTCCCCCCACTCACGTACGCACCACCTTCACCCACCGTTTCTCCTCTGCACCACACACCCAAAGCCACCTCAATTTCGGTCAACTAAAGAAATTCTCCCTCAGCCAAGTTGACTCCTCCTGCAGCAACGTCTGGACGCCAGCTGCCTCTCCACATTCGAAACCAACGCCAGCAGCACCGCTTGAAGAAGCCCATGCATCTTCAGCTTCTTCGGTCAACGTCTCCAGCAGTTGTCCCCGCGGCCAGCGCCTCCTCCTTCCTTTCGTTGCCACGACTACCCTTCTTTGCGTGATTTCATTTGGCCGAATCAACCCAGCAACCGTCCACGCAATCAAGCCGCGACCGAAGCTGCTCCTCGCCCCCGCAGACCGCCTTCAACTTTTTCGACGTGGGCTCATTACCATCGAGCCCACAACCTACCGATCCCCCTCTGTTCCATTGAAGACCAACGGTTGGGCCCATTTGCAGCCTAATTTCAAGCCCAGTGAAGTCAGCCCATTTGCAACCCAGTCAAGTGAATTTCATTTCAGCCACTTGAAGCCCGGCCTAATTTAATGAAGTCCATCAAGCCTTTTTGAAGCTCAAGCCCGCGAAGCAAGACTTTTGGGCCCGGCCCGAGTGCCCGTCGACATCGCGGAAAATTCAGATTTCGGCCACCGTCGCGTCGTCCTTTGCGGTGATTCGGTTCCACTTTTGCCAAGTGAGTTTACTCACTAACTTTCTTAGTTTACCAATTATACTTAGGGTTGGTTAGATTTAATTAAATGCAATTAGGTGGTTAGATTAATTTAGATAAATTAAATTAGAGACTAAATGATGCATGTTAGGTGGTTAGAATTAGACACTAGCAAGTAGACATGCCATGTTAATTATTGAACGAGTCTCGGTAATTTTCCAGGCTCGTCTCGGGTTCTAATCAGGTAATACGGGCCTAAATTGGATTTTTAATATTTTTTTGAAATTAATTATTTAATTAATTATTTTTCCGGAAATTCAACCGGGATGGCCGGTGACCGGAATTTCGTGCTGATTGTCGTGGTGCAGTCCGTTTATTTAATTGAGCTTCAATTTATATGGAATTGATTTAAATTGTGAATTTTAGGACATGTTCCTAATTGGTTGATTTCAATTATGTGATGGGAAAATATTTGGGTACCGATGGTCAGTATCGATGGTGGAGTGGTGAATCGGGGTGGCATCTAAAAGGGCGCGTGGGCCGGTGATTTGATGCATCACTTTGGTGAACGAGTGCGCTTAGAAGAATGGCCCGTGGCATCGCGTGAATTGATGCATCACTTTGGTGAACCCTTAGAGGCATCGTGGGGAATTAAGTGAGGCATCTTGGAGAGACACGGTGATTGATGCATCACTTTGGTGAACTAGTGCCTTAGAGAATGCACGTGTGCTCTATGACATGTAATCGACTGGTTCGATTTGTTAATAGTAGTTGGGTGCCTATTATGAATTATACCGATTTGCAGGTGGAATCTGAGGCCAAGGTAAGTCCTCTGACCTGTGCGTGTTTAGGCAGCCCATAGTGTATTGGCTTACTAATCGAGTCTTAGGGGGTAGAACTTGCTGAGATGTAGTCTCATCCCGGTTGTGGGACATCATTTCAGGACCATGAGGGAGAGCTGAAGAAGAGGAACCTAAGAAGGAGAATACTGAGGTGAGACCTGAAGAGGAGAAAGACTTTTGAAGAAGATGATGATCCAGAGAGGGATCTTGAGTTCAACCCGGATGTGGATTGAGATCCCATCCCTTTTTGTAAACCCTGTCTTAGTGTAGATAGGTGCGAGACCTTTATGCTGTAAATAGTATTGTAAATATACTATGTGTTGTGCTATTATAAAAGTGGGGTTGTGAATTTCAATATGAAAAATATGGCCTGCTTTTATATTCCATTGTTTTATTGTCTTGGGGATTCTTAACTGCTTCCGCATGCGCATAATAAATTGAAAGGGTCGGTGATACATAGTCCTGGGATATCGCACGTTATTAATCGACCCAAGGTGAGGGATGGGCGCGTGCCCGAGGATCGGGACGTGACAATTCCCTTTGTGCTTGTTGAGATGATCTAAGCGCCTTTTCTTTTGCTGTCATTGGAATTGCAGTTGCATAGCGGTGGTTGCATCAGAACGCAGAGTTTCCATTATTGACAATGTGCTAACAAATGTTGCTGGGGATCCTGCAATATGAACATAGAGAATGGTTTGTCTTTTACACATGGTGTGAAGGTAAGTACAAAATGTAGAAACCATGAAGACTAGAAAGGAAGAAAGTGACTGGAGGAAAAGCGCAAATTGATTACATATGTCAAATACTTCTTGATGAAATCTTGAGGCATCCTCTCATCCTTGATAAGGAAAAGAAAAGAAGCGTCCGTGAGTGAGCTTATTTTTTACACGCTTCTATTGTACTGAAAATTTTATTGTCTCCAATCCATGTTGTTAATTGACAGTACAAAGTCTTCGAATTTTAGTGTAATTTATTGTAGCTCGGTAAAGTTGTTATCTTGGAGGCTGCAAACTTAATTGGCCATATCATGGTAAGACTTGATCCTTTGTGGCCAACTCAAATAGCTTCACTATAAGCAGTTCATAAATTTCTAACATGCAGGATATGGTTTCATTCTCTTCTCTTGTAGTGAGTCACGGTTTACATAGTTGCTTTTGTCCTGAATCTTTGGATCATATTTTATGAGTATCATGGCCATTTCTCATCTGTTGCGGGATTCATTTGTGTTCAAGTGGGTTTGGATTCCTTGCCATTAAATTCAAAGCGGCACAGACCATGACTTGTCGAGTCGAAAGATGTTGTCATACTTTATTATAACAATAGACTCGAATGCAATGACTGGCATTGATCGTGTCTGTTAACTATCACAAATCTCAAATACAGGACCACATTGGACTCGCGCTAGAGAGGCTTACTTCATGCCGTTCTCGCTGCACTCCCTTTCGCCCACACAGTACATTCGCCTCTCATTGGCCGCTCCCTCGCTTCACATCTATAGGGCACAAATGTTAGAGATTTTTTTTTTTTTTTTTTTTTTTTTTTGGTCTGTAATAAATGCTAGAGCTGTGTAGCATGAGAATGGGACAAACAACTTGCCATGATTTCTTGGCATAAACTAGGACCATATAACAATTTCGCACTCACTTTCAGTCTCACAGTACATCCACCTCGTACTGGCCACTCCCTCCCAACCTATGCGACATAAATGCTGGACCTTGTTTGCATGAAAACGGGACAAACAACTTGGCTTACTTTCTTGCCACAAACATCAGTAGTCTCCTATTTATTTAAGCCATAAATAGGAGCCACAAACTCCCTTTCGCCCACACAGTACATTCGCCTCTCATTGGCCGCTCCCTCGCTTCACATCTATAGGGCACAAATGTTAGAGATTTTTTTTTTTTTTTTGGTCTGTAATAAATGCTAGAGCTGTGTAGCATGAGAATGGGACAAACAACTTGCCATGATTTCTTGGCATAAACTAGGACCATATAACAATTTCGCACTCACTTTCAGTCTCACAGTACATCCACCTCGTACTGGCCACTCCCTCCCAACCTATGCGACATAAATGCTGGACCTTGTTTGCATGAAAACGGGACAAACAACTTGGCTTACTTTCTTGCCACAAACATCAGTAGTCTCCTATTTATTTAAGCCATAAGTGGGTTTGTCTCACTTTCACTAACTTTTTCAAGTTTCCCCTACACTAAATAATAAGATAAAAAATAGATTTGGGTATTATTTCTGTATTTCTGTCACACTTTAAACCAATCGTGTCTAAGTTGTATCCAGCTCAATAGCTTAGTTGGATGTGAGATTGAAATTGAGAGGATTTAGATGTAGGAATTTTTTAGGATGCATTGCGAGAAAAAAGAACTATTTATTGAAATCTTCCTGGTTTTATGTGTCATTTGTAAGTGAATACAAATTAGGAAATACATTTGCTTCGACAGCTTCCCTGGTTTTCAAATTTTCACACTTGTGAATGACAAACCTCATTTTTCTTTGAAAATAGATAACAAGATGTCAATGAAAATAATCTCTATGGGATGCTTTCCACGGTTCATTTATTTTGAGCCAGAATTAGAATGAAAAAAATGACAGCACACAAAAATTGCACGAATCATGCGAAGCTCATGTTGAGATGATACAAATGAATAAACACTAAAAAAAACAAAAATTCAGCGGAACCCACCTTAAATATAAACAGTATGTAACCATGAACATTCACTTCAATGTTTGTGTTTTGTGAAACTAGTCTGTTGATTAGCAGGAATAGCATAAAAACATGGAGAAGCAAATCAAAAGGATGACTTTCAATCGACCAAACCAATTGAAAAGATGAATGAACAAATCATATTTTTTGCCATGAATATATGACTAAAGATGATGGCAACTCCTTGTCGGATATCTGAATAGTTTTGAAAATCTGAAAGCCATCATTTTGTAACGGTTTTGTAACATCCGATTTGAATTGTTTCATTATTAATCCTCTCATTCATTTGCTTATAAAGAGGATCTCCATTTCACAATCAAAACATAACAAAAACAAGAACTTCTCTCTTTTCTTTCCATTTATTTACTGGGTTTTACATAAAGCATTGTTCTTCCTACTCCCTCTATTTGTTTTGCATTTCTATGTGGAGTCTAAAGGAAGATCTATTGCATCCCTGAGAGGAGAGCTTATTGCACTAAGTATTATACTCAGAGGGGTGAAATTGTCATTAAGGACATTAGTTGTACGCATCACATATTTGTTCTTATTTTCATATTTTTTGATAGATTTTCCAACAATCTTAAGAATAATTGCCTTATGAATTTCTAAGCTGAAACTGTCCCATTACCACTACCGTTGCAATTGAGCGAGAACTTAGAGATGGTGAAGGACGAGTATCGCCTTAGCAAGCATCAACTCAAAAGAACTCTATTTCGGCAAAGTTATCGAGTGTCAGGTAAAATCATTCTCTAGAGCTTCGAAACCTTTGTTTGCTTTCCAGGAGGTTTGTAGTTGTCTTCTCTCAAGTTTGTGATTTTTTTAGTAAGCATGCATTTGGGACTGGAAATTGGATCACTCTAAGGATTTTCTGTCTACGTTACTGAGAGTAGTTTCCATTGGTCCTTAGTTTCTTTAGGTTCTGCTAAAATTTGTTTTTAATTAGACGTGCATTCTTGAGGCCAGCTAATAACCCAATCTTTGATGAATTGCGAGCATCCATTTTTTACTAAAGATGTGAAATGATAATGAAACGATTCAGGAGCATTGGCTATTATAAGATGTTCACTCATTTTCTTCCATGATATGGTTATTGCATTCACACTAAACTAAAAGTCGACTTGGTTGAAGCAAATGATTCATTCTAACGTTGTAAAAATGTAGTCATTCCCAAGTCAATATTGTGGCCAATGTGAAAGAATGGGTGATAGACTCAAGTTCTACCAAGCACATATATGCAAACAAAATGCTTTATCCTCTTACACTTTAGTAGGGGAAGGAGAAGAGATTATTTATCTTTGTGATTTGAGAACAACTCGAATTCTTGGGAAAGGGAAAGTTCTTCCCAAACTTACATTTGGAAATGAGGCTGACTAGTGAGTTGACCATGGATGTGATCTCCAGAGGGAAAATATGTTCGAATTCCTTACATTTACTACTTGGTGTAAACCTTGTTTTAAATTCCCTTCGTACTAGTTGAGCTGATGGAAGCGCTTTTCTTTTGCTGTCATTATAATTGCATTTGCACCGCGTAGGTTGCATCTGAAAGCGGATTTTCCATCGTCGATAATGTGCCGACAAATGTTGCTGGGCATCCTGCAGTCTGAAATCAGAGAACGGTTTGTTTTTTACCCATGGTGCGAATAAGCACAATATGTGGAATCTTTAGAAATTAAACAAAATTAATAGGTGTCATCGTTGTTGAGATTATCAATCAATTACTGACTTGTTGATGTCAATGGGTTACCTCTTTGTCGATATTCCAAAATTTGTATACACGTTGAAGAATAGTTATCATTGTGGCGTTACATTTAAGAAGTCCGTTCGTATTTCTATGTTCTATCCTATTTGTGTCTCGAGGGTTTTTTGTAAGTTCCTAGGAATCTATCACCTTGGAATGCTAAAAATATTTAATAAGTCTTTGAATGTAAGAATCATGTATCAAGCCTATAAAAGAGGAGTCTTGTAATTGTTTCCAATAAGGTGAAAGAAGGTGAAACAAACAGAAAGTATATCTATCTCCTTTTCTTCTTTGTGTGAGTTGGGAGTGTTTCACCCTCAAATTATCTCAAATTGGTATTAGATCTCACGGTTTCTGATCATGTTCTCAACAAACACTTAACTTCCTCTGCAATACCCTCGTCTTACCAAAGAAAATTATGGTAATTGGGCTGTTAGAATGAAAGCCTTGCCCAGCGCCTATGGTGTTTGGGAACTTTTCCACACTAGCTATAATGAACCAGAGGATGAAGCCACCTTGAACCAAAACAAGAGGAACACCTGGTTCGAACAAAAGATCAATATGCTCTATCAATCATTTATCGAGCTTTAGATAATTCCATGTTTGAAAAGGTTTCGAATGCCACTACTATTAAAGAGGCATGGTAAATTCTTCACAATAAATATTAGAGTACAAAAGGGAAAGGAGAAAGTCAAGGGGAAAGTCTCGTTCAGAGAAAATTTAAAAATTCCTGTTGAAAGCAAGAGTACTAAATTATGTCCTGATTTTGCTTTCCCTGAATATGAATATACGGCATTGGATTGGAACTTTTATCTTTCTATGATTATCTAGAGAGCCTTTGTGAAGCTTCTCCTCTAATCACAAGCTTCTCACTTGATCCTTTGTGCCAAAAAGTTCTTGATCCTCATGATGCCATTCAAGAAGATCTTAATATTCAAAATTATTCTGAAATCAAAGCAGTGGAACTCTCTAGCAAACCTGTGACACTAGAAATTGGTTTTGATCATTAAGCCCAAATGCTGAAGATCCTGCTGACATCGTGGCATTTAGGCCAAGAACAACACCAATGAAGCTTTGGAACAGGTTCCTAGAATGAAGAAAGATGATGTTCCCAATGTCTGAAGAGATAACATGCTAGAGACTGGTGTAGCAATTATTGATCAAGCGACTGAATATCCTGATCGGGAGGTAAAAAAAAGTGCAAATGGAGACAGAAGCAGAATTTAGACCCAAACAGGATGAACCGGCAACAAAAGCTGCCGACAATGGAGTGAAAAACACATATAGTCATGTTCCCGTAGAGAGAATGAACTGCAATCTCTGTCATATGACAAAGATGTGTATGTGGAACCTTGAGATGACGATAAACTTCAGGTGAATGAAGAAACCGACATGGAGGGCTCAAATACTGTTTGAGAAAAAGGAAGTATGTTTTTCGAAAGCTTCCAAGCTGCCAAACAATTCTCGGAGTGTAAGAGAAAGAGGTTGACACAAGCTTATTTCAAAGCAAACTACAAGAAGAGGAAGAGGATTTGGTTTAAAGGGGAGTGTTAGAAATTCAACCAAATTCATAAATGTCGTCGTTGTTGAGGCTATCGATCAACTACTTGAGTTGTCAAGGTCAATCAGTTACCTCGTTGCAGATATTCCAAAATTGATACCGAAGATTATTTGGTACATACATTGAAGAAGAGTCATCATTGTAGGATTACTTTTAAGAAGTTTGTTCATATTTCTATATTAAGTTTGTTTGTGTCTCGAGGTCTTTTGTAAGTTCTATCTCCTTGGTGCTAGAAATATTTAATGAGTCTCTAAGTGTAAGAGTCATTTATCAAGCCTATAAAAGGGGAATCCCGTTATTATTTCCAATAAGGTGAAATAAACAGAAAGCCAATATATCCCCTTCTCTTCTTTGTGTTGTCTAAAGTTGTGAGTGTTTCACCTTAAAATACTCCCATCAAAAACCATGCAGACCAGAATGGATGAAAACAACTACATGAAAAGTACAAATTGATTGCAACTTCTAAATTATTCCTTGATGAAATCTCCAAGCATCCTCTCATTCTTGAAAAGGAAAAGAAAATGAAGTGTTTGTAAGTGAGCTTACTATTGACCAAATGTCTGACAATCCAAATTGTTTATCGACATTAGAAAGTAGAGATTCCATAATATTTTTGTTAGCTATATGTTGTGTTTGGGAAGAGTTGTTATCTAGGAGACAACAAATTTTATAAGCCAAATAATAGTAAGAGAGCATCCTTTGCATCAAACTCAAATAGCTTCATTGTAAGTAGTCTGTAAGTTTCTGACATGCAGCAGTTTCATTCTCCTCGGTTGTAATGAGTTATGGTTTTCACAGTCACGTTTGTCCCAAACCATTCTTTCATATCTTTCAAGTATCACGTCCTTTCCTCGTCTGGTTTCCAGATTCATCCATGTACAAGTGGATTTGGATTACCTGTCGTTGAATTCCAGGTGGCTCAAACTGTGACTTGTCGAGTCGGTAAAGGGCTGTTGGTACTTTATTGCAACAATAATCCTGAATGATCTCGAGAATGCATAATAGAAACCTGATTCATTCACCCAAAGAGATTGTCAAGAGTGAGTTTAAGTCCGAGCTTGTTAACATATATAATTGAACCCACTTACTCTCAATATTTTAAATGTTCAACACCGCATTAATTCTGCTATACAAGATTTTCTACTCTAATGTCAGACTTTTTAACATAACTTACAATTGCATTTCAACAAGTCCGAGCCCGCCAACATATAAAATTGAATCAATCTTCACTCAAAAATTTAAACAATGAGTTATGGGCCAACTCAAAAATATTAACCGCTCCACACTATATCAATTCAATTCTCCTATAAGGAATTTTCTAATCTGATACAAGACTTTAACACAACTCACATGTGCATCTAAGCAATCTCCTCTAACATGTGAACTCAGTGTTAGGTCCACTCCCCTTTAATTCAAGCATCCTTCCTTAAGACATTCACTAAACACTCATACACATTGGGAGCCTTCAGTTCAAGTATCATTCCTTAAGATATTCACCAAACACTCATATACATTGAGAGTGGCTACCAATCAACCATCAACTCTATTATCATTTGATGGGAGCACACAGTAAAAGTATAGTACCTTTACTTGGGAGAGATCGCCAAGGGAGAGTCCAAGTTCGAACAATCAACACATATAGTTTGATATACTCTTACTCAAAAATTTAAACTAATGAGTCATTGGTTAACTAAAATATGCTAACTCTTCTTTGCCACAACTGTTCTCCAATTTAAGACTTTCTAATATAAGTCACTTGTACATCTCAATAAATACAATCATCGACATTGATTGCATCGCTTAACTCTCACAAATCTCAAATACAAGACCACAACGGACTCACACCAAGGGGGACTCACTATGACATCCTAAATTTCAGACTCTGTTTTTGATTGAATAAGTCGGGCCTTTCATCGACGCGCCTATAGTGCTTTTTTCTCTGAGTTTCCCACTCACAGGGTAACTAGCCTATCAAGTAAAGCCGTTAAGGAATCTAAACGCAATAAACTTGAGAATTCGACTGAGAATCGACTGCTCGACCGTGCTAATCTACAAGGATCATTATGGCGCCATCAAAATCGATGGAGACCGGAGATAGGTTGATTCGATAGAGGTATGTGATTAGTGTGTAGGTGATTCCACCTAATTGCAAAATTTCTGTCAAACGGCACTAAACCGATTTTTCTGTCATTTCTGTACCCTGTGTCCGTATTTGAAACCTCGAGATTTTCACAACAACCGAGAGTCGCCAATATGTCGAAGAGGTATGATGTGGCTCGAAAATAATCGAGCACAGATCAATTGCACTAAAAATTCCTAAAAGCTACTCGGTAGGTTAGGTCACGCTAAAATCGCGTCAGATTGAAATTAACCGTGAATTTGAACCTGATTTCAGAAATTGAAAGTGCCGTCATGTCACGATTCATTTTAGGAACGTTGACTCATCCTCTAAAAAATTTTCGCTGAGTTCGGGATTTTTACGGAAAATCGACTCGGACGATTCCGAAAAGAACGGAAATTCGGATGGGCCAAATCAAAAGGGATTTTTGGCCTCCTTATCGAGCTATTTGGTGAAGGGGACTTGAAGAAATTGAAGCGGGCTTCTTCCTTAGCAAAATTGGACATCAAATTGGGGAATTTGGTGAAGAAATTGAAGCTCTATTGAGGGAAATTCGTATGCTTGATGGGGGGCTATAACATTTGGCACCAAAGTGGATTAATTGGTGGAAATTATGTGCAAGAAAGTCATGGGGGACCAAGGGGATAGACATGGAGACTTTGGGGGACCTAACATTAATTGTGAATATATTTTATTTGACTTTTTCCCCTCCCTCATATGTTCCCTCCTTCCTTCGCACGCCAAGCTGTCGGTTCTTCCCCCTTCGCTGCCTCTCTTTCATTTCCTTCCTTTGAAGCAGCCCTCTCCACATTGTTCTCTCTCATCCCTCCCTTCTCTGCAACTCCATCGAGAACCAGCTGCTCCCCCTCAACACCTCATGCCCCACCATCTTCTGTCTTTCTCCATCGAAGCTGCTCCATCGATCTTTCCCCAGCTCCATCGCACCTCCTCAACTGAAGTCAACCCTCTCTCCTTGGCTGACTCCCAACAGCGTTCCTCTCCATGTCCACAACCCAACTCCACTCAACCTCATGTTTCAGCCCAACAACTGCTAACCATCCATGAGAAATCTCCACCAAATGAAGCAGCCCCTTCATCCGTTTCTCCTGTCGCTAGCAGCCCGCTCATCTCAGCCCATCTTCAGCCACATGCAGCCCGCTTCAGCCTAGCTTTGGTCTAGCTTAGTTCAAGAACAAATCTAAACCTAGGCAGAGTTTTGTTGGGCCGTTTTCAGCCCGATTCAAGCCTCCGTTGGTGCCGCCGAAAGTTCGAGTTTTGGCCACCGTCACGCTGCCGTCGCAGTGATCCGGTTTTCGCGCTAAACCGGTGAGTTTATGCACTAAACTCTTATTAGTAGGCTAATAACGTTTAAGGGGTGTTTAGATTAAATTAAGATCATATTAGGATAGTTATTAGCTTGTTTAATTAATTTAGGTTAGTTAGATTAGTGAATTAGGTGGTTAGAAATTATAATTAGTTAGTTTAGTATATATCCTGGTAGTTAGAATGGTTAGTATAATTTAATTAGTCTGATAGGTGGTTAGATTAGCAATTTTTATCCTAAGTTTGTAATTATTGAATTAATATGTATTTATTTAATTAACTTTTGTAATTACTTAATTATTAAATATTTTTCGGAAATTAGACCGGGATAGCCACTAACTTAGGAATTTCATGTTGCTTGCAATGGTGTTTTCAGTTTATGCAATTGGATGTTAATTTGTGCAAATTGAGTGCTGATTGGAAATTGGGTCATTTATTCCAAAATTTATGAATTTCGATATTTACTCAGAAAATTCCACGTGTCGGATTTTGACACCAAAAATGGTTTTATATACTATATAAAATAGTGGGATTTCAAAAGGAAGGATATCAATTTTTCTGATTCAATCTGACCGTGTACCCACACATGATTATTTTACCGAGTGTTTTTAATATGAAGAAAATGGGCCAAGTGCATTATCTTAATTGAGACATTTGAGTGCAATGCACAGTTTCCTTGGCCGTAATTGAGTGGTCGTGTGTTGGTTAAGAGAACCCGTCCCGGGCTGTTAAGCTGGACGTGACCCCTATATGGGATGCCCCTAGACAATGGAAGCCGGTCGTAATAGATTCTGGACCTATGCTCCTTCGAGAAAGCCATCTAAGAAAGACATAGCCGTGCACAATGGGGTGAGACGATGCCTGGCTATGCTAGAAGACCACTGAACAACGAGTAGGCTGTGCTATAAGTCGAGATCAAAACTAGGAACGCATGTTTAATTGAGTTAAATGTGTTGGATTATGGGACAAAATTGTGTGTCACGGTATAGGACATGTCATAACGATTTGGCCCTACAATCAGGACCCTTGTGCTTGGTTGAAATTGAGTGTGGCATTCCAATTGTTGGAGCTTATTTATTGCTCATGCTTTTGTGATTATCTGTGATATGAACTATGCTGACCTGTAAGAAGGATCTGAGACGAGGTAAGTCTCTATGGTTGTGTGGTTAAGACACTTCTAGGCGTATTACCCTCCTAATCGGGGTTTAGAGCGTGAACTGTGACATCCCGAATTTCCAATTATATTTTCAATAAATTGAAATGGGCATTTCATCTACACGCATATAGTTCTTTTCCCTGAACTGATCACTCATGGGATAACTAGTCTATCGGGTGAAGCCATTAAGAAATTCTAATGCATCGGACTCAAGAATTTGACTAGGAAACGACTTTTCGACCGAGTTGATCTGCAAGGGTCATTACGGCACAGTTAAAAATCGATTAGGGACCGGAGATAGGTCGACTCGATAGAGGCATGTGATCGAGTGTGGGTGATTCCACCGAGATCGCACAATTCGTGTCGATCGGCACTAGACCGGCTTTTCTGTCGTTTGGGTACCTTGTGTCCGTGTTTGAAACCTTGAGATTATCCCGACAACCGAGAGTCGCCAATGTGTCAAAGATGTACATTGTGGCTTGAATTGATCAATCACAGGTCAAATGCACGAAAATTTCTAAAAGCTACCCGGTAGGTCATGACGCGCTAATATCGTGCCAGAGTGAAATTAACCGTGAAATTGAGATCGAATTCAGAAATTGGAAGTCCTGGTGTGTCACAAATCATTTTAGGATCGTCGACTCATCTTCGAAGGATTTTTCATGCAAAACCGAGTTTTCGGCAAAATAATTAAAGTATGGTTAATTTGGCTCGAGAAATTAGTAGGCCCGCTTTTGGTCGTGCTTTTGGGATCTAAGTTAATTCTATGGTCAAGTGACTATGTGAATTGAAGTGTGGTAACATTGGATTAATTTTACGGATTTCAATTTGGTTCAATTAGAAGAGAATTGAAGAATTAGATGTACAAGATTTTATGCCACGGCGGAAAATGAAATTGAACCTATTGGAATAAGGTTGTGGGAGGTTGGAGTTAGTGGATTGTGACATCACAAGTGATGTCATGGAGTGGAACAAGAATGGCTAGGATGGTGACAAGTGGAGAGTGAAGATTTGCTCTTGAAAAGTTGAGATTTCACTTCAATCACCATCATCTTCAACCTTGCTTCATGGATTTCGAATTTGGCAAGGGAGGGAGGAAGCTTCGACCGAACCAGCCATGCGACCCCCTTCGTCCGCTGCTCGCCGTTGTCGCCGGAGCTTTGCCGTTCGTCCGTCGCCGCCGCCACTCCGCCCAACCGCGCGCACGCCGCCCGTGCGCCTAACCTCCGCTCGACGCCGCCCTCATCCGCGCACCAGCCACATTTCAGCAGCTCGGGCCTTCGCCGGAGCTCCCTCCGGCCACCATTCGGTCTCGCCTTGGTCCGGTTCGACTCCTCAACCTTCCCTCGACCCATCCTCGCCTCAACCCGAGCTTATCTTCTCCCTTTTCAGCCATGGACAGCAGCTTCAAGAAATGGGTATGGCAGCTCGGTCTTGGCCCGTTTTGGCCGGCTTCCCGGCGCCGGATGCTCGGCCCGCCTTGAGGAAAGTTGATCCTCGCGTCGGCCCCGTCGTTTTGGCGCGCTCGGCTCGCTAATCCAGTGAGTTTAGCTCACTAAATCTTGATTAGAGGGTTATGATGCCCTAAGTGTGCTTAGCCTAAGTTAATTATGTTTAGGTGGTTAGTTTAGTTTATTTAAGTGTGATTTGGATTAAGAGATTTAATTAGTTTTAAGTGTGTTTAGTTAAGGTTAAGTAGGTTTATTTAATATAAGCCTTGATGTGACTTATTGGGTTCTATTTTTGATTTATTTTAATGTTTCGAAATTCTGGAAAAAAATTAATAATTTATTATTTTCCGAAATTCATTAAAATATCATTATTTAAAAAAAACTCGAAAAATTATTTTTGACCCCAATTGCTTAGAATTTCGTGCCGATTGTCGCTGTGCAATTAGAATTTGAATTTGATGAATGGATGTGGCAAATTGAGTGTTAATTGTGATAAATAGGGTTGATTTTTTTGGCCATAAAAACCCAAGTGTTGGATTTTGATGCGAAAGTTAATTGTTAAGGGTTACTATTGTAATTGGAGTATGTGAACGAAATGCGGAGTGTCCGGATGTCAATATTGATTTGTCGTGTGCTGGTTGAAAGACTCGGGTCGCAGTAGTGGCTAGGTCAACTGGACTTGTTTTTCCTTTTGATTGCCGTGAGTGTGTGACGTGGCTCGGGTCGCAATAGTGGCTAGGCCAACTGGACCCGTATTCTTTGTGGATTGCCGTCAGTGTAGTGACGTGGCTCGGATCGCAGTAAAGGCTAAGCCAACTGGATCTATGCTCCTTCGGGAATGCCGTCGACGTAGTGACGAAGCCGCGCTCCAAGGGGGGGAGGCAATGCCTGGCATTAATGTCAGAAAATAGCTGATCTGCGAGTAGGCTATGCCCTTGTGTGGCAGTGAATATTAATTGGAATGCATGTTAAGTACAATTGTGGTTCCTATGAAAGTGTTGGCGTTCCAATTGTTTGAATTTTTATTATTACTTGAGTTCATGTGATACAAATTGTGCTAACCTGCATGAAGGAAGTAAGACGAGGTAAGTCTTCTGTGTGAGGTGGCTAGGCCACCCTGGGTGTATTTTCTTTCTAATAGGGGTTTAGGGGGTTGAACTTGCTGAGACGACGTCTCACCTCGTTGTGGGCCAAAATTTTCAAGACCGTAGATGGAGGAATCACCGCCTGGAGCTTTGGTTGGCCTTGAGGAGTGGGATCGAAGAGCGTGTCCGACTAGTAGTCTTAGGACCGTTTATTCTTTTGGTGGACTAATCCCTTTTTTTGCTGGCCCCTTTTTGGTATACATGTAAACCCGTGGGAAGTTGTTTGTTTATGAAAGTATGTTTGTTTATGATTGTAATTAATTGCCTCTTGCTTTCCTATCCCGTATTTTTTGTCGGGGTTTATAACATGTTCCGCATGCGCATAATGAATTAATTGGGTCGGCGACACTACCTGGGAATGTCGCATTTGTATGACCATGGTGGGATGTTCACGTGTCTCGGGGTTCGGGCGTGACATCCCTGTTTAAGTGGTATCAAAGCATGGTCTGTGTATGGAGTGATAAGGTGCGATGAGTCATGGGATAGTTAGTAGGAAAGACTTTTATTATGTTGATGCATGTGGTTGATAGCTGTTTGGTAGTGTGTTTGTGGGGTCATTTAATTTTGTGAGAGTACCGCTGCAAGTCGGTACTGAGAGTGTAACAGCACCTAGTGATCCTAAGCTTGTGGGGATCGTTCTGGCGCGTGAGTCTTTGGGAAGCTTTTTGAGTCAGCAAGATCAAGATCGAGCCGCCGCTGTTGCCGTTGTCACTGTTGTTGCCAATGCCGTAACCGTTGTTGTTGATGTGCCTGTTGAGGTCCAACTGGAGTTGTGACCGGGGGAACAAGCCACCGTATCTAAGTCAAATTTCAGTTAGGCAGAGATGGAAATCAATTGGAGGAAAGGCCGATGTAAGAAGAAATGTGCCACTTTCACCTAACCGACAGAGTAGAATTCGAAAGTCAGTGCCTAACTTGATTGATGTGTGTTGTGCTTGTAAGAAAAGACATGGATGTGTCTCGTGCTGTAAGAGGGAAAAGACTTGTTACAAATGTCGCCAATATGGCCATTTGATCAAGGGTTATTCGCATGGATAGATGGAACCACAGCAGTTTCTGTCACCACCGTCAATAGAACAGAACAGGGGAAACATGCTTCGGGACATTTAGTGGGGTACTTGGAACAGAACCCCAGTGCAAGGAAGGGTGCATGCTATCACCCGACAAGAGGCAAAGGACTCACCAATCGTGTGCCGAGTTTGTGGAAGGAAACATGAATCAGTTAAGTGTCCCGGTTTAACGGGAGCATGCTTTGTATGTGGCCAGCATGGCTGTCGGGTTAGGAACTATCCACGTAAGTCTGGGAGAACATAAGTACCGTTACTGCAGACAGGACGCCACTAAGATGGCTAGGGGAGCATGAATGAGTCAACCATGCATCAATCAAGGGAGTGGTATTTTTGAGATGTTTTTATCAGAGTCGTGCAGCAAAATTTTTAGTGAAGGTTGTAGAATTTTTGTTGTGGTGATAAAGTAATAGAAAGATGAATCTCTTACTATAGTTGTACTTGAAGGGTTTGCTTAAGTATGACTTGGAAGTCATTTATAAAAGGTTTGGCTCGAAGAGTTTTTATGAGGTTATGAATTGCAGTAGTGATATAATTCGGTTCGTTCAATTAGTGTGCAAAAGTTCAAAATTACCGAAAGTCAGAGAGGACCTGCACTCCTTGTCATCACTAAAGGTGACCTGGTTCGGGTTGTTGGTTACCGAATCTACATGGCAATTGTAATGGATGCGTTAGTTGAGGAGCCAAATATGGAGAACATAATCGTGGTATTGAAGTTGTCTGGGGTAATTCCTGAAGAAGTGTCAAGTTTGTTGTCAGAAAGAGAAATAGAGTTCGCAATCGAATTAGCACCCAGAACAGAGGCAGTCTCTAAGACTCCATACTGGATGGCGTTGTTAGGGTTGAAAGAATCGAAAGTGAAAGTACAGCTACATGAATTGTTGGGAAGGGGATTCATACACCCTAATGCACCACCTTGGGGAGCACCAATCCTGTTCGTGAAGAAAGAATATGGTTCGTTGCGCCTATGCATCGACTATCAATAACTCAATCAGATAACGATCAAGAACAAGTATCCATTGCCGAGGGTCGATGACTTGTTCGATCAGCTTCCAGGAGTATTGAGATTCTTTAAGATCGACTTGAGGACAGGGTGTCATTAGCTGGGGATTGGAAATGAGGTTATACCCAAGTCAGTGTTTTGCAATCGATACGACCAGTATGAGTTACGGTAATGCCGTTTGGTTTGAAGAATGCTTCAACTGCTTTCATGGTTATGATGAACCGTGTGTTTAGGGAGTACTTAGATCAGTTTGTAATCGTGTTCATTGACAACATCCTGGTGTACTCGAGGAGTACTGAAGATCATGAAAAGCACCTAAGGATAGTGCTTCAGACTTTGAGAGATCATGAGCTGTATGCCAAGTTCAGTAAGTGCGAGTTTTGGTTAACTCGTGTGGCTTTCCTAAGTCATGTGATTTCAGGAGAAGGAATCTCCGTGGACCTCGTCCAAGATTGAAGCAGTAAACAATTGGCCAAGGTTGAGTACAGTGACAGAGATCAGAAGTAGCAGAGTATTACAGATAGTTTGTAGAAAAGCTTTCAGTGTTAGCATCGCCATTGACAAGACTTCTGATGAAGGAAGAAAAGTTGTGTGGTCAGATGAGTGCAAGAGTAGTTCCCAAGAGCTTAAGCAAAAGCTAACTACTGCACCTGTGTTTACTATCTCATATGGTTTAGTAGGATTCGAGATCTACAGTGATGCGTTGTTTAAAGGATTGGGTTGCGTGTTAACGCAGCATGGCAGGGTTGTTACATACACACCTCGTCAATTGAGGCCTCATGAGCTAAATTACTCGACGCATGACTTAGAACTCGCAACTTTAATCTTCGCACTGAAAATTTGGAGATGTTAGTTGTGTGGAGAAAGATTATGGATCTTCACTAATCAGCATAGCCTTTAGTATTCATTCTCTCAGAAAGAATTGAATATGAGACAGCGTCGCTAGTTGGAACTTTGGAGATACTAGGATGGTGATTTTGGTATTTCAAGAAGAAGAAGAGAAAGAAGAAAAGAGAGGCGAATAAGGTCACAGGTGCCTTAAGTTGGAAGTCATCAGTAGCGTAGATGGTACTCAAGGAATGGGTTTTAATTGAGAAGGCACAAGGTTTGGGTTTTAAATTTGAAGTAGGCCACCTTTAGACTCTTATGGCCATCCTCAGAATCGAGCTGGATGTGCAAATCAAAATCAGAACGCTTCAGTGGTCAGATTCAGAGATTCAGCAAGTCGTGCAAGCAAATACAGAAAAGAGAGAAGCCTCACTTCCAGATTTTGATGACGGAACACTAAAGTTCCGAGGACGATTGTGTGTACTAGACGATGTAGCACTTAAAGAAGAGGTCTTGTCAAAAGCTCATCGTAGTAGTTACAGCATTCATCCTGGTAGTACCAAGATGTATTTAAATCTGCGTCGACACTACTAGTGGTCTGGTATGAAAGTGGACATCGCCAAGCATGTCGCCAAGTGTTGGATGTGTCAGCAGGTCAAAACCCAGCACTATGAACTAGGAGGATTTTTGTAACCTCTCGAGATTCCCGAGTGGAGATGGGAGCATATCACGATGGACTTCGTGACTGGGTTACCAAAGAGTCAAAAAGAAAATGATTCGATTTGGTCAGTGATCGATAGACTAACAAAGTCGGCTCATTTCATCGCAGTACGAAAGGACCTTGATTTGGACAAGCACGCTGAGTTGAACGTGCATCAGAGAGTTCGTCTATTTTGAGTGCCGGTGATGATTTCTTCAAACCGAGACCGAAATTCGTGGCTATCTTCTAGAAGAGTTGCAAAGTGTTTTGGGAATGAAACTACAGTATAGTACGGATTGTTATCTTCAGACGGATGACTAGTTTTAAAGGACAATTCAGACCTTTGAGGACAGGTTGAGAACATGTGGGTTGGTTTTCAAAGGAAGTGGAAAGGAACAACTCCTTCTCGTTGAGTTCACTTATAGCGACAGTTGCCAGCAGAGTTTTCAGTTGATTCCCAGTTTCAATAGAACAGTCAAATGGTTCTTTCGAAGCAGAGCAAAGCAGAGTGTTCAGAACTTCAGTTGGTTGTGGTGAGATCAGAGAACAGAAAATCGCAGGTCTAGAGTTGGTTCAAAAAGTAGTGATTTAGTTGCAGTTATCAGAGACAGACTTGAGGCCACTCAGAATCGCCAGCTTAGCTTCGCAGATTAGTATCGCAGACCTTTGGAATTTCAAGTAGGGAAATATATTTTTCCTTAAATGTCGCCTATGATAGGGACATCGCGTTTTGTTAAAGAAGAGAAGATGAAACAGAATTTAAATCGGGATCCATCGAAATTTGGGTTCAAATGAGAATTTTGACTTTGATTGGATAAAGAAAGCAATTCGAGAAATTGTCGGCACCTTTAATGGGGTGGTACTCGGGATTGAAGAAAAAGGGTCCGAAGTCGGGAGTTTGAATCATTGATGCGGTAGCTAACCGCTTAGTGGAAAAAGGGAAAAATAAAAGATAAAAGAGAACCAAATTTTTGCAGCTTTTATTTTCGCAAAGTTGGACAAGTGTCCAGCATTTTGAATCCGTAATGGTTTGGACAAGTTTGGAAGTGATCTGGCAATACCGCAGTACAAAAAGTGCAACCGGGGAAAGAGAAGATTCGATGAGACGACAGTACCCCCACCTTTGTATTTAAGAATTGGTAAATGTTTAAATTTCGAGGACAAAATTTTTATAAGAGGGGAAGAGTTGTGACATCCCGAATTTCCAATTATATTTTCAATAAATTGAAATGGGCATTTCATTTGCACGCATATAGTTCTTTTCCCTGAACTGATCACTCATGGGATAACTAGTCTATCGGGTGAAGCCATTAAGAAATTCTAATGCATCGGACTCGAGAATTTGACCAGAAACGACCTTTCGACCGAGTTGATTTGCAAGGGTCATTAGGCACGATTAAAAATCGATTAGGACCGGAGATAGGTCGACTCGATAGAGGCATGTGATCAAGTGTGGGTGATTCCACCACATTGCACAATTCTTGTCGATCGGCACTGGACCGGCTTTTTTGTCGTTTGGGTACCCTGTGTCCGTGTTTGAAACCTTGAGATTATCCCGACAACCGAGAGTCACCAATGTCTCAAAGATGTACACTGTGGCTTGAATTGATCAACCACGAGTCAAATGCACGAAAATTTCTAAAAGTTACCCGGTAGGTTAGGACGCGCTAATATCGTGCCAGAGTGAAATTAACCGTGAAATTGAGATCGAATTCAGAAATTGGAAGTCCTGGTGTGTCACAAATCATTTTAGGATCGTTGACTCATCTTCAGAGGATTTTTCATGTAAAACCGAGTTTTTCGGCAAAATAATTAAAGTATGGTTAATTTGGCTCGAGAAATTAGTAGGCCCACTTTTGGTCGTGCTTTTGGGATCTAAGTTAATTCTATGGTCAAGTGACTATGTGAATTGAAGTGTGGTAACATTGGATTAATTTTACGGATTTCAATTTGGTTCAATTAGAAGAGAATTGAAGAATTAGATGTACAAGATTTTATGCCACGGCGGAAAATGAAATTAAACCTATTGGAATAAGATTGTGGGAGGTTGGAGTTAGTGGATTGTGACATCACAAGTGATGTCATGGAGTGGAACAAGAATGGCTAGGATGGTGACAAGTGGATGGTGAAGATTTGCTCTTGAAAAGTTGAGATTTCACTTCAATCACCATCATCTTCAACCTTGCTTCATGGATTTCGAATTTGGCAAGGGAGGGAGGAAGCTTCGACCAAACCAGCCGTGCGACCCCCTTCGTCCGCCGCTCGCCGTCATCGCCGGAGCTTTGCCGTTCGTCCGTCACCGCCGCCACTCCGCCCAACCCCGCGCACGCCGCCCGTGCGCCTAACCTCCTCTCGACACCGCCCTCGTCCACGCACCAGCCACATTTCAGTAGCTCGGGCCGGAGCTCCCTCCGGCCACCATTCAATCCCGCCTTGGTTCGATTCGACTCCTCAACCTTCCCCCGACCCATCCTCGCCTCAACCCGAGCTTATCTTCTCCTTTTTCAACCATGGACAACAGCTTCAAGAAATGGGTATGGCAGCTCGGTCTTGGCCCGTTTTGGCCGGCTTCCCAGCCCCATATGCTTGGCCCGCCTTGAGGAAAGTTGATCCTCGCGTCGGCCCCGTCGTTTTGGCGCGCTCGGCTCGCTAATCCGGTGAGTTTAGCTCACTAAATCTTGATTAGAGGGTTATGATGCCCTAAGTGTGCTTAGCCTAAGTTAATTATGTTTAGGTGGTTAGTTTAGTTTATTTAAGTGTGATTTGGATTAAGAGATTTAATTAGTTTTAAGTGTGTTTAGTTAAGGTTAAGTAGGTTTATTTAATATAAGCCTTGATGTGACTTATTGGGTTTTATTTTTGATTTATTTTAATGTTTCGAAATTCTGGAAAAAATTAATAATTTATTATTTTTCGAAATTCATTAAAATATCATTATTTAAAAAAAATCGAAAAATTATTTTTGACCCCAATTGCTTAGAATTTCGTGCTGATTGTCACTATGCAATTAGAATTTGAATTTGATGAATGGATGTGGCAAATTGAGTGTTGATTATTATTATTATTATTTAACAAAAAAAAAAAACTCGAAAAAATTTTTTTGACCTCAATTGCTTAGAATTTCATGCTGATCGTTCTTTGTGCATTTAAAATTTGAATTTGATGAATGGATGTGGAAAATTGAGTGTTGATTGTGATAAATAGGGTTTTTGGCCATAAAAACCCAAGTGTTGGATTTTGATGCAGAAAGTTAATTGTTAAGGGTTACTATTGTAATTGGAGTATGTGAACGAAATGCGGAGTGTCCGGATGTCAATATTGATTTGTCGTGTGCTGGTTGAAAGACTCGGGTTGCAGTAGTGGCTAGGCCAACTGGATTTGTTTTTCCTTTTGATTGCCGTCAATGTGTGACGTGGCTCGGGTCACAGTAGTGGCTAGGCCAACTGGACCTGTATTCTTTGTGGATTGCCGTCAGTGTAGTGATGTGGCTCGGATCGCAGTAAAGGCTAGGCCAATTGGATCTATGCTCCTTCGGGAATGCCGTCGACGTAGTAACGAAGCCGCGCTCCAAGGGGGGGAGGCGATGCCTGGCATTAATGTCAGAAGATAGCTGATCTGCAAGTAGGCTATGCCCTCGTGTAGCAGTGAATATTAATTGGAATGCGTGTTGAGTACGATTGTGGTTCCTATGAAAGTGTTGGCGTTCCAATTGCTTGAATTTTTATTATTACTTGAGTTCATGTGATACAAATTGTGCTAACCTGCATGAAGGAAGTAAGACGAGGTAAGTCTTCTGTGTGAGGTGGCTAGGCCACCCTGGGTGTATTTTCTTTCTAATAGGGGTTTAGAGGGTTGAACTTGCTGAGACGATGTCTCACCTTGTTGTGGGCCAAAATTTTTCAAGACCGTAGATGGAGGAATCACCGCCTCTGGAGACTGTCCAGTCTGAAGTGGGATCGAAGAGCGTGTCCGACTAGTAGTCTTAGGACCGTTTATTCTTTTGGTGGACTAATCCCTTTTTGTAAGCTGGCCCCTTTTTGGTATACATGTAAACCCGTGGGAGGTTGTTTGTTTATTAAAGTATGTTTGTTTATGATTGTAATTAATTCCTACTTTCCTATCCCGTGAGTTTTTGTCAGGGGTTAGTTAACACGTTCCGCATGCGGATAATGAATTAATTGGGTCGGCGACACTACCTGGGAATGTCGCATTTGTATGACCATGGTGGGATGTTCACGTGTCTCGGGGTTCGGGGCGTGACATGAACTCTCTAAGATTTATATCTCACCCCGTCATTGGCTCAATTTCTTTCAGGACCGTAGAGTGGAGGATCTAAAGCCAAGCTGAAGGGATTTGAGGTGTAGGTTAGTTAAGACAGCTTCTTTTTTAGAGTCGGTCTTTTGTAGTCTTTTGGTTGTAGACTTTTGTACTTGACTCAGTGTGTATATAAAAGCACTTTTTGCTTGTGAATCTATTGTCCTGTTTTTCTATCCCGAGATAGTTACTGTCAGGGGATTTGTTATTCGCTTCCGCATGTGTAATAAAATGAAAGGGTCAGCGACTCGTTCTGAGAAGTTACATTTTTATTATCAACCACCGAGGGATGGGCACACACTCGAGGATCGGGGCGTGACACTCACTTCATATATCCCGCCCCTCAACCAATCTCACAGCACTCTCACTTTTGTCATTCCCAATAAGTACACTTGCACTGGCCACACTCACTCCCATCCTAACAGAAATAAATGCTAGATCGTGTTCCCATGCAAACAGGACAAACGAAGTGGCATATTTTCTTGCCATAATCATCATAACGTCCGATATATTTATGCCAAAAATGAATTTTGTCTCACTTTTAGTGGCTTTCTAAAATTGCCCTTACACTAAATAATAAACAAAAACAAAAACAAAAAAACAAAAACAAAAACAAAGGCTGCACTATTTTCACCCCATTACTAGCTTCCAATACCTCATTTCACATTGAATTGATTATATTATATCTCACAATACCTTATTTCTTGCCTTTTTTTTTTTTTCTTTGTATTTTGTTTCAATTTTACTAGAATTGAAACTACCCATATTCCTCTCAAACAACATTTATTAAGGTTAAAAATGGGACCTACTTTTGATTTAAATTATTGCTTTCTTTCTTTTCTTCTTGTTTGGCTTTTTTTCCTTTTCTTTCTCCATTTGAAACAAAATTTGTGTACCTCTTTTCCAAGAAACAATTAGTTGGTAGATAACTAACTAATTATTTGGCCAAAAAAGCTAATTATTGGGTTAATGAGTTATATTTTTTTATTAGGATTTAGTATGCATTTAGTTTGATTATAATTTTAGTATGTGCCATTATATTCTAATCCATGTATCTTAACTACTCAATTTTTATTTTATTCAGTAAATCTAATGGTCAATTTTTTAATTATTTATTGTGTGATGCATCAAATATTTTGAGTGATCTTGATTAGTTCTTCTGTTTATAACAACATACTTTGAAAGGACAGTCAATAAGACGAGATCCATTCTTTCTTCACTTACATTCAGTAAAAAATATCATGTCAATCACAATAAATACCTTCCCTATCACAATCAAGAAGAACATATTTGTCACTCTTTGTCTTTTTTATAGAGACAACATAACATTGAGCAAGAAGATGCATTTGCACACTACTCGCAAAATCCTCTCGTATTAGAAAATTACTTGGTAAAGTTTTATATGGACTTGTTGACATGAGTAATTGTTGTTCTCCATTCTTAGTTTCATCATCAACAAACACATTTGAGCAAAAATTAATATTGTCTTCCTTAGTAACTACGGTACAAAAAAATTTATAATGAAAAATGAATAAATTGTGTATAATGCAGACATTAAACATGATATCAAAGTCGAAAAATTCATGATCGTGAGGATAATGTAGGGATTTAAAGTAAATAATTTGCAAATAAAACTAACATTTCTTTAATCTAATCTATGATATATGCTTGCTCATCTTACAACAATGGAAAATAAGTTAAGAAAAAGACAAACATGAAGGAAGTGTTAAACATAATGGGAGTGGAAGAAGCAATTAGGGTGAAAAAAAAAAAGTTACTTGAAAGAGATGTGAATAATTTTGTCACAAAAGAAAAAGAAAAAAAAAAAGGAAAAATAATAATCTTAAGTCAATTCAACGCAAAAAGGGGTGTCAGGAGCTCAAAATGAGGTGGAAATAATGCAAGCCAAAACAAAAGATACAATTAAATTTTATAAAAACTTTCCACTTTCAAACACTTCTCTATGTATCTAATAAATTATAATTACAACATTTCATGCACGAGTATAGTGTATACCTAGATATCATTTTGGTTAATAAGCCACAATTATCAAATTATAGCTGGAAACTTGTTGATTCGTGTTGATATATTAGTTAAGTGTGTCTTGCTGCATATTGGGTTATAGTTTTGTATTTCTGCACGCCAATCGTGTCTAAGTTTTTTCCAACCTAACAGCTTAGTTGGATGTGAGACTCAAACGGAGAAGGCTTAGTAGACATAGGAGCTATTGAAGATGGATTGTGAGGGAAAAAAAAAGAAACTCCTCACTGAAATCTTTCTAGTTTTTCGTTTCATTTGTAAGTGGACACAAATTAGAAAGTACGTTTTGCTTTGACAACCACCCTAGTTTTCAAATTTTCAAATTTTAAAAGACAGAAACCACGAGGAAAAAGATAGAGGATAAGCCGAAAGTGTAACTTGAATTGTGGTCCCTTCAAAAAATGTATTATCTTTTTATAATATATTTGTTTGTCGGTGTTAATTTCCTAGCATGCGATGCGTTGACCCTCTCCCAAGTTGAGTCACAATGTTACGTCTTTTATACCCACCAGTATATAAACTTGAAGTGCATACAAGTGTCTTTCATGGGGACATTCTTAACAAATATTCGACTCATTAGTTAGCTATCCATGTGTACGAACTTCGTGTCGTGATTAAGTCGATGTCATATTGGATCATGTCTTTAATATTCTAGCAGAGAGGAAAAGTTGCATCCCTTTTAAGATAATCAATTGAAAAGGGAAAAAGGGGAAAGAGAAATAAAAATAAAAGAAAGCCTTGACTTTTGGGTGGGTTGATCCATCTTGGAGAGTAGACTTTAAAAGACTAGTCTCGTGTATGCATGTTCAAGTATACTCTAGTGGAGAAAATATTCAGTGGTATGTGCGCGTGCGCATTTACCACTCAGATATCAACACATGTCTTGTGGAGGCACCCGCTGAGAATAAAAGGGCTGGTTCTCTCAGCTAGCTTGGATTGGCTCGCTGGCAGAAGAAAGGGCGGTCAATAAACGCGTAATGCTGGCAGGCACATATTTTCTGCCGAGCGGAAGATAACTCCCAGCCACTGCTTCTTGTTTCTAGTATAGAAGTTGTTGATTCCGATTGGTACAGACCTTGACCTTGATTAACAGCGCGCCAGTGCTGACCTTGACTTTGTTTGAGATAGAAAGCGTTCCCTTCATATGGCCCACTTTGAAATTACTCAAGTAGGCTACTCCATTGCACCCTGGGAACGTCAATGAATATTCTATTTTCACATCAACTTATTGCGACTGTTTATACTATTGATTAAGTAAATCCAAGGGTCACACTTCAATTTCAAACTTCTACTAAAGATTTTCACGAAGAACCGACACATATTTCTAAATTACCACACATGACTATAGATGGACAAAATCGAAATTTGTGATAGTAAAAATAAATGACAAATTATGAATTCTTTAGTGAATGCAAAATAATTATCAAGCATTCTGTAAATCTCTTATATTTCCATGCACGACAATCGAAATGTTACTAAACTAATGAATAAAAAAAAATTTCAATATTCTTTTATTCGTTATTAACTTAAATTTCCAATTATTTATGTTCACATGTTACAGATGTGAGACCCTCCCGGAAGTAAAGGAAAACAAGGTAAATCGCGCAGGTTCAAAGAATTCCGATTCCCTCGAAATGGCAGTTCATGTTCAACAAAAGGAGGCTACTCTTCAGAAAAACGAAGCCACTTGCATCATAGTCAATGGAGATAATCCGTGGACAATTAGGTCAAGCAGTACTTTTGTGACCGCGTTAGAACAATCTGTCTTTTTATACTCGGGTCTCACATAGTGACTTTGTTTCATGTAAATCGCATCAGCATCACAAGTAATTTTACAAAGCTATTAAAGCAAAATGAGTATTGCTATCAAATATAGAAGGGACGAGTATACTAGAAACCCTAAAATTTATTACGAAAGTACAATTGAGTCTTAAAACTTTTAAATAATGATATCAAATTATAAAATTTGTTAAATTAGTGCAATCTAGTCCTTCAAAAATTATCAATTTGGCTAACAAAAAATGCTAATTTAGCTTTCTTTAATTAATGTCTCTCTCCTACTTGTAATTTTTTTTAATCATTTTCTTCTTTTAATCTTATTTAAATTAAATTTAAAAATTTTAAAAAAAAAAGGCTAAAGTTTTATTTGAAAAATAAATAAAACCAAGAAAAAATGAAAAACAAAGGTAGAGGCTCTCTCATGGGGCCTTGCTACCAACGCCATCGCTAGGTGGCAAGCTCTGCCCAACCCTAGACTAGGGCTTGTTAGGGGCTGGCAAGTCGACCACCCTTCTCTTCGGCGACATAGGCCATTGCCTGGGCCCACATTATAGAGATCTGGGTACCCAATTCGAGGTGGGTCTTATTGGCCCTTGTCTGGGGCTAGCAAGGCCTTGACTCGGGTTAAACCAAGCTAGCCACCCTTGCCTCGGACTAGCAAACTCCACCGGCACCCCATCGAAGGGGCTCTTGTCTTTGTTTTACTTTTCTTCCCAATTTTTTTTTAAAAAAATTTTAAGAGCCTTTTTTAGTTTTTTTAAGTATATTTAAATAATATTTAGAGAAGAATAATTTTTAAAAAATGACAACTAGGAAAGAGAAATTAATTAAAAAATACCATGTCAGCATTTTCCATTATCCAAATTGACGATATTAACATAAAGACTTGATTACGCCAATTTAACAAGTTTAAAAACTTGATTGTACTTTTTGATAGTTCTAGGAGTCAAACGCACCCTTATGATAAGTTTTAGGACTTTTAGTAAACTTATTCCGATATGGAAAGACGAATCTAGCTTTGACATAACGGATCTAGCTCCAACTAATTGATGAAGAATAGAGATGCATTGTAAATAGGTTTAAATTTATAGAAAGGAAATATATTAATTAGTAAGAAAGAAGAAATAAAGTAGAGGAAGCTAGAGGAAAAAGAGAGAAAAGCAAATTTAAAATGGAATATGTTCACTAGAAGTTCTAAAACTTATCGCAAAAATGTAATAAAGTTTTATGACTTGCAAAAAGTGCGTATAAATCCTAAAACTTATCAAATTGGTGGAATCAACTTTTAAAGTTAACACCGTCAATTTGACTAACAAAAAATGTTGATATTGCACTTTTAAATTAATTTTTATTTCCTATGTGGCATTTTTAATTATTTTTATTCAATTCTTATTTAAATTAGATTAAAAACTATAAATGAAAGCCTAAAATCTTATTAAAAAACAAAATTGGAAAAAAAAAAAAAAAGAATGGAGGGCTGGCTGGAGTAGCTTCAGCCACTGCCACCCATCACTAAATGGGACGACGAGTGAGAGTGGCCAAATCTCGCCCAACTAGGGCGAAGCCTCGTTGGCCCCAGGAGAGGCCGGTAACCCTCCCCCAAGCTTGGGTGAGAGCGCCCAGATCTGGGCAAATGGGCAACGCCAGCCCTCACGAGGGGCCAACAACTAATGCTCGCGCTAGCTCGAGGCTAGCGAGGCCTTGTCAACCCTCGCCTACGGTTGATGAGGCTCACCAGCCCTAAGCGAGTGCTGGCGAGGCCTTGCTTAGGGCAAGTGTTGGTCATCGCTGAGTGTGAGCCAGCCACCCCAACGTAGGGCTAGCGGAGGTTGCCATCCCTTCTAGTGATAGGTGGTGGTAGTTAAAGCTCCATCGGCCAGTCCTCTGTTCTTTTTTTTTTTTTTCTTCAGTTTTGTTTTTTATTAAGATTTTAAGTTTTCCTTTTTACTTTTTAATCTAATTTAAATAATAATTGAATAAAAATAATTAAAAATGCCACATCAGAAATAAAAATTAATTTAAAAATGTCACGTAAGTATTTTCTATTAGTCAAGTTGATGTGTTAACTTTAAGACTTGATTGCACTAATTTGACAAGTTTTAAGATTTAATTATACTTTTGCAACAAGTTTTAAAACTTCTAATGAACATATCCCATTTTAAAAAGAGAAAGCAACATCACATGGGCTCAAGAAACACTTTTGTCATCCTATATTTATATGCGACCCTTGTAAGTCTCGCAACGGGAAAATAACTCTGAATAAGGAATATTAGTAAAAATTAAAAATATATACTCTAAATTCTAGCTAGTGAAATTTTGTGGAATCAATGCCAATTGTTCTAAAAGTTTAAACTCTTAATTTAAATATTCTAATATAGACAATGTTGAATAACTAAAGTAAATAATGACACAAATTAGTATGTTTGTCTGGAGAATCTTATACTGCATCGACTATTATTGTAGTAAAGGTTTCTACAGTGTTGAAATCTTTATGACACCTCTTATCACATGATTTGATGACTTTCACAGGGCTTAGAAACATCACTAGTACGCAGTAGAAGTTGGCGGATCTGATTTTGTTAGTTTTGTACGTGTTGTTAAATTTTTATAATATGTTGACATGTATCACATAATTAAGCATTGGCTCAGGGTGATGGAGTGTATGTACATTTGTTATTTTTCCATCTTTTTTTTTTTTTTACTTTAATAATGTGAGGTATTCGAATTTTTTAGCTTGAATAGTCCACAATGATAAACTTATATTGTCTTACACATGTGCATTAAGTAAAGCTACGCTCATGAATTAGCAAGTGCGGTACACAAGATTACTTTGTGTGGATCAACTAAAGTTCCACGTGGAACACAGAATGATTTGAACACAAAATGCAAAATATGTCAGCTTTTTCACAAGCTAGCGCTTAACCCCTCGGGTGCTTACACCCTACGAGTTAATTTTCATTTTCTATCATTTTGCTAAAGCCAAAACTCAAGCAAACAAGCGAGGAAACCGTCTCAGGGTCGGCAAGTTGAACCAACCCCTACTATTGGGGAGCAAGGTTAGGAGAAGTGCAAGGGCGAGAAGTCGAACCCACCACCTCATGTTTTGTTTGGGACTCTAGACACTTGGTGTGTATGTATGTATGTATGTATGTATGTATGTATGAGTAAATGAATGTTTAAGGTTGAGAGCCATGCATCCACCGCCCACCGTCATCTTGTCTCACCACTGCCTTGGCCATTGCCCGTTGATGTCTTCGTTGATGTCTTCGTTGAGGGCTCCACCGTTTCCAGCCATCCCCTCCCACCAAGCGCGCATCAGAATCTCTCTCTTTGCTCTTCTCATGTCAAAATTTCTCTGTTTTCACGTTATCTCCATTTATGATCCTCGCCGCCATCGTTGGCGGGAACGAGACGATGATGGCAAGGACGAGCCCTAGATCCGAGGTTCGGATTAAGCACGAGCCTCAATGCCAGTGTCATTCTTGTTCGACCCCAGCCCTAGATAAGGCTCAAGTCAACCTCAAAGGCACTTATTTTCATCTCAAATTTTGCCCCTTTTCCCATAAATCATTAAGTTGATTAGAGAGATACTAATCCCGAACGTACTCCCAGATTCCTCCATTTTGTTCCAGGTGAAGAAATTCAACCTAATCCTCCTCTTCCGCATAGGCGGGATAGTATTGTTGTTGAAATTCTTCAATAACCATTTCCCATTTTGCACGTCATGATAAGTTCACCACTCCTATCATCACACCTACGACACCACCATAATAATACGTTATCAGTCAAGTACATAGCTACGGTACTTACCTGTAGTGTGCCACTGATAACCCCCGTTGTTTGGCAGTATTACTCCATACACCACAGGACGTTGTCCACATCTTTGGCCACTTTTGAGTCCTTGAATTCCTTGGGCTTAGGGGTGTTTACTTGTGGATTGGATTGCACGGTGACCATGCCATTTATGCGTGCCACTTCCAACTAGGCGAGTTTCATCTTGAGTTCGGCCATTTATGCGCATGGCCTCCAGTAAGGCCTCCAAGGCATCATCCCGCTGGTTGAGTTCTTCGGTTGTATTAGTCAACATGCCCAACATCTCCCCTCAAAGTTCACCTAAGCCGTTTGAGCTCCTGCAGCTCAGTCTCGAGCTTCCCCTTTCTAGTCTCACCTCTTTTGATGCTCACGGACAATTCCTCGACTATTTCTTGGAGGTCCGTGGCGACATCTCCATCTTCGCCATGCGGGTCTCCAAGTCACCTACCACGTCCCTTGAACTTGAGCTCTTGTGGCCCTTCTTTGCCTTGGCACCTTATCGCTCAGTGGCCCTCCCATCTTGGTGCTCCTCACTAGGGGTGGTTGTCATGTCGGAATGTGGATCCATCTCATCTGGGTACGACTTACTCTGATACAATTTGTCACAGATTGATTGATCTAACATTCATGTACCCATGTAGCCTTAAGAATTTTTTCCCAAGTCAGCTCTACTCGTTCACACTCACAAGGATCTTAGAGAGACAATCTAAAAATTCTATTACTGATGAAATAATACAAATGAGGGGGAGGAGACCCTTTAACAAGTACATGCTCAATATCTTCTCAATTTAATGATGGAGATTGCATCTTCTAATCTACCAACTATTTGTGTTTTTTAAAGGAATGTCCATTTATAGTATTGTCCACCCCTAGGAGTATTTTAGAATACACAAAAAAACCCCAAAACTTGAAAACTTTGAGGTCCTGCTGTTCTTCATGGATCAGCCATGGTCCTTCATTCATAAATCCTCTGAGTTGTGTCATTTCTCTAGGCCATGACATTAGAATGTTATTATGCTGCACATTTGAGTAGTCAAAAAATGCATGTCCCTAAGCCATCCCAATGAGGAAACGAAATTTCAAAAGCTTAGGATACATTATTCTACTACTTGTTTGACTACTTGAAAATGCATGTTATTGGATCATTGTAATGTCGAAATTGGATCTCGAGTTATATCATATGTCATTGTGCTAACGAAATATCTAGAAATTATACATGTTAGCAAGCCGTCATAATGATTATTTAGATTTGGAATGAGGCAGTTATGATATCGGCTATTGTTGGGATATAATATGCGGAATTACCAGAATCTTGCAATTTACGTCAACGCGAAAACACCCCAAAGAAATTAAACGAGAAAAATAAGGACACCAGAAATTTACGTGGTTCGGTCCGAGTATCGGTACTGCGTCGCGAGGGAGAGCCAAAGAACAAATAATCCACTAAAATCGGAGAATCGAGTTTACAATCGCTCAGTGTTTCACACACCTAAATTTAACCACAAACCCAAAGTATTTATAAAATAAACAATTCATTGGGTATAAACTCTGGCATACAAAATTACCGCGCGACAAAACTCTACGTACGGCGAGCCTTCAAGATCTTGCGGCTCTTCTACAAGCGGCGTGGACGGTCGGCGTGAACGCGGCTTCTCACGTACGTAGGCTTCGGCGGACGTTGGACGTGCGGCTTCTTTTCTCCGTAGGGTTTTCGGCGTGCGACTTTCGGAAGCGAAGAAGGGACCTTCAAAAATTCTGTTACTTATTATATATGTGTGCTCAGGTCAAACTTTGACCTGGGCCCACAATCACTTTTGGCTTCACGTGGGAGACATCCAACGTGCATCTCTCCTTCTTCAGGTAAACTTCCTTCGTAGCTTTATTTCATGGGTGTGTGCGTTTGTTGACTCTTGGGCCCCACACGCGTGCAGAGGACTTCTTTTTCACGCCAAAAGCCGACCACGATTTATCTTATTTCTTCTTTTATAAATCCCTCGCGGAGTCCAACAAATTTCAAAACTTGAGTCATAAATCAACAGCTATGATAGAAATACAAAATAGTGAATGATCCTATTGCTGATATATAAACTACGCAGTTTGAAGGGATTATAAAGCAGTGGATACATTAGAGTGTTGCATTAGAGTACCCATTTATCTGTGAGCCAACCACAGGTCATATCAAAAGGGAATTTGATTTGAGCTTAGGATGGCTTATAGATATGCGATTGGAAGTCAAAAGTTGGTAAACATCGCAATTCACATTCATGAGCTGTGCCCTTGTGCATGCAATTATTCATTTCATGATTTTGAAATGAAACAATGATTTTGTTTTGACCTGTTAGAATGTTTGAGAATAATCACAAATTGATTAAATGACTCGTCATATTACATCATTGCCATGTCATGTCATATTATTGTTATGTTTGATGGTCATGACCTGTTTTTGAAATAAACAACAGAAATATGCCAAATAGCAACTCAAAGCTTTAGTCTTGACGGAAAATCGGTAGAGACGTGGTTGGTGTGACTAGCATTGTGGCAACCACCTTGTAGGAGATTCAATGGGCGCAGCTCAGGTAACAATGGCTCTAATATCAAGTTGAGATTTGTGAATGAAAGAAAAATAATATTCTGTTCATTTTCTAATGAAGTACATGTGCCTATTTATTAAGCTTTACATAATGGCTATCTAAAGTAACAAATAAGAATAAATAAAGAAAAATATAAAGAATCACGTAATCATAGAATACCCTAAATACACCTCCAACAATAACATTTATATTTGAAACTTTGAAAAAGCATAGAAAAGAGGGAAAGGAAATAGACTGACTTTTCATAATTTAATGTGAAACGTAACAGTCATAAGATTTTTCTTAATTTGAAACATCTTCGGAGAATTGTAATCGATATCATTGTGCTCATTGTTTCTCTCCAACTTCTTATACATGACAATTTTCAATAGAGGGCTGCCATTTAGAAATTTTGGATTGCCTCTGTCATAGGCTCACGATAGTCCGAATAACTTGATTGTAGTTTTGGAAAGTTGAGATTACAATAATGTACTCTATCCACAAAAATATGAGAATTTTAATGACTTGACCCTTAAAACACTAGTCACTGTGAAAAGGTAACTATTTTATCCGTCTCATGCTTTAAATTTTGCGAGTTTATTTCTAAAGCTATATCTTTTTTTTCCTCCTTCTTTTTCTTTAACAAAGTATAAAGAACCACAAAAATATGCAACGCTATCTTTATTTCGATTCAACGGATTCCGTATTTAAATCAAAGCATCTCCCATTTTAATTAAGAGTTCAAAGCCCGTGTTACACAAGAACAAAAATGAGAACAAATATGCATAGATCGTGGCATATTAAATAATTTCTTGAACAAGCCGCGTTCTATATTTCTCCCACTAATTTCGCACAATGTTCTACGATTTGGCTACAGATTCTAGCTGGCTTAAAACGAAAAGGAGGATGGTCAGCAATTCACACCTTGGTGAAATAAAATAATGTCTTGATTGGATTACTATACATTGTTCAGTAACGTGACGCATGTGGTGACACATGTGTTGACGTTTGTTACAAGAAGATTGTCTTGAGTGATAACTACACGATGGAGCTTTAATTATTGGGATTAATACCATAATAGAATGTGAAATTTATACATTTATGATAATTTTATCAAAAACTAATATTTAAGTTACCAAAAATCCTGAATTGATTCACCTATTATAATTTTACTCTAAATTGATATGAATTTCTCGGTGAATTTGTCATATGTTATCAAATCCAATAATTTCACGGTAAAATCTAATGAAAATTAAGGAAAGATAAATATGTTATAAGTATACAAATTTGAGGTTTTTGATAACTTAAAAAGTAATTTCAAGTAAATTTACCATAAATATACTGATTTAGAATTTTTTGTAATTTACAAATTAATTGAAAATAAATTTATCAAAAATATATTAATTTGAATTTTTCATAATATTAAACATAATTATTTATATTCTCGGGTTCCGCCTGCGGGCTGTTGTTATTCAGCAATGCCAGATGCGTACTGTACAAAAGTAGCATCGAGAGAGAGAGAGAGAGAGAGATGGAAAAGAGGAGAAGAAGATGTGGTCAATTCAAAGAGGGTAGGCTTTTATGGTGTGAAATGACGGCTTAAACAAGAGGAACTTCCCAGTCCTGAGGTTCCACTTTTCGGACCGATTATATCGCCTTCTCCTTTATATTAACCAGAGTCCCTCGACCTTTCTCGCTCATCTCCGTTTCTCCCACATAGCCCCAGCGTCACCGAGCCTAATACCAGCAGCCATGGAGACCTTCTTCATCGTCCTCGCTTTGGTCGCTATAGCTCTCACCCTCGCATCGGTCGTCTTCGCATCGAGGCACGGCAAACGCGGCGGCAAGAACCTCCCGCCCGGTAGCTTCGGATGGCCGATCATAGGCGAGACTGTTGAGTTCCTGTTCGGCAAGCCGGACAAGTTCGTCTTCGATAGGATGGCGAAGTACTCTCCTGACGTCTTCAAGACCCGAATCCTTGGAGAAGACACCGCGGTCATCTGCGGTCCGAGCGGGCATAAGTTCCTCTTCTCCAACGAGCAGAGGTACTTCACCGCCTTCCGGCCCCGCTCGATGCAAATGCTCTTCCGGTCCTACAAGAAGGCGGCCCCGCCCGCCAAACACGAGGAGAAGGTCCTCCGCTCGCCTGGGTTTCTCAAGCCTGAAGCTCTAGTGAGGTACTTGGGGAAGATGGACTCCGTCACGCAACAACAAATGCAAAGGGAGTGGGAAGGCAAAAGGGAAGTCCGGGTCTACCCTCTAGCCAAGTCGTTGACGCTCACCCTAGCATGCCGGTTTTTCATCGGCACCGACGTGCCGGAGCGGATCGCGCGGCTCGTGGACTATTTCGACGACATAACGCTCGGTCTGCACTCGATCACCCTCAATATCCCGGGCACGATCTTCTACAAGGCCAACAAGGCCGCGGCGGCGATTAGGAAGGAGCTGAGGGCGGTGATCAGAGACAAGAAGGCCGCTATCTCGACCGGCACACCGATGCAGGACATATTGTCGCACATGATCGTGGCCAGCGATCCCTCCGGGAAACACATGCCGGAGGCTGAGATCACCGACAAGATCATGGGGTTTTTGACCGCTGGTTACAGCACCGTAGCCACTGCCATGACCTTCTTCATGAAGTATGTCGGAGAGAGGCCCGACATCTACAAGAAGGTGCTGGATGGTAAGTACTTCAACCCGTCGATTCCTTTCCTTTCCTTTTATCGTCCTTCCTTTTCCAAAAAATAACCTTCGGAATCATGCGCCTAATCCGATATAGCTTGAATTTCGCATAGACTATGCAAAATAAATTTTTTCCCCTTTTTCCGCAGATATTTCTATTCAAGTTTTAGTTCGAGCCGAAAAAGAAAATTCCCTAAAATTTTGAAATTTTTTTTTTTTTTTTTTCCTGCTTTGAAATATAGAGCAATTGGAGGTTGCGGCATCAAAGAAACCTGGGGAGTTTCTGGATTGGGATGACATCAACAAGATGAAATATTCATGGAACGTGCTGAATGAGGTCATGAGGCTCACCCCACCTCTCCAGGGAACCTTTAGAGAGGCCCTCACCGATTTCACCTACGCTGGTTACACCATTCCAAAGGGATGGAAGGTATGTAAAATTCAATTTTTATCTTGCGAATCCTCTTTGAGATCGAGCGGCACAAAAAAGTTTATTCCTTCAATTTTTACATAATTTCGGTTCTGGCAACTTAAGTAATTTGACTTGACTCAAGAGGTGGATTAAGCTTAGACCCGATCGACACACGATCGAGCCGCCCACTCCGAGTCGGTCCGAAGGGCGACATGGGTTGGCTGCTGGGCAGGCATATTCCTCGTTGAACCGAATTTGCCCGCCTTGTGTCGCTCGATCTTGTCAATTTATATAAGATAATTTATTAATCTGTTTTAGCATTCGCATGGCCTTGGCAAAAGGATACTTTAATCGATCAGGTCTAGCTCACGCCTAATGCGTCAAAATTAGTGCAAAAGACCGTATGAACACATTAGGTATTAAGAAAACTGAATTTTCAGTCATCGTGTTTTAGCCCATTACGTCTCTTTATATACCTGCTCTTCATGTATGTACCTCCTAAAAGATTGTGATTCATCAATTTGATCGTCTCCGTTAGGTCTATTGGACTGTTAGCACGACAAACAAAAACCCAGAATACTTCCCGGAGCCGGAGAAGTTCGACCCGTCCAGACATGACGACGGCAACACCTTCCCTCCGTTCACATTCGTTCCCTTTGGGGGTGGGCCAAGAATGTGTCCAGGTACAGAAGGCGAAAAGCATTTTGTGCGATTCTGTACTTCGCATATATGCACCTCGCATCAGATCTAACGCTCATAAAATCTCGAGATCGACATCTTGTTTGTGATGTGATTATATTCTTGGAAAGCGATTGACTCTTATCCGAATTTTTCCGAGCAGGCAAAGAGTATGCACGCTTGGCGATCCTCGCATTCGTCCATAATGTGGTCAAGAGGTTCAAGTGGGAACTGGTGGATCCGAAAGAGAAGATCATCGGGGACATGATGCCCGCCCCGCAGAAAGGCCTCCCTGTTCGCCTCGCACGTCAGTGATCGAAGCTTTCGTTCGTTGCTGGGACCGCCTCTTTAAATCAATCAAGGCTTCTCAACTTGAAACTCGGTCTGCGGCGCATTTATATTTGATTTGATGTAACGTATAGCTGCTTTTTGCAGCTTGTCATAAAAGACTGAGGTACGATAGTCTTAGAAACGAAAATGGAATCTCTCTCTTTGTAAGTTTCTTAATCCTATATTGTGTCAGCAACGTATCATATTGATCTCTTGAAGTAGTATTTATTTCCAAACCGTATGCGCCGAAGTCCTCGGTTTTTGTCAGATTTCATTGCTAGCGAAATTGTGCCTCCCGTTGCATCCCGTGATCAATTCTTTTTTGTTTTGCCAACGTGCTGCTTGTGTTATCGGTCGAAGACGCAATCGCGAGAACAGCATGCGTTTTTGCCGTTGATGATTTAATGGGGGCCGGTTTTGTCTATTTCACGCTGTCGGCCTTCTTATATCCAAGCACGGATAAGAAGAAAAGTGGCCTTCTCATTCATTCTAGTTGAACACATCCAGATCGAGTGCTACTGCTTTTAAATAAGGTTTTTTTTTCTTCCAATAGCCGTTCCCTGCAGGGAACTATTTGAATTACATGAGCCGGGTTCGGGTCGGCCACGGACACAACTCAGTCCAAAGTCCAACAAATTCTTCTGCCACTGGTTTTTTTTTTTTTTTTTTTTAAATGTGGGACAAGTATGGTCAATTTAATAATCTTTTAAATAGTACAATATCTCAAGAATTTTTTTAACGAATCTCTCACAATATATGAATATCCAATGTCAATGTTACAAAAATAGAGATGAACCTATTCGTAAATTCTATCTATACCGAGCATTACTTCCCAAATTTATAAATAATTACTGTTAAATTAATATCTCAAGTTTTGAATTCGGATAATGATTTGTTAAACCGAATTTGTCAATAAAAATTTCCCAAGTAGATTTCAAATTGGATGAATAAGCCCTTCTTTTCTTGGACTCCTTATAGCTGCACAAAAGAGGAAATAAAATAGAATAAAAAAAAGGAGTAAAGGTTTCTTCTTTATCTACCGGAGCCAAATAGGAATTTTGAAGAAAGGATCCCACGTGGGGCCCAGAGTCAAAGTTTTGACTCTGGGCACATAATATAAAAAGGCTAGGGTTTCTTTTACGTGGAGGAGTGAGCTGCACGTAGGAGCCGCACAAGAAAGACGCCCAGCTGCGTGAAGCCTTGAATAGGAACATGAAGACGTACGTATGCGAACCAAAGACAAACGTTGGAGTTCTTGATTTTGGTGTACGTAGAGCGTTTTGTTTTAAGCTTGAAGGCGTGGTAATTTTGTACGGTGACTTTATGTCAAAGTGAGTTGTTTATTTATAAACACTTTGGGTTTAGGGTTAAATTTATGTGTGGGAAATACTCGAGTATGTGAGCGATTGTAAATTTTGATTCTCCGATTATAGTGGATTATTTGCTACTGGCTCTTCCCATGGATGTAGGTACCGATACTCAAACTGAACTACGTAAATTTCTTGTGTACTTACTATTTCTTATTTATTTCTCTAGTGATTTTGCATTGACGTAAATTGCAAGATCATGTCATTTCCGCGTATTATATTCCAACAATTGGTTTCAAAGCTTGGGATCAAATTTCTTGATTGTAATTTGGAGCTTTTGTTTGTCTGATTATTATTTGGAAGTTCTGTTATTGCAATTATGTCCGAGAGAAATCTGAAATTGAGAAGTTTAACGGGAGGAACAACTTTAGGTTATGGAGCATCAAGATGCGGACGTTATTGACAACCTAAGGTTTGGCCAAGGCACTAGATGGTGAAGATGAGTTGCCAATTATAATGAAAGCCTATGAGAGGGTAGAGTTAAAGGAAAGAAGAACAAAGAGCACAATCCTATTAAATTTGTCAGATGAGGTTTTAATAGAGATTGCTTAGGAGAAGGATACCGCAACATTATGGGCAAAACTTCAAACACTCTATGTAAATAAAGGTTTGAACAATCGTTTGTACATGTTGAAGATGATGTTTCAATTTAGATATACTAAAGGTATGTCTATTAGAACCCACCTAGATGAATTTAATAAACTCATGATGGATCTAAAGAACGGCGGTAAAATACTTGATGATGAAGAACATGGCATGATATTGTTGGCCTCTTTACTAGAGTCATGAGAGCACTTTACTTATTTAATGTTGCAAGGGCGTACTACAATTACCTCAGAAGAGGTAAAGTTTGCCTTATTCTCTAAAGAGTGGTAGAGAAAGTTGCAAGATGATGATCTGGCGCAAGGAGTAGTGCAAGCATTGACGATTCGAGGTAGAGAACAACATCGAGGGTCTAGTAGCAGCAGAGGTAAAAAGCAGATCGAAATCACGCCATAGAAAGTCCAAAGGACGCGTGAAGTGCTTTGAGTGTCATGAGGAGGGGCACATCATGAGAGATTGTCCAAAGCGGAGGATTAAAGGTGATAGGCAGAATGCCACAAGTAGTGTGGAGAACATTGCCGAGGGGAGCACTAGTGATGCATAAGCTGTTTTATGTGTGACTACTACTTCATCAGGAGATGAATGGGTGCTAGATTCGAGGTGTTCTTATCATATAACACCTCATAAGAACTGGTTTAATACTTACCATACTGCAGATGGTGGTAGGGTTCTTTTGGGGAATAATGTAGTCTGTAAGGATGTGGGGATAGAAACAATTCGGATTCGGATGCACGATGGGGTGATGCGCCCATTGACAGATGTGAGGCATGTACCGGAGCTCAAGAAGAATCTTATTTCTCTGGGGACACTCGATGACATCGGGTGTAGGTACACTATTGAAGGTGGAGTACTGAAGATCTCTCGAGGTGCCATGACAATGATGAATGAGAAGAAAGTGAATATTCTCTATCATCTACTAGGAGAGGCTGTGATCGGAACTACTACAGTTTCATCAAATGAGTCAGACACTAACTTGACTTAGTTATGGCATATGCATTTAGGGCATATGAGCAAGGCATGTATGACGATGCTGAGTGAAAGAGGATTGTTGAAGGGTCAAAAGACAGGGAAGTTGGACTTATGTGAACACTGCATCTTTGGGAAACAACATCAAATTAAGTTTACTACAACTGTTCATTCGACCAAACGACCAATTAAATACATTCATTCAAATTTGGGGCCCGTCTCCAGTTCCTTCAAAAGGAGGTGCTTGATATATGTTGACATTTATCGACGATTATTCGAGGAAGGTATGGGTATACTTTTTGAAGCACAAATATGATGTGTTTGATCGGTTCAAGAAATTTAAGGTATTGATTGAGAAGCATTCAAATAAACAAATCAAGTGCCTGAAAACCGATAATGACATGGAGTTCTGTGATAAAGATTTTACCGAGTTCTATGAGAAAGAAGGTATTGTGCGACACCGCATAATACCTGGGACACCACAGCAGAATGGCATGACAAAACGGAAGAACAAAACTTTGCTTGAGCGAGCTCGATGCATGCTTTCGCATGCAAGACTTGGCAAGGAATTTTGGGCCGAAACAGTGAACATAGCATGTTACCTAGTTAATTGATCTCCATCATCTGCTATCGAGTGGAAGACTCTTGAGGAAGTATGGTTGGGGAAACCTGTTAATTACTCTGAATTATGTATATTCCGATGTCCTGCATATGCTCATGCGAGTGATGGTAAGTTTGAGCCAAGAGCAAAGAAGTGCATATTTCTGGGTTATGCACATGGGGTGAAAGGCTACCGGCTGTGGTGCACTGATCCCAGATCACCCGGTTTTTTAATTAGCAGAGACGTGATCTTCGTCGAGATTGCAATGCTTCAATAGAGGAGTTCTGAGATACAACCAGCAGAGTAGACAAATCATGGTGTCATTAGTGAGGTGGAGCTTCAGGTGGAGACTCCGAAAACCTCTAAGGTAACAGAAGTTGAGACTGCAAATGAGGTTGCAGTTTCTGAAGTCGGTGATAGTGAACAACCAGCAAAGCCGCAGCACACTATAGCCGCAGATAGACAAAGAAGACAAATTAAATCACCGGTACATTATGGTTATACATATATTGCTTATGCATTGACTATAGGTGATGAGGTGGAGACAGATGAGCCTTCGTCTTACTCTGAGGCGATGGCTAGTTTAGAGTCATCGCAGTGGCTAGGGGCTATGAGTGAAGAAATGGAATCACTCCATCGAAATCAGACATGTGAGTTGGTCAAAGTACTCAGGAGCCAAAAGATTGTCGGAAGTAAATGGGTCTTTAAACGAAAAGAGGGCATTCCCGGTGTCGAGGTAGCGAGGTATAAGACAGGACTTGTGGTGAAGGGATATACTTAGCATGAGGGCATTGACTACAATGAGATGTTTTCTCCTATGGTAAGACATAGTTCTATTTGTGTTTTACTTGCCTTAGTTGCTTCGCAGGATCTCGAGTTAGAGTAACTAGATGTGAAAACTATGTTTATTCATGATGAGTTGGAGGAGCAGATTTACTTGAGGCAGCCAGAGGGATTTGCTATTCCAAGTAAGGAAGATAATTTTTGCTTGTTGAAGAAATCTTTGTATGGGCTAAAACAGTCTCCTAGGTAATGGTATAAACGTTTTGATGCTTTCATGGCTAGTCAAGACTATTCAAAAAGTTAGATGGATAGTTGCGTTTACTTTAGGAGATTGGAGAATGGTTCTTTGATTTATCTACTTTTATATGTTGATGATATACTGATAGAAGCTAAGAATATGTCTGATATTGATATGTTAAAGAGGCAGTTAAATGCTGAATTTGAGATGAAAGATCTAGGTGCTGCAAAGAAAATATTGGGTATGGAGATTTTGTGTGACAAAGCTGCAGGAGTTTTACGTCTATCTCAGAAGAAATATATTAAGAAGATTGTGGCACGTTTTAATATGCAGTCGGCAAAATCTATAAGTACACCTTTAGCGAAACACTTTAAACTTTCAGAAAAATTATCACCACACGGACTGAGGAGGAGGAGGAGGAGCATATGTCTCATGTTCCTTATTCTAGTGTCGTAGGTAGTATTATGTATGCTATGGTGTACACTAGGCCTGATATTTCACAAGCTGTGAGCATGGTTAGTCGCTATACGAAGTGTCCTGGTAAAGCTCATTGGGAAGCTGTAAAGTGGATCCTCAAATATTTGAAGAGGACAACAGACGTGGGTATAGTGTATCGTAGGGACAACAATGGCAATGAGACCATTGGTTTTGTGGATTCAGATCACGTCGGTAACTTGGATGATTACAGATTTTTAGCAAGATACGTGTTTACGCTAGCAGGTGGTGCAATTAGTTGAAAAGCGTCCTTACAGGATCACATTGCCTTGTCTTCGATTGAGGCAGAGTACATGACACTAACATTTGTAGCGAAAGAGCCGATATGGTTACAAAGTTTGATCTCGGACTTTGGGTTAGAACAAAAAAGTGTGGATATACATTGTGATAATCAATGTGTGATATATTTGGTGTATAATCTAGTTTATCATGAGCGAACAAAGCATATCAACATTAAGTATCACTTCATCTGAGATGTCTTAGCTAAAGCTAATGTTATTGTTAAAAAGATTGCTACAGCAGATAACTCGGCAGACATGATGACTAAGTCTGTTCCTTTGACGAAGCTCAAGCTCTGCTAGAGCTCTATTGGCGTCTGTGGAGAGTGAGCGCCCGTCGGGGCATTGGGAGAGCAGCATGGATGATGAGCATTATAACTTGGCTTCAAACATCAAACAAGATAGAGAATTGTTAAATTAATGTCTCGAGTTTTAAATTCGGATAACAATTTGTTAAACCGAATTTGTCGATGAAAATTTCCCAAGTAGATTGCAAATTGGATGAAGAAGCCCTTTTTTTCTTGGACTTCTTATAACTGCACAAAAAAGGAAATAAAATAGAATAAAAAAAAGGAGCAAAGGTTTCTTCTTTATCTGCAAGAGCCGAATAGGAATTTTGAAGAAAGGATCCCACGTGGGTCCCAGAGTCAAAGTTAAGGCCAGGGTTTCTTTTATGTGGAGGAGTGAGCTGCACATAGGAGCCGCACAAGAAAGACGCCCAATCGCGCGGAAGCCTTGAATAGGAACGCGAAGATGTACGTACGCAAACCAAAGACAAACGTTGGAGTTCCTGATTTTGGCGTACGTAGAGCATTTTTTTTTTTTTTTTTTTTTGAGCTTGAACGTGTGGTAATTTTGTGCAATGAGTTTATGTCCAAGTGAGTTGTACTTTGGGTTTTGGGTTAAATCTAGGTGTAGGAAACACTCGAGCGTGTGATCGATTGTAAACTCTGATTCTCCAATTATAGTGGATTATTTGCTACTGACTCTCCCCGTGGATGTAGGTACCGATACTCAGACCGAACCATGTAAATTTTTGGTGTCCTTATTATTTCTCGTTTATTTCTCTGATAATTTTGCGTTGACGTAAATTGCAAGATCCTATCGTTTCCGCATATTATATTCCAACAATTACTTCTTATTCCTCATATTTCACATTTAGAAGCATGGTCGTCGGAAGACATGACTCCTAAAGTCAGAAGACTTTAATGCTAGGAGCTCCTAATAATACTTCCTCGAACTTTAGAACGCAAAGAAATTGAAAAATTCTGGTGGGAACAAGATATATGGATGAATACGTAAAACTTTTTTTTAAATGGAGCCTAAGCTTGATTTCGGAAAGTTCAAGACTTATGGTGAAGCCATTACACACGCCGTTTTCTTTGCTCGTGGATTGACCCACATGAGAAATCATTTTCCCATGTCAACTTCCAACATTATGTCGCTTGGCTCGCCGACCTCCCCTCCAACGGATCAAATCTCTCCTATTTTAATCCGTGTGGACCAGGACCGCTTCGTACCATTCACACCCGCAATTAAGACCAACGACAACCACCGCATGATGCATGTGTTTCCAAGTCCAGAATTAAGCCGTTCGAGTTCGTAAAATGTAATAGCTCGATACGTACATCTGTGGATGCAATGTTTGGTAGCCCTTTCTGTGCTTGTGGCTCAATGTCATCCTCGATATTTAAGCCAACGGTAAATTGTTTCGATCAAAAATTGCTCCTTTGAATGGTCGCCTTGATAAAGAAAAGTATCGTTCCTCGGATGATCAATGATTTTCACTGATGGTTGCAGTCCTTAGTGCTCCGATAAGGGTAGACATTTCGCACATAGAAAGCAAAAGAACTGGATGATTGGGTTCTAAATACAGATGAAATGAACTCATCGACGACAACATAAATGTTTTCTAAAGATCAAGAGCAAGTGCTTGATTAGCTAAAGGAAATATATTATACAAGTACAAGATCAAATATAGTTTGGGGTAAATATGTCACAGTCAACATAATTTCGGATTTTTGATAACTTTTTCCCTTTATCATGTCATTTCTAGTTATTTTATTCCTATTTCGTCCTTTTACGATCTAATTTTACCAAAATTTTGACTCTCGATTTCTCTCTTGTTTAGAGTCTGATTGACCCGTTTCCTAATGCGTCCAAAAGATCATGCCTCGAATTATGAAAAGGACCATGAATAAGAAAAAAATTCACTTGTTTCACTAAAGACGTCTCTATTAAACTATTCATGTAAAAAGACGTGATATCTTTTCATTTCAGTGGCAGATTGAGGCTATTTGTATGTTAGAGATATTTAGGATAATTCTAATAATTTGTTATATCTCTCAACACTTTGAAAATATTTATCTTTGATTGTGCATTTTTTGATTGATATGTTATCTTATTAATTCATTTTATAAAACCTACAAATAAGCTAATATATTTCATTATAATATATCAAAATATATACAAATTCCTCAATTTTCTCTTCTGCATTATTATTTGCAACTTGGTATCATAGCCTCCTCCTTTTCTAAGGCAACCCTAGTGCACCAAGCGCACTTTGCATCTAGTGCACTCCATGCACCTTGTAGCAATATCCCCGTCATTCAACATTGTTCACTCTATGTACATAAGTCTCATATGAGAAAGTACTTAGTCAAGCCCATTCCATGATGGTCATGTTTGGATGCCAACTACGCCGGCCATTATATACCCAGTCAGGCCTTTTTTCCAAGTGGTGGCTTTTCTTTCGATGCCAACAACAAAGGCCGCATTGCTTAGTAACTATTTGCTCAAGCACAATATAGGTTGCTTGATGCTACAACGCCAAACATATAGGTCACGTCACTTAGTTACTATTTCACAAGTCAGCTACATCAGTTGCTTGTTGCTTCCCCATTGATTCTCAATATTTTGTGTGTCATTCTAAGAAGCTAACGCCACCACTAGACTTGCCGCTATCAAACTATCTAAAGCTAGAAGTTTTGCCATGAATAGACATCGTCTCATTTGCCATGTCTCAATTACTAGAACTTGTTTGACTTGATTTCAAGCTCAAGTCGAATCAATCACCTTAAGTTTGAGGGATAAGTTAGCAATACTGGGATATTTACTTGGTTCCGCATATCTTTTAGGATTATGCATATATATATCTCGAAAGATAGTGCATATCCTTAATTGATTAGATTTGGTGTTATATTTATTTTATTACCTTAAATAGTTATCCAATAGATATATCGCAATATACATAATTACTCTCAAGCATATCTTTCTTATGTTATGTTGATTGGGGGATATCAAGACTTAATGGGGAAAAAAAATAAAAACCTAACAAGAAGCAAAATTTAGCACTAGATGGCCATTTGGGTGTATATCAGGTGCACTTCAAGTTCGACTAGCTCTAATATCAAGTTGAAAAATAAAAAATATTTGCGGAAGAGAGTAATTATGTATATTTCAATATATTATAATGATGATTACATCAGTCTATTTATAAGCTTATGAAATGACTAAATTAAATAACATATCAATCAAAATACGTACAATCTATCGGTGGCTAATAATACAACCTATAAGGGGATGAATAGGTTGCTTTCGAATTTTGATGATCTTTTGCGGAAATTAGCTAATCACTAAATAAAGATCAACTTAACCTAATGTTTGAGAAAACGTTAACTAGATGTATGCCGATGAATGTATACGAAATGAAAACAGTGGTACACAGGGAGTTATAGTGGTTCGACTTCATCCACAAGCCTACATCCACTCTTCGTACTAGCAGCCTCAAGACGGGTTGTATTCCATAACAATTTGCTTAGAAGGTTACAAACGGTGAGCACTGATCCTTATCACAATAGATATCACTATTTGAATTCAACTGCTACTCTTATACTTGTACACTTAATCTTCTGCAAAATTGTTAAACAACATGAATATTAAAATAGTATGACAGAAAACTTATAGCTAAGAAAAACAACAAAAGGTAAGCTTCTTGATTTTTTATGTTGCTCTCTTCCTTTGATTTTTTGTGGTCTTCTCTTTTATATCATTACTCAATCTATCCATTGAAGATGAATTAGAGAAGTAGATAGCCGTTGGAGAGTTTCCGTTGAGTTGCTATCTAGAAAAAGTACTACCTATACAATTTCTTTCCTTGAACCTTTGCAAACTAACAAAAAATAACAAATGCTATATTTGTTAGTGCTAGTATGAACACCTAGAGGAGGGTGAATAGGTGTGAAAATAATTTTTCGCAAAGAACAGTGAAAATATTTTACTTTAGAAACTGAGTCTGAAGAACAATAGATTTTGAGCTAGTTCAAACTTTAGTAGTTAAATAGAGCTACGAACAAGATAAAGAAGTTCAGGGAAGAGAATATGAACACATAATTTATAGTGATTCGGCTTAAAACAAACCTATGTCAACTCTCCCACGTTGACAGCCTTATGGCTGGATTCCACTATGAATCAAAAGAGAATTTACAGTCTTGCTATCTCAACTTCACAGTGAAGAGTATCTACTGCTCTCTCACAAAGTCACACTATAAGTCTCTCTATTTTGAGTATAATTTAGAGCTCAGAGTAAGAAGTAACAAAGGAATGAAAAGTTTCAGACTTTGGAATTTCTCTTTCATGCACTCTGTCGAACAACTGGAGAGTCCTCCTTAAATACTTCTTCATGCCTTCTCAACCGTTGGCACTTTCCAAAGGAATTCTTCCAAAAATCAACCCGTTGGACATAATCAATCAAGGAGATCTCAAGTCGTTTGAATATTGTGATGAAAGCCCGTCAATCATGTTCGCCCATACAAGCGGAATCTTGGTTTCAATAAATAGATTCTTTCCAAAATTACTTGCCCTTTAAAAAGATTTGACGTATCCAAATTGATTCTAATAAAGATATCCAATCTCATAAATGTGATTTCCAACCAGAAGTCCAAATATAATCCATGCGAACCGAATCCTTGAAGAAAGAAAGATAATCCCTTATCTAGAAAAGTCTTCATCATTTACTTTCGTTCAGTCTGGAGTTAGTCAGAGTGGGCAGACTTTGACCTAAAGTCTGGGAGTCTTTAGACTTTGACACAGAGTCTGGGAGTCTTCATACGTTAACATAAAGTCTAGGAGTCTTCAGACTCTGACATAAAATTTTGGAATTCTTCATAATAGACTTTGGAAGAGTTTTGTCAGTTTCAAAACATCAAATGAGTTTTCTCCAACAATCTCCCCCTTTTTGATGATGACAAAACTTCCCTGCAAATTTAAAGATTTATAACCTGCAAAACAACTCTTAGCAGTACATGATATCTTATAAAAACAGTTAGTTAAGGATCTGGATAGCATCAATTCTGCAACCCACAGAAAACATATTCATCTTGAAAACATTAAGCACATATCAAGATTTAGACATCCACATCCATGACCATCACCACAAAAGAATATCACCACAAAAAGTTGTTGTAGTATAAGTATTTAAAACGAACTTAAAATCTGCAATAAAAAAAAAATGTTCAAAATTTGCAAATTCTCCTCGTTTTTGTCAACAGCAAAAAGTGAAGAATGTCAAAATAGATAAGAGATAGAAAGAGTCAAGGTTGTCTTGGAATTCGAACGGGCTGAAAATCCCCCATTGACTGCACTGCCTCTTCAACCTTCTTGCACTGAAGATGAACATTCTCTACATGGGTCTAAACAAACTTGATAATCTGTAGAGTCTGGTCATGCTTGGCCACAGTCTGAAATACTTGCTGATTCAAAGTCTGTACTTGAGTATCTAAGGACTATACCTTTTCAGTGTGAAAGTCAGAAGATGATTTCAACGCAGTATGCAGTTTCTGAATCTCAATTTCCAATGCATATTGCTAAGCCTTGACTTCCAAAAGAAGTTCCATCATCCTTGGATAATCAGCATTTTGTGCAATCTGCGCACTAGCTTCAGCGAGTGGAGTTCGTGGAGAGTTGAGAGAGGAGGGAACATTAACCTGTCTAGTTCCATGACTTGGTGTGGATTCTACAATGTCAGCTTCAAGAAAATGAGAAGCATAGACATCTTTTGGATGTGCAGAAGATCTACTGATATCATCACTCACAAAAATAGGAGAAGAAGTCCATGTTTTCTTAACAACTCCCCCTATTTCTATGCCTACAGGTGGAGAAATGATTTCTTCTTCTTGAGTCTTCTCGTTTTTAGGACGAGAGTGATGTGCTTCTTCTGTACGTACTCCAAATGGACCACTCCAAATGCTTCAGAATCTTCAGATAAGGATATGGCAATGATTGCCTCATAAGATTCATCCTCATGACCTCTTCCTTCTTCTCTTGCTTCTTCTTCTTTTTCTGGTTCTTCTTCTTCTTCTTCTGGCTCTGCTTCTTCTCTGACTCTTTCAATGGGTTTCTCAGCACCAACAAAACCTCAAAGATTCTTCAAGGCAAGGGTAGAAATTGTGAGATCATCATCATCATCATCCTCTTTGTCCTGCAGGATGAGAGATATTCTCTTCTTGACAGGTTCTTTCACATTCTCCTTGCCTTTCCTCTTCCTTGCAACAGAATCTACTTTGGTTTTGATGGAGGACTCCTTCTTCATGCGCTCAATAACCTTGTTCAGATCTTTCAACCTCGTCTTTGAAATCATTTTTAGTCCTATAACCATAGGAGCAACAGTTCGAGAATAGAATGAGGTGGGAAACTCAATCTGAAAATGTCTAAACAGCTTGGTAACCAGCGCAGAATAAGGTAATTGTCCTTTGTCCTTCACAACCATCCCATACATAAGCATCAGAATGGTATGAGGGAGTGAAAATCTCATCCCATTGCAGATTGCAAACATGAGCCGTGCTTCGAACCTGGAAACATTCGTTTTTTATGCAGCCTTCAGTATGATGCAGTTAATGACCACTTTGTGCAACATAACGTTTGAGGCTAACAATCTGGAATAAGTGATTCCTCCTTCCAACACTTTGTCCTTGACAAGAAACCTCATTGCTTGACCAAAAGAGACATTTATTGGTTGGAAACCACTCATTTCCACCCCAATAATGTATGCCAATGTGTCTACATCCACCACATAGTCTTTATCATGCACAATAAATTTGATATGATTCTGGTCAAGAAAAGAAACGTCTAAATAGAAATAAGCAGTCAACTCTGGATAAGCAATAGTTGTCTCAGAACAAAAATTCTCCAGTTGAAGTAAGGCTAACTTTTCCCTCAAGTTAACCCTGATCAAGTCCAGAAACCTTTTTATGTTCCTTATAATGAAACAACCTCATTCTTTCTCCAAGAACGTCTACAGCAACACCCATTCTTGGTTGAAAATTAGAATAAAATTTCTTATCATCATCCTTGTTCTAGGATGATTAGAACCAAACCTAAGGTCTACAGGAAAATGAAGAAACGCATTGTTTGCCTATCCTTGAGGTGCTATACCTAATTGTTCCATCCTTCTTAAGAACAAAGTCTCATTCTTATAACCCTTTTTCTCTTAGAAACTCATCAATAAAAGACATGGGAGTACCACCCTGCTTTAAGTGAGTGTAAAGCTTATAGTGAACCTGGGGTCTCGAGGCTCTAAGATGTTCTGCATCTTCAGAGGTTGGTGCGGAACATCCTGAGTAAAATGCTGCTAAGAATGCTGTGGAGAGTTGCGTGAAATGCGTCTGCCCTTCTGGCATGCTCCTTGGTGCTTGGTTGGAAATCCAAGAGGATTTCCTTTGGTAAGACATTCTTGCAAGCTTGGAGGATTTCATAGACTGATTCGAGTGAAAAAGATGAAAACTTGCGGAACAATTTTGAGAGTAAAAATGAGAGTGTAGAAAGTCTGTATTCTAGGGTTTGGAAAAAGTGCTCGAAAGAAATATGAAATGGTATATAAAGAAAATGAAAGGTCACAAATAAAAGAGATAAACGAACCATTACAAGGAAAAAAAAAACTTCCTTTTTGAAATAAATTGGTAATAAAAATTGCCACAAATTCAAAATTTTGAAAAAGATAACTTCCAAAAATAAAATAGGCAAATAACAATTCAATTAATCATACCTTTTCATTCCAAAATAAAATACTTGGATTCGAGACTTTCTTTTACTGAAGTAGCGTCTGGAAAGTCTAAGTTTGACCAACTTCAAACCTTACTCCAAAATAGAAATAATATTCAGCTTGATGCGAATAGACTCGAATAAATTTTTCTCCAAGGGCCTCGTGAAGATGTCTTCTAGCTGATTCTTCAAATCAATGAACTGAATCATAATCTCCCCATTCTGGACATGATTTCTTATAAAGTGATGTCGAATCTCTATATGCTTCGCCCTTGAATGAAGAATTGGGTTCTTGGTGAGATTAATAGCATTGATGTTGTCACATTTGATCTCAATATGCGATTCTTCAATCCCAAAGTCTCTCAGTTGTTGTCTTATCCATAAGATTTGAGAGCAACAACTCCCAAGAGCAACATACTCTACTTTTGCACTTGAAAGGGCCACAGTACTTTGTTTCCTTAAGAACCAAGATACCAACATGTTTCCCAGCAATTGACAAGTGCCACATGTGCTCTTTCTATCAACTTTACAACCTGTTAAATCAGTGTCTGAATATCCAAAAAGAGTAAAGTCTCTTTCTTTTGGATACCACAGACCCAGCTTTGGACGGGTCGCAACATATTTAATAATGCATTTTATAGCAATTAGATGAGATTCTCTATGATCAGACTGAAATCTAGCACACATGCACACATTGAATAAAATATTAGGTCTAGAAGCAGTAAGGTAGAGAAGTAAACCGATCATGCTTTTGTATAGCTTATGATCTATTTTCTTCCCTTCTTCATCCTTGTCCAATTTCGAAGAACTTGACATTGGAGTCTCTATTTTCTTGCATTCTCCAACCCAAATTTCTTGATGAGATCTTTGGCATATTTTTCTTGGTGAATGAATATACCTTTCTTCAATTGTCTAACTTGCAATCCCAGAAAGAAAGTTAACTCACCCATCATGCTCATCTCGAATTCATCCTGCATAGATCTTGAAAATTTATTGCAAAGACTTTCGTTAGGTGAACCAAAAATAATATTATCTACATAAATTTGTACCAATAGAAAGTATTTTCCTTCTTTCTTTATAAACAAAGTAGTATCAACCTTCCATTTTTCAAAACCATTTTGAGTTAGAAACTTACTCAACCTCTCATACCAGGCTCAAGGTGCTTGCTTCAGTCCATACAAGGCCTTTTTCAGTCTGTAGACTGAGTCTGGCTTTCTTGGATCTTCAAATCCTAGTGGTTGTTCCACATAGATTTCTTCTTGTATGAATCCATTCAGGAATGCACTTTTGACATCCATATGAAATAACCTGAAATTTTTATAGCAAACAAAAGTAATAATCTAATGCTTCTAACCTCGCTACTGGTACATAGGTCTCGTCATAGTCTATCCCTTCTTCCTGTGTATATTCTTTTGCCACGAGTCTTGCTTTGTTTCTGACCACTTTACCATTCTCATTCATCTTATTCCTGAAAAACCATTTCGTTCCAATAATGGATTTGCCTTTGGGTTTTGGAATCAGCTCCCATACATTGTTTATGCTGAATTGTCTGAGTTCTTCCTGCATAGCCTCTATCCAGCTTTCATCAAACAAGGTTTCGTCTATACCTTTTGGTTCTATCTCAGAAATAAGTGCTAGAGCACTGGACTCTTCTCTTCCTTGGGATGACTTGACTTGTGCTTCCAGTTGCTGCTTGGTTTGAAAGTTGGTTGATCTTATACATTTGTTGAATCTTCTCGTTCTGCTTGTTGCTGTTCTCTAGAAGTCTGAACCTCTTCGAGGGAAATAGACTTTGTAAAGTTTGGAACAAGTTCAAACTCTTCAAGTTGAGTCTGGTCTAATAGATTCTCCAAATAATCTTGAAACTTCATGTTCATAAATTCTTCCACAAATTGAGTCTTCTTGTTAAAGGCTCTATAAACTTTGCTTGAAGTCGAATAGCTAAGGAAGATTCCTTCATCTGATTTTGCCTCGAATTTTCAAATCGATCATTTGCATTCTTCATAATGAAACATTTGTAGCCAAAGACATAAAAGTAGGAAACATTTGGCTTCTTTCCTTTATACACTTCATAAGGAGTTTTCTCTAGAATAGACCTCAAGAATACTCTGCTGATAATATAGCAAGCTGTAGAAACTGCTTCTGTCCAAAATCGAGAGGATATTTTGCTCTATATTAAGAGAGTTTTGGCCATCTCTTGTAAGGATCTGTTTTTCCTTTCCACAACCCCATTTTGTTCTAGAGTGTATGGAGAAGAGAAAACATGTTGAAAACCAAATTTATCACAAAACTTAGTAAAATCCTGGTTCTCAAACTCACCTTCATGGTCAGTTCGTATGCTCGAAATAAGATAACCCTTTTCATTCTAAACTTCTTGGCAAATTTCGAGAAATAAGAGAATGCTTTAGACTTACTTGCCAAAAAATAGACCCAAGTGAAGCGAGAGTAATCATCCACAATTACTAAACAATATTTCTTCCCACCAATACTTTGAGTTCTGGTTTGACCAAAAAGATCCAAATGAAGAAGTTGTAGAGCTCGATTGGTAAAGTCTTGATTTATAGGAAAGAAACTTTTGACTTGTTTTCCTAGAACATAGGGAGTGCACAACTCATTCTTCTGGTAGGCCAAATTTGGAAGTCCTCGAACAAGCTTCTTAGAAGAAATCTTGGCAATTTGATTCAAGTTAACATGACCAAGCTTCCAATGCCAGAGACTTGCTTCATCTTGAATGGAAATAAAACACTGAGAACTTTTTGTGTTTACATCAAGAATGTATATATTGCCATGTCTTCGCCTAGTGAAAGATTGAGAGAAGTCTTGACCCGTTCCAGAACAAATGCCTTCTTGGAAGTTTATTCTGAAACTAGTATCGCAAAGCTGACTTATGCTCAGCAAATTGTAATTCAATTCTTCCACCAAGAAAACATTGTTGATAGTTAGGCTTCCAATCTTCACAGTTCCACATCCTACAATCTTCCCTTTGTTGTTTCCTCCAAAAGATACTTTTCCTCCATTCAGTTTCACAAGCTTTATAAAGAAGCTTGAGTCTCTTATCATATGCCTCGAATAGCCACTATCCAAATACCATTTAATCTTCCTTTTGATAGTGACCTATGATTATAAGAAAAATTTAAACTTTCTTTGGTACCCAAATTTTCTTGGGTTTAGGTGGGTTAGTATTAAAAACAGTCTTAGCCCAGTCCTTCTTAACTAGTCTCCAAATCTTAGGACATTCTTTCTCGAAATGTTCTAAGCCGTTACACTTTGAACATCTGAGTACACTTCGGCCAAAATGTTTTACAAAAACTTTTTGAAAATGATTTTTGTAAAATGCATTTGCAGGTCTTTGTTTAATTCTTTCTTTTACTTTGGGAAAATCAATTAAAGGAACAGTTTCTGAAGTCATACCCAAATCAGATTTGTTAAAGTAGGGTATTTGAACTGAAAGAATTTTCTCCAGTTTCTCGAATCCTTTTGAAAATCTTTTTGTTATATTTGAGATATCACTTTTTAAAAGTGTTTTCCTTTGAAAGAGAATCAAAATTTTCTTTCAAATTAGCAAAACTTGTTTTTAGACTTTCAAATTTTTCTTTCCAAGAAACCTCCTGTTGTCTGAGCTTAGAATTCTCCCTTTTTAGTTCAAAAATCTTTTTAAGAGAAGATTTGAGACTGAGACAAAGTTCATCTATGTATTTAGAGACTTTGACAGGAATTTTAGAATCACTAACTTCAATTTCTTTGTTTGAGTTTGAATCAGAGTTTGTTTCTGATTCTAAGTATGAGTCGAAATGAGCCATCGATATATGTTGGCATATTCTTCTTCACTTTCCTCACACTTGGTGTCACTCAGTGTTTCAGCTTTGAGTGCCTTTTTGTACTTTTCAATTTTTTCTTTCTTCTTCTTCTTCTTCAATAGAGGACAGTTAGGTCTGATATGCCCTTTTTTTCTTGCATTTGAAGCATATCACATCTTTGGTGGTTTCATTGTCCTCAGTTGATCTCTTATGGAAATTTTGCGTGCTTTGTTTCTTCCAGTTGAATCTTCTTCCCTTTTTATTCAGCTTTCTGAATTTCTTGATCATAATTGCCAGCTCTTCGTCATCCATATCATCATCTGAGTTTGTATCATCATAATCAACATTAGACTTTGAAGCAATTGACTTCTTACCTTTAGAATCTTCTTCATCATTTATTTGTTCCACTTCGTATGACTGAAGCATGCCTATCAATTCGTCAACTGATAGAGGCATGATCCTCTGGGTTTCTCTAATTGAAGTCTTCATATGATTCCAGTCTTTCGAAAGCATGCGCAGCAGCTTGTTGACTTTCATTGGTCCTGAGATTGGTTGACCTTGATAAGCCAAGCCATTTACAATCTCTGTAAAACGACTGAACATATCAGTAATAGATTCTCCAGGCTTCATTCTGAAAGCTTCATATTGTCTGAGCAAAATGTTTATTTTGGTTTCCTTTAGACGGTCAGTTCCTTCGTAGATTACATGCAATATGTCCCAAATTTCTTTTGCTATTTCACAAGAAGAAATTCGGTTATACTCAATAGGACATAAGGCACAGTATAAATAGTAGATTGCTTTCGCGTCAAGAGCTTGTCTTTTAGTAAATTCAGCTCGTGTTGCTTCGTCAGCATCAATGACTTCTTTTCCTCGGTCTAAAGGTGATGTTGCATTAGGGTTGATCCCTTTTTCTAAGACATCCCACTGAGAAATGTCTTCATCTTGTTCTTCCAGACATTGTACTCATTTCCATCGAAGAAAGAAGATCTGGTGTTGCTCTGACCTTCAACCAAACCTGGAACCAAAATACTAGCCATGTAGGATCTTTAGCTTAGAAGTAAAACACTTCAAAAATTAAGCACACAGGCTCTGATACCAATTGTTAGTGCTAGTATAAACACTTAGAGGGGGATGAATAGGTATGAAAACAATTTTTCGCAAAGAACAGTGAAAATATTTTACTTTAGAAACTGAGTTTGAAGAACAATAGACTTTGAGCTAGTTCAGACTTTAGTAGTTAAATAGAGCTACGAACAAAATAAAGCCATAGGTGCTCATACATGCATATCATCATGCCATAGGTAATCATCATCATATCATGTCATATATGCATAATTCAATTTGCACTTTTAACTTTCAATTCGATCACCACATCACACTTTCTCGGGACCATCAATTTTATCCCATACTTTACACTCGCACCCCATCTTGGCATCGCGAGAAAACCTCCGGCATTCAGCCACTTAAGGCCACCGGGCATCCGGCACACACCTCCGGGCATCTCGCATCCCAACTAGCATCACGAGGCATCCCCGGCACAAAACCTCCGGGGCTTCCGGAATTACGTGCCGACATACCACCAGGATCCCTCCGGAATTACGTACCGTATACCACCGGGCATCTCGAAACTCTCGAGGACCCTCCGGAATTATGCCACTAGGCCACCGGGCATCCCGACACTCCCGGGGCATCGTCGGCTCACACCTCCGACGGCCTTCTCATTTATCATAGTTCACATTCACCATTATAGCCCAATTTCAACATGGCATATGTTATGATGGCAAACAAGATCATTTTCAGCATTCGATTCCTATATGTAGTTCCAATCATCATCATATATGCAGCAAGATCTAATCACTTATAACAACACAATCCATGGGGTCCATACAACTTAGAATAATCCATACATCATGTCTTTTTGAAATTTACCAAATTCCAGCTTGCACAATTTTGGAAAACACATAAATTAAATATCCATATGATCTTCAAAAATTATAAAATCCGAACATGTGATAGGCAAGACATAAAGGTAACAACTCCCTGAAGAACACATGCCCAAAAGAACTTCACACAAAAAGATATAGCTCACCCATTACAGCTTGCAAAATTCGGATAAAGTCAGATTGCACAGTTCTTGAAATATTTCAATTTAAATACCCGAACGGCCTCCAAAAATTATGAAATTTTACCAGGTGATAGTCAAGACCCTAAAGCAGATTTTGTATGGAGACATCTAGGCCAGATTCGTTCTAGATAATTTTATATAGACGTTCGAAGCTTCTGGTCCTCATACCGAAACGTCCAGTGTACTATGTCCGAAATATCGAGTTTTTACCTACTTATCCTTCTTCGTTTTCTCTGAAATTTGGATATGTTTTACTTCAAGAGGTCCCCTACAACTTTCATGAAGGGATCTAAGTCAGATTTCCAAAGAACAGCTTCCATATGGGTCCATGAAGTCTCGGGTGTCCAGTACCGCGTCTCCAGATTTTCCGTCTTCAAGAGTAGGTCGATTCCCTAGGCTATACTTGTTCATTTTACTTCAAATTTGAGTATGTTGGTCTTTAAGATGTGCTCTACAAGTTTCATGAAGAAGTCGAAGAGAGATTCTTGATAAAAATCAACATGAAACCACAAATCTACCACAAGGTCAGCAAAACAGTTCCAGATCTAGTGTCTCCGTATGATGGGATTTTGACCCCTTAAATCTTCATCATTTTGTACCAAATTTTAGTATGTTGTAGTTTAAGATGTTGGCTACAACTTTCATGAAGAAATCAAAGTCAAAATCGAACTCAAAACATGCATGCAAGCTCTCACAAGATTCTGACTCAGGCGGTTCATGCGAAAACAGCAACAACACTCAAGAACAAGTCATTTTAGCTTCGGTTTCTTCCCCTATTCACCCAAAATTCGACACTTCTACAAACATACAAGCAACACACACATGTAAGAGTAGAAATTGGATCCTAACTTGCCTCTAAGATCACGCAAACGGCGGCACACGGACGGCACACGGACGGTGACGGGCAGACGAACGGCGAGTGGCTCCTTCTTCTTCCTCTCTCGGTTTCCCTCTCTCTCTCGCAATTCTCTCTCTCCCTCTTGGCTTGGATGAAGCCCTCTCTCTCTTACTCTCCTTAACCGGTTGCCTATATACTTGCATGCATTCTCATTTTGCATGGGGGACACTTGTCCCCAAGGAGGAGACAAGTGTCTCCATTGTTGAAGACACTTGGAGGAGGCCATGCGGCTCCTCCTCCCCCCTCCATGCGTCGACAGCCCAATGGGCTTCATGGGCCGGGCCTCTTGGCCCACTTTAGGTCCAATACCCTTGGGCCTAAAGTTCAACCCTAATAAACCCCAATTTCACCTTTAATAAATCCCTTTTAATTCTTTCTTTTATAGATTTCGAATTTTCAATTTCATATGGCCATAATCTTGTAACATTTTATCTATAGGGATTAAATCTATGAGGTGCATAGCCAAGAATAAATTCTTCTTATTAACTTATCCTATAATACTAATTTTAATAACTCATGAACACAAACAAATATATATATATAACACTTGGTCTTAAAAGAAAACCAATGGCTAAAGCATGAACCATAGGTAATTTCATTACCTAATCGTGGGCTTTAATACATCTAGAGGTTGTCTTGAATTTTGGGATGCCACAAAGAAGTTCATGGAAGAGAATATGAACACATAATTTATAGTGGTCCGGCTTAGAATAAGCCTACGTCCACTCTCCCACACTAACAGCCTTCTGGCTGGATTTCACTATGAATCAAAAGAGAATTTACAGTCTTGCGATCTCAATTTCACAATGAAGAGTATCTATTGCTCTCTCACGAAGTCACACTATAAGTGTCACGCTCCGAACCCCGAGACACGTGAACAACCCACCATGGTCATGCAAATGCGACATTCCCAAGTAGTGTCGCCATCCCCATTATTTTTATTATGTGCAAGCGGAACGTATTATCAAAACCCCTAACAAGACTTGCGGGATAGGAAAGCAAGAAACCAAATTATTCAAAAACAAACATACTTTCATATATACTCACACCAGAGTTAATATACATCAAAAATGCGTCAGGGTCTATGTGCATCAAAAAGGGTCAGTCTGCACAACAGGGATTGGTCCACCAAAAAGAGGAGCAGTCCTATGACTACTAGTCGGACTCGTTCGTCGATCCCACATCTTCCACATCTAACTGCACGACCTCCGGAGAGGATGGGTTATCCACTCCACCATCAGGAAGGTCGGCTACACCTTCACCCAAAATGGCATCCACCACAGCAAGTGGAATATCAAAACTATCGAGTGGGCCAATCCTAAAGCCATTGGCCCTAGAACGGAATCATGCCTTAAACCTAAGTGGCACCCTGACATCCACAGTCTCCTGAATCCAGACGGTGGACCCAATTAGTTCGTACATCCAATGACTTCCAAGGTCAAGAAAACTATGGACCTGCTCGACAATATGCATTGGAATGCCATTTCGCTCCGGGGGTCCTGCCATTTATGGCCCTGTAATATTTTGCCACAACGGGGTGAGACATTGTCTCAGCAAGTTCACCCCTCCTAAACCCCTATTAGAAAAAAAAAAAAATACGCCCAGGGGTGGCCTAGCCACACAACACAGAAAACTTACCTCGTCTTATTTCCTTCCTGCAGGTTAGTACATTTCAAATCACTCAATCACAGGTAATAATAGGAATTTAAACAAATGAAACGCAATCAATTTCACATAATCCACAACCACAGCATGCGATCTCATTTTATTCAATCCCACATGAACATAGCCTACTCACAGTTCGACTATCTACTAGCATATAGCCAGGCATCGTCTCCCACCTTGGAGCACGACTTTGTTAGTACCTCGACGGCATTCCCAAAGGAGCATGGGCCCAAAATCAACTGCGACCCGCAACCACTACATGGGGCATCCCATATAGGGGCAAGTCCGGCTCAACAGCCCAAGACAAATTCCTCTTAATTATCACACAACCAATTCATACTCGGCCTAGGACACTTTGCCTTTCAATTAGTGCCTTCAATTAAAATAGTGATCCCGGCCTCTTTTCTTCATATTAAAAATATTCCAGAATTTAATCACGCGTGTGGGGACACGTCAATTTCGAACCAGAAAGACTAATTTCTTATTTTCTCAAACCCCACTATTTAATATAGTCCTTAAAAATCCAATTTTGTATTAAAACTTGACATCGAGGATTTTCTGAATAAAATCCATATTTTTCACAATCGACACTCAATTCATAATTTCCAATCATCAATTTCAAAATCTGACTACAAAGCAACGATCAACGAGAAATTATGAGAATTTAGGGTCCCGACAAAATTTTCGGAATTTAATAAATAATTAAATTTATTCCGAAAATTAATTAAAAATATTATTTTAATAATTTTTGTAATATAATATATTATTAAATAATCCCATAATTTCGAAACATTTATTTAAATCAAAAATCCTTGGCCATCCGGACTTGAACTAGAGAGCCCCGGCTCCCATGGAGGTCTCCTTCATGGATAGTTGCGGCGCTTGATCGGACAGATCAATTTCCCGGCACCGCTCCTTGAAGGAAGTCTTCCCTGTCCATGAGGAAGAGTGAAGTCAATCAGAAACCTCGTAGTTGCAAAACTGTGGATACCTCCGCTTTGGGAGATACCCCCGTTTTGGTCTTCCTAGAAGGTTAAGTCACACCAAGGCTTATATTAATATAAACCTACTTAGCCCTAAATTAAACACACTTTAAGTTAATTAAACACCTTAATCTAATCTACACTTAAATAAATTAAACTAACCACCTAAGCTTAATTAACTTAAGCTAAGCACACTTAAAGCATAATTAACCATTTAATCGAGGTTTAGTGAGCTAAACTCACCGGAATCGATTTTCAATGAGTCTCCGGCAAAGAGAATGGTGAGCCCGACGACAAATCTCCTTGGGGCAAGGCCAAAGGAGGACCGGAAGAGCTTGGAAACGAGCCTTGGAGATCCGGTGGAGGGTTGGTTCGTGGCTGCTGTGCTTGGCTACGGACGGGGGTGGCTCGGTAGTCGTTCGGATGGAGGAAGACCGGCAGGCAGCGGCTACGACTTGGGGTAGTGCCGGACAGCGACGGAGACTCCGGTGGTGGCTGGCGTCCACAAGCAGCGATGGACGAACGGCGATGGAGGCTTGGCGGAGGCGGCACGACGGCTGGCGGCGAGGCGCGCGCGCGTGTGGATGAACGGCGACCGCGACGACTCCGGCATGACAGTGAAGAACGGCGAATGGCAAAGAGGCGCACGGAAGGGGCGGTTGGTCAGCTTGGTCTCGCACGATTGTAGCTCCTCTCTCTCCCTTTTCAAAAATCCAAGAAGCAAGGTTGAAGATGGAGTTGATTGGTGGAAGTGACATCCTCACTTTTTAAGAGTCAATCCCAACCCTCCACTTGTCAAGATCCTAGCCACACAAGCCCCACCATAACATCACTTGATGATGTCACAATCCACTATCTCAAAGCTTCCGCCACAATCTTCCCAATAGGTTCAATTTCATTTTCCACCGTGGCATAACAATTTTTAACTTTGTACATCACATTCTTCAATTCTCTTCTAATTGAACCAAATTGAAGTCCATAAAATTAATCCAATGTCACCACACTTAAATTCACATAATCACTTGACCATAGAACCAACTTGAGTCCCAAAAACATGACCAAAGGCGGGCCTACTAATTCCTTGAGCCAAATTAACCATACTTTGATTAATTTGCCGAAAAACTCGGTTTGCATGAAAATCCTCCGAAGGTGAGTCATTGTTCCTAAAATGATTTGTGACACTCCAGGACTTCCAATTTCTGAATTCAATCTCAATTTCACGGTTAACTTCACTCTGGCATGATATTAGCGCGTCTTGATTTACCGGGTAGCTTTTAGAAATTTTCATGCATTTGACATGTGGTTGATCAATTCAAGCCACAATGTATATCTTTGACACATTGGCGACTCTCGGTTGTCGTGATAACCTCAAGGTTTCAAATACGGACATAAGGTACCCAATCGACAGAAAAGTCGATCCAGTGCCGACCGACAAGAATTGTGCGATCTGGTGGAATCACCCACACTTGATCACATGCCTCTGTCGAGTCGACCTATCTCCGGTCTCTAATCGATTTTTAATTGTGCCGTACTAACCCTTGCAGATTAGCTTGGTCGAAAGCTCGCTTCCTGGTCAAATTCTCGAGTCTAATGCATTAGAATCTCTTAACGGCTTCACTTGATAGACTAGTTTTCACATGAGTGGCCGACTCAGGAAAAAGAACTATATACGTGCAGATGAAATGCCCGTCTCAATTTATTGAAAACAATAAGTCTCTCTCTTTTGAGTACAATTTACAGCTCAAAGTAAGAAGTAACAAGGGAACGGAAAGCTTCAGACTTTGGAATTTCTCTTTCATGCACTTTGTCAAACAATTGGAGAGTCCTCCTTAAATACTCCTTCATGTCTTCTCGACCATTGGCACTTTCCACAGGAATTCTTCCAATCAACCCGTTGGATAGAATCAATTAAGGAGATCTCGAGCCGTTTGAAGATTGTAATAAAAGCCCGTCGATCCTAGTTTGCCCATACAATCAGGATCTTGGTTTCAATAAGTAGATTCTTTCCAAAATTACTTGCCCTTCAAAAAGATTTGATGTATCCAAATTTATTATAATAAAGATATCCAATCTCATAGATGTGATTTCCAACCAGAAGTCCAAATATAATCCATGCGAACCGAATCCTTGAAGAAAGAAAGATAATCCCTTATCTAGAGTAGTCTTCATCCTTCACTTTCGTTCAATCTAGAATTAGTCAGAGTGAGCAGACTTTGACCTCAAGTTTGGGAGTCTTCAGACTTTGACACAAAGTCTGGGAGTCTTTAGACGTTGACACAGAGTCTAGGAGTCTTAGACTTTGACATAAAATTTTGAAATTCTTCATAATAGACTTTGGAAGAGTTTTGTTAGTTTCAAAACATCAAAGGAGTTTTCTCCAACAATCTCCCCATTTTTTTATGGTGACAAAACTTCCCTGCAGATTTAAAGATTTATAACCTGCAAAATAACTCTTAGCAGTACATGATATCTTATAAAAACAGTTAGTTAAGGATCTGGATAGCATCGATTTTGCAACCACTGAAAACATGTTAATCTTGAAAACATTAAGCACATATCAAGATTTAGACATCCACACCCATAACCATCACCACAAAAGAATATCACCACAAAAAGTTGCTGCAGTGGGATTTTACATTGGAGGATATCACCTTTTTCGGGTTCGATTTGACCATGTACCCACACATGATTATTTTTACCGTGTATTTTTAATAAGAAAAAAACAGGCCAAGGTCATTATCTTAATTGAGGCATGTGAGTACAAAGCACAATGTCCTTGGCCAGAATCGAATGATCGTGTGCTGGATAAAAGAACCCATCCCCGATGTGTGTCAATGGACGTTATCCCCATATGGGACACCCCTAGTCAAGGGAAGCCGGTTGCGGTAGATTTTGGACCAAAGCTCCTTCAGGAATGCCGTAAGGAATGCCGTCCCCGATGCGTGTCGGAGGATGTAGCCGTGCTCAAAGGGGTGAGACGGAACCTAACTATGCCAGAGAACCGATGTGTGTTGGGTAAAACTGCACTGTGTGGGTAGTAATAATCAATTGGAACGCATGATTGATTGAGATAGATGTGCTGGATTATGGGACAAAATTGTGTAACACAGTATGTGACGTGTCATAACGATTTGGCCTTATAATCAGAACCCCTGTACTTGTTTGAAATTTGAGTGTGGCGTCCTAGTTGATGAGCTTATTTGCTACTCATGTTTTCGTGGCTGTCTATGATATGAATTGTGCTGATCTACAGGGAGGATCAAAGACGAGGTAAGTCTCTATGGTTGTGTGATTGTGTGGTTAGGACGCCTTAGGCGTATTACCCTCCTAATCGGGGTTTAGAGCGTGAACTTGCTGAGATTTATATCTCACCCCGTTGTGGGCTCAATTCTTTTCAGGGCCGTAGAGCGAAGGATCTGGAGCTAAGTTGAGGAAATCTAAAGTGTAGGTCAAATAGGACGGCTTCTTTTGAGAGTCGGTCTTTTGGTTGTAGATTTTTGTACATGACTCGGGATGTTTATAAAAGCATGTTTTGTTTGTGAATATGTTGTCCTACTTTTCTATCCTGAGATGGTTACTGTCAAGGGATTTGTTATTTGCTTCCGCATGTGCAATAAAACAAAAAGGGTCAACGACTCGTCCTGGAAGTCGCAATTTTATCGACCACCGAGGGATGGGCACACGCTCGAGGTTCGAGGTGTGACAGTGCACCAGGTGGATGCAATTTAGGATCAACTAGCTTTGATTCCAGGTTATAGAATAATAAAGCAAAAGATAGATTTGAGGGATTTTCTATATATTTTGATGTATAGAATAGAGTTTCTGGAGAACCTATATACAAGTTTTAATATATAACTATCTAAGAAAATCAAATTAGATATGTATAATCAAAATAGATATAAAAAAATTAGAGTCAAAATATGTTTAGAAAATATCAAAATATCTCTAACACCCTTCCTCAAACTCACAATGACTACATTAGTTTGAGTTTGAAATAAAGTCAAACAACATCCAGCAGCTAAGACATGGCAAATAAGGTGGCATCCATTGTTGTCCGTGGTAAAACTTCCAGATCTAACTGGTTTGAGGGTCGCAAATTTGGTAGTGGTGTTGACTTCTAAAAACAACCACGAAATTGGAGGATAAATAGCAAGCAGCCATTTCGATTGGCTCATGATATAGTAACTAAGCGATGTGGCCAATACAGCTAGCGTTATAGCATCAATCGGCCAATACAGCTAGCTTAGGAAGATATTTAATAAGTGATGCAACCTATGTGACTGGCACCAAAAGAAAGCTTCCTCATAAAAAAGGCTTGACTAAGCAATGCGATCGGTACGATTAGCGTCAAAACACAACTATTTTGGAATGGACTTGATTAAGTGCTTCTTCAAATAAGACTTGTGCACATGAAATAAATATGAGTGATGCATCGATGCATTATGCACCTGGTGCACTTAGGATTTCCCTAGGAATGATGACTCTCATACCAAGTTGAAAATAATAACATCGAAGTAAAATTGCAGAATTTGTGTATTTCGATGTATGGGCAAATATTAGGACATGCAAAAGAGAGAAATAAGGAATCTCATGTTAGAAATATTAGGATATTAACTGGGTTTTGCATATCTCTTAGGATTATGCATGTATATCATTTGATTGTGCATATCATTGATTGATCAAAGTTGGAATTATATTCATTTTATCACCTTAGATAATTATCCAATAAAATCTATAAATAAGTTCGTGTACCATTTATATACAATTAGTCTCTTCCACATATCTTTCTTGTTTCTCAACTTTGGATCAAAGCTAGTCAATCCTCTAGTGCACCGGTGCAAGTGCATACCCAAGTGCCCATCCAAAGCTAATTTTGCTTCTTGTTATTTTTTTTCCCAATAAGTCCTAGCATCCTCCAGTCTACGTTCATTGAAACATTAATCATCTCGTCCGATAGCCATCGTACTTTTATTGCATAGTCTACCTTAGTTGAGTCCATTCCATGATGCTCGTTTTTCCATGCTGACAATTTTGGCCACGAGATCCAATTGAGACTTTCACAGAGGTGGTTTTCTTTCAATGCCAATCACATAGGCCACATATAGTTGTTGGATGTCACCACATCTCAGCCGTTGGACATTGTTTAGATCTGTATTCAAGCTCAAGTTAACATCTTTAATGCACCTTGAGTCTAAGGGGGAATGTTAAAGATATTTAAGATAATTATGATGGTTTTCAATATCTCTCAAGGTTGTGCAAATATCTCTCTTTGGTCTCCGATTCTCAATGTTTCACTTGTCATTTCAAGAAGCAACACCATCAGAAGACTCACTACTCTCAAACAAGCTAGATCTGAAAGTTTTGCCATGAACATCGATCGGATGCCGCCTCATCTGCCACATCTTAACAATTGGACATTATTCAGATTTGTATCTAAACTCAAGTTGACATATTCAATGCACCTTGAGTTTGAGGGGATGTTAAAGTATTTAGGATAATTCCAATGATTTTCCAAATCTCTTAAAACTGTATGAATACCTCTCTCTTTTATTGTGTATATCTTGATTAATATACTATCTTATTTAGTCATATCATAAAGCCTATAGATAGGCTGATGTAACTTTCATTATGACTTATTGAAATATACACAAATACTCTCTTCCGCATATCTTTCTTATTTCTCAGTCTGTATATTGTCAGAAAGCTACAAATGTCATCCAATTTGTACCATATGATTAGGCTTTTTTTCATGAATTTTGTTTTCTGGTTAAAGTTAGTCAAACCCTGACAAAAATTTGGTGTTTGCAATGTTGTTTGTCAATATTATGAAACATAATCCTGTTAGATAAATGGAAATGAAGGAGGGTTGACATTGCTACAACAATGAATTCGCTTGCTAGAGAATCTAAGTGGAAACTAAAAGGCATCAAAACGGGTTATGAATCTACTTTTTCACTCATAATCTTGGGACTAAATTGTACATGGGCATTTGAAATTTTAAGGTCAGGTGGAAGTGGGCTATGAAACTCAGAGTTCGATCAGATGGGTCTTAAGGGGTTTCTAGAGAACCCATTTTTGGCCCATTCAAATATAAAGGAGGTTCATAAATTTCATACGACTCCTTCTTCATCTCTGTCTTCCACCAAGCCCACCACCAGGGAAGTTGATGCTGCCGTCAACCATGGCCGGTAAAAACATTAAGCCTCGATTGTGTCAACATTCTTTGTCACGCCCTCTGTCAATGAGACAAAGGAGCTCCAAGTGGGTCACAAGGGCGTGACCACAATGACCAGCATTGTCAAATCTAGGGTCACGATTGTAGATTCGATGGGGGAGAGACATAAATTGATAAAAAAGACACGGAACTCATTTAAAAAGAACACACAACCTTTTAGAGGCACTCTTTACAATATTGATCGAGAAAACTCCTCACGCGCACTTACATGAATACACAAATATTTCTAGAAAGATATCTTTCAAGATATTACTACGAAGGCCAATCTATTAGCCACACATTTCCACGTCCTTTTTATAAGAAAATATCTTACAAGACAATATCTAAATATTTAGATAAATATTCGTGTTGACACCTAAATTTTGGCGGTCCATTTAATCATTAGGGATTAATTTTAAATATTATAATTCATTTTCATATCATTAATTTTAGGTGCGTTTACTTTTAATTTACATGTTTTGCATTTTTAGGACGGCGGATGGGTCGAATTAATTGTTTTTGAGTTTAAATTAATGGGCCGGACTAAGCCCATGAGACGAGCAAAATTGGCCCCGAGCCCGTTTTCTTTTAATGACAAAAATTACCTAAATCGAGATTTGATATGATATTGCGGTGGTTTTCGAATTTAAAAGAATCGGGTTGAAATCTTATCTTTAGTCTTTAGGTGATAACATTTTTGAAAATATTAAGGAGATAAGGATTTTTGTGATTCGGAGGATATAAGGAATTTTCAAAATATTTTGTTAGGATCACATTTTTTTTGGCTATAAAAGGGGTACGTAGGGTTCGGTTTGTAGAGGCCACACAATAGAAAAATACACGGCCACGAAGAGTTTCTCTCGATTTTTAGGTCAAGAAAATTCAACGCGAAGAAAAGCTTGGGGCTTCTTCTTCGTTTGAGGAGAACACAAAAGAAAAAAAAAAAAAGGAAAAGAAAGGAAAGTCAGAGGGGGTTCGGTTTTTGGGGGCTTTTGGTTCTTTGAGAAATCAAAAGAGAAAAGAACAAAAAGGTAAAAAAGGAAGAAAGGGTGTGAAGCCATCCGTGCATGGAAGAAAAAGAGAAAAGGTCAAAAAGCTTCTGCAAAAAAAGTGAAAGGGGGCAGAGAGGAAGTGACGTGAGAGAGGGTAGCAGAGGAGAGAGAAACACATAAAAAAAAAAAAAAGGAGAGATCACTGTAGATCTCCTTCCTCCTGCAGCTTGCCCACGCCCCTCCGTGGAGACCCCTCACCCGCCGGTTTCAGCCGCGCCGCGCACGCCCCGCACCGGACCCCGCCGCCCCTTCGCCGAGTTCCGCACCGCCCGTAACTCGAGCAGCCATGACCGCCGCGCCACCCCGTCTCCCCGAAGCCACGCCGACGTCCGAGAACCCCGATCGTCGCCGCGCGCCCCAAGATCCACCGCCCAGACCTCCTCTGCGTCGCGGCTCCCGACGACCTGCAACTCCTCGCGGGCACCTCCGCGCTCGGTGTTCGGTGACCGCGCCGAAGCCCTCGATCGCCCTTGCACCTCCGCCGCCGACGCGGGAGCCGACGCCGGCTCGCTCCGCCCGAGCGACGAACCTCCGCCCGTGCCGACGCATCCTCCGCTCCGCACCGTTCGTTGCCCAAGCAGCCGACCCTCGGAACACGACTTGGCGCCTCAATTTCTCAAGCTCGGTTCCTCGGCAACCCGACGCTCGTGCCGGCCAGCCCGCGCTGCTCCGTTCGCCACCGCCGCATCGAGATCTCACCGCGACCCTAAGACCCGCGACCCCCGCTCCGCACCGATTGTCGCCGCACCGCCCTTGCCGGAGTTTCGCCGTCGGCATCCCTTCATCCGGCGCCGGCCACCACTGTTTTTCCCCTCCAAAATCCCTTAGGTGGTTTATTTTTTACTTTTGTTTTATTTTATTTTTTATGTTACTTTACTTTCTTTTATTTATCATTGTACAGTTTAAATATTGAGAGGTGATTTTTAGTTTGTGGATATTGTAGACATTAACCTCATAGGTTATCCTCCAAAATTATGTAATTATTAATTTGGTTCGTAAGACGTCGGATCATTTTTTTGGTTATATTAATTTTTGGGCTTTTGTCGATAGCATATTAATTGTTAAATCAATATAACTATTAATTTGATCCGTAAGATTTCGGATTAGATTTTTAATTATTTTGATTTCTTGTCTGATGTTTAGGGTTAAAAATAATCGTTAATTTGACCCGTGAGACAACGGGTTATTTTTCGTTTATTTTAATCCTTTATTTGTTTGAATATCTTGCTTGTTAGATTTAATATTTGTTTTAGAAAATCACTAAGAAAAATCAAAAAGACATTTGAATTAGGATTTCAATTGATTCTAGAATATTTCTTGTTATTTTGCATATCTAGATTAGGGATTTTATTTTGAATCATGAAAAAGAAAAAGAAAAAATGCATTCATTTAGGTTGTTAGTTTTTATTCGAATTGCACGTTTAGTTATGTGTTAGTTTTAATTTCGAATTTCATAAAAAAAAAAAAAAAAAAAGCAAAAAAATCATTGTGCATATTAGGTTAGAATTGCATGTTTCATCTTTAATTTAGATCATCTTTTTAGATAAATTGCATGTTAGATTAAGATAAGGTCTTAATTTAAATTAGATAGAATTTTAATCTAGCTAGATCATTTTTGCATTCGAATTTCATGAGAAAATACAAAATTTGTCTTTGCATAAGTTAATTTCAATTTTTAGGATAGATTGCATTTTTAAAAATAGGAACATCAAATGCACGTCATTTAGTTTATTTAAGTTCATTTAATTAGAACTTTCATGTCATTAGATTAAGTCATTTAATAAATGTCACGTGACGTATAGCTTGCATATTAAATTGCATGAGGCATGTCATTTTAGTTTAAATAATTTGGTATGTCATTGCATCGCATTGCATGTCATTATAATTAAATCATTTAGATTGCATTTAATTATTGCATTTCTTCATGTCATATAGTTTAGGTCATGTCGTCATTTCATGTTTGAATAGTAACAATGCATTGCATAAGTCATGATTTTTAAAGCGAAAACAAAAATTGATTGCTTGTTAATTAGGAATCATATCTAGGATTGTTGATGTGAATTCTAAGTTAACATTGCAGATGCTTTCGTTGCTTTAAGGTATGCTTTTGCATTATTTAAATTGCTTTCTTGGTGTGTTAAATTGGTGGTATGCGCACATGTATGATCACCTCACATGTTAGGAAGCTCAATTAAAATCAAAACAAGCTGCCTGCAAAACATTTTTTAGAAATGGTACCGAAAGGGCACTAGGATAGTCTAGTGTAACCAAGTCCCCGTACCCAAAATCTCTGGTTCGTAGGAGTAAGATAGTCATCCCGTTATTTTACTTAGGTGTCTAATCGACCTACCCTAAACCGATTAGTGGCGACTCCTAGATAATGATCTTTTGCATGTTAAATCCTAAGTCGCGATTTGGTATGGGCTTGGGAGAGCCCGAGCTAAGCTTAAAGGCTTAGTAGTCCATCAACCTAGTTTTAGGTGGCAAACCCGAAAAAATTGGGTCGCGACAGCTTGGCGACTTCGCTGGGGACTTTGTGTTAAAACACTTAGTGGACTTAGGCCAATTTTTCTTTTAAAAAATGTTTTTGTTTGGCAGCGAGGATTCCAGTGCACGTCCCTAACATTTTTAAGGTGTTAAATGTTTTTGCAGATGGGAGGTATAAGGGGAGTAGTCTTTGCTAACCTTTGTCATGTAGGTTGGAGTGTGGGATGAATGCTTTATTTTTCCCAATTAGAAGTGCTGTTTGCATTTAAACTGTTGTGCATGCTTTATTGCTTTAGCACCACACTATTTGCACACACAACCTGCGGTCCGACCTAGGCTGCGATAGGATTTCTAGGATGGTGTTGAGAAGTATTCTTCCTCCAAAGCGAGACTGCTATGTAGAGGTTGACCTTCTCTTCCCCGAAAGTTTTTCATGGTGTTGAAATGTGTTTTGTCCATATCCGCGAGACTGCGTGACTATTGGACATTCCATTCGGCGAGCCCGGAGTTAAGGGGACTGAAGTTAATGCGAGACTGCAACGATCAGATCACCCTCTTAGCTCCACTTTGTTAAGCCTTTTAGATAGAAATCGAGCCTCACGTTTCATGCGCGTGTCTATGTGATTACCATTGATTTTCTTTGGTAAAGTAAGTCTCCTATCCTTGTACCATGCAATTTATTTTGTTATACTTTTGGGTCGGTTCATGACAATTTAGGTCAATCATTGATTTAATTCCTTTGTCGATTAAAAATGAAATGAGGAAATTGCCACGCAACAAATCATTTGGAAAAAAAAAACTAGAAATTTGTTTTCAATTCATGTCTTGACTCTTCTTAGTTCATGTTTAAAAAAAATAAATTTCGTCCCTACTGGGGCATCCCATGTCTTTGTCTATTTTTAGAAAATCCATTTCATATGTGGACTTTTCTTGAAAAAATAGATTGTTGTCATGAATTGGTGTTCTCATTACGCCTCATTCTTACATATCTCCATTTTCATTAGGTGATCAAGAGCTAGAATGGCCGACCAAACTGAAATGTATGATCGTATCTCCACTATGGAAGACCAACTCCGACAGTTGCTTGCCTCCATGCAATTCATGACAGCTCAAATCCAATCTCTCCGAGTGGATTTGACTCTTACACCTGCTCTCTCAGAGACAGTAGTCCTAAAGCAGCCAGGCAAGACCCAAATGAGCAATGATGATATGCCTGACCTGGAAGATGATCCACTGTGGGTCACTGCTGAAAAAACTAAGCCTGACAATGTCCCTAAGATGAGACAAGATGAAGTGGAAGTGATGGACACTCTGGGGCAGCCTAGTGGCAAGTTTGATTACCTGGTGAAGTATTCGGCTCCTCCCAGCTTTTACTTTGACTCCCGCAACATAATTCCAAGTGGATGGGATGACATGGACGATCTGACACGTCCAAAGACAGAGAACTCTGATGACGCCCTGGAAGGAATCACAGGTCTATTCAATGACCTCGTCATAGGAGCCAATGACGAAGAACCTCTGGAAGAAATGGACCATGAAGAGTGACCTAGCACATTCTCTTGCATGAGAATTTTCTATCGCTTTTTAGGAATCGTTTTCACTTTATAGGAATCATTTTCAATTTTTTCTCTTTCTAGGGGTTTAGGAATATCATTTCCATTCCAATAATGTAATTCATTTGATTCTATTCAATGAAATTACAATTTTATTTCCAAATTTTGAGGACATGATGGGGTATACCAAACCGGTCCAATGACGATATCCAACCATGAAAAGAAAATATCATCCACGGAGAAATCCCGAGGGCTGGACTTTCTCATGCTTCCTCCCAAAAACTTTTAAAAAAAACAAAAAGCATTTCACTGTCAAAAAAAAAAAAATTTCAAAGCTTGTGGCGAATTAAAGTTGTTTATTTGTCTAACACGTGCTTCTTGTTTCAGAGCATAATTCTATCACTTGTTATGACAAGGGACATTTGAAAATAGCGTATCAAGTTTCAATGATCATAAACTTGACTTGTGATCAACAGGCTCAGAGCACACTTGCAGTAAAAAAAAAAAAACAGATTTGGGGCAAGTAAAAGAGGACCATCATTCCCTGATAGAAGACATGACAAATTGGGGGCATGGTAGATTTTGGTAGTGACCCGACAGGGATAAAATCTTGATCCGAGCCAAAATGGTTATGCAATTTGAATTTACTCTGATATTGCATAGTATCCTATTCATGCACGTTCTTTTGTGCAGGGGCAAAAGCGGATCTCCACTTTTGATGGATAGAGATGATCCAAGGACATCCATTGCTGAGGCAATTCTTTTATGGAGCAATTCCCCTAAATGAGTGCTTAAAACCATGTTTTGAGTGCAATAAATTGTTTGTTTTGAAATAACAAACTCTTTTCATGCTTAAAGTTGCTAGACTCTTTTGAAAAGGAACTTTCATATTGATTTAGCTCACCAATTTCATGTGGAGATTTGTCAAGATAGACAATTCAATAGAGTGACATCAATGCTTAAGAATGCGAAATGAGACGTGTCAGGATGATGAAAGGCAAGCCCTATTCTATACACAGTCCCATACTTATACACTTGTGAGATGAGTGTAGGAAGTTCCATATTTACAAGGTAAAGAGTTCTCTCGCAAAAGGTACGATGACCGGAATGATGAGGGGCAATTCATTTTTCTATCCCAAACACAACGGGTGATCCATTGATTAACCATTTTGAGCCCATACACTTATGGATGTTCTTTTCAAATAACCCCTGTCAAGAATCACCCCACATCGGGGCATTTAAGAGATCTAATGGTATCATGAGGTTAGGAAAATGAATTGAAATTTTCTTGCTCGCACTTGCATCAATCTTCAAGTCATGCTATTACATTGAATTCATGTGTTAATTTAAGTGCCTTAGGATGACGAAGAGCATTTCTTTCTCTATCCTATACACTAATATCCTTTGCATAGCCCACTTGAGCCTGCAATTTCATTTCTTTTAAACCCAGTTGATGATCAACCCCTACACTGGGGCAAGGCAAAACCAGTTGATGATAAATCCCCACACTGGGGCAAGGCAAAACCAGTTGATGATCAATCCCCACACTGGGGCAAGGCAAAAGGCAAATGAAGACTCTTGAAAAGTTCTAGTGTCATTTAAAGTGTAATTGCTTGACGCATGCATTATGCGCAAGAACCGAAATCAAAATAGAACTAAGGGGCATGAAAAAGCAGTGTGCCTGGTAAAAGTAAGGCCGATGCCCATGAAAAAAGAAGTGAAGAAAAATGCATGAGAGCTAAAGGGCATGAAAAAGCGGTGTGCCGGTAAAAGCAAGGCCAATGCCCATAGATGAAAAAAAGAAAATCAAGATAGGTGATTGCCAAGAATTGAATCCCAATTGAGCAATACTCAAAGAACTCAAATTGCCGAGTTTTTACAATCAATGAGGCACTTCATGAAGACAATCCCCGATGGTGAAAAAGAAATCCCCAATGGTGAAAAAGAAAATTGGTGGCAATGCCAAGATGATCATCAACTCTCACCCTTTACACACCTTTTGAGCCTAATGATCCTTTCATTTCTCAACCCATGAACCCTACCTACGTTACGTCCCTTACAAAGTCTCTTCAGATTAGGGTACTTGAATTAATGTAGGAGTTCATATGTTTATAAGTATCGCTCGAAGAAGTGCGAGCAGGATTATTTCTTTCTCATTTTTTGCAGGGTTCTTGACTTATAAACCCGGAAATGATTTCAAGACTGTTCATTCAATAGCTTTGACTCAAAGAGTCCATTTGTTAAGCCGTTGGCCAAACCTACATCATGGTCCCTGTTAAAGACCTCTCAGATTGGTAAGATCGTACCGCTTGCGAGAATATTCGGACCCATGTCGATATGATGAAATTGAGTGATTCTCATAAAATAGCCATTCTAAATGAGAGTGAGTGAAAGTCCTTTCTAACCGAAAGTCTCTCATTTAGTATTCTTAAGAAATCCATGTCATGAGTGAAAATTGTCTTGAACGATAATTCTCTCTAGTGGAAATTCGGATGATGCAAAAGTCATTATGCATGAATCTTGATTGAATTGATAAAAGCTTCAGTAGATTTTAAAGTTTGCATTCCAGAATAGCCTTAATTGCTTATTTCTTTGGTGAATGCATTTTTGCTCAAATCATGTCTGACATATAATGTCTTCTTAAAGACCCAAGAGCTCCTAACATTCAGGTTCTTTTCAAGATGCCTCATGATATGAGGAGATGAGAAACCATCATGAGCATTCAAGGTGCATCCTTAATGTTCCAAAATTTATTTCTACCGGGAGGTGAGAGGCCTCCACGGGATATCCAAGTTCCAAAAGACATATCCCAAAGAATCGAGATATCATCAGGTAAGTATATCTCTGCCCATTCTCGACACTTGACTCGGTCAAGCTATTCTTTTTAAATTGACCTGTCGTGCTTTCGTAGCCCAGAGTCCTTTAAAATTGACCTGGCATGCTTTCGTAGCCCAGAGTCCCTCCTTTAAAATTGACCTGGCATGCTTTCGTAGCCCAGAGTCCTTTTATATTATCCTGGCATGCTTTCATAGCCCAAGGCCCATCTTTACAGGAGACATATCCCTAATGAGCAGAGATGTTACCAGGTAAGTATATCTCTATATATACCTTAAATACTTGTCATTATACAGGTATTTTCACTTTAAGTAATTTGACACTCGATAGAGTTGTCCCTAAAGATGTTTCTCCAGATTGCGACGCCGAGCGACCGAAGAATGGTTCGGGTCCTAGCCAAGCAAAACCTCCGTTTAGGCGACCGTAGAATGGTACGGGTCCTAGACAAAACTTTATTTCCCTATTCAGCGACCGTAGAGTAATGGTACGGGTCCCTGGAAGGTAACCCCCGTTTAGGCGACCGTAGAATGGTACGGGTCCTAGACAAAACTTTATTTCCCTATTCAGGCGACCGTAGAGTAATGGTACGGGTCCTGGAAGGTAACCCCCGTTTAGGCGACCGTAGAATGGTACGGGTCCTAGACAAAACTTTATTTCCCTATTCAGGCGACCGTAGAATGGTACGGGTCCTAGACAAAACTTTATTTCCCTATTCAGGCAACCGTAGAGTAATGGTACGGGTCCTGGAAGGTAAACCACCGTTTAGGCGACCGTAGAATGGTACGGGTCCTAGACAAAACTTTATTTCCCTATTCAGGCGACCGTGGAGTAATGGTACAGGTCCTGGAAGGTAAATCCCCGTTTAGGCGACCGTAGAATGGTACGGGTCCTAGACACAACCAAATTATGTCATACTAGGCGACCGTAGAATGGTACGGGTCCTAGGAAAGCAGTTTTCTTTATAAAGTCATGTTACTATTCTAGGCGACCGTAAAATGGTACGGGTCCTAGGAAAGCAGTTTTCTTTATAAAGTCATGTTACTATTCTAGGCGACCGTAAAATGGTACGGGTCCTAGGAAAGCAGTTTTCTTTATAAAGTCGTGTTATTATTTGGGGGCGACCGTAGAATGGTACGGGTCCTGGACGTATAACATTAATCTATCTTGAATCATTTTACCCTCCTTGAAGGTAAGATATTTCGGGTAGGTTCTTTTGACATCTCGTCCGGATCTCGGATGTCTTAATTCTTGTCGTTGAACATTTCACTTTGGATGTTAATGTTCTTCTCAATCTCAATGTTTCAATTTATTACCTGTTTGACTCTTCAAGGAACCTGAGTGAGAGTTGGGTACTTGTGAAGTAAATAGGGATTTATCATGGACCTCAAAATGCTTTACCGCACTGACCGGTAAGTAATTGCGGTATGTTCCTTCCTTTCGCATCATGCATTTGCATTAGCATTTCCATGCATCATATAAATTGCATTTTAAAATGGGATTTATTTTCTGAAAAAAAAAATTCAAAAAATCAAAAACATCAAAAAAATCAAAAATCAAATCATTCAACGCATGTGCATGGTCAAAATTTAGGTCTCAATTTATCTTTGAAGGCAACCTTTTCGAGCTCACCGTCAAAGAGGGGCAGCTGTTGACACCTAAATTTTGGCGGTCCATTTAATCATTAGGGATTAATTTTAAATATTATAATTCATTTTCATATCATTAATTTTAGGTGCGTTTATTTTTAATTTACATGTTTTGCATTTTTTAGGACGGCGGATGGGTCGAATTAATTGTTTTTGAGTTTAAATTAATGGGCCGGACTAAGCCCATGAGACGAGCAAAATTGGCTCGAGCCCGTTTTCTTTTAATGACAAAAATTACCTAAATCGAGATTTGATATGATATTGCGGTGGTTTTTCGAATTTAAAAGAATCGGGTTGAAATCTTATCTTTAGTCTTTAGGTGATAACATTTTTGAAAATATTAAGGAGATAAGGATTTTTGTGATTCGGAGGATATAAGGAATTTTCGAAATATTTTGTTAGGATCACATTTTTTTGGCTATAAAAGGGGTACGTAGGGTTCGGTTTTTGGAGGAGGCCACACAATAGAAAATACACGGCCACGAAGAGTTTCTCTCGATTTTTAGGTCAAGAAAATTCAACGCGAAGAAAAGCTTGGGGCTTCTTCTTCGTTTGAGGAGAACACAAAAAAAAAAAAAAAAAAAAAAAAGGAAAAGAAAGGAAAGTCAGAGGGGTTCGGTTTTGGGGGCTTTTGGTTCTTTGAGAAATCAAAAAGAGAAAAGAACAAAAAGGTAAAAAGGAAGAAAGGGTGTGAAGCCATCCGTGCATGGAAGAAAAAGAGAAAAGGTAAAAAAAGCTTCTGCAAAAAAAGTGAAAGGGGGGCAGAGAGGAAGTGACGTGAGAGAGGGTAGCAGAGGAGAGAGAAACACATAAAAAAAAGGAGAGATCACTGTAGATCTCCTTCCTCCCGCAGCTTGCCCACGCCCTCCGTGGAGACCCCTCACCCGCCGGTTTCAGCCGCGCCGCGACCCCGCACCGGACCCCGCCGCCCCTTCGCCGAGTTCCCGCACCGCCGTAACTCGAGCAGCCATGACCGCCGCGCCACCCCGTCTCCCCGAAGCCACGCCGACGTCCGAGAACCCCGATCGTCGCCGCGTCGCCCCAAGATCCACCGCCTGCACCTCCTCTCGCGCCGCGGCTCCCGACGACCCGCAACTCCTCGCGGGCACCTCCGCGCTCGGTGTTCGGTGACCGCACCCGAAGCCCTCGATCGCCCTTGCACCTCCGCCGCCGACGCCACTTGGGAGCCGACGCCCGAAGCTCGCTCCGCCCGAGCGACGAACCTCCGCCCCGTGCCGACGCATCCCTCGCTCCGCACCGTTCGTTGCCCAGCAGCCAGACCCTCCGGAACACGACTTGGCGCCTCAATTTCTCAAGCTCGGTTCCTCAGCAACCCGACGTCTGTGCCAGCAGCCCGCTGCCTCTGCTCCGTTCGCCACCGCCGCATCAGATCTCACCGCGACCCTAAGACCCGCGACCCCCTGCTCCGCACCGATTGTCGCCGCACCGCCCTTGCCGGAGTTTTCGCCGTCGGCATCCCTTCATCCGGCGCCGGCCACCACTGTTTTTCCCCTCCAAAATCCCTTAGGTGGTTTATTTTTTACTTTTGTTTTATTTTATTTTTTATGTTACTTTACTTTCTTTTATTTATCATTGTACAGTTTAAATATTGAGAGGTGATTTTTAGTTTGTGGATATTGTAGACATTAACCTCATAGGTTATCCTCCAAAATTATGTAATTATTAATTTGGTTCGTAAGACGTCGGATCATTTTTTTGGTTATATTAATTTTTGGGCTTTTTGTCGATAGCATATTAATTGTTAAATCAATATAACTATTAATTTGATCCGTAAGATTTCGGATTAGATTTTTAATTATTTTGATTTCTTGTCGATGTTTAGGGTTAAAAATAATCGTTAATTTGACCCGTGAGACAACGGGTTATTTTTCGTTTATTTTAATCCTTTATTTGTTTGAATATCTTGCTTGTTAGATTTAATATTTGTTTTAGAAAATCACTAAGAAAAATCAAAAAGACATTTGAATTAGGATTTCAATTGATTCTAGAATATTTCTTGTTATTTTGCATATCTAGATTAGGGATTTTATTTTGAATCATGAAAAAAAAAAAAAAATGCATTCATTTAAGTTGTTAGTTTTTATTCGAATTGCACGTTTAGTTATGTGTTAGTTTTAATTTCGAATTTCATAAAAAAAAAAAAAAAAAAGCAAAAAAAAAATAATTGTGCATATTAGGTTAGAATTGCATGTTTCATCTTTAATTTAGATCATCTTTTTAGATAAATTGCATGTTAGATTAAGATAAGGTCTTAATTTAAATTAGATAGAATTTTAATCTAGCTAGATCATTTTTGCATTCGAATTTCATGAGAAAATACAAAATTTGTCTTTGCATAAGTTAATTTCAATTTTTAGGATAGATTGCATTTTTAAAAATAGGAACATCAAATGCACGTCATTTAGTTTATTTAAGTTCATTTAATTAGAACTTTCATGTCATTAGATTAAGTCATTTAATAAATGTCACGTGACGTATAGCTTGCATATTAAATTGCATGAGGCATGTCATTTTAGTTTAAATAATTTGGTATGTCATTGCATCGCATTGCATGTCATTATAATTAAATCATTTAGATTGCATTTAATTATTGCATTTCTTCATGTCATATAGTTTAGGTCATGTCGTCATTTCATGTTTGAATAGTAACAATGCATTGCATAAGTCATGATTTTTAAAGCGAAAACAAAAATTGATTGCTTGTTAATTAGGAATCATATCTAGGATTGTTGATGTGAATTCTAAGTTAACATTGCAGATGCTTTCGTTGCTTTAAGGTATGCTTTTTGCATTATTTAAATTGCTTTCTTGGTGTGTTAAATTGGTGGTATGCGCACATGTATGATCACCTCACATGTTAGGAAGCTCAATTAAAATCAAAACAAGCTGCCTGCAAAACATTTTTTAGAAATGGTACCGAAAGGGCACTAGGATAGTCTAGTGTAACCAAGTCCCCGTACCCAAAATCTCTGGTTCGTAGGAGTAAGATAGTCATCCCGTTATTTTACTTAGGTGTCTAATCGACCTACCCTAAACCGATTAGTGGCGACTCCTAGATAATGATCTTTTGCATGTTAAATCCTAAGTCGCGATTTGGTATGGGCTTGGGAGAGCCCGAGCTAAGCTTAAAGGCTTAGTAGTCCATCAACCTAGTTTTAGGTGGTACACCCGAAAAAATTGGGTCGCGACAATTCGCAATAATCATCTTCTTCAACGTCAATGCTCCCGCTCAATTCCCCCGCAATTAATTATCCACAGTGCTCGTGCAAATGAATTTTCTTCAGATTCCAAGGCATAGCGTGGTAGGATGCAAGTAAATTAAAACAATATAAGAAACATGAACACAAAACATCATATTTTAATACATAAACATGTCAAAAAAGAGGGAGAGTTTGCTTATACCGATGTATCAATTTTAATCATTTTCTTCTTCTCCACAACTGCTCAATTCCCCGCAATTAGATATCCACAGCTTTGTCAATGTGGGAATGAGTCGAACGCCATCTGGTAAAGAGGACAATTCAGGACAGTCTTCAATCTCCATCGTTCTCGGAGAAGAACAATTTTGCAGCCATTCGGGCAATACCCTCAAGTTGGGACAATCCTTAATATATATCCTCTGTTGTGTACTTGCGGAACCTTTGAGCCACTAGGGGAAAGAAACCAATTCCGGTAATTCCACGAAGCTGAAGAATTGAAGCTTCAACATGGAGCATGATTCATTACTTGTGCCTTATGGCAGCTTCAAGCTCTCGCAATCCCAAATGCAGAGATGCTCCAGTGCCTTCATATTCTTGATGCCTTGTGATAAGGAGGCAAAATCCGGACAACCTCTAATGACCAACTTACTGAGCGACATGAGCGATTGGATATCATTGAACAAAGCCTCCAAATTCTCGCACCTTCCAATAGATAGCCACCGTAGAGAGATCAAGCATCCAATTCCCTCCTTGGGGAAACGTTGTTGTTTTGTGGTTATATATAAAACGCGAAGGCTGATCATATTTTTAATGTTTGCAGGCAATTCGTCGAATTCCATGCACCCGTCAAGACTTGAGTATTGCATATTGCAAAGCTTGCAAACCGATTTGGGGAGTTTCTTGATATTACAGTTTTTGCATAAACTAAGAAATCTCAAATGCTTTAGACCACCAATGGAACTAGGCAGTAGGTCAAAGCTAAAGCCATTTAGCCATAGCACGCACAAGTGCACAAATCACAAAATGCATGTCTCCAAAAAGAACTCCCCAAAGGGAACCTCCTCAAACATAATGGTACGAACACAGCTGAGTTTGCTCAAGTAGCCGCTTTATTTATCTTTTGGTACACAAGATGGAACGAGAAATGATATATGTTGAGTTGTCGGGGAAATATCCTGTGCGTGCATTTTCACAAGAACCATCACAGTCTCGCATGGAGCATTTGATCTTTAGCTTCTGGCGAGAACAGGCTGCATCAAGTTCTCTATTGTCTGTGAGATAAGTTTGGACCATCTCCAGCGTTTTAAACACAAATCATCAAGGCACAAATAGATTTCTTGTTGTATTTCTCCCAACGGAATGTCTACAATTCTCCTTTGTCTGTTGAGAAAAGATCTCTCAACCTGTTAGGATAACTCTTTGGGGATAGAGGTTAGGAAAACATGCTTCAAGTTTAGATTAGCTCCAATACCGTAGAAGAGTTTGAACATTTCTCGATAATGTTTATCAAGATGCCTTTTTTGGAGAGAGTAGCATTTTCTTTCGAAAAATTCTCGCCTTTTGAGCTCATGGAGAGCATAAGGTTTTCCAATGAAGAAACGATATAGAAGGGTAATGGCATGGCCAAAGTCAGGTGAAAGCAAAAATTGAACCTATTCTTGTTTTGTCACAGATTGCCACCAATGCTTGAGGCTACCTGTAAACCTTATGACAAAGCCAAAAAGGACATCATACTTGTCATGATTGGTAAGAGCTTGGGCATTTAACTAAGTATGAAATTCTTCAAATATTTCTGGCCATTTGGAATAGGGAATATCATCAACAGTAAAGAACTGTTTCGATGAAGTAGACACATGCTGAGGAGGATTGTTTGGTTGCACAACCTCTGGTTCATAAGGGTTTGATTCCATATCCTGGTCTGGAGGATCGGCCATGAATATTGATGAAGTTACTGGTGCAATAGGAATTGAATCAATGATAGGGATTGAGAAGGATGAAGAGGATGAAAATGATACCGAATCTGATTCAGTATAAAAAATGTTCAGAAAAGCTGGTTCTGATGGAAATAAGATCTGATCTTTCAAAACAAGAGGATCAGTGGCAGGTTCAAGCTGTTCCTCCTGATTGCCTAGATCTCTCAAAAATGATTTTAACGGATTTGACAACATCATTTGGTTTGGCTTTTCCTTTATAACGAGAGAGGATTCTTCAAGGATCTTCTCTTTTTACTTTTCTTTCCCCATTCGATCCAATTCCTTGAGGCGATTTCCCATCTTTACTACATCCGTCTTGTCTTATTTGATAGGAACGTTTGTGAGGGCAACAAAGATAGATGTATTATGAGATGACGGAGGAGGCAAATGCTATATCCGTGTAGTCGGAAATGGGTTGAAAGGATTAAATCTTCCTTCTTCAAGGAGTTGGATTTGCCTTTTAAGCTTCTCTATTTTCACCTTGGGGCTTTCAAGATGATGATATCCTAGAGGTTGCCCGGATTCCAAGGCATGAAGCCTTTTCTGGAAGTCCGAAAGCATATTCTTTGTGGTTTCATCATATCTTCGAAGATCTTGTTGCACATTTACAATCTTGGAATCAATTGCTTTAAATGCATTGTTATGTGCTAACAGAGTCTTCGATTGCTAATTCAAGACGGCTTCAACAACAAGAGTCATTTTCTGTCTTCCATGTTCATCCACATCAGTAGGGGCAGGTATCTTGGGAGCATGCCGATATCTGCCTTGTGGGTCAATGAATTCTTCTGGAGCAAGAAACGAAAGTTTCGAACTTTCTCGAACAAGAGGAAAGTCTGTTTCGTGGAACATGGCGATGGAAGAACTTGGTGGTGTTTCTTTTGGAGCCTTAAGTGGGTAGGAATGTTTTTTCGCCTACTTTAGGATTGGCTAATAAAACGGGGTAATGGCTGGTTTTTTCTGAGGAGGAGGTGAAGGAGATGATGGTGGTAGAGTTGGTGAAACAAAGGGTGAAGCAATGAACTCTAGTGGTGGAGTTGGTGCATAAGAAACCATAAACTGGAATTTATCACACTCGCCAAGAGTATCAACAAAGGAGTCTCCATTCAAGTACCTTTGGTACATAGCATCCTTTGGCTTCCTGTGCTTTCGTCGAGGTCTTGCAGTTGGGTCTACTTCATCGGGAGAGTTTGTGCAATAAGAGCATTGACAAAAATGATCCCAAAAGCAGTGACCATACCGATCCTTATAGTAATGGATAGGGTTTCCATCACTCTTCAAATATTGAACAAGCTTTTTTTGGATTTGGCTCGGAAATTGACTCGGAAACACATGGTTCAATCATGAAGAGGGTCTGGAAGATAAAAGGACTTTCTTCCTTTTCCTTGCCAAATTTGATGGAGACAGTGACATCCCTTTTTCTGATGAATTCGGAGTCGGAAGACTAGAAAGGCTTGTTGTTCTGATGTAGCTTTTCGTAGTTGGTGATCCAAGTCTCCAGAAGGAGTTTGACCAACTTTTCTTTAGGGATTTGTCTGGGAACATGAATGCAGGACACTTGATCATTCTGCATGGAGATGAATAAAGTATCTTCATTTCCATTGTGGAAATTTAAGTCGAGAGCATGATTCTGCACTCGATAAACCATATGGTAATGAAGTGTTGCTGCAACAGAGTCAACAGTTTGGGGAGCTCTAGTAAGCTAGACTTGGACTTTCAGAAAAGAAAGTAGTTTGGGGTATGAAAGAGCGATATTGAAGTTTGGATATAAGGTTACAAAGACTGTTCCAGCATTTAAAGTGGTCTGGATAGTACCAATGCAAGCATGCTGATATTCTAGGAATCAAGTATCTGATAATACTATCCTTGCCATAACTGGCAAGCCTTTGCGACCATGGAAGGTAAGAGCAAGACGAACAGCTCCATAATGGACATGAGAATATCCTTGTTGAGTCTATTGCCTAGGAAACTCTAGAGGAATCTGAAGAGTAACAAAATACTCATTTTTAATGGCAGAAATGGGCTGTTGGTCGAACTTAGAGGACTAGACGTACTCCTTCACTTCTTTTGGAGTTTGACGGATGAGTTGTCGAATAGAGTGACGGGAGAAAATGATGAGGTGAGTTTAGCAAAAGCGGAATAAGGGTTCATAAGAGGAAGTTGAGTTTCAAAGATCTTGGTTTCATCACTAAGAGAGACTTCATAAAGATAGTCTATCTTAGAAGCATTTGAAATATGAAAATCTGAAAGGGTTGAGGAAGATGGAGATGAGGCAAGAGAGATGGGTGCTTTTAGTATTTGTGGGTCGGTCATGATGTGAAGAGGCTTAGCATTGAATCAAATTAATTAAAAATAAAAATATTCATTAGTATATAACACGTCCCAATGTATCAAAATTATCTATTTTTGAGAAATGACGTGTTAGCGTGTCATGTCATGTCACATGTCCATGTCGCATGTCAATTCTACTTAGACGATGGGAATCCAATGACATATGCGTAACGCGTGATCTCCCCATCTTAGTTGGGCTAGGCCACGGGCCCAACTTCCACATCCACATCCCCATTCACATCCCATAGGAGAGATGTAATAAAGATGGATATGATTTAATATTTATAATATTAAATATTTTTCTCAAATAAAAAAATTATTAAATTAACATTTTTAAAATTATATTTCAATATAAATAATATTTGAATTCTAATATAAAAATTCAAAATAACAAAAAAAAATAATTTTTAAATTTAAACTTATTTTATTTATATATTCAAATTTAATTCTATCTTATAATATAAAATTCAATACATAAAATATATATTTATATTTATTATGTATTTTAGGTATTTTATTATTTTAGGTATATCAATATAGTTTTCTATTAATAAGATTTTATTAGAGAATGATGGAAGGGGAAGAAAGAAGTAAAAAAATTAATTAAAAAAGAGAGGAAAATAAAAATAAAGTTACAAGAGATTTTTATCATATTTATCTGTAAAATTCGTGATTAATTTATATTGATTTGGTGTTTTAACCAAATAATATATATGACACGACGTTATCCAAATTTATTATTGTAATTACCAAATGGTGGATAGGATATAGTAAAATCCATTTAATTTCATATCTTATCATATCCAGTCATATCTTGATTAGAAATCTCCATGACCAAATGTAACCTAAGGGGTTTTGGAGGTTAAAAACCCCTTAGGGAAACTGAACTAAACGCACCCCCAAGTGATTTGAAGTTCCAAGCCATCTCAAGCCTCAATTTAAAGCCCAAAAAGAAAGCCACTTGGACTACTCTATTTTATCAATATGGCCGAAATTGTCTAAAAAAATATATATATGGCTCACCTAGGTTAGGTTAGATGCGGATTGCATATATGAATTTATATAAGTCGCTAATATTGTATTACATGAAAATGAATTTATATAAGTTAAATAAGTCAATTTGGATTGGACTCTTTTTTTATCCACTCAAACTTGATCCAATCCACTCATTTAATGGATACAGTAAAAGAGCACCAAATTAAGTCCACATCGGTTAACCACATAGTTTGCATGATAACGGTGGGAATTGCGACTAGGTGTCAAAAACCGAACAAAAAATGAACCGAACCAAATCGAAAAGTTTTGTTCTTTTCGGTTCAATTGGCATTCGGTTCTATTTTCATTAAAAACTAAAAAATTTTATCTGATTCAGTTTTTATTGATCTGATTAATCGAAGTAAATTGATAAAATTTAAAAAAATTTCCTTTTATTTTTTTACTTTTAAAAAATCATTTTTTTTATTTCTTTATTTCTTTTTTCTTCTTCTTCTTCTTCATTGGCCAGTCGCTAGCCACGTCGGCGGCTGGCGACCGGCCGAGGTGAGCTAGAGTCTCGCCATAGGCTGGCGAGGCTCAAGCTTGCCAAATTTTGGCAAGGTCAAGCCTCATTGGCCTGTGGCAAGGCTCCACCTCCTTAATCAAGTGAGGCTGAGCTTGTCCAATGCCAGGTGAGCTTGAGCTAGTTAGATCTAGCGAGGTGGGCGAGCGGGTGAGCTCGGTCTCATGGGAATCTAGCGAGCTCAAGCCTCGCCGGTTTTATAGCAAGGCTCCAGCTTGCCTTTGGCCAATAGGTGTCCGCGACAGGCCGAAGAAGAAGAAGAAGAAGAAAGAAAAAAATAAAGAAAAAAAAAAAAAATAATTTAAAATATCAATTTTTAAAAAAAAAAATATTTATTGAAATGGTTGCATGTAAGAAAAAAACAAAAATAAAAATAAAAATGAAGACCAAACCAAATCCATTTCGATTCAGATTGGATTTCGATTTGGTTCGGTTTTTCAGAAAAGCCGAACCGAACTGAACCACTTACACCCGTAACGTGCGTAACGCGATCTCCCCATCTAAGTTGGGCTGGGCCACAGGCCCAACTTCCACATCCATACACCGATCTTCCCCTCCCTTCCCTTTCATCTTACAAAACCAGGCCTTGCGACGAACGACAGAGCGGAGCGCACAGCGATTTACGAACAAAGTATTAACGAGAGCAAGAGCTTCAAGAAGCGCTCGAAGCATCAGCAACACCAGATCCGACTGCATCGCGATCTCGTCAGAGAAAGTCTGCGGGAAATGGCGTCGGCTGTAGCGGTGACGACCCCGGATCACCTGTTCAACATGAGGAACAACTTCTACCTGGGAGCCTACCAGGCCGCGATCAACTGCAGCGACTCGCTCCCGCCTCTCTCCCCCGACGAGTCCCTCGAGCGGGACTGCCTCGTCTTTCGATCTTATATCGCCCTCGGCAGCTACCAGGCATGATCTTCCCCCTCTTCTGTCTCGCTCGTTTGACATCGGTTGATTTTGTTTCTGTTTTGTTCTGTAATTGGGGATTTTGATGTTGTTCCGTTTGCTTGGCGGTTTTGTGTGGTGTCGAAACAGCTTGTGATCAATGAGATCGATGCGTCGGCTGCCACGCCCCTTCAGGCTGTGAAGTTGCTCGCTCTCTATCTCTCGTCTCCTGATAACAAGGTGCATTCTCTCTGCCTCGGTTTCCGTTGGTTCTGTGGGAGATCTAGGATTTTGCTGGAATGGGATGTGCTATGAGCTGAAGTGCGAATTCAATCATGTTGATAGTGAGAGATCTGATTTGGTTTCCCTAAACGGCCATGGGATCTGACTTTTATGTGAAACTCATGCATGGTTTATGGGAATCCGCAGACTTGTTTAAACATTCGTAGAGGTTTGATGCGTCCAAAACAGAGGGTAGTGGCAATTTCTTGTTTCAGTTTTATGGGTGAAAGAAACTTGCGGAATATTGCGTTCTTCTTTGAATCATGTGATCTTCATTTATCAAGGTCCGATTTGGCCATTGAATGATGCTTCATGAATTGAACAGGAGTCGGTGATCTCAAGTTTAAAAGATTGGTTGGCAGATCCTGCTATCGGAAACAATCCCACTTTGCGATTGATTGCTGGGACAATATTCATGCATGAACAAGACTATAATGAAGCCCTTAAGCACACAAATGCTGGGGGAACCATGGATTTGTAAGTTCTATCATACCCTGAAGACTTAATTATCTCTCAAGATGCTTACATTTAGTAATGTTAACTATGCTCTGTTACTACTAATTGTTGTGAGGAAATGGATGAAAAATATGAAGTAGTTTACTCCTTTTTTTTGTTAGTGATTCAACATGCTCCATCATCCGTGAATGTTAAAACCTGCCAGTCTTCTCTTTAGTTAGTTGAGAGGCACAATTTTGCATTTGTTGTAGGGTTGCTGTCGTTAACTAACAATCCACATTACATCTAGTGAGCATGACTGTATTAAAACATTAAATTCTCACTCAGAGACCTTAAAAATGTTTATCAGATGCAAACATGTCATGGTATTCAAGCAGGGTAAAGAGAAAGACTCAGTGGTTTTGTGTTTTAAATTGGAAGGATTCCTTATTTAGCAAGAACTCTCTGTTCATGTGGAAAATGAAAAGTTTCCCAGGGGCTATATGTCAATCCAGTATATTATCCAGAAAATGTATCTGAAACTCATGCTTCATGGACTTCATTGGATGGACTTGCTGATTGCTTGGACATACCAGTTCTGTGGAAATGACATTTTGTAATAGTGTACACCTTAAAATTAGTGTTTGAATTGTAAAAGCAGCCACACGTTGTACTTTTGAGTTATTTTTCTTGTTTAGTTTAGTTGATACAAAATTAACCATATGGGAAAACAATCTTCAAGTAAACAGAGAGGTTATAGGTTTCATATTGAGAGTAGGAGGGCAGGGAGTAGGGGAGGGAAAGTATGGGTCATTGTGTTATTTTTTTGGTTTGCACATAGTAAATGGTAGAGATGTCATGCCTGCTGTCACATCAACATGTTTAAATCTGTTACTATTTTTCCACTGAGGCACCTTATTCATGGAACCTAACATTTATAGGTCTACAGCTAATTATAAGGGCAACGTGCTTGGCCTAGCATTTTGGTCTGCAATTAGGTATTTTAGACGGGTGTCATGATTTTATTAAAGGAATATCGAAGAACACCAGTCCTGTTTACAAAGTTCAACAATTTTGTGGTCCTACATATGAACTTTATTTCACGTTTCACAACAATAATAAATGAAGTCTTTTCCCACTGAGTGGAAATTTATGCTTCAAAAGGAGTAAAATTATGTGAGGGGCTTATCAGTTGGTCTTATATGTTGTCCTCTCTACAAGAGTAGTTAGATTCAGAGATCTCCACTTGGACACATTATTAGTCTTTGCTATGGTATCTCTAACGAGTTTGAGCAACTAAAAGATTGTTGAAGGAACAATCGGCAATTATATACTGTTGCCACTGAAGTTTGAGGAGAAGCATCTGATGCAATGAAATTTCTTTTAAAGTCTAGACCAAAATCTGACCTCTCATTAATTCCAAGTTCCGCACATTGCACATGGTCCAAAATGCCATTGTGTAATGGACTTCAATTGTTCTACTTTGTCTGATCTACGTTTTAACATGGCTGGATTTTCTAGGAGGATTCTCATATTAGGATTTTCTGAATTATTTCAGGCTTTGATTTCTCTGAGACTTCTCTCTAATGAAGTCCTGTGCTGCATATTCTTCCCATCAAAAAGGAGAAGTTGATAATCCTTCTTTTAAGTTTGAGCCTCATTGCTGCTTTATCTGTCTTTAGATCTGTTATGCACGGATTCTGCTAAAGTTGCTAGATTAAATTAAGCCCAAAATGAGAGTTTCTGTTGAATCTTCTCATCAATAGATAGGCAGGATACATGCCTTAGAAGGTGGCTTTGAGCCTTCAAACCATATGGTAGAGAGCACAATTTCATACTTATGTTCTGGTTAGCAAGTATATCAGGTTATGTGCTCATGTTAATAACTGATTGGCATGATTCTGAGTGTTTTTGGCATTCTGAAATGAAAGATTTTTTTTGTTCTTTAACATTGTTTGAGTTTTCTAGTGTGATTTGATATTCATTGAGGGCATTTATTAGTTAATGCTATCATGCTGCCAACTTTGCATCTGATATTCTATATATTTTCTCTCTTTAAGCTTGTGAGAAGTATATCTATGGGTTGATCTAGATACATCAAAACCTTCACTCCAGATTTTGTGTGTCTACAAATTCCTTTTACAAAACTTTTCATGCAAGCTGGTTCGCATGGCCATTAATGTTGGAGGTTAAAACATAGTTTTCTGGAATTGCATTTTCAGAGCTCATAATCTTCTTGTCCTTTTGCAGGCATGCATTGAATGTCCAAATATTTCTTAAGATGTACAGGTCTGATTATGCTGAGAAACAGCTAAGGATCATGCAACAGATTGATGAGGATCACTCACTAACTCAACTTGCAAATGCATGGCTAGACATGGCTGTGGTATTTAGTTTTGCCTTTGCTTTTCATTTTTGCTTAATGGAAAGTTTGAATTGTTTGTGATGACTCTTCTCCACAAAATTAGGGTGGTGCCAAGATACAGGAAGCATATCTCATTTTCCAAGATTTCTCTGAGAAGTATCAGATGACAGGGTTGATATTGAATGGGAAGGCTGTTTGCTGCATGCACATGGGAAATTTTGATGAAGCTGAAACCTTGTTGCTTGAAGCTTTGAATAAGGCAAGTTATATAGCTTCTGAGGATCTACTGTTTATTTTTTGAAGTAGATGAAAAACATTTGTTTATCTTTTTAATCCATAACTCGGACACTATATATGCAGATTGATAGACCATGCACTTCCATTTTCACTCAAAGGAAAGTAGAAGCACCTGAAACACTATGCCCTTTAAAATAAACAAACATCAACAAACTTCTTTCCACTTTAGGACATGGTTGTGCATTATTAAGTTATCTCTGGCAATATTACCTGAGGATCTGCTGTTTATTTTGTTGTGACATAGGATGCAAAGGATCCGGAGACTTTGGCAAATCTGGTTGTCTGCAGTCTTCACCTTGGTAAACCAGCTTCCCGTTATCTCAGGTAATATTATTATTATTATTTTTCTTTAAAATAAAAATTTAAGATACAAATCCAGAATTTTCATTTTCCACATTGTTGGGGTGTATGTAAATCTGCTTATGGTAAGCCTGCAAGGACACCATCTCAGCTAACATCTTTCTAATCATACTCTCAAGTTAGTTATAGATCCAAGCAAATTGACTTAGGGTCCGTTTGGTTCGGTTTTGGGGAAATGCCATTGGGAGAATGCAAATACCTTTGGGGTAAAGGGGTTTTCAGAAATGTTACACCATTTGGTAAATTGTAGCATTGAAAGGTAACTTAGCATAAACACCGTTTGGCAAAATTCACATTTGTAATTGACTTTTGCTATTTTTTTATTTTTTATTTAAGTCTGAAAATCAAATTCCGGTGGCCGGCGGGGTGGCCAACCGCCGGACCACCAAATCTAGCTACCAGACCACCAAATCTGGCCGCCCGAGGTCGCGGAGGCCAGATTTGGTGTCTCGGCGGCGTCGCCTGGCTCGCATGAGCCAGGCAACGCCACCTGGGTTCGCACGACCTCAGGCGGTGTCACTTGGCATGCGCGAGCCAGGCAACGCCGCCTGGGTTGCGGGTCGCGCCACCCCAGTTGGTGGTCACCGGGACGCGCGACCCCCACACGGCAGCGTCAGCTGCTGGAGAAGCCGAACTCTCAAGCGGTGGGGAAGACGAAGACAAACGGGGAAGAAGGGGGAAGAAGATGAACAGTGAACTTGCATTTCCGAAATGCCCAATGCTCAAAGCTGGTCCCGACCTGCATTTGGCTTTGAGCATTGGGAATGCTGATATTTGGCCAAGGAGCTTTCGAAAATGGTTGCCAAACACAAAATAGTTTCCCCAAAAGGCTTTGAGGGGCAAAGCCCCTTGGAAAAGCTGAACCAAACGGGGCCTTAACCTCTTACTGTGTTATAATTATATAATTTTTAATTTATTCTGCTTTTCTGCTGGACTTATAGAAAGACAGTAAGGTGACTGTCTATAAGATAATGCTTCACAAAATTGAAGTTTAATGAGTTTAAGATTATCAAAGGAAATAGCTCCTCGAAAAGACAGAAGGTGACTGTCTATAAGATAATGTTAAACTTTGCAAAATTGAAGTTAAATGAGTTAAAGATTCTCAAAGGAAATAGCTCCTCCAAATGAATGGAGAGCAGATGACAAGCTGTCTATGTCATCTTTGTGTTTTTGCATGAGTTATTTTTTTCTTCTTGCTTAATAAACTGCTTCTTTTGATTTGAGTATTGTTTAAGTGGGTGATTGACTGCCTGTTACACCCTTTTTTAAAATGGAGGATCTGGAGAAATTGCCTCATTTCTGAATGAGTGTGCACCTATAGTTGAAGTCTTCCTTTTCTTTATTCATCTGGACCAGGCCTGTAGGATCTGGAATTGGTAGTGGATGCGGCCTTGTGATGCATCTTTCACTAATTAAAATTGGATAATTTATTGCATTTAATTCTTCTTAATACGATGTAATTGGTCAAAAGCATGGCAAAGGGAAGACCTTCAGCCTGTGTGACTGTGGTTCAGGAGCAGCATTTGACAGAAAATTTTTAAGCATCAGTTACTTTTTGCTGATCCTGTTGGAAGTGTTTAGTGTGAGTCTTGGACTGGGTGCTGCACTTATGGTAGTTTCATTATGGATATACTTGATTGAAGAGTGATATTAGGATTTAGGGCCTTAAGTCAAACCATTATACTTGATATGGCCCCATAAATGAAAAACCCTAAGAGTGCAGGTGGCATTTTTGGCTTTTATGTGGACATAATGGCAGAGCAAATAATAGTGTTGGCCAAATGAGATGTTTTGATAGATTTTTGAGTTATGGATTTCAGGGAACTGATTGATGAAGTGTCATGTGAAAGACCCCTTGTCAGTGAACAGAAACTAATTGATGGCAAGATCTTATTTCAGCGCACCCTTGGCACTGGCTGCCATTTGTATTATTTCCTTCCAAATTATTGAGGGGAGGCTGTTGGTGCACATTAGCTACTCTTTCAGTTTTGACATTCAGGAACTTTGTTGTGCTCATAAAGCATTCATAAATTCTGCCATATCATACATCGTCAGTCTGCTTGGGGCACTAGATTTCTATGGATGTGGCGCGATATCGCATTGAGCTGGTTGGGGATTTCAGTTGAATTTATTGTTCCAATTGCTTTCACTGATGGAGCAGAAATAATGTTTTATTTCTTCAGATGTTCTGCCTCTTTTGTGTTTTAAGATTCTAGATTAGTTGACTGATTTAAATTCGTCCATTCCAGAACTTAGTGTTTGTTCTGCTAAATCTGTGGTGTTTTGACTTACTTCACCGGGTTACCTTTGCCTGCAGCCAGTTGAAACTCTCCCATCCAGATCATATGCTTGTTAAACGGGTATCAGCTGCGGAAGAGAGTTTTGACAGAGCAGTACAGTCGGTTGCTTGAGGCATCTCAGGCTTTCAGTAAGTAGTTGATGGTTTACTAGTTCTTCTTCCCCCTTTTAACTCATGCGGTCAAACTCCACTTTATAAAGCATTTGGTTTTGGCCAAGGGTGATGATCTTGGATGAGCTATATGTTTGTATTTTACTGGCCTATTATTTACAGTGGAATGAGGATTATATCGTATAAATGATCAAAAACCATTTCTGTGTTCAATTGATTGTACTTCTCACCATCTGTTTTTTCCCTATCATACAGTAGAACTAGTATCTGTGGTTGAAATTTTTAATGAACATCACATAAACAAGCTTAGAACGGATGAGATAAACTGCCTTACCGATTAATCAAAATAAAGTAAAATCGTTTACTTAGTGTGAGGAGTGACTCTTGCTGAAATTATGGATTGACTACACGACCTAGTGTGGTGGTGACGTCTTGGTTGGATGAAAGCAAGTGTAATGACCTGATAATAATGAAGTAATAACGTGCAAAACGATATGCCGGGAAGATGAATAAACGTGCACAATGTCATGGTGATGACACAGCATGCATCGGTGACATTTGACATGACATGGGGATGATGATGTGGCATGTTGATGATGAGATGGCATGAACACAATGACATGGCATACGTGATGGTGTGACATATACGGTCATGTGGCATAGATGTTGACACGATGGTGATAAGATGGTGACGTTGTGAAACGATGATGTGAGCATGTGTGGCTACGTTGCTTGTATATGCATGATGACAACGCAACGTGATCACATGCGCATATGCATAAAGACGTGACACGGATAATAGTGTGGCACGGGGAGACGTCACGGGGAGACGTGTAACATTATGTAGAATATGATGATGCATACTCAGGCATTGATAACGGATAAAATATTGGTTGCATAGGTTGTGCCATTGCAATAAATTAGAAGTCCATCCATTGAGCAATAAGTGTTCATGAAGGGCTCATCATCAAACTTTTATCTCTCCTTCTTACCCTCTCTTTCTTCTCGGTTAGGATTAGTAGAACCTGGAACTGCAGAGAATGAGTTTGCGAACTTTCCTTCTGATCCACATTTTGGGTCAGAAAATCAGCCAGAAAACAAAGATGATGATGAAAGGATCTTTAAAAATTTCCAACCCAAGATTGGTGTTGTGGCTGAAATCCTTGGAGAAAGAACAAAACTATTTCGTTCAAAAGAACATAAGAAAGTTTTTGCTCAAATGCTTAACAGATGAGTTATCAATCCTCAAATTGTGGATTTTGATTTCTTGGATTCTATCAAGGTTAACTTGAGGGAAAAGTTTGCTAAACTTCAGTTGGAGAAGTTCTGTGTTGAAACGTCGGAAGCATACCCTGAATTAATGGCATACTTTTACTCTAATCTGTCTGTTTTGGATCCCACTTATATTCAGTTTACTATATATGATAGAGTTTTTGATGTGGATGTGAATCTCTTGGCTGACTTGTTGGGTGTAGAAATGAGTGGATTCCTGCCTATTAATTTGTCAAATGCGCAGGCCACAATGTTTCTAGTACGTGACGGGATTTCTAGTGAAAATATTACTTACTCTAGAATGCTTGCATCGAATATCTTGCTACACAAGATAGTTATCAACTGCATCAGACCTAAGGCAGCTTCAAAAACTGATGTATCCAGATTTGAATCAAAGATGATGTGGGCGATCTGCAATGGTGTCACTTTTTCACTCCCTCACACCATCATTCTACATATGTACAGAATAGTCATGAAAGAAAAAGGACAATTGTCGTACTCTGCATTAAAAGGACTGAAGGTGATCTCAAAAATGTGATTGAAAGATCTTTCTGGAGCACTGGATCGTTTAAAGAAAGAATTTACTAGCAAAATAAGGCAAGGAACTGCTTCTGAGAAGAAACGCAAGGGAAAGAGTGTTGTTTCAAGGTCACCTAAGAGAAAAAGATCTATCCTTTTGCAGGATGAAGAAGAGGAAGATGATGATTTGACAATCTCTACTATGGCCTTGCGTAATCTTTAAGGTTTTATTGAGTCAGAAGAAGAAGATGAAAGTGAGAAGGAATTGGAAGAAGAGAGTGATGTTGAAGAGACTGCAGTGAAAGAGACTAAAGTAATGATTCAGATGGAGATGCTGGTATGAACCTAGAATAGGACGAGTCTGAGAAGGAAGGAGAAGATACTAGAGAAGTTGATGCCATAGAAATTGATGAGACTGCAACTGATAAGGAAACTTGTGCTCAAATAGAAAAGGTTCAAGAGGAAGAAGTTACCTCTCAGCCTGAAGGCATCAAATCAGGGGGAATAAGTAAGAAAACTTCCATTGTTGAACCTACTGCTAGTGATGGCATCAATCGATCACCGCTAGATGCTGAAGATGTATTCACATCTCATTTTCCTGAAGTCTCAACTGAAGGTCTAGCAAAAGGAACTACTATTCAGGGGGAGCAACAAACTACAAATGTTCAAGTAAATGTTCCTTCACTTCTGGATACTCCACAAGTCCAATACGTTGAGGCTAGTGCTCAAACAGAACAGGAAGCAAGCTATCCTCCGATAGTAGAAATTCTCTTGGAGATTAAGGCAAAGCAATATGCCATGGAATTTGAAATTCAAAAGTTACATGCTGCTCTCGGATCTACCTCAGAATTCCTTACAAGCAAGGTACAATCTCTTGATACTTAGGTTCAGACTTTGAATCAGCAAGCTTCCCAGAATGTGGCAAAAGTGGAAGCTGTTTATCATCAGTGCCAAGATAAGTTTGAGGAGACCATGCAGTCTTTGAGGATTTCCAACTTGTTTGTGTTCCCAGAAATCCCTGATCATTTTCAACTCCACCTCTTTTTAACTCACTAACTACTGACAAAAAGGGGAAGAGCTCATGCAGATTCAAAACTTTAACTTTTGGTTTTTTGGTTGTGGTTGGCAGATTGAATCTTTTGTGGTTGTGTTTTGAACTTAAACTTGTGGTGCTTGAACTTGTGTTTGAACTTTAATTGGTATTGGCATGTGTTTTGTAGTTCTGATGAGACTAATGTGTTTTGTGGATGCAGACTATTATATTATTCATCTGTTTTTTATCATGTGTTGCTAAAGTATTGTTTTGCAGGATATAATTTCTTATTAAATCTGCATAAAAGTTTTGTCACCATTATAAAGGGGAGATTGTTGAGAAAACTCCTATTTTGTTTTGAAGTTGACAAAACTTTCCTTCTCTTATTCTTATTCTTATTCTTGTTATGAGGAATATTGGACTTCTGTGTTATATCATGGAATGTTGTCGAAGTCTGTTTTACATCATAAGCCTTTCCCACTCTAACGAAGATCCAGACTAAACCAAGTCCAGAATGAAGACATAATCAGACTCAGGTTTATTGATCTTCCAACTAGGATTCAGTACGATCAAGACTTATTTGGCTTTCTGGCAAAGATTCTCACATATCTTTTCTATATATATATTGATGAAATCAATCATGGATTGATGAAATCAATTTCGAAGACAAGTTCCTTTTTGGGAAGCATCTACTTATGGAAACCTAAATTCTGATTGTATAGGCGACCAGAATCATCAGATCTTCACCTCAATCTTCAAATGGCTACAAGATTTTCTTAATTAATTCTGTCCAACGGATTGATTGGAAGAAATTCCTCTGGAAATTGCCAATGGATAGAAAGGTATGGAGGAGTATTTAAGGAGGTCATATGGTTCATTTGAGTGTGTGCGTGTGGATTAAAATTCTAAAGTCTGAAGTTACCAAATCTCTTGTTCTTCATCGATAATTGTACTCAAAGAGAGAAAAACACAAAGGAGTAACTTAGTGAAAGAAAGAGAAACTCTTCACTGAGTAATCATACTCAAATCGTTGTAATTCTCTTTTGATTTCATAGTGGAATCCAGCCAGAAGGCTGTCAGCGTGGGAGAGTGGATGTAGGCTTGATTTAAGCCGAACCACTATAAATTATATGTTCAATCCTTAACTCCTTTAATTTGGTTGTTGCAATATTTTTTTGTGTCCTACTAAATTCCTAAATATCTTATTTGAGTCTAAATTGAACTTAGAAGTCTAATTTTAATCAGACCTTGTTTGAGAAAGTAACTTTTATTGTTTTTATTGGTTAAATTTGTCTTTACACCTATTCACCCCCTATATGTGGTAATACTAGCACTTTCATTTTGTTTCCATTAAGACCATCAAATTGGGCCTTTCCAAAGCCATAATGGCTCTTAAAGCCTTGATTGTTAAAGGTGTGCCCAACCCTTCCAGCAAGTAAGCCTTTTTTGTCCACTGATAGATTATTAAGGATAGCTATCGAAGCCCATTTTTCAGCATATGCTACCTCATGAATCGGTGTATCCATTAGTTGACCCCCTTCCAGCATATTCCGAGGATTTGTATGCTAATCATAAGGACAGAATCTTTTCCCTTTGTTGGATGTTTTCCTCTACTTTATCTGTTGTTTTTCCTCGATCAATTGTGTTGAAGGAAGCTTTATTGGCAAAGTGCTAAACATTGGGAAGGGAATTCATTTGAACTTGGTTCAGCCCTTTAGCACAAAAGTCTATATCAGTAAATTTTCTCTTACCTCTTTTCTTTTGTGAAGAGCTGTGATGGCCTTACGAACTGCTTGGTTCCTTCACAACTAGAGTTAATTGTTCTTGATTTTCCTGAGTTTCTAGCACCATTTCGTCCAACTTTTCCTCCCCACTAATTTCTCCATGGGAGGCCTCCGGAAAGGGCTATATATATTTGCTTCAACTTTTAACCACTAACCATAGAGTAGTTTATCATTTGTGGAGGAAAATTGACTCATCATAAGGCACCCGTTCACAGTTCTACACATATTGGCCAATTCTTCTACACGAGAAACAAAAGTGTGGGAGTCATTAATATCTAAAATCCAGCCAGTGTTGCTTTCCCTAAAAGCTAGAAATTATTCCATATACTAGCTCTTCCTACTACAATAGAGGCAAAACATTTAGTTTCAATTCTAACCTACGAAACAACACCCACACGTACAGCAATTTTTTTAATAGCTTCTTCAGACATTCCTTGTATAGGTAAGCCATGTATTTGCATCCAACACAAGAGCTAAATGCAATACAATGGGGAGGGGTGGTCAACTTCCGAGGCTTGAAAACCAAGAGATGACTGTAAAAAGACCATGGTCTTAGGCTCCATTTGTTTCACTAAAAATAATTTTTGAGAAAATATTTTCCGAATTTTCAGGCGTTATTTCCCTGGAAAATGAATTGCTTGAGGAAAACATTTTTCATGAGGGAAAACAAGCCTTCTTTACTAGAGAAAAATATTTTCTATTTTTGAAAAATGGAAAAACATTTTCCACACTTGGTCTATTTTATCTTGCACCCCTACAAGCCCTCCTCCTCCTCTTCCTCCTCCTCCTTTTTATTCAAATTATTTTTTCTGTTTCTTTTTTCTTTTTCTTTTCTTTGTTTTCCCTCTTCTTCTTTGTTTTTATGTTTTCTTTTTCTTTTTTTCTTTTTTTAAAAATTGAGTTTTAAAATTTCTTTCTTTTTTTCTTCTTTTTTCTTCTTCCTTGGCGGTCACCGGCCACGGCGACGGCTAGCAACCGACCATAGGCCAACTCTAGTCTCACCCAAGACCAAATCTAGCGGGCAAGGCTCGAGCTCGCCATCTAGCAAGCCGCGAGCTCGTTGGCCTCGGCGAGCTCGAGCTCACCCGGATCGAGTCATGAGCTTGAGGCTCGGCCGATCCAAGCAAGCCAAGCTCGCCGAATCTAGTGATTAGTTCTTAATTGGCCGCCAAGGAGCCGGTCATCGTTGAGGCACACAATGGCAGAGGAAGGAGGAGGAGGAAGAAGGAGGAAAAAAGAAAAAGGAAAAAAAAAAAAAAAAATTTCAAAATTGATTTTTAAAATAAAATTAATTAAAAATTCAATTTTAAATATATATATATTAAAATTAATTTGTTTGGTCAATAGAAAATATTAAAATTCAATTTTTTGGTAATTTTTCCCATAAAAATCAAGTTAGATAATGAACAGTGAAAAATATTTTCCACTCAAATATTAGGTTTTATTAGAACACATTTGAAAAATATAATCATTTTTTGTAAAATGGCTTCTTGAAAAACATTTTTCGAAAATATGATATTTTCGCGAAACGAAATCGGATCCTCAACTTGAGAATCTTGTTTTTCTTTCTATTGACATAAACTCGAAGGAAAACAACCCAAGTTTTAGGTATTTGCAGACTAAATGCCAATTTCCATGCTTTAACCATTGTAGATTGGAAAGCTTGGAAGTTCATGTCGAGATTCCCGTAACGACGGCCAAATAAAGTACATTCGCATTCATCTAGTTTCTCCCTTGAAACAACCTCATCCAGTCTACCTGTCTTTTTCCCGACCATAAATGCGCTAATCTTCTACAAAGAGCAGCCATACCTCAAGCAACCTCATTTTCAGTTACTCATTTTGTCTTACTAGCCTCGTATATTTTGTAATATACACCAGGAAGGCGTCGAATACTAACCGCCAGAAGATCCTATCTTGGGATGCCACAGGATGAGAGTCATATTCGTCCGGGACTCCTTCAAATGACTTCTCATCAGATTCGATTAGAGGGGAATGTAAATGCCCTAATTTGTATTTTATAGTGAAGGCTGTAAAAGGATGTTCAGACAGCTCGTAACTGGTAATGGGATAAGATATGACTTAGGGTTAGGGTGAACGATGGGTGAAAGGAAGGGATTGATTACCCAAAAAGGATGGGCAAATCAATTGCATCAACATTTTCAACTGGAAATGGGTTTAGTTAGGGTTTCAAGCAAAGGGGAAGCTAACATGGAGATAGGGAAAAGCTCTAGAAAACGAGAGAGGCACTGAGTGGGAAAAGTGGACGCAAATTGGAGTTTGTAGCTTCCCTTTTCACTATAGATTTGGCATTAAATCTATACCTATTTGATTACATGCTTCTCTGATAAGATTGTATTGGTCCCGCTGTTTTAGTTTTCTTTTTTTAATTAAATACATGAGGTGTATTTTTAGGTTACACGTTGGACTAGATTCATCCCCACTTTACCATTTAGAATTTAGAATATACATGAAGTATGTAGATTATATGTATTGATTAGACTGGATTCATCTTCTTTTTCTTTTTGAATGCCATTAAATGTGGAATTGATTGGATTAATCCACTGAACTTGCTTTGAAAGTAAGTAAGAATCACTTCATGAGTAAATCTTTCGTCAAATTGTGCCTTGAGTATTCGGTACCTTATGTCAAGAAATTTCTTGACTTCAGGAAGCCAAAAGGACTATAATATACTGGTGTATAACCGGATCAATTCTACATTGGAATTGGATCGGATCACTCGAAAAACAAGTTCGAGAAACCAATTCCCATCGGAAACCAGTCGTGGAACAAGTTCCAAATTTTTGAATTGTCTAAGAACTAGTCCCAGTAAATACCCACCTAAGAATTGGATTAGACAACCTTGATTTGGAACTGGTTTGAACCAATTTTATAAGCTAAAAAGCCAAAATCCTAATTTATTTTCCCCTACATTCTAACCTTAACACTCCCTCTCTCTATCCTTCCTCTTTCATCTTCCTCACGGTGCTGTCTGAACTCCTCACTAGTTGTCACCATCACCGCAGCGTTGCCTATCAATTTTCTCTCAATCTCCAACTCTCCCCCTTCCGCTCTCGCTCACAGCAACCCAAGCTCCATCTCTCTCGGTTTCTCTCTATTCGCAGCAACCCAAGCTCCGCCTCTCTTTCTTTTGAGGTTCGCTAACTCCAATTTGCAACCTATCTTTGCATCGACATGCATAGCCGGTCTTTGTTGGAAACAAGGTGAGTGTTGCTCTTAGTATTGAGCTAACAAGAAAGAGAATCCTATGGCAGTGGACATGAGCGCTACAGAGGAGATGCTGGTGATGGCGAGTCGGAGAGATGGTACACCGGCCACAGCCCTAGGTAGAAATGAAAACACAAAGATCTCAACCATCTTGTTAATCAACAAGCAAGGGAACTACCATATGG